>OZ005653.1:159255019-159959519 GCA_963930645.1 Salticus scenicus
AAAGTTGCATTATCATTACGTGTTAGATATCAGGAAACTCCAAAATGGTTTTAGATCATTCGCTCTGTGTTCATAGGAGGAATGGAGGCATACAGAAGGTTCTTTATTCGATTGAGTATCACAAGAAAAAGGCTGGACAGAATGCAATGACACTTGGCTCAGGTTTAACTCTGTACCAAACTTGAAATTATATCCATCAAACTTTTCAAAACTTTAATTAGATTTACAGATATATGAACAAAAAATGCTTCTGTAGGGGAAAGTTGTCCAAAACGGGGACGCTAACATATCTTTGTCCGCAAAAGAAAATCTATAAATAAAGAAAATTCGGCAAAGCACTTCCTGATTAGAGCATGTCTTAGACTATCAGATGGCAGAGTTATTTTTAAAAAATTATCATTAGTAGAGGCAGAAAAAACATTTTTCTGAAAAATGTGCGAAGTCCCCGTTTTGGACAACCGGTTGGGTAAAATGGGGTACTCATAAGAAATAGCGTAAATTCAAGTCCTAATGCGAATTTGGACTTAATAAACCTCCTTATTAGAAAAACTTGGATTACAAAGAAAAAGTGAAGTTAATGCAAAATCAAAATGCAGATATTTTGTTACATTTTTCAACAGTTACTAGCATGACACAAAAAATAATCAAACACAAAAGTCACGTGTGAAATTTTCTTCAACACTTGAATAGGCTTCATGTACCCAACCTTGGCAGCTGCTACATTGAATCCACACCTCTTTGTCTTTCGAGTCAATGTAAAGTTCATTACAAAAAATACAAGCGTCCTCCCTATTCTGTTCTTCATCAGATGATAACATTGGGTCTTGATTTTTTTTTCTCTTTTTTAGCTTTTGGATAGCTAGGATTAGGTTCGGTGGGTTTCTTGACCAATTTCCTTTTCTGTTTATTCTGCTTTGCATTTTTCTTCTGTTCGACAGCTTCCAATTTTCTTTGTAAGGTGATGAAGTGAGTATAACAGTTTTACCTCTCCTTTTGTCATTCACTCTTTTTTAGTTTCTTGTGGTAGATGCACTATTATTTTAGGCGAAGTGTTAAAAGCTGAACATTTCTGGGGTTCGACGTCCCCGTTTTGGACTACCGTCAATGTCCCCGTTTGAGCCAACCATGACGTGAGCTAAAAACAGGCGTCTCTTCACACACGTGTCAGACAAAACTATAAAGCAATGTGTGAAAACGTATATTAAATCTAGACGAATCCGTAACGTACTTACCGAAATCGAACGTTCAAAGATCACTTAATAAGATACAATACAGTGTACGGCCACAATCGAAATGAAAATTGCAAAAAATTTGAAAACCTTGTAGAAAATAACAGATCCGGTAAAATATGTCAACAACTAGATTCAAACTTGCTTATAGCCGAATTAGAATTATCGTAGACTATTGGATTGAAAGAGGACAACACTAATCAATGAGAAACTGAACGTCCCCATTTGACCCGCCGTCCCCGTTTTAGACAACTCTCCCCTAATCAATTAAGATTATGCATAGGTATTTTGATACTTTAAAATGACAATATTTGACAAAAAGTCCACCTTTTCTTCGTTGTTATTTTGTCTTTTGATGTAAACTCGGCATTCTGTTACGCAGACGATATCTTTCTTCATTTCTGAACGTTCCTTTTAAAACTAATATTTCACTTTAAAAGTTAGATTGTTTTGTTTGTATATAAAACATATTTTATCGCAAATAATAGTAATTCACAGGTAAGATTTTTTTTTCTTCATGATTTTTAAGTATCTTTGTAAAGTGCTTATAAGTGCTATATCTATATATACATATATATATTAATTTAAAAGTAATAGGTGCATTTGTTATTTGGAGAGAAATTCGGCTTTCATTCTTTGTAAAAAAAAAATTTATTTAGTACGATAGGACTCATTTTAATATATTCTTCCATATAAAGGCATAAAGTAACTGTGTTTAATTCCCTAGCACCACTACCTATATTAATTTCTTAAAATTTCTTTGATATAGCTGTAGGATAGGATCCCATTGGCGACTTTTAAATTTTTTTTGTCATTTTGACAATGAATTAAAATGGCTATCAGAATTACGTAAGTAACGGTCTCGGCGAGAAACGTCCGAGCTTATTTCGGGACCAAATTTAAAATTTTTGCAAGGGGTTTCTACTGAAGCTATCCTATTACTTTAGAACGATTTTTCTCAGTTTTATTTTAATTATTAAAAATATATATATTTGAGCGTTCATTTTTCCCCACATAAAAAGAACGATATTTACTTATTTATTTATTTATTTTATTTTATTTTATTTTATTTATTTTATTTATTTTATTTATTTATTTATTTATTTAATTTTTTTGCTCATAAATAATAGACTATCTCGATATATAGTTTTTATAATTTTAATAAATTTTCAATTGTCAAATTGATGTCACAATGTTTGTTTGCTTACAGAAATTTCCATTTCTTTTATTACATTTAAGCCTTTTCCGGATTTTTTCTGTTTCTTTTAATTTATTAGAAATTGCCATCATTATTTTAGAAACTTGAACTGTATTTTCAGTAATAATATGTCTGCATGTTCATTTCATTTCTTTCCTTTTTTTTTTTTTTTTTTCGAAATAAAAAGGTATATAAATTTAAAGGTGGAACACTACAAATGGCGACAACGCCAAAACAGAGGTGTCCAGCCTTTAGATTTTCTCTCTAACTTTTCCAACAAGTTTGCAATACTTGTCAAGATGTTTCAGCGTGGCTTTTCTTTTGTTAAAAAAAACCAAAATAATAGAATTTCAGTCGACTCTGTTTGTTCAATACATCAGAGTGAATTTTATTAACAGTAAAGATTATATCTTTCAGTTTTCCAATTTAATAAATAAATATTTTGTTTTTTAACATTTCGAACATTTACTTTCCTTTCATATTTTCGAAAAATTTGATAAGATTGACAACTGTCACATATTTAGTACTTTAATATAAAATATGCATTATTACTTGTAAAGAAACAACTGCCTTATTTACATCTTAGAACTTTATACATATTTTCATTTTAATATTCCTTTTATTGGTTGTCCCTATAAAGAAATAAATATATATTTCTATGTTAATTTCTCACTTCAGTTATGTAAAATTAGAGAAAATATGGGAAATAACAGAAGTGTAAAACTTTTTTGTTAAAAGCACATTTCATAATGAATTGAGATTTTTGCGAAAAGAAAAAAGAAACGCAAATAATATTAACGGTAAATTAAAAGATAAACAAAAGTTTGTATATAAACCCACAAACAAAGGGATAAAAGAATTAGATTTATTCAGAGAACTCTCAACTAAAGCATGAATTATGTAAAGAATAAGTAAAGAAAAGTTTTTTAAAAGTAGTTGATTAAGGCAAGTATAATACTTGTATGCATATTGTGTTTAATTATCCTACGTTCAGATGTGAATTTTCTGAAGAAGTCTAAACAATTACAAGCATTAAAATTCTATACGAAGATCCTGTTTCATTTTCCTTTTTATAATAAGAGAAATACAGAATCCATTAACAGGAAAATTTAGTTCTTCCAATTCTCTATCTTGAATATTAAATTTATTTAAAAATTTTTAAAACATTCATTCTTTTTCCTCAGTCATGAAATGCTTTATAAGAATGATGAAATTTATTTATTTATTTATTTAGTCCTTTAGTAGTAAATATACATTTCACTCGTTTCTGTTCATCTTGAAATTCATAAATATTTTATTTGCAACCTTCTAAATATGTCTCATAATGATTCCTCAAATGAAGGAATATAAGCGCTAAAATAAATATTTTTATTGAAATATCTCGGTTCGTTTTTGTAAAACAGAATAATTATGCAGAATAACAAAATAATTAGTTAAAAGCATGTATCATAATGAAACGATATTTCTCCAGAATTCAGTTTAAAAAATTTATTTACATGCTTACTCATTTACATACCTTAATATTAAAATTAATTTTCTCACATACGAAACAACTGACTTAATAACATTTTAGGCATACTAAATACTTTCTTTACAATCTTTTAAATAAATCTCATATTGATTTCTCAAATGAAGGAAACAAAATCGCTAAAATAAATATTTCTATTAAAATCTCTTATGTAATATGGAAGAAATACAAAATGATTGTATTAAAAGCATATTTCGAAATTAACCGATGTTTCTCCGAAAAGAAAAAGTAACTCAGATAATATGAAGCCATAATTTATTAAGGTAAACGGAAGCTTGCAGTAAAATTCACTAAGAAATAAAGAAATTATAATTATTTAGAGAAATTGGATCGAAAGTAGAATTTATATAAAAAAAATAATTTAAAAAGGATTATTAAAAACACTCATATAATAAAGTTAATATTTTCATGTATATTCGGTTTAAAACTGTTGTAGTGTATGCAAATTGTGAATCTTCGAAAAAGAATCTAAATACTTTGCATGGTATGGAATTTAATTAAAAAAGTCTTATTTTAATTCAGCAATAAATATCTCGATTTTTATGTGCATTAAATTTACGTTATTTTTTAAAGATTAATTGACATAAAGCTTTTAAGTAAATATGATATTTAACATCCTCTTTTTTATTTTATTTTTTTAACAATATATTATTTAGTCGTTAAAACTTTTATTAAATTTTTTATTGAACATTCATCATTCTTATTTTCTATAATTTTTAATCAAACATGCGTAAAGGGAATGGGGGTATAAAAAGTCAATTATTTTAATTGATTTTCTGTAAATCAAGGTCAAGCGAAAAAATTGTCTGTTTTATTATTATTAGTAGTATATGGCAATATTTTGCCTACAATACTATGTTTTTTCATATGAGAGCGGCTAAAATTATGAATATACAAATAAGTATTTCTAAATATTTAACACTATTTAATACTTTAATCAATGGACTATTTTTAGGTTGATTTCTTTAGAAATCGACCTATTGCAATCACTTCGTTTATCTATCTATCTATCTATCTATCTATATATATATATATATATATAATAAAAATTTTGTCAACACGATAACACTCGAAATAATACTCAAAATCGAACCAAATTTGGACAGTGAACTAATCTTATAAATATCTTAGACGAGTTCGTTAACCAAGTTGCTTCGACTTTTTGTTTTCAAGTGGCAGCCACTTGAAAATTTCAAACCGACATTGTAAAAAGCATATTTAAAGCAAGATTTGCTTGAATTTTGATGTAAATACAGGCCACATAAGGGTCTCAATGAAGTTTATTAATGAAGTTTATCCGCCATTTTTATTAAAGTGGCAGATATTTTAAGTTAAGCGGGGCCACTTAAAATTAGGCTACCACTTGAAAATTTAAAATCACTATAACTTCCGAAATAATACTCCAAATCAAACCAAATTTAGACAGTGCCTTAACTTATCTTATAAATATCTTAGATGAATTTATTAACCATGTTGCTCCGCCATTTTGTTTTCAAGTGGAGACTACTTGAAAATTTCAAATTCAAATTGTAAAAAGGGTATTCCGAATTTGTTTGAAATTTGGTGTAAATATAGACCACATAAGGGTCTCAATAATGTTTATTAATGAAATTTATCCGTCATTTTTAATAAAGTAATAGCTATCTTAAGTTAAGCGGGACCACTTGAAATCAGGCTACCACTTGAAAATTAACAATCACTATAATTTCCGAAATAATACTCGAAATCGAACCAAATTTGGACAGTGTCTTGACTTATCTTATAAATAACTTAGATGAATTTGTTAACCAAGTAACTCCTCGATTTTGTTTTCAAGTGGAGATCACTTGAAAATTTCAAATTAAAATTGTAAAAAGCGTATTCCGAATTTTTTTTTAATTTTGATGTATACATAGATTACACAAGTGTCTCAAATAACTTTATTAATGAACTTTATCCGCCATTTTTAATAAAGTGGCGGATATCTTAAGTTAAGCGGGACCACTTGAAATCAGGCCACCACTTGAAAATTTAAAACCATGATAACTTCCGAAATAATACTCTAAATGGAACCAAATTTGAACAGTGCCTTAACTTATCTTATAAATATCTTAGATGAGTTTGTTAACCAAGTTGCTAAGCCATTTTGTTTTCAAGTGGAGACCACTTGAAAATTTCAAATTTAAATTGTTATTCCGAAAAGCGTATTCCGAAAAGCGTATTCCAAAAATCGTATTCCAAAATTGTTTGAATTTTGATGTAAATACAGACCCCATAAGGATCTCAATGAAGTTTATTAATAAACTATATCCGTCATTTTTAATAAAGTGGCAGATATATTGAGTTAAGCGGGGCCACTTGAAATCAGGCTCCCACTTGAAAAATTAAAATCACTATAACTTCTGAAATAATACTCCAAATCGAACCAAATTTTGTCAGTGATATTATCATATAATTTTCTTGAATGTATTCACTGGGCAACTTGTCCCGTCATCTTGTGTCTAAATTCCAGCCACTTGAAATCACATTGCCACTTGAAAATATGCCATCACGATAACTTTTAAAATACTAAACAGATTCAAATACAAGCTGGATAGTGAACTTATGGTTCAAATATCTAGGATAAGTTCACTTGGTGACTTGATCCGCAATTTTATTTCCAAGTGGCGGCCACTTGAAAATTTGTCATTGTGGTAACTTTAGTAATACAGAATTAATTCGCATCAAATATAGGTAGTGGATTTATCATTCAAATATCTCAGATAAGTTCGCTAAGCATCTCACTCCAATTTTTTTTACAAGTGGTGCCACCTGAAAATTTCTTATGACGATAATTTTTGAAATACTGATTTAATTCAAACTAGAACTGGACAATGAACTTATCGTGCAAATATACTGGATGATTTCGATGGGCAAGTTATTTTGCCATTTTGTTTTCCTAGTCGCAGCCACTTATACTGCCACTTGAAAATTTGCCATAATAATAACTTTTGAAACACGGCATTGATTTAAACCACAGTTGGAGAGTAACCTATGCTTCAAATATCTTGGATGTGTTTGCTGGAACTTTAGAAATACTTAATCAATTGAAATCAAAGTTGAAAAATGGATTTATCATTCAAACAACAAAAATTTAGAAAATTCCCGTAACTCGTGAACCAATCACGTTATCGCGTCCATCTTTAGAATATCGATAGTAAGTATTTTCTCGCCAAAAGTCGCCATAGGGGGAAACTCGCCAAATTTACCGCCAAATCCATAACCTGCGTTACTGGATCTTTTTAATGCGTTTTTAAGGAAATATTAGGCTATTTTAATGCTAAAACAAACTAGAAATGCAGAAAACCACATTTTATCAACTCATTGAAAGAATTTCTACAAAAAAAAATATTTTCAAATTTGCAGTGGTATCTTAGATGAGCAACTTTCTCTGCCATTTTGATCCAAGTGGCAGCCACTTAATTTTTCAACACGATGACTTTTTGAGATTTTGAATTAATTTGAACTATATGTGTACAGTACAGTAGACTTATCTCACAAATACATTTCATATATTTGTCAACTTAACCCACCATTTTGTTTCCAATCACCGGCCACTTGAAAATTTTAAATTCACATAAAAAGGTATTTATGAACTGATTTGCTTAAAACTCCATATGTGCATAGCCTACATCAATATTTCTACCAAGTGCATTAATAATTTGTAGCCGCCATTTTGAAACAAAATGACGGCTACTTGATAAGAAAAAGGAATCAAACTACCCTTCCGAATAAGCCGGAAGGACTAGTTTTTTTTTTAATCGATTGGGGTAAGCATTTCCATTGTATCATAATTGGATACCTTGAAGGTTAATATGAAGATTCTATATCACCTTTGTTATTATTAGATATATATATCATTAACATAAAATTAACTGAGTGATTTTTGCTCCAGAAGTTGATAGATGGAAGTCGATAATTTCGAATTCAAGTCACGTTCGTCGGTCTAGCAGTTTGTGTTTTTTCCATGTTTTTCTCCAAAGATTATCTGAAAACGTACTTGAACCTCTTAAAAACATTCCAATGAAGGACGTTTGGTCCAGGCAAAGGGTTCTCAAGCAATCAATCGACTTTAGTTCATACCAATATACTATTAACATAAATGTTTATTTCATCCACTTTCCATGTTGATAAATTAAATGATTATTTAATTTTTTTTAATTCTTCTTATTCTTTTTATTCTTCTTCTTTTTTTTCTTTTTTTAACTTTCAGTTTTATTTTATAGTTTTAAAATGTTTTATGGAACTGCAAAATTTAGTTTAAATATTTCTTTTATAAATTAAATACTTTAGTATTAAATATGGAATTCCACTCATAAATAAACAACTCGCACCCGAAAAAAATGACGTAATTCATAAAAAAAACAATATTGAGTTTGTGTCATTAATAAATATGCATGAAATAAACAAATTTGCACCAAAAACGTCAAATCTCTACCTTGTAAATTATCCACTGAGATACTAACGAAACACCTTTTCCACGGGATACAAATAGGATATACTGAGGATGAAAGTACATCTAATAGATATCCTCAGGATGTACTACAGATAAGTGTGCTGTCAGATGAGGCAGTTTCGCTAGTTTTAAACCAATACTTGTCAATGTTTCATCATTATCTTAAAGATGATTTTTCTCAAATATTGCATTTTTCAGTTATGCTACTTTTTTACCGCGGTGCAAGCTGTCTTAATTACATTTGTATAAATATTTCCTTTCTAATCTTTTAACTATGTCTCATATTAATTTCTCGGAAAAGAAATAAAATCTCTAAATTAGATATTTCGTTGAAAATCTTTCGTAGTAGAAGTAGTAATATAAAATAATTGTATCAAAAAATATTTCGTAATGAATGGGCAATTTTCCAAAAAGCAAAATAAACGCAAATGATATCTAGCCGTAAAGTAGAAGGTAAAATGAAGTTTGTATAGAAATTCATAAAAGGATAAAAGAATTAGAATTTTTTCGATAAACTGGAGCTATAACATAATTTATACTTAGAATGAGTAAAGAAGAATTGGTAAAAATCAAGTTAATACTTTGTGTATGTTGTATTTAAAACCATTATTATGCATGCAGATATGAATTTTTCTAAAAGAGTATAAACATGTTTCATCGCATTGTATTTAATTGAAAATAATTTAATAATATTTATTTATAAACGTGACACTGTTTTAAATAACGTAAATTGAGTTCAATTGTTGAAGATAAAGTAATATAAAGGTTTGGGTAAATGTATTTTACATCTAAAAACTTCATTAAAAGTAAGAGATGCTTATTTGCTAAAACTTTTCACAAAAAGTTACAAAATGAGTGAAACTCATTATATGGAAAGTCGTTGTTTTTAAGTAATTCTCCCCATATCAAGAACTCGCCTTAAAAATTATCTGTTTCGTGCATTAAACATGACAATATTTCGCTTCATACACTAGAACTTGCCATTATTTTTGAGCGTTTGTAAGTATATATAATCATAAAATCATTATTAAATGTCTAATGTGATGTAATATTTTATGTTATGGACCATTATATATATTCGAGATCAGTTTATCCATGCATCATAATAACGTATTGAAAGTGTATACGAATATCCAATTTCACTTTCGCTATTATTGTAGTAGATGTAAAGATCTAAACACAAGAATAGTCAAAAAGTTCGGGTTACGAAGCTGATAGATGGCAGATGCCGGTATCGCGTTTCTTGTCATAGTCAATCGTAGTTTTTCGTGTTTTTCTCTAAACTACGTGTGCATACAGGCTAGTATCTCTCCGAAAATTCTCCTGTGAAGCTTAAGACCTTCGAGCAGCCAATCAACTTTATTTTCTGCACCATCAACACCCACACTCATCAACTTAAAAGTTTATTTCTTCAATTTTTTCATCAGGAGAAATTAAACAGATATTTAATATAAATATTTTAAAACATTTGTACTTCTTTCAAAATTTTTAGATGTTAGATAAGACTAAAAAATGTTCAATCTAGAATTTTCTTTCATACATTTAGTATTTTATTATTAAATATGCATCTTTACTTGTATTTTATAAGCCTCTTACTTACATTTATATAAATATCTTTTTTGCAATATTTTTAAATGTGTCTCATATTGATTGCTAAGATAAAGGGTAAAAAGCACTAAAATAAATATTTCTATGAATATTTTGTATTGAACTTGATATCTGTCCGAAAATTAAAAGAAACGCAAACAATATCAAGCCATAAATTTAAAGATAAACAGATATATGTATAGGAATTCATAAAGGCGGAATATAGGAATTAAAATTATTTGGAGAAATTCGACTAAAAGTATAATTTATGTATGGAATATGTATAGAAAGTATTATTAAAGATATTCTAATAAGACAAGCTAATATTTTATGTATATTGTATTCAAAACTACGGTCATGCATGCAGATGTGAATTTCTAAATACTCTAAACATTTTCAAATATATTATATTTATTCAAAAAATAAAAAATAATAAATTGAAAAGATTTTCAGTCATATTGAAAAATAAACGTGAAGCTATTTTAAATATAAATCCACGTTAATTGTTGAAAATTAAATAATATAATAGATTAATATTATTAAACTAAAGATTAATATAATTTTATATACAAAAATATTCTTTAAATGAACCCTGTTTGTTTGGTAACATTTTCAGGAAAATTCTTTAAATGGGTAAATAAAGGAGGATACATTTTTCTACTGTTCATAATTATTTCAATAATTTCATTACCCGCATCTCTTATTTAAGATACTAGATTCAATTATTTAGTAATATCGAAACATTCAGTCATTTTATGGTCTTAGAAAAAATAAAATAATCTCACTTAAATCGATTTACAAAAACTTCATCAAAATTTGCTGAACAGTATTATTAATAACAGTTGAAACTGAATCTATGTTTCTTTTTTTTTTTTTAATAGAATATGATTTATTTTCTGTAACAATATGAGGAATTGTTACACAATTATTTCTGTCATATAACAGCATAGTGACAAAAGATCCAACTAATTATTTAGAGGAAAGAGAAATAACATTTTAAAATTTCAAGAGATTAATATAGTACTAATTGAGATGTATTTCATTATTATGTTTCTGATTAAATTCATTGGTTTTCTGGTAAGTAACGTCACATAAATGTACAGGTACCTGTGAACTGTATTGTCCAATCGATGATCTGTTAATTCCCCTTTACTTGTATTAATGCAAAAACAGTTTAGTCTTCAAAATATAACCATGTATATAGTACGTGTAGGTCAGCTGTAATTGTTCTTAGTCGTTTATTAAATTGTCTCGTCATATCATAGTTACAGTTTAATTATAAAACTTCTTTCCTGCTAAAATATAGTAAAATGACGACGATCTTAAAAGGAAAAGAAAAGTTTTTTGCTCTTGAAAATTTAATATCTACTTCAAAATAATTAGTAATGCAATCTGCAGGTCTTCATAAAAAAGAGAACGGAATGTGTTCCAAATATCAGTTTATTCAAAAATCTACTTTTCTCATAAAGAAAACTGATATTTCGAGTGAAACGTAAAGCGATCGGAGACGGACAGATGACGAGTCTTTGTATACTGTCACGGCGGAAATAGGATTGGCTCATCGTAATTTATTGTCTGAGATAATTTGCGATTTTTTATTTATTCAAGAAAAAAAAAGGTATTTATAAATTTATTTTTTATTTTTTTTATTTTCCGCTCTTTTATTTGATTGCATGTATTTATTATTAGAAGTAACATACTAGAAGTAACATACAAATGTTTCAAAATTTTAAAGAATTTAATGATTCTATTGAGTCTTTTGATTCTTACATCAGGAGATTGGAACAAAATTTCATATTGTTCGACATAAAGGACGAAACAATCTTAGTGATTTGATTACATTTATCGGACCGAAATTATATAATTTACTGATAAATTTATTGTTCCCAGATGTTCCTCAATCGAAAACTTATGCTGAACGTTAAGATGCTGAACGTTGAGATGTTTATGCTGAACGTTGAGATGTTTATGCTGAACGTTGAGATGTTTAAAAAAACATTTGTGTAAGACCCCTAACAAAATTACTGAATGCATTAAATTTAGAAAATATTTTCAGGGGGATAGAGAATCAGTTCAGAATTTCAGTATTCTTTTAAAGAAAATTAGAACTCATTGTGCGTTTACAGGCAATTCGCTGTCAGAAAATTTGTTAGAACAATTTCTCCGTGGATTAAAAATTGAAACAATCCAAAGCAAATTAATGTCGCAGGTTGAGGATTTAACTTTTGAAAAAAGCAGTAGAACAAGCCGTAACTATGCAAAGTAATGAAAATGATATGGTAGAATTACAAAATAAAAATTTAAATTTGAATAAAATTTCTGTTCATGCTAAAAAAACGAAACAAAATTATTCCCAAAATGAATAACGTAAGTAAACAAAATATGAACAAAACTGCGAGTGCAAATAAAAGTAAAACTCATTGTTATCGTTGTGGAAATAGTTCTCATTTAGCAAATGTTTGTAAATTTAATAATGCAGTTTGCAGTTTTTGTAAAAAACGTGGACATTTGAGTAAGGTGTGTCGGAACGCAGAAAACAATGTTACTCAAAAGAAAAGTGTAAACATTCTTGATACTGTAAACATTTTGTCATTACAATCTGACGGCACTAAACCTATAAAAATTTGGGTTTTGATAGAAAATAGTGCTAAAGCAGAAATGGAGTTAGATACAAGATCAGCGATTCCCGCTGTACGGATAAATCGTTTTCGGAGATTATTTCCAGAACATAAAATGTTTTCTGCTGATGTAAAATTAAAAACAGCTACTGGAGAAATTTTCCAGCCCGAGGGATTTGTTAGAGTAAATGTAACTTAAGAAAGTAAAACTAGGAATGTTAAGTTATATTTAGTTTAAAAAGACAATTTTCCTTTATTGTTAGGTAGGGATTGGATAACCACATTTAATATATTCCCAAACAATTTACAAACTGTTCCGGTAAACAAAGTAACAATCTCGGAAACTTTCAATAAAGTACTGAATGAATTTCCAGATTTGTTTACAAATAATATAGGTGAAATTAAAAATGTTAAGGCTGAATTATGTTTAGGGAAAGATTCATCACCAATATTTTGTAAAGCACGAACAGTTACGTATGCATTAAGGAATGCAGTAAACGAAGAATTAGAAAGATTAGAAAATGAGGGAATAATAAAGCCGGTTAGCACCAGTAAATGGGCAACTCCTATATTTCCGGTAGTAAAACCAAATGGGAAAATTCGTTTGTGCGGTGACTTTAAAGTCACAGTAAATAAATTTTTAAAGGTTGACAAATACCCATTACCTAAGATTGAGGATATATTAGCAGCTTTAGGGGTGGATTACATTTTACAAAAATTTATTTGAATCAAGCTTACTTGCATTTACCGGTAGAGGAAAATTCACAAGAATTACTTACTATTAACACTCCTAAAGGCTCATTTCAATTTACGCGATTTCCATTCGGAATTGCCAGTTCTCCATCAATATGACAGAGAAATATAGAGCAAATTTTAAAAGGTATTGAAGGTATTTCAGTTTTTATCGATGATATATGTATCTCAGGGGAAACTGATGAAATACATTTAGAGCGATTAAAGCAAGTGCTAGAATGATTACTTGAATATAATCTTAATTAAATAAGGAAAATTCATTTTTCATGAATGATGAAATTACATATTGCGGTTACAAAATTGATAAAAATGGCATACACAAAACTCAAGAAAAATTATCTGCTATTTTAAATGCTCCAACACCTAAAAACGTAGCTCAGGTAAAAGCATTCTTAGGATTGGAATCTTACTATTGTAGATTTATTCCTAAATTATCTACGATTACTTGTCCTCTAAATGAATTATTTTGTAAAAATGTAAGTTTTCGGTGGACAAAAAAATTTGAAAATTCATTTAATGCAATTAATCAGGAAATTACTTCCGAAAATATTCTCACCCACTTTCACCCTACATTACCCTTGATTTTAGCCACTGATGCTTCTCCTTATAGAATTTTGGCAGTATACTTTCGTATACAATGTCAGATAACTCCGAAAAACCCATAACTTTTGCTTCTAGAATTTTGTCTTCTGCAGAAAAGCGGTATAGTGAGGTCGATAAAGAAGCGTTATCAATAATTATTGGAGTAAAGAAATTTTTTCAATTTTTATATGGTAGGAGATTTACCCTGTATACTGATAGTTCCCCTAGTTTCCTTATTTTCACCCGTAAAAAGTATTCCGGTACTTTCGGCAGCCAGAATGCAAAGATATGCATTATACTTACAAATATTTCAATATGATATTAAATATAAAAAAGCTGCAGAGCACGGAAATACCGATGCTCTATCACGTCTTCCATTACGTAGTGAAGACTTACTGCTTCCGTCGTCCGATTCGCTACCACCAGAAATAGTGTCACCAAAAGTGTCACACTGATGAATTCGATTGTTTATTTATTCATCAAATTACCACTTTACCTTTAACAATAAAAATGTTGTGTGTAAGTTCTAAAAAGGATCCAGTATTGAAATAAATTTATCAACATTTAATATCAGGCACACACATGCCAAATTACTCAATTTTTGACATAAACAAGAAGATTTTTCTTTACTATATAACTGCATATTACAAGGAAATCGTGTTGTAGTTCCGACTGTTCATAGACAAAAAGTTTTACAAGATTTACATTTTGGCCATTTTGGCATAGTTAAAATGAAAGCACTGGAACGTAGTTTTGTGTGGTGCCAGGTATGGATAAAGATATTGAGGAATTGGCCTATAACTGTTCTGTTTGTGTTAAATTAAAACACAATCCTCCTAAAATGAATAATCATCACTGGGAATGGCCCACAACAACTTGAAACAGAATACATGTAGATTTTTTTGGTCCAATTATGGGGAAAATGTTTTTAATCGTAGTAGTAGATGCCCACAGTAAATGGACAGAAGTGTTCATTGTTCGCAGTATTACTACTGAGAACACCATAAACTGTCTTTCTTCTCTTTTTGCCAGATATGGCTATCCTATGTCCCTTGTGTCTGATAATGGGCCACAATTCACTTAAGAACAGTTCAAATATTTTCTAAAATGTAAAGGCATAAGGCATATCTTAACTGCACCATATCATCCCTCTACAAATAGTCAGGCCGAAAAACATGTTCAAAAAATAAAAAAAGGATTGAAATCCTTAAATTTAGAACCAGGAAATCTACAATTTAAGTTAAACGAGTTTCTACTCCAATACCGAATAATGCCTCATATTACAACAGAGGAGAGTCCCGAATCAATATTTCTCAAAAGAAATATAAGATCAAAATTAAATTTACTTGTACCAAATGTTGAAAATTATGTTGAAAACAAACAACATAAAAGTGTTGTTAACAAGAAAAATATAAGAGAATTCCAAATAAATGAAACGGTTGCAGTACGCAATTACACATCGGGAGATAAATGGAAAATAAGTAAAGTAACTGCCAGAACAGGTAAATTACATTATAAAATTCAAGTAGGTCCATGTGTATGGAAAAGACACGTTGATGAACTAAAAAGTGTGGGTTGAAGAGTACAACTGTAGAAAACTACGAGTCCCGGTTAAATTGAGGAGAAGACCCTTGATGCACATATTCCCATGGTTCCCGATGGCAAGTGTCCACACCTGTAATGCAATGGAAAGGCTACGTCTGGTAGGAGGCCTGCCATGACGCCAGATCCTGAGCCTCCTCCCATTACACCATATCCAGTGCCAAACGATAGGAGATTTATGTCAATAAAGCCTAGAGAAATTGACTGTGATAAAAACCTTATCAGTACTGCAAATAGTAAATAACTAAAACCTGAACATTTAAACCTTAAAAATACTAACTTATCTTTTTCTGAACAGAGTGAAAGAAGATCTACTAGAGTAAGAAAACCTCCCATCAAGTATAGTGCGCGAAATTATGGGGAGAAGAAATGAGGTGTATTTCATTATTATGTTCCTGATTAAATTTATTGGTTTTCTGGTAAGTGACGTCACATAAATGTACAGGTACCTGTGAACTGTATTGTCCAATGAATGATCTGTTAATTCCCCTTTACTTGTATTAATGCAAAAACATATCAGTCTTCAATATGTTAACATGTATATAGTACGTGTATGTCAGCTGTAACTGTTCTCAGTCGTAATTTAAACTATATGTATGGAAATATAAGAAGCACGCCTCCTCATATCATAGTTACAGTTTAATTATAATTCTTCTTTCCTGCTAAAATATAGTGAACTAATATATGCAAAAAAAAAAAAAAAAAATCGCTCTATAAATACAGTCGATGGAAAAAAAAATATTTCCGATGTATTATTATTCGCTATTAATTGAAGCAGGGAAATCTACATATAATACTGCGTCTGTATTAATGACGAAATACAGTCAAGTGTTGCGTGTATTTTTGTTGTTGTTGTTGTTGTTTTTCCTACGGCACGTTTTTCTTGAATATTTATTTTAAATGTATAATTTTTAATAAAGAAGCTTCAACTCTCATTCTTAAGAAAAAAAAAAGAAACTCTTCTATTATCCGTCAATTCGTTTATTTGTTATGATACAGTCCGGAGACACAGAGAGGATCGAGAGCTTTGAGTATATAGAAAATAATTATTTTGAAATAATTCCCAAAATCACGTACAACATTATCTTGTTTATCACTTTAAATATCGCATTAGTTTAATTCCCTCCATACTGCCGGTATGGGAAACTTAGGTAATTGTGAAAATCTTCGATCTCTCTCTTTTTTTTTTTTTTTTTTTTACTGTTTTACACATTTTTAGGTGTGAAGAATACATAATTAACAAAATTTGTATGGTGTTGTCTGTAGGGTGGTAGTTTGCTTGTGTGGTAGTGCGTTCATGTGTTAGTGTGTTAGTGCATTAGTCTGTGTCTCTCTGTATACGATACCTCAAGAACAAATGATCGCAAAGAGATCGGGCCAGATTTAATACATGTCTTATGATACTGTAAAGAACCTTATTGATTTTTAATCATTCTAATTTAAAAATGTCCTAAGGTATTCGGAATTTACAATTTTTTTAATATGGGCGTATAAGGGAAATTTTCGCTTAAACGTACATTAAATGGAATATTTTTACTGTAAGGTGTCAGACTATCTTTAAAATTTCATTAACAATGCTAGCATGAATATAGTTAAAAATATTCAGCTTTGAAAACTTTGTAAGTCATTTGAAATTCACTAATTTCTTAACATGTCAGAATAGGGCAAAATTTCGCATAAACGTCTACTTTCATTTATATTTTCATTGTAAAAATGTCAGACCACTTTTAAAATAACCTTTATGATACTGGTTTAACATAATTTACTATGAATTTTCTAATTAAAAATTTCGTAAATATTCGAAATTTGCGATTTCCTTATTATAGAAAATAGAGCAATGTTTCATATAAATTTGCATGATGGGGGGTCGTCTCATTGGAAATAGTATGGAATTGAATGAAAATTAAACTACGAAACTGACCTCAATAAAATTAATTAAAAAATTAAAATAAGTAAATCTATCGAACTGAACGGTGGGTTGCCTAATAGGTGGGGCATTTCAGTCTGCCAGTGTGTCGAGAGATCGTTTAAATTTATTTCTCTTAAGATGAATGTAGTATATGTCTTGTACTGGAAATTTCTGAAAGCATATATAGGATGGAGAAATGGGTCTACTAACTAGTTTCTTAGTACAATAACACTTGCCATATGAGAGTGTTTATAAGTTTGTGTACAAAAAAAGTAATCTTAAACATCTAATTTAATGTAATATTTTATTTTATGGACTAGTTTTTTTTTTTTTCCTTTTTATGTATTACATACCAGATTTTGCAGTATATCATGATTGCGTCCACAAATGCGAAGATGCTGTTTGCTTTTCATTTTTAATATAAGGGAAGATTACAGAAACGATTAACATAAACTTCTTCAAATTTTTCATCTTCATAAATAAATGTTTT
Source organism: Salticus scenicus (assembly GCA_963930645.1). Classification (NCBI taxonomy): domain Eukaryota; kingdom Metazoa; phylum Arthropoda; class Arachnida; order Araneae; family Salticidae; genus Salticus; species Salticus scenicus. The sequence continues at coordinate 159,272,990 of OZ005653.1, forward strand.
AATGTTTTAGTTTTTTGAACATTTATTCTTTTCTTTATATTTTCGAAATGTTTAATAAGATTGAAAAATTTTAGTTTGAAAAATTCTTTTACATACTTTGTAACTAGAATTTTCACATATACGGAAACAACTGTCTTAATAACATCTTAGTCATCACATATATATATATATATATATATATATATATATATATATATTTACAATCTTTTAAATATATCTCATATTGATTGCTCAAATGAAGCGATAAAAGCGTTAAAATAAATATATTAAAATCTCTGTCTTCCGTTATGTTATTTGGAAGAAGAACAAAACGATTATGTTAAAAGCACATATCGAAATGAACCGATATTTCTCCGAAAAGAAAAAGGAACACAAATTATATCGAGCAGTAAATTATAAGATAAACAAAAGTCTGCATTGAAATCCATAAAGGGATAAAGGAAATAAAATTATTTAGAGAAATTGGATCTAAGGCAAATTTTATCAGGAGATTAAGTAAGGAAATAATATTTTATTTAAAACTATTGTAATGCGTGTGGATATGGATTTTTGAAAAGATTCTATACACTTTGAAAGTCATTTTATTTAATTGAAAGGAATTTATTCATAATTTGTAATAAACGTGTCGCACAATTCTAGGCAAATTAAATGTACGTCAATTTTGAAGATAAAAAAACAACATAAATCTGAAAGTAAAAACGACATGTAATATTCATAAATGTTATTAAAATTATTTTGCTTATTTGCTAGAATTTTATAAAATTTTAATTAATATTTGTCATATTTATTAGCTAATTTAATTAATAAAAGATATAAAAAGAAAGAAAGAAAAAGAAAGACAAATAGTGGTAAAGCGAGCGAGAATATAGGAAATCGATGACTTTTATTATTTTTCTCGCAAACAGTAACTTGCATAAAAAATTGTCTGCTCTATTATTGTTGTTGTTGTTGTTCTTGTTGTTGTTGTTGTTGTATTCGAGACCAGTTTTTATGTTCTAGCATGATTACATGCACAGAAAAGGTATACGAAAACTCTATTTCACTTTCTATATTATTATAATAGATATATTGAACATTACATAAAAAATGCTGAGAAATTTTGGTTCTGAGGCTGGTAGAGAGGAAGAGTACACTGGTCGCGCTCGTCAGCTTAGCCATTCGCGGATTTCCTTGGTTTTCTCCACGTTCATGAATAAATGCTACACTGAAAAAAAAAATGTGACTGGCATCTAGAAAATAAATTGTGGCTTTAGTAAAAGCACTTCCCTGTTATCTTGTAAATTCTAGTTCCAGCGAATTCAAAAAACTGATTTTAAAATTTTAGATTGTTTTTATATATTATCATGGTCAAAGTTATTTAAAAATCTCTGAGAATAAATGCGAAAACAAGAAGCGAGTTTTAGTAATTATAATGTGGGTTTGAGAAACAAATTCTAATAAATCAAGAGATAATTTCTCGAAATACAAGTGATTGATTATGTTCATAGTATTGTTTCATCATCCGGAAAAGTATAGACAAGAAATTCTCGATCATTTTGTCTAATCAGTTTATTTGTTTATTTTGCTCGGAAATCATTATTTCTAGTTTAGAAATTCAGAAAGAGACTATTTATTCATTCTTGCGGAAGACGGTACTTTTTTTTCCCCCTTCAGTATAGTACTCCTTAGAAAAATTACAAAACCACCAACACACTTGTTAAAATAAAAGTTCAGTTTTTCAGTTTTTCCATCTTTTTAAATACTTTATTTTGATTTTTTCTCGAATATTCAACTTCTTTCGAAAAATATGAAAAAAAAAATCACGAACTCAATATTTTATTATTAAATATAAATTTTCCCTCGTACGAAAACAATCGTTTATTATATCTTAGACTTTATTTTAATTTTATTTTTTTTAATATTTTAAATGTGTCTCATATTGATTATACAGATTAAAAAAATAAATAAATAAAAGCGCTAAGATAAACGTTTCTAAGAAAATTTCTCGCTTCAGTTATGTAAAATAGAAGAAGTGTAAAATAATTGTGTTAAAAGCATATATCGTAACAAATTGATATTTCTCCATAAAGAAAGAGAAAAGCAAATAATTTCCATCCGTAAATTAGAAGATAAACATAAATTTGTTTAGAAGACCATAAAGGGATAAAGGAATTAGATTTATTTAGAAAAATCGGAACTAAAGCGTGAATTATATCTGAAGAATGTGTAAAGAAAAGATTATTAAATCTATTCAAATAATGCAAACTAATACTTTTATGTATATTGTATTTAAAACTATTGTAATGAATGCAGATATAAATTTTCTAAAAGAGTCTAAAAATTTTCTAAAGCATTATATTTAATTGAAAAGATTTTCATTCATATTCAACAATAAACGTCTCACTATTTTAAGTAACGTAAATTTACCTCAGTTCTCGCAGATAAAGTAACATAAAGCCTTAAGTAAATATAATATTTAATATCCAAACAAATTTTATTAAATGTAAGTGGTACACATTTGTTGAAACTTTTCTGGAAAATAAAGAAATTTTTATAAATGCATGTAATTATCAATTTAAATAATTCATATTTATTGCAGAGAAATATTATTAAAAATGCTTTGAATATCTTCATTGAAAAGGACTGTATAACATGTATTACTTAACATAGGTATTTCACATCTAAATGTGTACCAACTTACAGTTTCTAAATTTTCCGTTATAAAACATTTTTGTGGCGGAAGTTTTATGTATTCGACGTTGCTAGGTGAAAAGTGCCAGGTTCGTTTCTAGGTTACTCTTGTAGACCTACCCGTTTGAGTTTTATGTGGTTTTCTCCTAAACTAACCTAACTACGAGTTAGGACCCTTAGAAAGACCTCAAAAGTGGGTAATCCACCCCTATTTGGATCCATCTTGTAGACAATTGTCATTAACTCCCAACGCCACCAACTATCATCTTAATCTTATTTGCATTCTAAACTACCAAAGCCTCAAAATAAACTACAATGATTTCGCTTTATTTATTAAATTTTATTATTATTATTATTATTATTTATTATTATTTTTCCTGAAGAATTTGTATATATGTAGCGAAAGTGAATTTGTGTATTGTATCTTTCTCTGTTTTTAACTCGTTTTTGCAATTGCATAATAGTTTATTTGTATTATCTTTATTCTCAGTATTATAATATTAACTTGATGGATTAGTTAACTTTAATTTGAATGATTGAAAATTCCTAATTATTATAACAATGTCATATATTATGCCTTAAACGTTTCATTTTGTTGCCGAACGTCATATTAATTGATGGTGTAAAAATACGTGATTAAAAATATATATATGTATGTATACATAGCTGCAAATTTGTACGTGTTTTTTTTTTTTTTTTTTTTTTTTTTTTCTTTCTTTCTTTTTTCTACCGAAGATCTCTAAAAGAAATTTTTAATAATCTTTTTATCTGTTTTATTTGATTAATCATTATGATTTTTTACGAAGAAATATTGGTGTTAAAAAACATTAAGTTGGCACCTATGTATATATATATATGCTGTAAAAAATAATGGCAGTTCTTACTGCAGAATGAGCTGTGACGCATTCTCTCAGCCGATTTTGCTGTTAAATACGATAATTTACAGCGGGAACATTGTGAATTACTTTCAATTTCTTACTTTTAAAGTACTAAATCTTATTGTTATTATTTATTTATTTTATTTTTTTTTTTTTGCTAAGGTATTTTTATAGAAAATAATTAAAATTACAGTCATTAATGTTTTAAAGTCCTTTGTTAAAACAAATTACTAAAAATAGATTTTTAGTTTATTCAAACAATTTTAAATAAGGCAGAACCCTAATGAAAAATACGTACAAAAATTTAGAAAAACGTTTCCATTTCCTTTTAAATTACCGTAATAAATTGTAGCAATAGTTTTTTTTATTTCGGTGTTTCTAGATTTTACAAAATTTAAACTATATTTTCATTGAATTAAAACAAACCCCTATTTTAAAAATTAATGTTCAAGTGATGGAAAAAGGAATAATTTACATAGAAGTACAAATACAATTCAATCATTCTGAATTTTCAAGCAATAAATTTGATGCGCCTCACCGATCATGCACAATAAATATAGGTACGTTTAGTTTCTTATTTTTATTTTTAAAAATAATAATAATAATGGAAAATAATAGATAATACATGTTTAAAATGCTATTAAAATCATTTCATTAAAAATTAAATAAAATGACTATATTCCAAAATTAAATCTTAAATTAAATGCTTCAACTTTTATTTATTTATTTATTTATTTTAGTTGAAGTAAACTTTAATTCCAGTAAATTTCTGTTAGCCTAATAGACAACTTTATTAGGCTCTCTAATAGGCTATATAAAAATGATTACAACCTATTTCTTTAAAAATATAAAGATAAAGTTCGAAAGACAAAATTCAGTAGTTTTTAACGGTCTAAAATCTGATAGACGGAGGTACCTGTTTCAAACACCCAGATCGAAATCACTGGCTTAGACTTTTTGAGTTTTCGTGTTTTTCTCCAATACTTTTGTGTGTACGGCCTGGATCACATGTTAGAAGGACTCCCATGAAGTGCATTTCGCACAAACGTAATTCCCAATTTTAGACACTTGGCATTCTTCTAACGCCTGCATAAATAAACGATAAAAATTACAAGTTCTATCATAGACACAAACAAGTAAGTGAATTTCATCATTATCTTCCAGATGGCAGCCAATCAATTCCCATAAAATACTAAATTTCTATTAAAATTCTATAACAAAACTAATTTTCTCCTTTTGATTTTTTAATTTACTGATTGACTTCTGAACTCTCAATTTATTAGAGAATGTAAATTATATTAAATAAAAACTAAATTATTAGAGGTTTTCATTGATTCTCTATATAAAAATGTTTGTTCATTGGAAATTTTTTTTGACGCATTGTCGTTTTAGCTCAGTCGTAGAAAGAAAACTACATATGTGAAACATTTAATGCAAAATTAATTTAACATTTCAATTTAAGCATTTTTTTTCAGCCAAAGAACAATTTCTTCAATATTTTGCTTAAATTGATAGTTTTGCAGTTACTCAATATAATTTTATTATGTATATACTGAAATAAATTGGAAATCATAATATATTATAGAAATGTTATACTGTTATTGAAAAGGTTTTAGATATATTCTTTTTAAAATAATTCATATTGAAAAAGAAGATACTTTAAGATAAATTTGCTCACGTATAGAAATCCACATTTATGAAATATTTAAATTTTAGTTTATTTTTATTGAAATTTTAATTTTATTATTTTTAGTAACTTTAAAGAAATTTTATGCAAATCACTTGCATTTTTGTATAAAAATGCAAAATATGTTATATGCATTCAAAAGCAAATATGTTAGAAAACTCTTTTCAAATTTCTACAGTGTTCGCTAATATACTCTAAATATACTCTAATATCTACATTCTTTAAAGACAAAAGGAATGCCTTTCAAAGTTTCATACTTTCGAACAAGTTTTATTTAACTTGTTTTCGTCAATATTTAAATTTTTCGTAATGAACATAGCCTTTCTGAATCCACTTTTATTGATTCATGGAAACGGCTTTGTTTATTTTACGATTCATATATTTTGGCTTTATTGGCTTTTGCTGCTTAAATTAGAAACTATGTTGTTTCGTATTTTTGAATTTATACTTTCTGTATTTGATGTTATATTATTTGTAAAACATGCTACAAAGCAGGATTACTTTTAGTTTCAATTTGTAACACGTTACATGTATAGAATAAATTCATCTGTTTAAAATTACGAAGTGTTACTAAAGTTTATTTTTTATCATTGGTATTTCCTTTCGAAATTATTTAACATTTGTTCAGTAATAAGCAAATATTTTTTGAACAATGTTTTCATTGCATACAAAAGAAAGAACGTATTTTGATAATTGAGATTTAAGGTTTAAACGGTAACTAAAGTATCCATTAATAAAAATTAAACAAATTTAAAATACAATCAATGAGATATGCAAATAAATAAACCATTTTGAAATAAATAAATGCAAGTTTTGTTCATTATTTTGTTCAAATGAAATCAATTCCCAATTTTATACAAATAAATTCTCAAAGGAATGATTTGACTATACGAAAACACATATTAGACACTAACGAACAGAGTCAAAAAGCATTAACATATTATTGAAATTCTATATCATTTTTTTAATAGTATTAATGAACCTTTCCTCATTGCAGAAGACAAAATGGTGGTATAAGGATTAAGGCCAATTTTCAGCGCTTGGAACTTGAGCTTGGGTGGAGTGTTCACTGCTGAGGGATTTTCTAAATTGCCCTAACCCTGTATATGTGATAAAACAAAATGGGAATTCTACCCATATTTTCTTGAAATAAACAGTAATCTTAATAATAAAGACCAATCGAATTACAAAAGTAGAATGAAATTAGTTAAATAAATCATGCGTTTAATTCATGCTTAAGAATTTCACATTCAGAAGATTTACAACCGTTATATTAGTATCATAGCCTCCTTAACTAGATGCTTTCATCGTGGCTCGGAAACTTGGCAACAGTTCAAGAGGTACACAGCGCTACCTGGTACAGCCTTTTTATTCAACTGTCACCAATAATTTTAAGAAGTGGTACATGATATGTAAATTCGACGTTTCTTCTATTCTATTCGCCTTTTATATATATCAAATCCCACTTTTAAAAAATTTTGGTGGCAGTAGAATAAAAAGGTCACGCAATCTGTACCAGGTGGTACTGTCTACCGCTTGAGCAGTTGCCAAGTTTCCGAGCCACACGGAAGGCATCTAGTTTAGGAGGCTATGTTAGTACTCGTTTTACAAAAAAATTAATTTTTTCAGTTTTAATATTTCATTTTACAGCTAAGAAATGGAAAAAAAAAAATACATTTATGAAAATTCGTATTTTTGAACTTAAAATTCGAATTCTAATATTTTTAAAAATAATTTTTGGAAAACGAGTACAAATTTAACAGTTGTGTATTTTGAGAATGTAAAAAAAGAATTTAAAAATAACTATTAGGTAAAGTGTATTTCTATAAACAAGTGGCTTCAAAACATGGGCATCAGATGACCTTCACAATCTGCGATGTACCCCCTTAATGATATTATACAGGGTATTTCAGTACTACGTTTCAGAACTTCTAAGAGAGGTAAAATGCATCCCGGCAACTCAGAGTCATATTGTCCCGATACTTCTGCAAGGAATAATTGGATGTGTGCACGGAACAATGGGATTTCTAAGGAATGATATGAAGGCAAATCCTGTCATGTATTTATCAATCACATTAGATATTTCTAACAGATAAACAAAATATAAATAATCAGTATGAATGCAGTCTTTATATTTCTGGAATAAAGATTTATTAGGTTCAGCTTGTTCTTTTGGTTTTGCTTTTCGCTCACATGCTGATTGTTCAAAATTTTCTTGTTCTTTTGCCTTTTTCTGCTTATATATTTGCCTTAATGTGAGAATATAAATGAAAGCTCAGGTGAAACTGAAAGGGAATTTTAATAATTGTTTTACTTGCGAGTAAAACGTGAACGTATGAAAATAGTAAAAGAAATTAACCGTCACAAACATTTTTTTTTTTTTTTTTTTTTTTTTTTTTTTTATGTATTAAATAACGTGGAACAAAATTATAAATTTTATGGAATGCAAAGTAAGATAATAAATATCAAAAACCATTTGTAACAGGATACAATTTTGAAGCTACTGTTTTACAAATGTTAAAATAACATACATAGTTTAGATGTGAAAAAATTTTCCGGAGTTTCAACAGAGGAGTGCAGTATGATGATTTCGAAAATAAATGGATTAGTTTCTAAAGATAATATATATATATATATATATATATATATATATTATATAGTTGCAAAATAATAATATGTAATTGTACCATGTCCATTTTTAATCTCACACTTAACACTTTAGTATGTAAACCTTCAGAGGATCAAGATGTAAGAAGTACAGTTGGGATGATAAATGAGAAATTTGCTGTTTCCTCAACGAAATTATTTTTTTTTTTATTTATTTATTTATTTATTTATTTTTTTTTTTTTTTTGTAAAATGTATATAAAATAGTGTGATTAAAAGTATTCACAAAACGATATGGATCGAAAATAAAGAATTTGGCAATTCAATTTAACCGTTTATCTGGCGCTGATGTTTTAAAGTATCATTAGCAAAAAAAGCGTATAAAACATAACTTCTGGAAGATATACCAAAAGTATTTATAAAAGTAGAACGCAGAGATATTACCTCACTTAAATCGCACTACAAAATACTAGATAATACATGAATCCGATTTTTCTTCCAGAAAAGTTTTTATAAAGATCTCTCGCAGTCTTTGCTTGGCATTTTTCACGATATTCACGTGTGTTGCTCTGTTAAAAAATGCAACTTTGCTGCCAGAAATTCTCTGTAATTTGAGAAAAACATAGTAAATTACGGAAATATTACGTTGACAAAACGTATTTTTATGTAATTACAGAGAATTTCTGGCAGCAAAGTTGCATTTTTTTAACAGTGTAGTTAATTCCTATATTAACTCAAGAATCTCCCATCAGTCTAAGAAAAATTACAATTAACATAAAAAGCAAACATATATTTACATTTTTTTAAGGTTCTAATGTCTTTTTCGATCTCTATGTGCCAATGATACGCTAAAGTACCACCTCACAAAATCCTCATTAATTACTATGCTGAGGTGATATCCATATTTTTCATTAAATAAGTCTTCAGAAAAATACTCTTATGTAACTGAAAAAATATATATTTCAAATACATTTTTTCTCTCTTTCATAATACTGGTAGATGAAGGGTTAAAAGTGGGAAAAAAGCATTTGAAACTGAACAACGTACCCTATCATTGTTTATAGATTATGGAATTTGAACCATGTTGTGATTTAACTTTTTTAATTGGCTTTTGTTACGATTTAGTGCCGTTAAAATGTTTACTAGTTAATACCCGTCAAAATTTGATGAATGATGTTCAACTGAAATCTTTTTACTTCAACTGAAATCTTTAAAGTTTAAAAAACCAGTTTAAAACGCCCTGTTTTAATCAATTATCGTTTGGTTGGTGGGAGGAGGGATAAACTGCAATATACAAAATCTAAGCATACTCCGTATAATAAAAATAAAATCCCAAGGTTTCTTAATTTTACTCTAACTATGACCAATATAATGTTAGGAGTAATTTAAAAAAAAAGAAAAAAAAAAAGATAGAATTTATATAAATTATCGAAAGAATCATTATTTCTTAATGAGATGGTATCAATATTTGTGATAACACTTACCGAATCATCAAGCATGTAAATTATTCTCACAATAGAATTCCTCTCTGTCACACCAAATCGACTAATAATCTATAGAACTATACTCATTTTATGTTTACTGCGCAATTTATTCATTTCTTTTCACGTAAAATGAAAGAACACAAAGATTTAATACCAAATTATAATTATATTAACTTTCTATGAACGATAACTGTTCACAATTTTTTAATAAAAGACATACATGAAAGACAAAGATTTCATTCACTTGTAAAATATATCAATAATTCTAATTTGCCAAGACAATAATAAGTGCATTATAAGTGTAAAATAATAGTTTTGGTTCGGATTTTTCATCCCATATTTGCAAAACCACTTGGATTTAATCCAAAATATTAATTCACTGCAATCTAAAAATAAAATGCAAATCGGAATAAAATTAAAATTTCTCTTTACTGAAATAATAATAATAATAATTAAATATATAATAATTTTGAAAATATGTACAGACTTGAAGACAAGTGGGCGTGGTCAACAAGAAGAAAAAACTTTAATAAAAACAAAGAAATAACTAATTAAACTAACGAAGAACAATTGTAAAAACAATACTACATGTGAAAAACAACCTTCCGTTTCCTCTTCAATGGGTGGGAGCAGCAGAACAGAAAATAAAGTAAATTGAAAAAGGCCTAACAGGTTTCGGAAACATGGCGAAACTAGCATACGCCCGACAAAAATCAATGAAATTCTAAAACAAGATTAAATAAGTACTGGTAAATTATATATAACAACAGTAACGTAAATTAGATATAACAGTATCAATGCTTCATAAAAGCAACATAACTAAATTAATTTAATAGTAAAAAAAAAAAAAAAAAAGCCGATATTTGTGATAAGAATAATTTAGTAAAAGGACATGCTAGATCGCCATGTTTCCATCCAGACCTGAAAGGCAAAAAGATATTGTAATATATTGAACTTACTGCTTTGTAGAATTGAGGTCTGCACGGGCCGAAATTTTGAGGCCCGGGCCCGGCCCGGACAAAAACCTATAAAATCAGGCCCGACCCGGCCCGGCCCGATTCAAAAATATGTAAAATAACAAAAAAAAAAAAAAAAAAAAAAATGCTTTTCAATGAAAAAGATTTTTAGTATGTGTTTTGCAGAGGTTTTATATAACCAAACAATAGTACGTTCTTTAACAAAACTGCTGAACTTTTACAAGATAATTATATATAGACAAGGCACAAAGACAAACAGAAAGTCAAATCGAAAATATTAGCATCCATCAAACGATACAGGAAGGTATTTAAAATGGTTAATACTACTAAAAATGCACTTTCCTCTTATATACCGTAATGTATTCGAATCGTTCATGTGATCCGGTAAAGAAAACTTTAATGTTAATCCAACCATATTGAATAGAAAATTTGTTTTTGATCATGATAAGAATGATGCTACCTTTCATCGACTGGAGAAAAGAAAAAGGAGCCTTAGAGAAAAAGTTACAACCGAAGGATTTTTATAGCCTTCATACCACCTAAACTCAACAGATCATAGGAAACAAAGCCTTATACACAGTAAAGTATCTAATTTATTTTATGTACATGTACGCAAACTGGTAGTGACATGCATACTATTTTGAATAGGAAACCATCTAATATTACTTTGAATAAAATATATTAATTTCGAAGCATGCTAAAAATATTTGCGAAAAATCAGATTTCAAACAAACAGACTGATAGACAATTAAATTGAAGTTACAGACATTTTTTAACAAAATAGAACTTTATGTGACATACTAGCCTGTAAAATTATGTAAAATAAACGACTGAAAAAATATTTTTATCATTTTCCTTTTTCGTTGATTAACGAGGAAACCAGAAAAAAATTCGGCCCGACACGGCCCGGAGAAAATTTCATTCAGGCCCGGCCCGGCCCGAATATACACAAAAAAACTGAGCCCAGGCCCGGCCCGGCCTGAGCCGGAAAAAACGATTTTGTACCAAGACTCAAAACTCAGAGCGATTTCTTAATTAATTATAACGTTAAAACTGTAAAAAATCATATTTTTGAATTAAAAATTAGTAAACTTAAAAAAAAATTAAACCTTTTGCTTTGAATTATAATTTTAAAAATAAACAATTAAAGATTTAATAAATGATTTATTGATATTGAAATTGAAATCATGCAAACTTAATAACAATGTACTATACTTCATTCTGATTTTTCAACAAAAGTCATTTAATAATCTAAATATAAATACAATCATTGAACATATCAAAGCAAAATATCTCAACGTATATAGTGTTATACAATGGTATATTATTATTTAAATACTTTATCTGACATTTAGATGTGGTTTAAACAAAATTGTGAGTTTGTTTAAAATAACTTTACTACTGTGCAATGTTTAAAAAATATAGTTAAATGATTATTGCCATACGAATGTAAATAAAGCTTTTCTTTCTTCAAACTAATCAATATGCAAAATGTAGTTTCCTACACAGCATGAAAATAAAATTTACCCAGCATCGATGGTTTTCCATACAGTATGACAATTTTGGCGCCATCAAAAAAACGATTTTTTTTTTTTTTTTTTTTTTTTTGGGGGGGGGGGGGGGGGATTTATAAAAACATACACTTTTAAAATCACATAGATTTATAAGGCAAAATAATTTAAGTTAAAATAAATTTTAATAGAGTTTTCTTTATATTCTACAATTATAATTTTATTTGCACTTAGAAGCAGACTATGCTACTTAAAAATAAATTTATTTTGAATGAATTATTTATTTATTTTTTATGATTTATTTATTTATTTATTTTTTTTTTTAGTATTATAATACTTTATTCTGTCAAAATAGTATATTTCAACAAAAGTATACTGTTAAAAAGAAATAAACAAATGAGAATGAATTTAATAAGTTAATTTGCTCATTATAATAAATTATCTATCTTATAATAAATTATCTATGCAAATATTTATTCGTATAAAATATCAATATTTTAAGGTTATATTTTTTAAATTATATTTTCTGTAATATAGTACCGAAATGAAATATCAGAGATTATAATAATTAGATTAAAAATAAATAAAATAAAATAAAACCTCCTTTGATTTTAAATGTCTATCTTCATATTTTCTAAACAAAGTTTTCGACTAGTAAGAGTTAACTTTTAAAGAACAATAAACTCTGACAATTTGTTAATTAATTTTTTTTTTCTTTTAAGAAATGTGAAAAAAATAATTTCAGGAATATGGTAGGGTATATTTATGTAACAGATGGCGCTACAAAGAACTTAAAATACTATATGAATGACGATAACTGATAAGTATTCGCGAATTGCTTTGTTTTTAATTTATTTCCTTGGAAAGTATGAATCAATGAATTAATCGTGCGAATTGTTTTTATTATTGTGATTTAATTAGGCGTCTGCCATAGACTTACGAAATATCAATATCGTCCGCTCGATCTCTATCATCGATGTTCATATTGCACTACATAAAAAGAAAGGAATATTCCCGTTCCGAATTGGTTCAAAATTTTCTCGCGCATGCCCAGATCGTGCGATTTTCGTCTTAAAAAAATACTTTTGTGATTTAATATATAAGATTTTAGCACATATTTCAAATAATTTCCTTTTCTGTCATCTTGAATGACACGTCCTTTTGTGGTATCTTCTAAAACGTCCTGTCCAGCCCTGTGTAATAGAATGTATAAAACTTTCGGAAATATCGTCGCGGGCTTCATATGGTCCGAGGGTCAGGGGTTGTTCCCTGTTCCAAAAGATATAAATCTCAGTAAATACTGAGGAGAGCCAAGTTGGTGATTTTGATAAACTCGCCAACTATTAACCTGAAGTATAAATTTACCAATTAACTAATTTTTATAAATTTCTGCACTTTTATCCATTTTTTACCCCACTGTGTTATTAATACTGTATATTAAAATAAATATTTATCAATTTAAAATCGATATTGAACACATTGTGCACGTGTGTATCTATGTAATCCGAGCCGTATTTCCTTATAAATTTGCTTTAAATTAAACAAAAATTAAACTTAAAAATGCTTTTGAATCTGTCAGTACTTAACAATTACGTAAAGTTTACAAACTTAAACAAATAAGTCAACACTATATTAGTAAATCGATAACAAAAAATTGTAATACATTAAAATATTAAGTACACATTTGATCTTTAAAAAGAAAATACAAAGTAAAATTTAAATTATAAAAAAAAAAAAAAAAAATTAAAACTTAATTTGTACCAAAGTAATTTAAGATATCAAAATACGTATTATTTTTTTTGCGAACTAAAGAACATTTAAAATGAATTAAATTAATGTCATTAAAAATAATCAGGTTCTTTAAAAAATGCATAGCTCTTAATACTTAATTTTTAATAGTAGAGCCTAAGGGATAAAAAAAAAAAATAATAATAATTGCATATTTTATATCATAAATTTAGTTATTTATGTGTCTATCCATTAAAATTATTTAATGATGTGGGTATTTAAGGGTGATTATATAAGAAAATTGATTTGATAAAGTTAATTAAGATACTCCAATAGCATTTTCATGTAAGTGCAATATATATATATATATATATGTATATTCTAATATAAAAAAAAGGAGGAAAAAAAAGTAATAAGCAAACATTTAATAACAAAAAAAAAAAAAAAAAATCTGGAGTGACTCCACTCGACTTTCCGAACATTGAGTAATTAACAGTTTTGTAGATAAAGTAAAGAAAGAGTAGTTGTTAAACAAACAAAAAAGAGAAAACCATAATAGAGTGTTTGAGTATTTTTCTCCATCTATTACACGTTGTTTTATTTAACGCTACTGAACTTTGAGCCCATAGATCATAATGACAAAGAAATTTTCGTTGTGTCCCTGTAAAAACCTATAAATGTTAGATTCACCAAAATGCTTATAGTTAGTGCAACAGTGATTTATAATACTCATATAAATTTTCAGCTGAATTCAATAAGGCGTTTAGATGCTATCGTACTTTTAAAAATTTAGTCCCATAGGCCATAATGATAAAGAATTTTTCCTTGTGTCCCTGTAAAAAAACTGTAAGTGCTAGATTCACCAAAATCTATACAGTTAGTTCAACTGTGATCTATAACATGTGTACAATTTTTTTGCTCGGATTAATAAGGCGTTTAGACACTATCACATTTTTAAAAATTTGGCCCCATAGGCATAATGATAAAGAATTTTTCTTTGTGTCCCTGTAAAAAAACTATAAGAGCTAGATTCTCCAAAATCTATACAGATTGAGTATTTGTGATCTATAATATGTGTATAAAATTTTTGCTCAATTGAATAAGGCGTTTAGATGCTATCGCACTTTTAAGATTTTGCTCCCATAGGCCATAATGATAAAGAATTTTTCTTTGTGTCCCTGTAAAAAAACTATAAGTGCTAGATTCACCAAAATCTATAGGGTTCGTACTATGGTGACTTACAATATGCGTACCAACTTTCAGGTTAATCGAACGAAGCGTTTAGACGCTAGCGTGTTCACAGACATACACACATACACACATACACACATACACACATACATCATCGTAAAAATAGTGAAAACGGACTCAGGGGACCTCAAAACGTATAGAAACATCAAAATCTCGAATTCGGATTTTTGACATGATTACAATACTTTCCTCACTATAGTGTTCGGAAAGTAAAAAGGAGGGGATAATCATTATGCGTTTAATTACATAAGATAACATTTTTGCTTCGTAAATTATTTTGAAGATAAAAAAAAAATGTATTTCAAGTCAAAAACAATATCAAGATTACAGAATTCTTAAAAATAAAATAGTAATAAATATTTCCGTTTAAATAAATTATATTTATGTATTTTAAGATATGTCTCAAATTTTTAAACTTCTACCACCACAAAATTTCTTTAAATGTTCAAAAGTATTCTCAACGCACATTCGAAAAATACACATAATGCAAATTAATACTATCACAGAATATTCATACTGTCACAGAATATTCTTCATACTATCTGTATAATAGTTCTCTAACATGGACCAGGGGCCCTACAACGAGCACTTCGTAATCTTTTCACTGCCGAGTTCTAGCCGAGAATTCTGTGCTGTGACGTCATTTTTCGACAATCACCAAAAAGTGCTACAACGAACTCATCGTAAGCTTCTCACTGCCGGTATCTATCTTCGTTATCTACCTCTGAAATCTCACCCACTGAAAGCTAGTGAAATCGCGATTACGAAGTGAGAACTTAGTCAGCCATTTTTAGTACAAAAAACCGATGAATTAAAAAATAAAAAATATGTACGTATGTCATACTTTTTGAAAAGAACTTTCAAAACTATTAATTTTTTCTGTGAAGACTGTATACATTTAATGATTAGATTTAAAGATATTTGATTATTAAGATTAAGATTGACAATAAGTCTGTTGCTTTTACCTTAAAACAATAAAACAAAAATAACCCTAAAAATTAAAGACTAAAGAATAAATTTCTGAAAAATAATCATTTTTGACATCCTCAGAACTATGAATTCTAATTTAAATCATATGAATTCATCGTTCATAATATAATAATTGTAAAAATGCTCATTTAAGGACTCTGTAATAAAGAACATAAGGAGATTGTCGTACGTCTCCTAGTGGCTTGGACACAGAGCATTTCATTTCAAACCGGCAGTACCCGGGTTCAAACCCCATTAACTCTATTTCAGATTTTTTTTTTTTTTTTTTTCAATTATTATATATATGAAGAAAAATAAATTAATTTAAAATGAATAATTTGCCAGATGGAAGTTTTAATTTAGCAATTATTTTCTACTTCATTATTAATTGAATTTAACTTTTGTTTCAGTATAAATTCAAATAAATATTTCAAAAGTAACCATTAAAAGTAATCCATTCAATAACAAGAAATTAAATAAATAATTTTAAAGGAAAAATAATTTTGTTTAAAGTTTAATTTTTTTTTAATGACTTTTCAAAAGCAGAAAAGAGATCAAACATTTTACTTTTAAACTATTTAGTTTGAACTGAAAAAACGAAAAAAAAGGAAGGGAGGGGGAGGATTTTCCTTTTTGTTAAATTAAATTAATAATTTAAAATATATATATATATATTATCAAATTAACTTAAGCATTTTTATTTATTTATTTTGTTACTTGTATGCATACTCTAACAAAATATTTGAAAGGATAACTTATGGGGGGAAATTATATTAGTTACAATTTTATCTTTTGGCAAATAATAAATAAAATTAAATGTAGAAAAAAAAAGTCGAAATATAAGCATTTTTTTTAAATTATTTTATTTCAATGAGAAAGAAAAAAAAAGATAAAGAAAGAAAAAATAAAGAAAGAAAGATCTTCTTTCTTTCTTTCTCTCCCCTAACTATTAAATTAAATATTCGTATATTTCTTATTAGTAATAAAGTAAATTAAGGAATTGCTAATATGTGGAATATTGTGCATAAAATACACACATATATATATATATATATATATATATATATATATATATATATAAAACATTTTTTTAATGCAATAAAATATACACATGTATATAAACTATTATCCCTTACCAGGGATTCAATTTGGGAACTCTCGGTTAAATTTTTTTAAGGCAATGAGCAAGCTTTTTAATCAACGCACTTTAATACGTAAAATTAATGGGGGGGGGGAGGGGGGAGCTAAAAATCCATAGAAAAAGCACGGGATTCTCTTTAAGATAGGATTGCTACGAAACTAGCATTACGAACGATTAATTCACATGATTTAGCTTAAATTTAAAGGTCTGAGGACTACAAAAGCGATTATTTTTAGAAATTTATTCTTCAGTCTTTAATGGACTATTTTTTTTGTTAATTCTCTTGTTTTTGTGATAAATATACCACAGTTTTATATATATATATTATACGTAATATTGCATGAATTAGCAATTCCCTAATTTCTCTTATTACTAACAAGGAAAATATGAATATTTAATTTAAAAGTTGAAAAAAAAATCCCCCCCTTTCTGAATGAAATAAAATGATAATAATAATAATAAAATGCTTATATTTCGATATATATATATATATATATATATTACATTTAAATTTAATTATAGTTATTATATGCCAGAAGCTAAAATTTGTAACTAATTTAATTTTCCGCCCATAAATTATTATTATCCCTTCAAATATTTTGCTAGAGAAAGAGCACGTACACTAATAATAATAATAAAAAAAGATTTTGATGAAATTCTGGCAAAAGCAGAATTTAGTTTAAGACGGAGGACTATTAGTTTTTTTTTTTTTTTTTTTTTTTTTTCAAATTATAACATCGCTTTCAAATTATTCAATTATATTTTCGATAAATTTTAGATTTCGACAAATGTCCAACTATCGAAATCGACAACGCAAAAATCCCAGATTAAGACCCTCAGTCCTAAAAATAAATAAAAATGTTTAAGTTAATTTGATAATGTATAATTTATTATTGTTATTAATTTAATTTAATAAAAATGGAACTTTCTTCTTCTTCTCTCTCTTTTTTTTTTCTCTCTCTTCTTTTTGTTAGTTTAAATAAAATAATTTAAAAATAAAATGTTTGATCATTTTTCTGCTTTTGAAAAGTTGTTATTAAACAGAAATTAAACTTTAAACTGAAATGTTTTTTCTTTATTATTTATTTCTTTATTCTTAATTTAATCTCTTGTTATTGTGTATATATGTATCATTTAACTTACTCATTTTTTTCTACTTTACTATTTATTAAATTTAACTTTTTTGTTTTAATTAAATAAAAAAAAATATTTTAAAAATAGGCAATTAAATTTTAAAACTAAAATGCTTACTTTTGAAATATTTACTTGAATTTATACTGAAATGAAAGTTAAATTCAACTAATAATGAAGTTGAAATTAATTGCTGAATTAAAACTTACAACTGGCAAATTATTTATTTTAAACTTCTTTTTTCCATACTTATAAAAAAAAAAAATAACCTAAAAGGACTTGACGGGGATTGAACCAGAGTACTGAAGGTTTGAAACGAAATGCTCTGCGTCCAAGCCACTAGGAGACGTATGACGACCTTCTTATTTTATTTATTACAGAGTCCTTAAATGAGCATTTTTACAATTATTTTATTATGAACGATGGATTCACATGATTTAACTTATAATTTATAGCTCTGAGGACGTCAAAATTGATTATTTTTATAAAGTTATTCTTTAGTCTTTAATTTTAGGGTTATTTTTGTTTTATTATTTTAAGGTGATAGCAACAGACCTATCGTCACTCGTAAACTTCCTAATCAAATATCTTTAAAACAAATTATTAAACTTGTATAGTGTTCACACAACAAATTTATAATTTTGATAGTTCTTTTCAAAAAAGTATAACTTATGTTCATCATTTTTGTTTTTTAAATCACCAGTTTTTATTAAAACATGGCTGACAATATCTGAGCGTATTCATTTTCGACCATTGAGGCCTACAACGAACACTTCGTAAAGCTCACGACGTGAGAACTTCACGATGCCGAGTTTGGAAGATCTCACCAAAATGTTTACGACAATCACTTTTGGCCCTACAATGAACTGATCGTGAGCGCTTATCGAGAGCTAAACGGTGAGTTTGAGATTCATTCGAAATCGGATAGCATTAACCAATCACAGTGAAGTAAAATCTCACCTCCATACTCGAAAACTTTTCGCAAGTTTCAGCTTCGTATACTATCTGACCAATCACAGTGCGTGAATGGTCGAAAATGAATACGCTCAGATATTGTCAGCCATTTTTAAATAAAAACTGGTGATTTAAAAAACAAAAATGATGAACATAAGTTATACTTTTTTGAAAAGAACTTTCAAAATTATAAATTTTTTGTGTGAACACTATACAAGTTTAATAATTTGCTTTAAAGATATTTGATTAGGAAGTTTACGAGTGACGATAGGTCTGTTGCTCTCACCTTAAAATAATAAAACAAAAATAACCCTAAAATTAAAGACTAAAGAATAACTTTCTGAAAATAATCAATTTTGACGTCCCCAGAGCTATAAATTCTAAGTTAAATCATGTGAATTCATCGTTCATAATAAAATAATTGTAAAAATGCTCATTTAAGAGCTCTGTAATAAATAACATAAGAAGGTCATCATACGTCTCCTAGTGGCTTGGACACAGAGCATTTCGTTTCCAACCATCAGTACTCGGGTTCAATCCCCGTCGAGCCCTTTTAAGTTTTTTTTTTTTCTTTTTTTTTTATAAGCATGGAAAAAAGAAGTTTAAAATAAATAATTTGCCAGTTGTAAGTTTTAATTCAGCAATTAATTTCAACTTCATTATTAGTTGAATTTAACTTTTATTTCAGTATAAATTCAAGTAAATATTTCAAAAGTAAGCATTTTAGTTTTAAAATTTAATTGCCTATTTTTAAAATATTTTTTTATTTAATTAAAACAAAAAAGTTTTAAGAATAAAGAAATAAATAATAAAGAAAATATTTTATTCAAACATTTATATAGAAACATATTATACAGAAAATCAAACATTTTATTTTTAAATTATTTTATTTAAACTAACAAAAAGAAGAGAGAGAGAGAAAAAAAGAGAGAGAAGAAGAAGAAAGTTCCATTTTTGTTAAATTAAATTAATTACTATAATAATTATAAATTATTCATTATCAAATTAACTTAAACATTTTTATTTATTTTTAGGACTGAGGATCTATTAATCTTAATCTGGGATTTTTGCGTTGTCGATTTCGATAGTTGGACATTTGTCGAAATCTAAAATTTATCGAAAATATAATTGAATAATTTGAAAGCGATGTTATAATTTGAAAAAAAAAAAAAAAAAAAAAAAAAAAAAAACCTAATAGTCCTCGGTCCTAAACTAAATTCTGCTTTTGCCAGAATTTCATCAAAATCTTTTTTTATTATTATTATTAGTGTACGTGCTCTTTCTCTAGCAAAATATTTGAAGGGATAATAATAATTTATGTGCGAAAAATTAAACTAGTTACAAATTTTAGCTACTGGCATATAATAACTATAATTAAATTTAAATGTAATATATATATATATATCGAAATATAAGCATTTTATTATTATTATTTTATTTCATTCAGAAAGGGGGGGGGGATTTTTTTTCAATTTTTAAATTAAATATTCATATTTTCCTTGTTAGTAATAAGAAAAATTAGGGAATTGCTAATTCATGCAATATTACGTATAATATATATTGATTCTGAAGAATCTTCTGAAGAATAAATTTCTAAAAATAATCACTTTTGTAGTCCTCAGACCTTTAAATTTAAGCTAAATCATGTGAATTAATCGTTCGTAATGCTAGTTTCGTAGCAATCCTATCTTAAACAGAATCCCGTGCTTTTTCTATGGATTTTTAGCCCCCCCCCCCCCCATTAATGTTACGTATTAAATTCATTGATTAAAGAGCTTGCTCATTGCCTTAAAAAAATTTAACCTAGAGTTCCCAAATTGAATCCCCGGTAAGGGATAATATTTTATATACATGTGTATATTTTATTGCATTAAAAAAAAAAAAAATGTTATATATATATGTGTGTATTTTATGCACAATATTCCACATATTAGCAATTCCTTAATTTACTTTATTACTAATAAGAAATATACGAATATTTAATTTAATAGTTAGGGGAGAGAAAGAAAGAAAGAAAGAAAATATTTCTTTCTTTATTTTTTCTTTCTTTATCTTTTTTTTTTTTTTTTTTTTTTTTCTCATTGAAATAAAATAATTAAAAAAAAAATGCTTATTTCGATTTTTTTTTCTACATTTAATTTTATTTATTATTTGCCAGAAGATAAAATTGTAACTAATATAATTTTCCCCCATAAGTTATCCTTTCAAATATTTTGTTAGAGTATGCATACAAGTAACAAAATAAATAAATAAAAATGCTTAAGTTAATTTGATAATATATATTTTTAAATTATTAATTTAATTTAACAAAATGAAAATCCTCCCCCCCCCCTCCTTTTTTTTCGTTTTTTCAGTTCAAATTAAATAGTTTAAAAGTAAAATGTTTGATCTCTTTTCTGCTTTTGAAAAGTCATTAAACAAAAATTAAACTTTAAACAAAAATATTTTTTCTTAAAAAAAAATATATATATATTATTTCTTTAAAATTATGTATTTAATTTCTTGTTATTGAATGGATTACTTTTAATGGTTACTTTTGAAATATTTATTTGAATTTATACTGAAACAAAAGTTAAATTCAATTAATAATGAAGTAGAAAATAATTGCTAAATTAAAACTTCCATCTGGCAAATTATTCATTTTAAATTAATTTATTTTTCTTCATATATATAATAATTGAAAACAAAAAAAATCTGAAATAGAGTTAATGGGGTTTGAACCCGGGTACTGCCGGTTTGAAACAAAATGCTCTGTGTCCAAGCCACTAGGAGACGTACGACGATCTCCTTATGTTCTTTATTACAGAGTCCTTAAATGAGCATTTTTACAATTATTATACTATGAACGATGAATTCATATGATTTAAATTAGAATTTATAGTTCTGAGGATGTCAAAAATGATTATTTTTCAGAAATTTATTCTTTAGTCTTTAATTTTTAGGGTTATTTTTGTTTTATTGTTTTAAGGTAAAAGCAACAGACTTATTGTCACTCGTAATCTTAATAATCAAATATCTTTAAATCTAATCATTAAATGTATACAGTCTTCACACAAAAAATTAATAGTTTTGAAAGTTCTTTTCAAAAAGTATGACATACGTACATATTTTTTATTTTTTAATTCATCGGTTTTTTGCACTAAAAATGGCTGACTAAGTTCTCACTTCGTAATCGCGATTTCACTAGCTTTCAGTGGGTGAGATTTCAGAGGTAGATAACGAAGATAGATACCGGCAGTGAGAAGCTTACGATGAGTTCGTTGTAGCGCTTTTTGGTGATTGTCGAAAAATGACGTCACAGCACAGAATTCTCGGCTAGAACTCGGCAGTGAAAAGATTACGAAGTGTTCGTTGTAGGGCCACAGTTACGATTAAATTTTTTAGAAACGATACTATAATGACGTAAGATGTTATCTTATTGGTCAGCCCAATTTCGATTGGTGAAAGCATAATTCGACTGCTATAGTTGTTGTTGTTGTTGTTGTGTGGAATAAAACCGATTGACTGCTCTAGGGTCCTAGGCCTGAGGCGGAGTGCCCTCCGTGTGTGTGTGGGGGGGGGAGTTCTTTCAGAGTGGTTCTAGCCCGTATTTACGCAGGTTTCGGAGAAAACCACGGGAAACTCCGAACGGCCAGACCGAGGAGCGTAACCTGGGTTCTAATCCGGCGCCTCACGTCCACCAGCTTTGAGCGCAGAACTGCTCGGCCGCTGGTGAGCCGGCTGCTATGCAGAGATTTAGGCTATGAACATTTAATCTAATACATTTGAAAATTCAATTTCTTAAAGAAATTGAAAATATATTAACTTTTTGTGAGGAAATATATGCTCAAAATTTCAAATTTAGGATATTTGGATGAATTTAAAACGTTAAGCCTAGCATTTCGGTCTGGTATTCGGCAGGTTGGATATTCAGACGGTGGTATCGACATAGGTATATCTTTAAAATGGGATTCTAAATAAATTATTGAAAGCTAAAATTATATATATATATTAACTTTTCTCTGTAATAAAATAATCGTTATTTAGTTTTATTTATTTACTAGCAGGCTTTGCCCGCTTCGCTGGTCACTTTATTTAAATGAATAATAATAATAATAATAATAATAAAGAATCACTATTTTCATTTTAAAAATAAAAACTTAAAAACAAAAATCCATTAAAATCGTGCAAAAACTTAC
Organism: Salticus scenicus; assembly: GCA_963930645.1. Taxonomy (NCBI): domain Eukaryota; kingdom Metazoa; phylum Arthropoda; class Arachnida; order Araneae; family Salticidae; genus Salticus; species Salticus scenicus. The sequence goes on from OZ005653.1 coordinate 159,296,155, forward strand.
TTCGAGTCCCTGGTGCCTTCGGAAGCGTCTTCTTCACCAACGATGCCTGGGGTCCGTGTTCAACCAACGTCTCACCCTTGGACTTTAAAGTGGATGTTTATTAGACGAATGTTTCGATAGGAACACTACAAGGAAAGAAAAAAAAAGAAGTAGTACGTTTTTCATATTTTTAAATCACGATTACATTGAACAACACTATACAGACTATACATTGTATTTACTATCAAGTAATTTCTTATGTATTTTATTCAATTTAACCGGTGTGCTATAAAATGATGGCAATTCCACTCCAAATATAGTACTACAATACGTCATGAAGTTTAATTTGATGTTAAAATGAAAAAAAAAAATGAAATTAAAATACATATCATTTTCTAATTTTAAGAACAAATTCAGGATTAAATCCATTGATCTCTTTTTAGCATAATGCAATATATATATAGGGATTTAATACACAATTTAATTTTATTATCCCTTAAAGTAATTATATTTTTATTTCCTTTTTCACTGCGTTTTTCAATAAATCTAATTTATATTTATAGCTGTAAATGTCTGTTGGAAAATTTCCGTTATATTTTTTATTATTTTATTTTATTTTATATTCAAATAATCTATTTAATTGCAATGATAAATAAACTAATAACCCATTATGCAGACATCATGTCACAAGAATTTTGTAATATTTCATGATTACTTGCACCTGTCGCTCCAACGGTGTTCTTGGCGAATGTGATTTATGCCAAGGTGGGGCTGCCATATTTTCAACCGTCATTTCTTTTTAAAAAATTCCCATTAAAATATCATTAACACAAAGGAAAGTATGTTGGCGCCCTTGGCTTAAAAATGTGGTGATATTACCATAAGCTGGCGTTTTACAAGGGTGCTGTCGGATTTGACTCCCGGACAGTTCGTTAATAGTCACCGTACTAACGACATGTAAAACTTTTGTAAATTGAAAATCTCTCTCTCCTCCACCATCTTTTTAACGAATTCACCTCTACTGGATACGAACTTGGTTTGTCCTCATATGTCATTTTATATTTTTCAATAAATACTCACGGCTATTAAAAATGACTGGAATTGACATTTATTTTAAAATGACTATTATTTTATTGACTTGTTTTTTAGAGGACTGTGGCTTTTATGCTACATAAATATGGTGCTCAGTGACCATAGAATTCGTTACGGTGGAGGAGAGGAATGTATAGGAAAGTGTTTTTTTTTTTTGTCAACAAGCGAAATTTTTTATTTTCGAAGATATATAAAATACCTTTTTCTGCGGCAAGTACGTGTGAAGACTGTTTGACTATATTGATATGACAGGGGTGTTGTTTTAAAGGAACTTTTCTATTTTTTCAACTTTGGAGCAATCAGCCGTATTCGACAGATGTATGTAAAGAACAGTGCTGCCATGACTCCTAATGTGATGTGGATTATCGACTTCTATAGCCTAACAACTAAAGAATGTTGGCCTAGTACAGATTATTCTGCGTTTGACTTAACTTTTTCCATGCCGCCGTCATACACGAGAACACACCGGCATAGTTTACTAATGTCATCGTATATCCCCGATGCTAGAATTTTTCGCCTTCTTCCTTTCTCGGTGACCTTCTGTAGAGAATACTCGTCCACTGTGTGACTTCATCATGGATATAAACACCCTATATTATATAAAGAACTGTAATAAATGATCTGTGATGTTTAGATATAATTGAAGAGTCTTACGTTTTCAGCTATCATATGCGGAGAAAGAGCGTCTTATTTCTCGGTAATAGCATGTGGCCTTGACTAATGTAGAAGTGGTTTTCTTATCGCCCTTACTCTCTCGATATTTGGATGGAAGAATCTTTACCTCTTTTTCTGGACAGCCTGGAGTTCATCAACCTTTCGCGCTATGGATATCTTCACCGCCGCAACTTGCTAAAAATGAGGATATTAGTACTGTGTTTCTCCCAGCTTCCTAGAAGGCTTTAGTTACCGTCAATGTGGCCGAACAATGGCAGCTCATAAGAACATAATGTGTTATTATGAAACTTATAGCTCATCATTATGTTACAAATAAGTTTGACATTGGACTTATTATTGAAAAACTTTTTTATATACTTTTTTATATACTATAGGAACTTCGTGATATGAACAAATGATTATTTTAAATCAATAAGTTTCGTCGAGATAGATCAACTTTGGACTGAGATGTTTCATTGACCACTAACAACCCACGATGGGTCTGGATAATAAACAGATAAGCATGATTTTTATTCTGTTTATAAATTTTCCTAAATATTCATTACTTATATAATTAAAATATTTTTCTAATTAAGGGAATGCACAGATATACTTGATATTAATAAACAAATGAAATTTTTTTAATAATTTTAAATTTTAGGGGGATATTGTTTTCAAAATAAATAAATATATATACCTAAGCAATATATCTGTGCATTCGTCCTTTGAAACTATATATATAGAGTGTATGGGATCATGTTATAATGTATATTTTTTCGATTTTGTGTTCAATTTACAAATTTTTATTTATAATTTTAGTTTTGTATAAAGATGTGCATATTATGAGGGAAAAGTGGTTAATTTTCAATTTTTGATTATCTATTATTTCATATGTTTCATTCCGAATTTTTATAAAACAAATTTCATATGTTTAAAGACTCATTATACTAGAGTCATAATTTACTAAGTTTTTTTACCAACGTTTACACATATAATTTTCCCATAACATTTAAAAAAAAGGGAAAAGAGAATTTTTTTTTTCTCATAATTTTGAATGATAGATATTGGAATATTATTTTTTTGGTGATGAAGAGTGTTTTTTTATTGTGCTTGCTTTCGTAGAGGTATTCAAGTGTTGATATAACATACGGTAAATTTTGTTCAATTTTAATTTAAAATTATTTTATTTAAATGCAAAATAACAATTTTATATTTTATATAATTGCATTTTTTTTTACATATACTAATATTTCAATTTTAAATATAATATTAATGATTAAAAAAAAAAAAAAAGAGAGAGAGAGAGAGAAAGAGATTTTTTTTTTATTGTATTTATGTATAATATATATACAAATTTACATATTATGATAATTTATCACATTTCAGTGTATTATTTTTATTTTCATATTCAAATATTTTAAGTTCAGATTCTTTTTCTTATTTTGTGCTGAATTGATACATTAGTTTATAAATTAGTACATAATAATTGGTAAAAAAAAAAAAAAAAAAAAAAAAAAAAAAGCAACGAAAATATTTTTTTCATAATTTTGAACGATAAATGGTAAATTAATATTAAATATTTTTTTGTGATGAAGGATGATTGTTATTATCAACTTGTGTGTGCACATTCAATTATTGATATATTACATAGGAAATTTTATTTTCAATTTTGAGTTTTAAAATTTTTATGATTGCATATTGTGAATTTTTGTTTTTGAGAGAAAAATTGATATGTTGTCCATGAGAACTATTCTAATAAATAAGAAATATATATTGGTTTTTGAAGAGAGGAGATTATGGGTTAATTTTTTTAAATGAAAGGGAATTGCAGTTAATATTTCGTTTTGATATTTCACAATTTATTGTTTTCCTAAATTTTTTTTGTTAAATATTCTTCATGGAAATCCAATTGCTATTGGTCGTGAAAATATGATGTTTAACATTTTTGTATATTTTTACACTTACACACAAACAAAATAAATACATGAATAAAATGACATAATTTTATTTTTCAGTATGTAAACACAATCCCTTCTCGGTATAATAATTTGTTTTGGTTATAATGAAATAGTGATGTATTGATTTAAAAAAAAAAAAAAAAAAAAAAAAAAAAAAAAGGAGAGTTATTTGAATTCCATTGGCACAAATTAAACATTTATAAATTTATCATAGACATGTTTTATTTTATCTTTAATTAATCTGCTGAAAATATCCTTGTTATAATTGATTAAAATTATTCAATCTGCTTATAAATTCTTAATTTTTAGTACATGCACTTCGTTTTTGTTTGTCAAAATTTAATATACAAATTTTTTTTTGTTGTCAAGTAGTGTAATGTTTCCGGAAGAACTTGTGCACTTTCTCTCGAGTACTATGCAGTGTATGGGTTTTTTTAGTGTTTTGATGTTCATTTTATAAACAATTATTTCGGCAGGACCGATATATTGTTTTTTTAATTTAAGGATGATGAATTGCGGGCCATTTTTGTGGAACATTATATTTTTGACAAATGTTTACAATCCATTTAGTTTGAGTTTAATTCAAAATACTTTTGTTAGATAAATTCTTTTGATGAAACTTCTTTATATATAATAATAACAGTAAATTAATTAGGATAATATAGATAGCATTAAAACTAAAAGAAATAGATAATGTTTGGGAATCTTGTCACATATTTTTTTTTTCCTTCTCTATTAAATTATGCAAAATGTTAATGATAAAATTTGGAATTTTGATTTTTTTTTACATATTTTTTTTTTGAATTTCTCAATGCATTGTGAAAAAAAAGAAAGATAATAATCACATACATTTTTATAAAGGAAGGTCTATTTAAGATTTTCGAATTATTAATTTAATATCTGTTTAAATTTAAAACTCATTTTTACATTATTGTTTCCAAACAATATTTTTCTTGAAATTATATAATTATAATACATTTACAAGAAATGCATAAATTTGTATTTTCTCATTTAATTTCATATTTATACACAACTTCATAAAGGTATACACTATTTATTTTTTTGAAAGTGTCGACATGTAAATCTGGTAATCCCAGCCTTGCCATATGGTCACTTTCAGTTATAATGCACGTAGGTACACTTCACACACACATATTCCGCATATAATTTATCATTTTTAATTCAAATGTAGTATTATTTAAAAACTTAAAAACTTGCAACATTGATAACCAATTGGAAAGAGGTATTATTACATGACACTTAATATTTTTATTGATTATATAATTGTATGGAGTATATAACTTCATAATGACATAGTTTTCTCACACATACATTTTTCTTCTTACACAATTTTTACTCTTACATACTATTATTTTACATTATGTTTTATTGTCACTTTTTCACTTTCATATACTATACAATATTTATTTTCTAGTGTTTTTTTTTTTTTTAAATTTTTAAAATATATGAGATGTACACAAACATAAATAGGAATTTTTATATTCTCTATTATAACCAAATCATGGAATTGATCCTTTTTCTCGTCTTGTCACAAAATACAGTGTTTTCAATTATGTTTATTATAAATATCTACACATATTTACAATTTTTTTTTTTTTTTGAAATATTTTGCATGTAAATCTAGCTTATGTGCTAGCCGTGCGTTTTGGAATATTTCTCAAGTCATAAAACAACACACACACACACATATAATAATTTTTTGTCAAATATATTAATGTTTATTTTTTTTTAGAAATATTTTGCATGTAAATCTAGCTTATGTGCTAGCCGTGCGTTTTGGAATATTTCTCAAGTCATAAAACAACACACACACACATATAATAATTTTTTGTCAAATATATTAATGTTTATTTTTTTTTAGAAATATTTTGCATGTAAATCTAGCTTATGTGCTAGCCGTGTATTTGAAGTATTGCTTCTATTTACAAGAGTCACACACACACAATTTTTGCATATATACTAGTGTTTATTATTTTGCATATAATAAACCCTAATCTTTTAAATTGAATGTATATATATATACTCAACATTTTTAATAAAACAAATACATACCTTTGAACATACATAACTTATAGACAAGATTGTTTCAAGTGTTGAATTATTCTCTTGCATATAAAACATTGAAAATTTTTCTCACTTACTCATTCTGAGTTTCATTACACATACATACCTTTTAAATATTTCAAATATTGGAATTATTTTATTGCATATAAAGCATTGACAATTTATTTTCTCACTTGCTCATTATAGTTTGCCTACACATACAATTTTTAAACAAATATGAATGGACACATAAACTATTTTTTCAGATTTCTCTCGCTATTGTGCATATGTATGTAGATTTTTTTTTGTTACAATACATTGTATATATTTTCTTATTACATAATTTTTACTCATACATATATATAAACAATATATATGTGTATAACACATGCTGTGTTTTTTTTAAATTGCTATAGCTTGCGTTTTGCAAAAAAGAATATGTGCTTTTTCTGATCAGATATTCCATTGCAATAGCTCATGGCTGTATAGTAGACCATTTAATAATTGGGCTGAATGTTTAAACATTATTTTCCTTATTTGAGCATTATGCATGTGATTGCATTTTTATATAAAAAATAATATTATAAGTATGGCTCATTAAAAAAAATAAAAGGAAAAAAAGGCCTCTTTTTCTACATGATGTAAAAATTTATAATTTCATGTCGACATTTATTTTTTTTGTTTTTATTTTACTCATTTTGGAAAGTGCACTTAAAAAAAAATAAAATGAAATAAAATATAGGTACCTAAGCGAATTCATGGAAATAAAATGACAAGGGGCAAAATTTCAATATATTTCAATTTTGTTTGCTTACATCAAGATGATGCTAGTTTGTTATCTATTGCATGGAGTGTATATATCTTTCACTAATATATTTTTATTTTCAGAGTAATTACATGGAAAGAGAATATAAAAAAAGATAATGAGATCCGTTTTCTTTTATGTCATACAAGAACTTAAGCATAATTTTAATTTTATTATTTATCTATTAAACAAATAACAAAATTTTATAATCATAATAATTCATTTTTTTTTAAATATTTTTATAGCTTCTCATAACACCCTTTGTATTCGATGTTAACTAAGAATACTCAGGTGTTGTTTTTTTTTTCTTGTGAAATGATGGATTCTTATTGTCCCAATGGCCGGCCACCAAAGGGGTGAATAGCTATTTTTTATCATTTCATAAACGTTATAAATTTTTGATTATTGTTATGTAAGATATTATTCTAAAATTTTGTTTTGGCAAAGTATATATATAGCAAAAATTTTTCTTTTGATTAAAAAAAAAAAAATTAAAAAAAAAAAAAGATATAATTTAATAGAAATAAAAAGTATTAGTCATACAATGCTAATATTATGGATTATTTTTCTTCCAGTTCAATATTTCAAATAACTGAATTTTGATCAATCTTATAGTATTGATATTTCCTAATAATAATGGAGTTTTTTTTTCATGTTGTGTTAAAAAAAAAAAAAAAAAAAAAAAAAAAACATTTTTAAGATTTTTGTATCACAATTTTTTTAATACTTTAAATTATTTCAATAGGTATATTTAATATATTGTTTGACGAGAAAATAGAAATTATTTGATTTAAACAAAATATACAATAAAAGATTTTTTTATATTGAAATATTATTCTATGATACTAATTAATTTTTTTCAGAAGTAATTGTAAAATGAAAATCAGCTGTAACAAGATCAAGAAATTATTTGTCAAGACATTTATTTTGAATTTTTGTTTCAAAAATATAGAATATATATATATACACTCATGTTTATTTTAACAATATGTAGCATATGAAATCCAATATTGTGTTCAATTTGATTAATATGTTTATACACAATCATAGTGATTTTTGTAAACACATATGTTGTAGGATTGTTTTGGTAATTTTTGGATTGTTGTTTTGTATTATGGTGGAGAGAGCTATTTTTTTTTCATGGCAACCGGGAGAGATATGTGAGGGAGTTCCTCACATATCCTTTTATTTCATCAAATTTATTATATCCTAACTAAATATATATTTATTCACAATTAAAATTTATTAACCTTTAATAATCCTCTTTAAATATGCCAAACTTATTTTAAATTGAGTAAATTCTTTATTGGAAATTAAAATACATATCATTTTCTAATTTTAAGAACACATTCAGTATTAAATCCATTGATCTCTTTTTAGCATAATGCAATATATATATAGGGATTTAATACACAATTTAATTTTATTATCCCTTAAAGTAATTATATTTTTATTTCCTTTTTCACTGAGTTTCTCAATAAATCTAATTTATATTTATAGCTGTAAATGTCTGTTGGAAAATTTCAGTTATATCTTTTTATTATTTTATTTTATTTTATATTCAGATAATCTATTTAATTGCAATGATAAATAAACTAATAACCCATTATGCAGACATCATGTCGCAAGAATTTTGTAATATTTCATGATTACTTGCACCTGTCGCTCCAACGGTCTTCTTGGCGAATGTGATTTATGCCAAGGTGGGGCTGCCATATTTTCAACCTTCATTTCTTTTTAAAAAATTCCCATTAAAATATCATTAACACAAAGGAAAATATGTTGGCGCCCTTGGCTTAAAAATGTGGTGATATTACCATAAGCTGGCGTTTTACAAGGGTGCTGTCGGATTTGACTCCCGGACAGTTCGTTAATAATCACCGTACTAGCAACATGTAAAACTTTTGTAAATTGAAAATCTCTCTCTCCTCCACCATCTTTTTAACGAATTCACCTCTACTGGATACGAACTTGGTTTGCCCTCATAGGTCATTTTATATTTTTCAATAAATACTCACGGCTATTAAAAATGACTGGAATTGACATTTATTTTTAAATGATTATTATTTTATTGACTTGTTTTTTAGAGGACTGTGGCTTTTATGCTACAGCATTGAATGATGAAACAGAAGAATCTTCGTTTTTTTTTTTTCACCTCAGAGAGTGAAGTGAAAGTTTTCACGAAAAACTCGATAGTTAATCACGTTTTAATTAATAAATTGCTTCATAAATAAAAATTTCAACATTAGGTTTCGAGGTGCACATGGAGACATTCTAGACTATGTGTGTACCAAATTTTACATCTATAGGTGCGATAGATTTTTTCTGGAGACATTTGACAGAGGACAAAATATCAGACAGACAGAGGGAATGACCCCACTAAAAATAATTTCAAGATTTTCTCTAACGATATCTGCAGAATATCTTAAGTTATTTCGCTTATTCTTAAGAAAGTTTACAAAATTTCTTTATAATGTCTTCAAACTTTCTGCAAATATTTTATGAAAAAAGATAAATCTTTAAGAATGTTTTAAGAAAATACTATTTTCTCAAGAATATCTTCGGAGAAGAATATCTTTACTTAAACTTCGGAAAACGCTGTACAGCTGCGCCACCTGTTGACCGATAAGCATTCAAATTGAATCAGCACAATGTCTCATAATGGCCTTTTCACATATCAAGTTTTGTTCGATTATACGCAATAGAACATTAGATATAGCCTCCCTTTAAACTGCAGAAACCACTTTATAGCAGCGCCACCTGTTGAGCGGTTGACACCAAAAGTCGATAGGTCAGGATGCATCCACATATAAATCTATATAAAATGATATGCAATAGTTCCGGAGATACAGTCGCCACAAAACTTTTGTCTCGCACACACACACACAAACGGACAGACGGACATTTTCTAAAAATGGCCAAATCGTGTTCTAGACCTCTCAAAACATGTAAATCAGTCGAAAACCGGGAGTCGAAAATTTTTACAAATCCAGTACTTCCTTCTATTGAATATAGAAGAAGGTAAAAAATATATATGTAATTCATTTTAAATGAATTTATTTATATTACTTCATTTGCATTTATTTTAATTTTCTTTTCTTTCTTTTTTTCTTTTCTTTTCTTTTCTTTTTTTTTTTTTCAGAGATATAAAACAATGAAAATCGCTTTATTATTTTTATTTTATTTTATTTTATTTATTTATTTATTTTACTTTCTTTTGCCGACTGCAATAGGTAATCGAAATATTGCATTCGGTCAAATTTTTTATATCGATTTTTCGTTTATTTTGTATGCATCATAAATTTGCTGAGTCCAAAACCGTGTGCTTTTGAAAATTGGTCAGTTTATATCCCCCTTCTTTTGCTTTTTCTCTGTTTCTCATTGTACGTGCATGGGTGTGTGAAGAATCTTCTGAGTACCATTCCTGCAAAATACAAAAAATAAAAACAAAGAAATTGTACAATTAAGGCAGGTCTAGAACGAATTTTAGAACGAACGTTTAGTGACAGTTACAAAACCGAAAATAAAAGAATGGAAAGCCAAAATTGAAACCGAAAGTCGGTATCTCAAAAATTTATTTAAGAATTTTCGTCAAATTTTCTACATAAACCCTTTTTTGATGCACTTTGCATGTATAGGAAAATTGATAGACGTCGTGGTTTGGTAGGTAAACTTTCAGTTTCGGAAGTAGATGCATTAAGGGTTTATCAGGCGCTGCAAATTCTGAAACAATCAATTTAAGAGCCGATTTTAGCGCCGACTTTTACTCGACGAAGACACCGTAGGAGTTTCAATAGACGGGGGAAACACTGGGTAAAAGCATCGCTTTGATCTAGAAAACCTAAAGAGAAATTGAGTATAGAGACAACTTTATCAAGACAGCACTGACAAGGTTGGGCAAGTGCGGTATCACGTTGGGAGTAGAGACAGTTTCTTCTGGAAGATCGGCTTCGGCGCTAATCAGTGGTTGCCTCTAAAATCGCTGGTAAAGTTGTTGTGTCTGATGATAAGCAATTAAGTAAACAGCTCTGCCGATTTTCTTAATGTTTGCAATTAATTTCCTGTTTGAGGTCCTTTCGTACATGTTGGTTGTTTTTCTATGTACAGAATAAACTTGCCATATTTTGGTACAAATTAAGAGCATGACCGAAAGTCAATATCTCACAAAACGGATTTAACGTTTTTTTTTTTTTTTTTTTTTTTTTTTTTTTAATTATTATTATTATCATTATTATTATTATTATTTGCTATTGGGTCGTTTAAATTTGTCATAGGAAGTTCTCTTTTAGATGGTATTCCGTATGTATTAGTTAATAAATACACTGTAAAAAAAAAAAAAAAAAAAAAAAAAAAAAAATCTAAAATAGGTAAACATTTGTAAGATATTTTGGTAAAGCAATGTTCCAAATTGGAAAGTTCTGTTTATAATCCAAAATGGGTCAGAAAATCTATCTATTTTGAGTTTACAAACTTGTTATGTATGATTCGCAATCTTATTTTATATTTTTGTCTACAATAAATAAAGACGTTGTAGAAAATATTGCATCACTCATCTCTTATAAAAAAAACCTAACATGCGTTGATGAACTAAATTTAAACATTTCGTATGTATACTTATGTACACTGCAAAAAATAAACCCCAAAACAATTCTAACCAAAATTGGTCTCGTATCCAATTTAGGTTGAAATTTTGGGTTATAAAGAGACTTATAACTTATATATATTTATAACTTTCCAATTTGGAACATTGCTTTACCCAAATATCTTACAAATTTTTATCTATTTTAGAATATATATATATATATATATTGTCTTTACAATGTACAAATAATTGATAAGCGTCGAGGTTACGCAGGACAATTTTATGTTTCGTAAGTAAATATTTCAAAAAACGGCTTTAAACTCACTATATAAATTCCTATTCAGATATTCTTACAACATACGTATTAAGTGATTTCTAAAAGAAAACTGCTAAACATCTTGATTAGTGTGATGAATTGTATGCCTTCTGACAACATTATCTCCAAAAAGGATTCATAATATGTATTGTACGGGTAATAAAAGTCATATAGTTCCTGGATTTTTTTTTTTTTTTTTTATGTTTTTCATGTCCAAATTGTAAAAGAATTGTGTGCTTAATTGTTTAAAATCCCCCCCTCCCCACTTTAATAAAATAAAACTTGAAACACTTTTAATTATTTACTTGTTTAATTTACTATCATTTTATTTTCCTTTTGGTTTAATGAATGGTTAAGTTTCACTAAACAAACAACTCCACAAATGATTAAGGTTTCAGTAGTAAATATTCATTTCTCATGAACAAAAGAATAAAAAGTTCTTCAATTACAATTTGGATCTTTCATATATTTCCTTTGGTTTTCTAATTCGCCTCGATTTTCTGAGTAGATAATAAATGAAATAAAATCAGAAAAATAAATATTGTAAAATAAACTTCTTGTTTTCCTTAAGTAAATAAAAAGAGGTGTAATAATGTTAAATGCATATTTTATAAGGTATTGATATTTATCGCATTAGGCTGAAAATTCAAATAACCTGAAGCTATAAATTATAAAACAAACTTAAGTTCATCTAGAAATCTTTAAAGGGATTATAGAATCAAGGTTATTTCTGAAAACTGGAGAAATATGTAAATTATAAAGCACAAACAAAGGAAGTATTATATGTATACTCGATTAAAGCGAAGCAATGTTCTTGTACGTTTTGAATAACTTTCATGTGTACAAATGTGAATTCTCTGAATAAACCCAAATATATTTAAAAGGATTAAATGTAAATGAAAAGAATTTATTCTCATGAAACAATAAATTCTTTTCCCCTTTAAGTAATAAACATAATGTAAATTCTTCAACTGAAGTAAGATGAGATTATAATTAAATATAATATTTAATTTGAAAGGAAGTGTTTTGAAAATATACTGAATTTTGCTTAAGATATTAAAAGGTATCTTTGAAATATATAATTTAAGTAGAATATAATACTACTATTCCGTATAATTATTACTACTAATAACATAACAATATAGAAGCTATTCTTTAAATTTGCAAAACGAATTTATTTTTAGCTGCATTTTAAAATGAGATTATCATTCAGAAAATTGTAATCATAGACCGGATGTTTCAGAAAACTTCGGAGTTCTCATTTATCACACAAGAAGAAAATAAGTAAATATAATTCACAAAATGATTGAAATTTAAGTATAAGAAATTTGAATTATATTCTAAATAGAAATTAAGTTAGGACGTGAAGCTTACTTTATTTTTTATTTATTTATTTTTCTTTCTTTCTTTATTATTATTATTTTATTATTATTATATTTTGCGAGACTTCCTGCTTTATTGATGGTAACGGCAATGTTTTGTTGCTTGAAATAAATAGCCCTCTCGTTCAGATGTGTCTTTCATGGTAATAAGCTGTAGAGTAATAAGTAGCGGTGATTGTCTGATCCTTATGTAGGTAATCTGTTTAGGTAATTCTATAACTGACAGAAAAAAATAATAATTAAAATAGCATGACCGTTTTTATAGCCTTCTTCTCCTTAGGCATCATCGGAGAGATGCGTCGCAGTGCTTCTACCCCTTGCTCACCTCTTTGGTCTCTGGAATATAACCATAGAACCAAGATTCATCCATAGTCACCTAGTAACCAAATCATTTTCTTATTATTCCAAAAGTTCTTTCTTTACAGAATGTGTCATGATTACATTTGAAAAAAAGAGTCGACGGTCGTGTGGCCCAGAGTATTGACATCTTTGACATGTAGTTTGTGAATAATTTTCTGCACACTTTGTGAATGATTTTCCACATAAATGCAGATATATTTCATTCATGATCGGATTGTAATACTTAGACTTAATAGGATACAGTTTTTCATTTTTTCACTGCATCAGAATCATTCGTAAGTGATTGTCTTCCACTTCTTGGATCATTTCAGGGACATGCAGCTAATATGAAAATTCATTTTCCATCTCACTTACAATGTCATAGCTCGGTTACAATATACATAAACAGCAATTAATTCATTATGAATCAGTCGGGCACTGAAACTCTCTAAATTTTCTGAAGTGAGAATCGCATTCCTTTAAAAGTGACCACTAATTATGACATCAATTAAGGTGGGAAAACACTATTCTCACTCTCGAAAATGTGACATTTCTCACCTTTCATGAAAAAGTACGTGTAGTCACTCTGTCCCGAAGAGTGAAACATTATCTATTGTGTTTTGAATTGGAAGATTAACCTTCCGTAAAGTGATAAATTACTTGTGCTACCTATTAACAATATTTCGAATAAAAAACTATTTCTCGTCGAACTTACGCTTGTGTTTCTTTGAGTGCGCATGTAACGGAATTTATTAAAGATTTTTGATGAATAAAACAGGAAAATATTGACGTTAAAAGATAATTTTATAAATATTAAATCTTTTTTGATACAACTGACAAAATCGAAGTGTTATTATAAGTAAATAATATCGAAAACGTTGATATAAAACGTTTTGATCAGAAATATATAAGGCATAAAGGGAAGAACAGCGCAAATATTTAATGCATCACACCTATAAGTCTGTAGGAATTTTTATTTCTGTTATATTCATTAACTCTTAACATATGTGAAATTTTAAAAAGTTTTTCAAACTCTGCAGCTTTGTATGGAAAGATTTATTTATTTATTATTTATTTATTTACATGTGTGCTCCAGTACCTTTTTTTTTTTTTTTTTCCTAAGCTATTTAAAAAATTACTGTTACTTAGGGAACCTGCAATTATATTATCTTATTTTAAAACAATTCTAATTCTAATTTTAATAATGTTCGTTTGAATCCTACATATATTCGTTTTATATAAATGAAGTAAGAATTGACAAATATGTTTGATCTGGTATGAGAATCGTTTGCTAGTATTAATAAAGTTTCTTGTATGTGTGCTCAATAGTTCAGTGCAAGACGCTCGCCGGCTACGAGGTCAACTCGAATTCGCGTCTGATCCGAACTTTCATACTTCTTACCCTTGAACTAGAGTCAATAAATAAAAAAGAGTCATCATCTAATGTATGCGATATTTTTACAGGCAAAATAAAAACAGCCAGTGTTGAATAACTTTGAATGATATCAATCTAAGTGTGGAGTTACAAAATCTCACTCTTTCGAGTAAAGACTTTTCATTCTTTAGAGGTTGGCTCCATTTTGTCACGTTCAGAAAGTGATATGTCACTTTTTGAAAGTAAGATGTCACTCTCCATATTTTTAAAAAACCACAAACTTTATAAAAAAATTCACTTTACAACACGTATAAAATGATATATTTAATTAAAATTATCAATTAAAATTACAACTTGTCAACTACTTTCACCCTGACCATCAGGACAAAGCCATTTTTTTTTTTTTTTTGTTGTTACGAGTACAGCAACATTTGAATTATATATACGAAAATATTCATAGTACAGTTACAGTTATTATAGATGAAACAGTTGAAACAGATAAAACAATTGAAAACAGATGAACCATAGATGAAACAGTCTGAAAAACTGAATTTAGTCGAGCTCCACTTGGTTACCATGGAGATACTTGTTGTGAGGCGGTTGAGTTTTTCTTGGACTTAAATCAAGTTGAAACTTTATTATGTTTCTATGAAGCAACTTATATTCTGTAGTAAGGGGAACTTGTAGACCTTTATAGGAAATGTGGAGAAAACTTTTAAATACCACAACGGTTGAGTCACTTTTATGGAGAATTGTAGAGGAAAACTTGTAGTAACTGTAGAGGTTTTTAGATCATTTTCATTAAGGAGAGGCAGAACTAGCGTTTAGATGAAAACCAGGGCAGTTTAAAAAAACTTTCGTTGTCAACATTCATTGAGATCGACAAGCAATTGAAAGGAAATTACATTAGATATGTGGTTGTATTAAAAACTTAAAAAATACCGTATTTTAGGAAGGAAGGCAGCATCTTTAGAATTAATTACAAAAAATATAGTGTTTAAAATCAATAAATTCGTTACAGAAAGGAAGACTATTACTAAATTTAATTTTAGGAGTTAATGTAGAAGTACTTATTGTAAAAGAATTAAGGTTATTTTTAATTTTATTGAAAATTTTGATTATTGTAGTTTTTTTGTAGCCTGCATCAATGCCGATTTGTAGAATTTTGTTTAATTGTTTATTTTCGCTAAATTGGAAAGAGGTATATTTAAGAGCCCGAGTAATGTAAGAGTTGAAAAACAAAAATTTATATTTAGTTAGATTGGCAGAAGCAGAAGGAATAGGGAGGGGAACAAATGAATTTTATAATAAACATCAAACCAGATTACTGAATTATCTTTATTGCGATGAATAAAAAGATCTAAAAAAGGTAACGTTTGATTAATTTCACATTAATAAGTAAAGTTAATTGAAGGGAATTGTTTATTACAGGAAACAATAAAGTCAAACAGGGAGGTTTTTGAATATGACCAGGCCAGAAAAACTACAGAATATAAGCTGCTCCATAGAAGCATAATAAAGTTTCAACTTGATTTAAGTCCAAGAAAGACTCAACCGTCTCACAACAAGTATCTCCGTGGCAATCAAGTAGAGCTCGACCAAATTCAGTTTTTCAGACTGTTTCATCTATGGTTCATTTGTTTTGAACTATTTCATCTGTTTCAATTGTTTCATCTATAATAACAGTAACTTCACTATGAATCTTTTGTATATATAATTCAAATGTTGCTGTGCTCGTAGCAAAAAAATGTTTTGCCCTGATGGTCAAAGGCCTTGACAAATTGTAATTTTAATTGATAATTTTAATTAAATGTATCATTTTATACGTGTTGTAAAGTGAATTTTTTTATAAAGTTTGTAGTTTTACACGTGTATTTATGATATCTCTATGTGAGATAAGATTTTTTATCTCCATATTTTAGATAGCATTTTCAGATGAAAGGACTTAGGGTGAAACAGTCAGACATTCTCTCTGGTATATGTATATATATTTTTCATTTTTTAATATTCAGTTTCAGTACCATTTCATACAGCATAGATGATATTCTGAATACATTTAAACTATTTAAAATTGCTTTCCATTTGCATGCACTTTTCTAATATAAGTAGTTAAGGTTTTTTCAACTTTTAGGCCACGGGAAGGGCAATAATACAGACGTTTCTTTCTTCAAACTATTTCCTATTGCTCTACAAGTAGAGCAAGTCTTGATGAAAAAAATATTATTACCCCGCAGAATCTAACAAAAATCTGAGAATTCCACGTTTAAAATTTGCGGATATTCTCTTGATGTTCATAATAATAGAAAAAATTGCTAAATTCATTCTGCCTTCAGTAGAAACAGCTCCCCAGGGCATCATAGATCCACCTTTAAAATGCCCGATTAATATCTGCCTATAAAAAATCTGCTCTGTTTTTCGCTATCTTCAGATTGTGCCAGTAACTGTTAAAACCATTTGGTTAATCATGAATAAAATGTTTTTCATCCGAAGATGCAACATTTTACCATTTAATATTGTTTTTATTCAACATTAACACAGACGTTCTTTCCCCCCATTAAATTCTTATTGATTATTACAGGTTTTTCATTCATTTTTAACATATTATTAACTATTTTAAACATGCATAAATATGGACCCCAGCCTTTCGTTAAAAATTACGAGCAAATTCAGCAGCAGTCATTATAAGTAGAACAGTAAGAGGAATTATGAGTCTTCGATCTCTGTAAAACAACTCTGATTTTGCATCAGATCTCTCTCCTATCGAACCAACAGTTCAACGTTTGATCACATTTCCTTCAGCAACTTTAGATCTTCGAATTTCATTAGAAATTCGGCGGATTGAAATTATCCTTCCACTGAGAAAAGACATTTATCGTACTTCACTACATGAACATTATTTTTTACGAGGATTTTTCAGTAACGTCTGTCGAAGAAAAACTGAAAGCTTATATATGAATTAATCTAGCCCAGTAGTTAACAAATTCGCATGTCAACTGTAATTTATCCGGTAGTAAGTTAAATAAAACGAAAAAATCTTGATTGCCCCTATAATTATGAACATCTAAAAATGTGGAGAAAAAAGTATTTTGGATTATTTTGTATAAATTTTGTTTCATGTAAAAAAAGAATTATAGCAGTTTTGGTTTTTAGAATACTGGATATATTAAGTGCACTTAGTATAATCTTGATCACAATTATTTTTACATTAGTTATTTTAAAACATAAAGTGTCCTTATAAATATGAGAAGGAGAGTATATGCATTTTCTGTAGCTAATGTATTCAGAAGACATAAAATTGACCTCAACAAATCAGACACCTAACACATTTACTGTAAGAGAAACTTGATACACGTGTAAAGACATATAAAATATAGTTTACATCGGAAGTTAAAAAATAAGAAATATATATATATATATATATATATATAGAATATTTTTTGAAACATCAATTTCTGAAATCTAAAACTGACCCACCTAATCAGGATGACTGTTAATTGACCTGTAATAACAACGCAATACATCAGAATGAATACCTAAAATGGATTTGTGTAAAAATTTTAAAGAAAATCAATAGAGCCGTTATTGAGCTACCAACTTTTACCAAAACTTGGAATACTCAATTTTTGACCAGAAAACTATAACTACATACAAAAAGATATTTAAAAAGAAGTTAATATGGCAAACTTGAAAAGAATGCGTGCAACCGTTTTTAAAGGAACGCATTTGCGAGGTCTGAAATTGAGCTATTTATACAGGACGCCTATCAATTTTCCTGAACTAAACAGCTATATCATTCGAAGGGACATCTAATAGAATGTTTGTATAGCAACTTTGAAGAAAATCGTTAGGGCCGTTTTTGAGATACGGACTTACCTTCTCACTTCTGGTTTCCTATGTCCCACTTCCAATTTTCCAATTTTCACCAAAATTTGGAACATTCACCCGTACACCAAACCTGTCTCAATTCTTATGTTTCGTAGTTCTATCTTTATTAGTTTTGGAGATATGATAGCCAGAAAATTCCTCACAAACATACATACATACACACACACACACACACTGACCAATTGCCAAAAACTACCTTTTATGGACTCAGGACATCTTAAAACGTGTAAATCAGGTCAAAACTCGATATTGAATTTTTGGACCAAATACAATACTTCCCTTACCTATTGTAGTCGTGTAATGGAAGTAACAAAGTTTAAAATAGAACTTCAAAAATTACTTTGTTTACAGTATGGTATGAAAAATTAATTTTTCAGTATTCGTCGACATAGTAAAATGTAAAAAGCACTTCCATCAATTATATTCAATAGAAAATAATTTTTTCGCTTAATTCAGAGTAGCCCTGTACCTTCTCTGAATTCAATACGCACTATAAACAATACTGTGTATTTAAAATTAGTGTTACTTGAAAAACATCTAACACAAAAGGAAGTACAATTCCTTCAATTTACAAATCTAGCCTCGATATATTTAAATACTTAGAGTAACCCTTTAAATGAATGATTAATGATTTCCATACCCCATTCCACACAAAGTATGCTTTTATAAATAGAATAAATTTTGTTCATTCCGCTGCGTTTAAGTCAATCTATAGATGTTACACTGTGCTTACCAGAAATTTCCCCATAGACATAAAGTATTTGAATTCTTTTGGATGTTCCTGTACACGAAACATTAGCTGGATCTCAACGAAAAGTTTACTGTAGCATCCCTATGTGATACACATTTAGAATACCAAGCTCGGACTGTCTGGAATTACTTGTTCTTCAGATATACTGATAACAGACAGACACGCACTCAAAGAGACACACAGACTGACAAGCACGTACACAGACACACAAACCAAACGTTTAAAACATGATTTTTGGATTCAGGAACCTCAAAACGTATAAATATAACAAAAACTCAATTTAGAAAGTTTGACGCAAAAAGAATACATACTCTACCTATATTGGTAAGAGAAATTAAAAATTAAATTAGATGATAAACGGTAAGCAAAGATATTTGAATACAACAATTTAAATAAAAACAATTAAAAAACTAAATTTTACTTTTTATTTAGTATTGAAGTAGTACGAATAAAATAGAAGGATTCATAATATAAAACATTCACTAAGATATAATAAAATATTTAAAAATAAAAATGTTGTTTTAAAGTAAATTATAATATTAAGTGGAATATTGATTTCATGCGAAAAAAGAAATAGTAAACGCACTAATTACAAAAACGTAAATTACTTTCAAGCAATTTATTACATCATTACAAGTTTTCATTTCAATATGAATTGAAAGTTTTTATAAAAGTTTTTTTTTAATTAATAACGAAGTTAATTACTCTTAATTGAACTTAATTTTTATTAAAATAATAATTATAATAAATAAGCTCTAAACAAGTTCATTTTTATCAAACTGATAATAAATTTATTGAGCTACTTATTACCAATAATTTTGTCAAAAAATGTAAAGACTGAGTATTTAAGAGCAATTTAATGAAATGCATAAGTATAGTAAATTAATTAACATATATGATATTTCAGCGAACTAATTAAAAATGCTCTTTTCAATTTCAAAGGTAAATTTAAAAAACAGAATAGTCATTTAATAAATAGGCATGAAAAAAATGCAGAAAAGATATTATTAATTATTATCGAAGTATATTAAATTAAAACCAATTACTTCGTTGCAGAATTTAATTACAAAAATACGTTTAAATATAAAAACAATATCTTCATTATTGTAATTTTTAAAAAGTGAACGATAATAAATAAATATTAACAGTAAATTGAGAGTAGGGAAGAGTGGAAATGTACGAGTATAAGACATGGTGATGTATGAATCAAAAATATTCACACAAAAATGGTTTTAGATGCTACACTGTAAATACAAGTGTCTTAAATTCAGACAAAAATGTGGTAATATTAAACGAATTGTTATTGTGATAAATACGTTACGGCAAAATGAATTTTAAAAAAAAAAGTATTTCATCAAATTCATTAATCACTATTAATAAAAACCATCGAAAAACTGGAGTTAAAAGTTCAGTAATCAGAAATTTATAAAAAATTATCCTAAATTTGAAAAACCTACAACAGTTTTAGGTACAACCGAGAAAAAAGAAATAGTCACAAGTGTAGTATGAAAGTAGCAAGACATCAATTGTTGCTTTAAGTGTACTCAGCACCTCAGAAATATCAAAATTTGATGAAAATAGAGATTTTAAGATTTTAATTTTATTACACCCATTTCCATATCTTAAAGTACAATTTGGCATATAATTTTCGAAGCACTTTATAAGCACGCCTTCGACAGCTATTTTAACAAACATCTGTCTTTTATTATGCCCTTTAAATCAAATCCTATTGCTTATCTTATTTCGTATTTTTAAGATTTCCTAAGTCTTAAAATTGCTACCTTTATCAAATGTGTTTGAAATTTAACTTTTTTTTTTTTTTTTTTTTTTTTTTTTTTTTAATAGACATATATTATACGTAACAGGAACAAAAAAAAATAGATTACCGTTATTTTAAGTACTTAAGAAAAATATATCTGGAGTGGCACCACTCGACTTTCCGAACATTAAGTAATGAACGGTTGTGTGAATAAATAGGAGTAAGACCAGGGACCGATTTACTCACTTGGAGGCCCAGGGCACTCGTGTTCAATGGGCTCCTTTTTTTTCGTATTTTAATATTATAACAAACAAAATACACTGCTTATTTCCAATTCACCATCTAAAAATTCACTTCACATTTCATTTTGTTGGTAAAAGTAAGGCTAAACAAGATTTGTCACTTGTCTATCGGATCGACGTACGTCGCCCCGTGTATCTGCATTGCAGTGCGTGCCTCGGATTTAGTTAATCTTAGTAAAAATTTGGTTGATTGGGTTTTACGTCGCAAGAGTAAAAGTTTGGAATGCAAGTATCAGTTGTATGCAGTTGTATTTGCGTTTAGCGAAAATATTGCAATTTTTCTGATGAGTTGATAGTTTTCTTTAAAGATCATCACGCCGATTAATAAAACAGCACAGTAATTCCTCCATCCATTGACGAAAAAACAAAAAACAATCATTATAGTAAAATTTGGAAATTTTTCCTTTTAACTATTTTTAAAAATGTATGATAGAATTTTTGGGGGGCCCCTTCACTGTGAAGGCCCAGGGCACGTGCCCCTAATGCCCTGCCTTAAATCAGGCACTGAGTAAGACAAGTAGTTAAATAAGCAAAAGTGAAAAACGTAATAGGAGGTTTCAGTATTTTTCCCCTATTGTGTAATTTTACGCTATTGCACTTCATATAATTTTAGCCCATAGATCATAATGATATAGAATTTTTCATTGCGTCCCTGTAAAAATCTATAAGAGCTAGATTCACCAGAATCTATACAATTTGTGCGACGGTAATCTATAATATGTGTATAAATTTTCAGCTCGATCGAATAATGCGTTTAAACGCTACCGCACTTTAAAATATTTGGGGCCGTAGACCATAATGATAAAGAATGTTTCTTTGTGCCCTTGTAAAAAAACTATATATAGTAGACCCACCAAACTCTTTACACTTTGAGCGACGGGGATTTATAACATATGAATATTTTTTTAGCTCAAACGAATAAGGCGTTTAGACGCTATAGCGCTTTTAATAATTTGGCCCCATAGGCCATAATGGTAAAGAATATTTCTTTGTGTCCCTGTAAAAAAACTATAAGTACTAGATTCACCAAAATCAATAGGGTTCGCGCTATAGTAACATATAACATACGTACTAAATTCCACCTTATCTGAACAAAGCGTTTAGGCGCTATCGTGTTCACTCACATACATATATACACAAACATACACACACACATAGATACATCATCATAAAAATAGCAAAAATGAACACATGGGACCTCAAAACGTATAGAAACACCAAAATCTTAAAGTCTGATTTTCAACATGATTACAATACTTTCCTTAGCTTTGTATGTTCGGAAAGTAAAAAACAAAAATGCATATATGTGTGATCATGCATTATATATATATTCCACGTAAGACTATGACTTTAATGTAATTTCTCATTAATTAATAATAGTAAACAAAATCTTATCCTTAAAATTATTTAATATATAACTGTTGACGTTGTATAACAAAATCAAGACAGAATCTAAAAAAATAAAATAGTCGTAGCATTTTAAAATTAGATGTAGAAACAATATTTTAAAAAATATATTTAAATAAATATATATATATTTCATTTTCCCCCACATTAAAGCATTTGTATTTGACATTCATTTATTAATAATCAAAAGTACTTTTTAAGTAAATAACAATAAAATAAAAGTACAAAGTGCTTACATTTTGTTGCCTCTGAAACTCTTATTATATGTCTTTGAATTTTATTTTGTTAGTTTACAAATATTCCTGTACTCTAGTCAGACATTTATGGTTAAAATATATATATATATATATATATATATATATATATATATATATATATATATATATATATATATATAAAATCTTTAAACCAATTGGTAAAATTTATATATATATGTATATATATATATATATATATTATTTTATTTTATTTATTTATTTTATTTTTATTTTATTTTATTTATCTATTTATATACCCGTATTTCTTAACTAAAAGTTCATCCTGCTACTAACATACTTCTAAAAATATTCGTTTTCTTTAAAATTTTCTAACTATTCAATATAAATAAAATTATTAATCTAATTTTACTTTCATTTATCTACACAAACCCGTTGAAATATGTTATACTATAACATTTCACATTGTTAAAAATTGACACCATTTTAAACTAAATATGTTAGAATAATTTAATATAAAATTCAGAAAATCATATTTACTTACTTTTCTTTTTTTTTTTAACATTTCGAACATACATATGCAAGAAAAGTATTGTAATCATATAAAAATCTGACTTTGAAATTTTGGTATTTCTGTATGAGGTCCCCTGAGTTCATTTTTGCTATTTTTACGATGATGTGTGTTTGTGTGTGAGTGAACACGACAGCGCCTAAACGCTTGGTTCGAATAAGCTAAAAGTTAATACGCATGTTATAGGTCACCTTAGCACGAACCCTATTGATTTTGGTGAATCTTGCACTTCAAGTTTTTTACAGGGACACAAAGAAATATTTTTTTGCATTATTGCCTAAGAAGCTAAATTTTTCAAAGTGTGATAGCGTCTAAACGCCTAATTCGGTTGAGCTGAAAATTTTGACAAATATTATAGGTCACAGAGTGCACGAGCTGTATTCATTTTGGTAAATTTAACACTTACAGATTTTATTCTTTTTTTTTTTTTTTTTACAGTTATACAAACGGATATATTATATTATATTATATTATATTATATATAAATTATATTCTTTATTCATATATAATTTAATTTAATTATATGATATATAAGTTATATTCCTTATCATTATGGTCTATAGACCCATTTTTTAAAAAATATGACATCCTATAAACGTCTTATTCCATCGAGCTGAAAATTTATACACATGTTATAGGTCACCGTTGCACTAATTGTATAGATTTTAATTAATCTAACATGTATGGATTTTTACACAACAAAACACTCTTTATCATTATGATCTATGGGCTCAAATTATTTGAAGTGCTATAGCGTAAAATTAAACAACGAAGAAAAATAGTCAAACACACTATTATAATTTTAACTTATCTCTCTTTATATATATATATATATATATATATATATATATATATAATATTATTATTATTATTATTATTAATTAATTAACGGATATATTATAGTATTACGAAGAAAAATAGTCAAACACACTATTATAATTTTAACTTATCTCTCTTTATATATATATATATAATATATTATTATTATTATTATTAATAATTAATTAACGACTTTTCTTACTTCAATTTGTTTATGCAATCGCTAATTATCATACTTAATGTTCAGAAACTGGAGTGGAGTCGCTCCAAAATTTTCAAACAGCAAAAATGTTACTTTAACATAATAATTACTATTATAAAAATTAATATTACTGCATAAAAATATAAGGGATGTTAAAAATATTTTTTTTTATTTTTTATTTTTATCTTTATTTTTTAATGTAATTGAAAAATTGTTATTTACAATAAATTTTATTTATAATCCTATTACCGATAAAAATTACGTTACATAAGCCTTAAAAATAATACTCATCATTTTGACTTTAATGACTCGAAAAAGATATTTTGTAAAAATAATTATGTACCTTGTAGCATATTACCTCTCATTCCTCACCCCCGCCTTTATTTTTGTATCTAACTCTACTTTTCGTTTTTAATTAGACTCTTAAACTGAAAAATATTTATTTTGGGTATATATATATACATATATATACACAATTTAATTTTTAATAGAGGAGAAAAAATAATGAATAAGAATGCAAATTTATAAAACGTAGATTTACCTAAAATGTTGTAAATACATATTTTGTTTGCAAAGTAATTAATTGAGTAATTTATTAAATAACAGAAAAATATGGATTAATTTATAAAAATTAGAATTGTTCAAAATTCCTCCTCGCATGATATATTTCAAATACGTTTTAATAAATCTACTACTATGTATTACAGAATTTTAAAAAAGTTCATTTTAAAGCTTAATTACCTGTAAGCTATCGCCTACCTTTAATTAGTAACACTAAGCATATTAGCGGTGAAAGGTTACTTAATAATAGAAACAAGGCATCGTGTTTTGTAAGTAGTAGTTTAGCAACTGGGTCTCAAAGTAAATAAATGACTTCTAAAAATATTAGTCCTTGAAAATAATTAAAAAGCTTTAAAATAAAATAATAAATTTTAATTTTAATCAAACTTTATCTTTCATTCATTTTTTCCTGTATAAAATGTGCATTTTTTTTTTCTTTCTTTCTTTCTTTTTTTTAGGTAGATTCCTTATAGGAGATTTACCTATGGCAATGGTTCTCATGACACGACTTCTGGAAAATTTCTTCATATCTTCACCGATCATGACCCCTAGAACCCAAAACCACCCTCCGTTCAAAAGTTTATATATATATATATATACTAGCAGGCTACGCCCGCTTCGCTGGCCACTATATTTAAATGAATCTCCAAAAGAATTGTATCATTATTTATTTTTTACATCACATTATAAATAAAAACTAAAAAATTACATTGGAATCGCTCTAGACCTCGCATCGGGTACTCGCTGACTACGGCAGCTCTTTCTCTGCCCGCACTGTATCGGGAGCAGGTTCCCACTGCCTGCAGAAATATCTTTCCTATGTATTTCAATATGGGTATTTATTGACGATAGGTCGGTCTGCCATTATTTAAGAACTACGATTTTAAAGATAACTGTATCTCAGCGTCGATTAAATATTTTAGTTTTTGAACCAAGTATTTTATTGCTCATGCTATTTACACTGTATTACAATTTGATTCCGACCAATGTAATGAAATAAAATAAAAAGTAGATTTTCTTTTAGAAGGAATTAAATACATAATAATATCTTTTTGTAAAAAAAATAGAACCGACTCCAAAAAGCAACTACTGTTCAAACAACTAAAAAAAAATTGGTATGAAATGAAACTGTAAATTGCGCCTAAATGTATAAAATAATTTCCTTCGCCAAACAACCTATAACACTACAATTAATCATAACTTTTGAAGTCGGCGCAAAATTAAATAAAATTTAATTAGTTTTTAAAGGTTTATTTTTAGATCGGTAGCAACAAATGCTGTTGTCTCGAATGATCCATTTTCATGTTTATTATTTCATCGCTGTATACAATTGGTCCATTTGTAACATCTACATAGAACAGAGAACATTCTTCACAATGCGGTATTTATGTTTCTACGAAATTAGGGTTTTTTTTTGCAAATTTGGTATAACTTTCATAACTATCATCCTTGGTGGCTTTTGGATTTGGCGATCGAAACGTAATGTACAATATATATTATAAAAATATACACGCAAGATGTATTTTTTCATAATATATATTGTACGAAGTATTGTTTCATATTCTTGATTACTCTCTTAATATACCTTACCAATCAAATCATGATATCCCAAAAAAATTAATTACGTTTGCCAGATAATGCTGCGATTTTTCTTTCACCAAGGACGTCAGATGTCAGTCTCTTCGCCAACTTTTGCTGCTTACGAAATCTTATTTGTTTTCTTGAATCAAAGTAGTTTTCGGCTGCGTTTTGCAGGTGACAATGTGAGATGTGTATTTTGAATAGGATTTGATTTTTGTATTGAATAAAGGTATCAATTTTTATTTAATTTTGCGCCGACTTCAAAAATTATGATTAATTGTAGTATTATAGGTTGTTTGGCGAAGGAAATTATTTTATACATTTAGGCGCAATTTACAGTTTCATTTCATACCAATTTTTTTTTAGTTGTTTGAACAGTAGTTGCTTTTTGGAGTCGGTTCTATTTTTTTTACAAAAAGATATTATTTTTCTCTTTTCAGTGAAAACTTATTCATATAGCAGAACATCAGAAGACGTTCGACGGCAGTTTCACAAATCACAACTTCCAAGAAAAGTGACATAACTCAAAAAATGGTTTATGTCACTGAAAAATACATGAAATGCACCCAATGTGAACACAAGTGTTACATCTCCATCCACTCGACAGACAGTTGTGCCAGTTTTACTCTAGTCAAGTTATTTTTATGTTGATTTTTTCTCAAATGCTGCATTTTTAAGTTGTGTCTCTTTTCTTGCATTTATCGGATATGAGCAAAAAACTATCTATTGAATGAACATACGTTAAATTAAAAAGTCTTTAGAAATGTAAAGAACGGATACGCTGTATTCGTAACCAAAAATTCTGTCATGCATATATATTGAACTTTACATTGAATATGTGTCACCCGCTGTGCTAGAAATTGCGCAGCGTAAAGTTCAAACAAAGAGCAAAATATGCATTGCAGCTGACGGATCGAAGTTTCAACATCGATTCTTACATACTGCTTTTACCAGTGTAGCTGCATGCGTTCAGCAGTTAGAGTGAGAACAGACTTTTGTGAGTATTACTGTAATTTGTTTATATCTTAATGAAATCATAATGAAACTTATTTCAGGCTAAGATCATTACGACAACAAAAAATGTATTAAAATTAAATCACCTCTTACGAAGTTATAAGCTAACAAATTTCAACAACAACAAGAATGATAAACATGGTTTGTATTGAGAACCTCTTCCTTTATGAAGTCGGTTAAAAACGTCTATGCGTTAATCGATGTGACCGCTTACAGTAACCATACTTTGAATTTTACATAGCATAAATATCACCCACTGCGCTACAACATATGCAATGACGTTCAAGTGTGCACAAAATAGGAAATTGTGAACAAACAAATGCACGTTTTAAGCGTTCTGTTTTTAGCATTAATGTCTAAACTATCTTTTCATACTAAATCGATAATGCTCTCTGCAATTTTATAATTCACTTTTTTCCCCTATCTTGAACCGTTTCCGAGACAGGAATGCTAAGTCCACTATTTTCCACCAGGCGGCGCTGTAGGTGGTTGAATCACGTAGCACATTTCCACTTTACTATACCTACATACCTCTTTTATGACTATAGCTGCCGCTGTTCAACAGTTAAAAGAGTCCGGACTGACTTTTTTGGGCACCCTGTATTTTCTTTTGATCGTAAAGATATTACAATGGGACCTATTTCAGACCAAGACCTTTACAATAAAACAAAAAGTATCAAAATCGGACCATCCGTTCAGAAGTTATGAGCTAACAAAGAAAAACAAAAAAAACATACGCTTTAAATTCAGAACCTCCTCCTTTTTGAAGTCGGTTAATTAGAGCAACTCTAACGAAGTTATAAGCTTACAAACACCAACAACAACACATAGCTGGAATTAAGAACACCCTCCTTTCTGAAGTTGGTTGAAAACGGTTTTGCGCTAATTGATGTGACCGCTTACAGTAACAGTACTTTGAACCACAGACTATATGTGTCATCCGCTACGCTGCAAAGTGTGCAACTTAGTTCAAGTGTGCACAGTGTAGAAAATTGCGAGCAAACAACTGCACATTTTAAACATTCTATTTTTAACAATAATGTCTAAAAACTGTCTCTTCGTAGTAAATCGATGATGCTCTACAACTTCGTAATTAACGTTTCTCCCATCTTGAACCGTTTTTGAGATAGGAGCGCTAATTCTGCTGTTTTTCACCAGATCGCGCTTTATTTTCTTTAGATTGTAAAGATATTACAATGGGACCTACCTCAGACCAAGATCGTTACAACAAAACAAAAAATATCAAGTAACCGTATTTTGAACTATATAGCGCATGTCTCACCAGCTACGCTGCATCATGTGTAATGTAGCTCAAGCGTGCATTGTGTAAGAAATTGCGGACGAACAAATGCATGTGTTTAGCATTGTACTTTTAGCATCAATGTCTAAACTATCTTTTCGTACTAAATCGATGATGCTCTGCAATTTTATAATTCCCTTTTTCCCCCTGTCTTGAACCGTTTCCGAGATAGGAAAGCTACCATGAATGTCTAAACTATCTTTTTGTACTAAATCGGTATTACTCTTCAACTTTGCAATTCACTTTTTTCTCTAGAACCGTTTTCGAGATAGAAACACTAACTCCGCTATTTCCCACCAGGTGGCGCTGCAAGCGGTTTAACCTTGTACTGCATGGTCACTTTGTTATACTTAACAAATTGACGTTACATTTTTGTCAGTACAACTGCAGCCGTTTAGCAGTTAAAATAGTTGGGACTGATTTTCTTGGGCACCCTGTATTTTCTTTAGATCGTAAAAATATTACAATGGGACCTATTTCAGACCAAGACCTTTTCAACAAAACAAAAAGTATCAAAATCGGAGCTTCCGTTCAGAAGTTATGAGCTAACAAACATAAAAAAAACATACGGTTTGAATTGAGAACCTTCCTTCTTTTTTTGAAGTCGGTTAAAAAACAAATAAATTCCAATCAGTTTAATCCTTTCTACTATATACTACCATTATTTCCTGACAAATACTATAAATTAGAAAAAAAAAATTAAAAAAAAAAAATTAAATTAACAAATGAAAAATAATTGTTGTTATACTACAAAAATTATACATAAACATAACTGTTATAAATACGTTTTTAAATTTTAAATTTAATATATTAAATTTTTTCTACTGCATTACCATTTTATTTTCAATAAATATAATAAATTAAAAGGAGAAAGAAGATTCGCCCTCAAATAAATGTATTAAATAAAAAATCTGGAGTGACTCCACTCGACTTTCCGAACATTGAGTAATTAACAGTTTTGTAGATAAAGTAAAGAAAGAGTAGTTGTTAAACAAACAAAAGAGAGAAAACCATAATAGAGTGTTTGAGTATTTTTCTCCATCTATTACACGTTGTTTTATTTAACGCTACTGAACTTTGAGCCCATAGATCATAATGATAAAGAAATTTTTGTTGTGTCCCTGTAAAAACCTATAAATGCTAGATTCACCAAAATGCTTATAGTTAGTGCAACAGTGATTTATAATACTCATATAAATTTTCAGCTGAATTCAATAAGGCGTTTAGATGCTATAGTACTTTTAAAAATTTAGTCCCAAAGGCCATAATGATAAAGAATTTTTCTTTGTGTCCCTGTAAAAAAACTGTAAGTGCTAGATTCACCAAAATCTATACAGTTAATTCAACTGTGATCTATAACATGTGTACAAATTTTTTGCTCGGATTAATAAGGCGTTTAGACGCTATCACATTTTTAAAAATTTGGCTCCATAGGCATAATGATAAAGACTTTTTCTTTGTGTCCCTGTAAAAAAACTATAAGTGCTAGATTCTCCAAAATCTATACAGATTGAGTATTTGTGATCTATAATATGTGTATAAAATTTTTGCTCAGTTGAATAAGGCGTTTAGATGCTATCGCACTTTTAAGATTTTGCTCCCATAGGCCATAATGATAAAGAATTTTTCTTTGTGTGCCTGTAAAAAAACTATAAGTGCTAGATTCACCAAAATCTATAGGGTTCGTACTATGGTGACTTACAATATGCGCACCAACTTTCAGGTTAATCGAACAAAGCGTTTAGACGCTAGCGTGTTCACTCACAGACATACACACATACACACACACACACACATACATACATCATCGTAAAAATAGTGAAAACGGACTCGACCTCAAAACGTATAGAAACATCAAAATCTCGAATTCGGATTTTTGACATGATTACAATACTTTCCTCATTATAGTGTTCGGAAAGTAAAAATAAATTGCATAATATAGCCGTTGCTAAGATACGCAGACGATTACAATCGAAGAATAAATTCATGAAAAATGAAACATAAAAGCCAATGTTTAAAATCGAAAAAACATTAATTTAAAAAATTCAGATTCGAAATTCGAAAAAATCTCGATGAGGTGCACACCTGCAGGGTCCCAGGTACCTATATGCCAAATTTGGAAGCTCTGCGATCAGTAGTGTGTAGTATTGTTCATGTTTAGATAAATGTATTTATTTTCCTGTTGGAAAAAACAATAAACTCGTATTTTTTTTTTTTTGACAACAATTAAATTACGGATTAAATTTAAATGGCTAATTTTTTGCTATTATTAGCTTATTATTTTCATATTTTTATTAATTAAAAGAAAACTAAACAGAAATTCGAAATTCTGACTTCGATGTGCACAATGATCCTTCGGGGGCACCTTTGTGTTGAATCTCGTGACTGTCCGAGCTACCGTTTTCGAGAACAGTGAAATATATATACAAATATTGCTCACTTAATAGTATAAGATATATATATATATATATATATATATAACGCTTTTTCCCATGTTAAGTTCTGAACACTATAATAACTGGAGTAATTTTTATTTAAATTTAACCAGCTCGGGATATGTTGTCAGGGCAGCAAAAATCTCGGTCAAGTTCGTAGATGGGGCATCCAGCTCAAAGAGGGTGGAAATGGTGGGGGGTGGAAGTTTTCATTTGCCCATAATTTCTTTAATATTAAAAATAGGAAAATACTTCAAATCAGGCGAATTACTGCCTACCCTAAAGAACAACATTTGCATTTAAACTTTTTCGATAACTTCAATTGCTTAAAAGTTACAAGTTAAAAAGTGCTTTTTCGTCAATTGTGATGAAGCTGACTTTTTCTATAGCTTTAATTGCTTAAATTTATAATCTGATGCTTACGTCACGTCCAAAAGATAATAAAAAAGATCACTAGAAATATATAAACCATGGTAACAGCTTTAATTAATCATTTAAATATATAAAATTAAAATAATACGTTAGTCTTGGTAAAAATATCGTTTGCGGTGAATAGTTTAGAACGCCGCCGCCGGTTTACGCAAGAATTTAAAATTTACGGTTGAAATTGAGAGTAGTACGTTACAGCTTCCTTTGATTTTTTATCTTGTGGAAACAAGATACTGGTCTGTGAAGAGATATAAGGCTTTTGCGTGGGAAGAGAATATAATGACGTCAAAGCTGCCATTTTTCATCGCCAAGCTCGCCAAATTTTGTCTTCAAATAACGAGTTTCATCGCAAAGTCAAAAATTTCGTCGTCAACTATAAAATTTTGCCGCCAAATCACAAATTTCATTGCTAAGTCGCAAGTTTTGTCACCAAATTGTAAATCTTTATGGCTTCTATTTGTTGAATGATTATGAACTTGGATTTTAAAAAATTGAATCATTTACTGACCAATAAATCTAGCCTAAAATTTTAAGTATAATGAATAGTAGTAGTTGATAATTAAATTTCTTAAAAACAGAATAGCGACGTAAATAATGCTATGTGTGGGAACAAAACCATTGGCTAAGTATGTGTTCATGCATATGTAATATTTCTTTACTTTTGTAACATTAACGTAAAGGAATCAACCTTTGCCTTTAAAATTTCCGAAAAGGAATATATATATTTTTTTTTTTCGCATCTTTTTATAAATTAATGAAGTTTTTCAGCTTTAAACATATTTTTTCTTTGAAATATAATTCCTTATATGTAATACTGCAAAGCACTGTTAAATGTCTACTAAAAGCCTTAGTAAAAGAATACAAAAGGTTATCCTATTTTAAAAATAACTATAAGATTAAAAGAAAAAAAAACTTTTTATATACCATGTTTTTAAATTTTCTGATGAATCATTAATAAAATACACGTAATCAAAAGTAATATTTAAGCAATATTTAAGCACGTGGACTCAGTTCAGTGAAAAAAAAAAAGGTTGGTTTTAAAAATAAAATATTACTCCTTTTAGAACAGTGTATATTAGCATCGTGAACTACATTAGCATTTATCAATGTGTATAAAATTTTTAAAGTGATAATGACGTCAATTTTTGTGAGATGCACAATTCAACTTTTTATAATTTTTTAACGTTCACGTTGAATTAAATGTATTTATTTCTATGTCGAAAGAAAATGAACTCATTTTTTTTTTTTTTTTTTTTTTTTTCTTTGCATTAATTAAATTATAGCTAATATTTTAATGGCTATTTTATTGCTATTAAGAGCTTATTATTTTCATATTTTAATTAACTGAACGAAAACTATTCGAAAATTCGAAAATCTGACTTCGAAGTATTGTGTTGTCACCGTGTTCTGAGCTACTGGGAAAGTTTCAAATGGGGGAGTTAGTTAAAAATCTAGTGGGGAAGTTAGTTAAAAATCGATTGCGAGATTTGTACCGGACAAACAAACAAACAAGAATCGAAGTTAATAAAAACATGGTAATAAGTAACAAACATTCGCAATTGTAAAAGACGTTGGATTTTGAAATTTTAAAAAAAGAAAAAAAAAAAAAGTAATAACTTTGTGCTCGTTCTGCATCTAGTCATTACGTCTTTATATTTCAAACGAGGTCCTTGTACAACCTCTTCAGGTTTCTCTATTACTGCGGTGTATTATAGTAGTGCAGTGTAGACACAAAGTAACAATTTATTTAAGGTTTTTAAATGGAGGGAGAAAGGAACTGCTTTCTCTGCGTAAAAAAGTCAATGATATCAATTTTCACTTAAAAATAAATCACGAAATGGTTTCATAATACCACTAGACTTTTCGGCGACGCAATTAGCGACAAACACTAATGCATTCCTCAGCATTGCACTCGAGGTAAGTTACACTCTCAAAGTTTTCTTGAACAGAACCATGAGTATGATTTTCAGATGACTTTTATACACTGGAGAATCAATTTGCATTCACACGCTACATATTTTCCATCAAACTTATTCAAAACTAATTAACTGCTTAGTTTCGCAAAACCCGAAGTTTTTCTTTTAAACTCGTAATACTCGCAATTCTTAATAAGTTTGTAATTTATCATTCGTAAGTACCTATCTAAATAAGAATTAAGACTTATAACCCAACTCTACGCCTTCTCAAGTCTCAATTTACGAATTTCCAACCTCACAAAATAATCTCTGTCTACATGATCAGACTATGAAGTATTTTCTTGAGTATCTATTTTTAAAGCCACAGTTAGACTTTGAATCAAAATTAGAACAAGAAATTTACGAAATATTTCAATATGAATATTTTTAACTTTTATCCGTGGTAGCTTGTTCTATAGAGAGCACTGCTAGAATGTAGTGAGTGATAACTTTCTACTAAATAACATAGAAAGGCAGCGGTCTTCGTGGAACAGATTACTTTCGAATCGAGTAGGTCAAAAACTGTGCATTAACCTAATTTTGTAGACTGCGCAACTTTTTCACCTGCTTGCTTCTAATTTTTGAAGTAGACGAATAGACTGTTCATTTATTTCTCTTCCTAGTATTTTAGCGGGTCGCGGCAGTCCGGTTGGTAGAGCGTCGAGCTCGTAATCTGAAGATTGCGTGTTCGATACTCGAGCCGACTAAAGACCGCCGTGTCTCCTAAACTAGATGCCTGTCGTATGGTTCGGAAATTTGGCAACAGCTGAAGCGGTAGACAGCGCCACCTGGTACAGATTGCACGGCTTTTTTATTCAACTGTCACCAATAATTTTAAGAAGTGGTATGTGATATATATAATCGACGTTTCTTCGATTCTATTCGCCTTTTTGTATATCATATCCCACTTTTAAATATTTTTGATGGCTGTTGAATAAAAAAGTCGCGCAATCTGTACCAGGCGGCACTGTCTACCACCTCAACAGTTGCCAAGTTTCCGAGCCATGTGACAGGCATCTAGTTTAGGAGGCTATGGTCGTGTACACTAATGGTGGCTAATGCACGCAAAATCCTTCGCGTGCGCAGTATCCTTCATGTTCCCATTCGAATTATACTTCTGGGGGTCATCGAAGCGGGGGAGCCATCCTCTCCGTAGAGAATCAAAATTAAGATGGCATGTCTCCGGATCATTCTTAGGGATGGGTCCCGGACCGTCGTTATCTGCCCATTGCGCAGCACTAGTGCGACGTTAAACCCAAGCACCCTAGTATTTTAGCTTAGTGGCAGAGCGCCGAGTTCGCAAATGGAAGATTGTGAGGTTATAGTAGAAAATTGGTCAATGAAAATTTTCAATGCTCTGAGGATTTTTTTTTTTTTTTTTTTTTTTTTTAGACAATATGCAAGGTTACAAAAATACAGTCATTTTAATGCTTTCTCTATAGAAATAAAGCTATAAAGATGCTTTTTTTTTTAAATTCCTTACTGAGACAAAAAAAAAAAAAAAAAAAAAAAAAAATCTCCACCGTCTCTTTAAAATAAATGAAAATAGTTTTTGAAATTTTTCTTTCTTTCTAATTAAAAACGAAGTTTTTTAGGATGAAATCATGGCGACAAAATACATTGAAGGTTAAAAGATGAAACGAATAAAAATACATTTGGAAAGAGTTTATAATCTATTCAAATGTCATAATTTTTCGTTCTTGTTTAGTATGACACAGAATTTATTTTTCCTACTTTTTTGTTCGTTTTTTAACCTTTTCAAACTTAATTACCTAATTATATGTACTTTCTTTTTATTATTATTCATTCAAAAAATAACAAAGCATAATCATTTTAAAGACTAATAAAATTAAGAAAAATAATATTTTTATTAATGTGTGGGAAGATGTAGGCGTGTAATTGATTGCAGAGGTTAAATGAAGCACGATTTAAAAATATGATATTTATTAGACCGAAAAATAAGTAGCTGTGTAAACAAATGCCTTAAGAAAAGGCATAAAAAACTTCAAGGTTACAGTCATTGTTAAAAATATATATATTAGGAAATAATTCTTTAAAAACAGGGTAAAAAAAAGAATGGCTATTACAACACTTTTTCTGCATTTGAATACACAAATTCACTCAGTACAAATAGTTTATTAAAATTATTATTTATTAAAATTATTTTCCATGATAAATGCAGATGATTTTTGTCTGACAGAATTGTACCACTAAATGTCTAAACAAAATCAATTTTATGATTTATTAAAAAAGTCTTAAAAAATGCGCATTTTTTTTCTTTTCTTTTTTTTTTTTTTTTTTTCTGTGTGTGTGTGAGAGAGAGAAAAATCGATAACTTTGTTTTAAATTATCACAGATCTATGGTTCAACCATTCGTTCTAAAGGTATTAATGAGTTATTTTATCAAATACGCATATTGAAAAATCCCCCCCCCCCTCCCCCTCGTGAAGGAAAGCGTTGCTCCTACGCGTGTCCAAAAATTTTTTCCTTGTTGACTAGTAATATTAGAAATATTAGTACTTTCTAATAGTAATATTAGAAATATTTTTTTATAATCGCATAATACTTCGTTAAGAATAATTCTCATTGTGCACATTTATATGAAATTAAACGCCGACGTGTAAAAATTATGAAAAAATAGAATGGTAATTCCAATATTGGGCGATGCTCAACAAAAGTTCATAGGCACAAATGTATGTCAAGATACAATTACATATGAATAAGTATAAAATTCAGTGCAGTTGTCCCTGAGATACAGCTGACACAAAATTTTTGTCACACAGACAGACATATTATATAGAAGAAAGAACTGGTTTCGTAAAATTTTTCGACTTCGGAATTTCGATAGATTTAGGCGTTCTGAGAGGTCTAGAACACGATTTGACTATTTGCGGAAAAGTTCTGTCTGTCTATCTATGTGTGTAAAAAATTTGTGGTAATTGTATCCCACGAACTACTGCACAGAATTTCATACAAATTAAAAAATAGTTCCAACTCTTGATGTAAATTTTCATCTATCAATCATTTGAAGTCTTCTGCTACAATCATATCACCACGTGAGTCATAAGAACGAAAGAAGTTTTATAAAATATCATGCGATAAATAAAACGAGTATACCGTAAGGTGAAAAATTATGACTTAAGTTGTAGCGAACACATTTTATACTAAGGCTATAAAATTTTCCAAAAGAAAAAGTGGGGGGAAGTGGAGGGAATAGCGCAATGCCTCCAATTTCAAAATAAGAATGTTGACAAAGTCAGTACTTTAAAAAAGTACACTATCAGCAATTTTAATTTATAAATTGCGACAAAAACTTTTCTTAGAAAACAAGTTAATGCGGGCGAAAATAAAGCAAACTATAAAAAGTGTGGACTGTCGCCACAAAATAGAAACTTTGGGTCGCAATATTCTATACGAAAAATATATTTTGCATTAAGAGAAAAATATTTTTTACTTTAAGTATGAATAAAGATAATTCACAAATGAAAAGAAAAGAAAAACATTTCAGTTATATCAAAAAGGATTTCTGAAAAAGCTGCCTACTAGTCAACGCTCAATTCGAATTTGTCTGAAACAGTGCTCAGTAATTGGGTAATGGTAGTGTATGCAATTCAATGAAAAAAATAATCTGGTGTGTTATTCACACGACATTCTCTTACCCTGAATTTTAATACTATAAATACAGGTTGCAGATTAAGAGGTAAGATAACGAGTACTGTTATGTAAACCTGTGTTAAACAATTCAAATTAGGCTTCGGAAGAGTTTTACATGATAATTAATTCTGCGTGAGGGGGGCTACCGCCCCCCTCAACCCCCCGTTTAATTAATGCACCTACATTTATATAGTATTTAATTCGGCTATTAAAAAATAATTATGTTTTTAAAAATAATTTATTAAAGTTATTATTTTAAAAAATTATCTTTTATGATAATGCAGACGATTTCCATATTAGAGAAGTAGTATAACATTAAATATCCAAAAAAAGTCCATTTTATTCTCAATATTTAAAAAAAAAATCGATAACTTTGTTTTAAATTATCGCAGATCGATGGTTCAATCATTCGTTTTAAAGGTATTGGCGAGCTCTTTTGAAAGATACCCATCATGAAAATTTACTCCCCTCGAGTGGGGACTTCCCCCCCAGGGAGGGAAAGGGGCGAGGCTCCTACATACACAATTTTTTTCCCTGTTGACTATCTCTATTACAAAAAATATATATTCGTTTCATTTGGTTCAGTGCAGTCTAAAGATGTTAAACTCTACTTACCTGCAATTTCCCCCATACACGTAATGTATTTGAATACTTTTGAGTGTCCCTGTACACGAACTATTTGCTTGATCTTAACGAAAAGTTTAGTGTAGCATCCTTATATGATACACATTTAGAATACCGAGTTTGAACTTTCTGCCATAATTTGTTTTTGAGATATGCTGATAACAGACACACACACACACACAGACATACTCACAGACCATTTGCTAAAAACATGATTTTCGTATTCAGGGAACCTCAGAACATGTAAATATAACAAAAACTCACGTTCGAAAATTTTACCGAAAAACAATACTTTCTTTACCTTATGATTAAGAGAAAGTAAAAATGAATGCTCAGATTATTCACAAGGGCTGGAATTATTTCATTATGAAGCACACAAAATTGTAAAAATTTAATAAATTACCTTTTCCTATAAAATAATGACACAGATTTAATTATGAGATCATATGTTAAAATTTTACACAAACCACGACATAACAATCGTGGTTATTGACGACCCAAAACCCAAACCCCGATTATCGTCATGCATGATATTCCGATGCAGTTAATCTCTCCATATACATATTTGGTTCCAACTTACCAGTTGTTATCTAAGAGTTCCTCTTTTTCATCTTTGTATATAGATATTTTATTGATATAGTTCCGAATATTGACAAAAGACAAGTTTTTTCAGTATGTTTTATCAGCCAATATATTATTAATACATTACAAATTCGTTAATTCGGAATATCTCACATGAACGTTTTTTTTTTTTTTTTTTTTTTTTTTATTATTATTATTATTATTATTATTATTTTTTTTTTTTTATTTATTTACTCACCCTGGGTAAAATATCACAGGTATCTTTCATCCAAATCAATTGAAATCGTCAATTCATATCACTTAAAAGACGGAAACAAAAATATTTACCTAATACGTGTAATTTAATTTTTACATTTCTCCACTTTGAGTTTTCGTAATTATCTGAAATCAGTGCATTCCCGAAGTTTCATAATCACAAAATAATGTTTGCTTCAATTATCTGCTCTTTATATCTACTATTTTTATGATTATTTAATACCTCATGATTACAATTTACTTTTGATAATCAGAATTTATTTTTTGTTTGTATTTCTATGCGTAAACATCTTTTTTCTTATAATTCAAGATTTATTCATTTACATTATATATATATTATTAAATTTTAATTACGTTAAAAATCGAGACAATATGCATTAAAAAATATACAATTTAAAACGTTAAAAGTTTCGAGCCTTTTACAGGCTCCTCATCAGTAAAAACTTGAAAAGTTAAAGGCTGAGAAGAACAACAGATCTCCTTTAAGAGAGTGCAGCATATTCAGCGAGGACTGCGCATGCCTCATTAAGCGGTGAAAAATTCTGTTTCGTATACCAGCCTTCCAGGAAAATTCTTGAATGATAATTTGAACAGTTAGATATGATTATTCTAGTATTGTTAAAATCAGGTAGAGGGCCGGTTTCTATGGCCTGCTGCACTACTTTAGAATGTATATCACGGTTTTTGAAATTTCTTTTATGTTCGAGAATTCGAGTATGAAGGGAATGGTCAGTTTCACCAATATAAACCGAACTTCAATATTTACAAGGGATATTATAAATAACATCTGTAAGGGAAAAGGGGGGATAACAGGTTTAAAATTAGAAAGGAAATTACGAATTAGAAATTGTGGTTTATAGGATACAGATATATTAACAGTGCGTAAAACTTTGGCAATAGATTCCGACATTTTTTTATAGTAAGGAATAGTAACGAAAGATTCAGGTGATTTGGAGGAATTAATTTCATGATTATCAATATTAAAGTCATGCTCTTAATTCTCTTTTAAGCCAGCGAGAGGGATAAATATTCCTTTTTAAGTCTGAAAAAATTCTTTTTAATTCTAACTGGAAAAGTTCTGCAGTACTGCAATATGATTTAGCGCGGTGAATTAAAGTATGGGAAACAGCAGATTTATGTGAAGAAGGGTTCCCTGAATCAAAATTTAAATACTGGCCTTAAAATGTAGGTTTCCTATAAACAGAAGTAACAAATTTAGCGAGTATCAGAAGGCATTTTTATAATATATAGATATAATATATATATTCAGTATATTAAAAAATACTTACTATTTGTTGAAAAATATAACAATTATCTGCCCAATATATATTTTTCACAGACTATTAAAACATTCTACTTTCGATTCGACTGTGAAGTCCAATAAATAAGGCATCTGCGCATGCCTACGAAACCGCTTGCACCTGCATCAGTGTACATGTAGATTTTTCATCTGTAGTCGTAATGTAGATCTTCTAATGTTCGGAGCGTTTAGTAGCTCCGTAACTTAAACTCATGTTTTTATTTTTTTTATTCTTTTATTAAATATTTTAAACACACAAAGTCATCTCGTAATTGAGTATGCTGAATCATTTGAATCTAATGGATATTTTCTTTATAGAAGAGTTTATAATGATTTAGCTGTCTAAACAAGAATATAAAGATCGGATGCTAAATTGACGAATACACGTAAGAAGATTTTCTTAATTATAATTACCTGTAAAATATTTTATCGAAATATATATATAATTAAAATAAATATATGTGACATCTGCGTTATTATAAAATAATATTCTGTGCTATCGAGGTATTTTAATAACAGATTATGAGCACAGAACAAAAAATGATGTCACACTTTCTATAAATATAAATTCATTTATATAGATATAAGAAAAGTATAGTATTCTATTTTAAGATAATATGAAGTGGAATATGTTAAAAATACAAAAATAATAAATAAATTAAAATAAATTTCGATAAAAAAAAAAAAAAAAAAAAAAAAAGAGCATCCGTTCTAAATAGAACTGAAACCAAAAGTTTTGGTTTGAAAAATATATGTGTTCTAGAAAGAAAAAGAAAGAAAAGAAAAAAAAACTCAATTGAATTGTGATTAAGTATAATAAGAAAAGAAATATTATATAATCAAAATATTTGCAGTGATTAAATAATAAAGTTAAAATGACTTTTGCAAAAGATGTTTCAATCGTCAACAAACTGAATTCCACGAATTACGATTTATGGAAGTTCAAAATAGAAATGATGCTATGTAAGGAAAATTTGTTTAAATTGATAACAGACGAACCTCCCAATCCTGTCACTAATGAGTGGACAATAAAGGATCGCAAAGCCAAGGCGATTATTAATTTATCGATAGAAGACGATCAAATCGTACACATTAAAAATCTCGCGACAGCTAGGCAAACGTCACTTTCAAAAGAATTCACGAGCGTTCGAATTTATCAAGCAAATTATTTTTATTAAGAAAGTTATATTCTGCTAAACTAGCAGAGGGTGAAAACCTATCTCAACATCTAACGTATAATGCATATATCAGATCCGTGATAGGCTGACCGCTATAGGTGAAGTGATAAATGATGAGCATATGTCAGCTCTTATGCTATGCTCAGTTCCTCCAAGTTTCGATACCTTGATTACTGCAATTGAATCTAGAGATCAGGAAGACTTGACCCCAGAATTCATTAGGGGAAAGTTACTAGACGAAGATCTAAAAAGATCAGAAAACAATCAAACAAATAATGAAAGCACATATAAAATGCACATTAAAAATAAAACACCACCACGAAAGTTTTGCAATTATTGCAAAAAGAGTTCGCATAATAAAAGCGATTGTTGGCATTTAAAAAATAGAGAAAGCAACGAATATAAACACAAAGAGAATAATGACTATAAAAATCCAAATAACTATCAAAGCAACTTCTACAACCGCAATAAATATAAAAACAAACAAAGATCAAATATGATACGAGAAACGGAAAAAAAAATGAAAAATCTAACTTTTGTGATAGGAAATTCAAACAGAAACTCGTTCATTGTAGATAGCGGGAGTTCAAGCCATGTATGCAACAGTATGAAAAGGTTCATATC
Organism: Salticus scenicus; assembly: GCA_963930645.1. Taxonomy (NCBI): domain Eukaryota; kingdom Metazoa; phylum Arthropoda; class Arachnida; order Araneae; family Salticidae; genus Salticus; species Salticus scenicus. Next base: position 159,338,104 of record OZ005653.1, read on the forward strand.
ATTGAAAAACAATGATAAAACACAAGTTATGTTAGCCAATGGTCAATCAGTAATCTCACAAGGTTGTGGAGATCTAAAATTAAAAGTAAAAAATTCTAAGAACGAAACCAAATACATTATACTCAAAGATACTCTCTTCATTCCTGAAATTGCCACAAATTTAATTTCTATAAAAAAGGCAACCGAGAATGGTTGTCAGGCAATATTTAAAGAGAACACTTGTGAAATTAAATTTAAAAACGAAGAATATATTTTTGCAACAGTAGCTGACAATTTGTATGAAGTTAAAACAAATGATAACATAGAAGAAAAAATAAACATGACACAAACTTGCGATAATAAAAATTGTGTTAAACTATGGCACAGTAGATTAGGACACAAAAATATCACACAAATAAAAGAACTCGTCAGTAAAGACATGGCAACGGGAATTAAACTGAACAATTGTAAACACGATGATAATTGTGAAATTTGCATTATGTCAAAATTGGAAAATGATTCATACCCCAAAGTAGCTACACACAAGACATAAAAAAACATTAGACATAATACATTCTGACCTCTGTGGGCCATTCCAGACACCTACGGTGGGTGGAAAAAGTTATTTTCTCACTTTCATCGACGACTACAGCCGCTACACTTATATATATCTGTTGAAAAATAAATATGAAGCTTTAGAAGCTTTCAAAAATTACCATGAAAAAATAAAATTTTACATTCTGACAATGGTGGTGAATATATGAATAAAGAGTTTGAAAATTTTCTTTAAAATGAGGGTATACAACACCAACTGATTGTGCCCCATTGTTCTCAACAGAACAGCGTGGCGGAAAGGAAAAACCATACTTTAGTCGAAATGACCAGATGCATGTTGAATGAAAGTCAATTAAACAAAAACTTTTGGGGAGAAGCTTTGATGACAGCAAACTATTTACAAAACAGACTACCAACAAGTGCCCGTGAAAAGACACCATATGAGCTTTGGACTGCTATGAAACCAGACCTCTCAAAATTAAGAACATTTAGCTGCAAAGCTTATGTTTATGTGAACAAAACTGATAGCAAAAAGTTGGACAATAAAGCGAAGCGAGGAATTTTCATGGGTTATGATCTAAAAAGTAAAGGATATAGAATTTATGTAAATAAAAACATAAAAATCTGCAGAACTGTGAAATTTATTGAAGAGCATGAAACTCACAAACATTCTCGAAACATTGACCAAAATGCAATTAATGAAGAATCTAAAATTCCTGTTATTCTAAACAATGAAAATGATGTAACAGAAGAACACAATGAAATACAGAATACACAAACCCTAAGGAGGTCAGATAGAATAAACAAAGGGGTACCACCTGAACGTTTTGTTTTTCTGTCAACTAATACAAGTTATATTGAACCGAAAACATTTGACGATATAGTAAACATAAAAAATCCTATTGAGAAAGAAAAATGGTTAGAAGCAGCGGAAGAAGAAATAAAATCATTAAATAAAAATGAAACGTGGGATCTTGTTGATCCTCCACCTAATACACACATTGTTGGCTCTAAATGGGCTTTTAAAGCAAAATACAATGACTCAGGCAAAATTGAAAAATACAAAGCACGTCTCGTGGCAAGAGGTTTTAGTCAAAAGTATGGAACTGATTATGATGAGACTTTTGCCCCAGTGGCTTCTCATACAAGGATCAGAACCTTTTTCATAAATGCATTATACAAAAATTTGCAGTTAACTCACGTTGACGTGAAAACCGCTTTCCTCCACGAAGAACTAGAAGAAGACATTTTTATGAGCCAGCCAGAAGGCTTCATAACACCAGGACAAGAGAAAAGGGTCTGCAAATTACGAAAAGCCATATATGGCCTCAAACAAGCAGCCAGGTCTTGGAATACTAAAATCAATGATACACTGATCAAATTAAATTTTACTGCTTGTGAATCAGACAAGTGTTTATACAAAAGGTCAAAGGACAATAATACAGTTTACTTACTTATTTATGTCGATGACATATTATTGGCAGGAAACAAAAATGAAATATACGAAGTAATAAAGGAACTTGAAAACGAATTTGAAATCACAAATCTAGGTCAAGTAAACAAATACTTAGGAATACAAATAGAAAGAGGTGATAATGGGACATTAGCAATACATCAGAAAAATAAAATAAATGAACTCGTAAACAAATTTAATTTGCAAGATTCCAAACCAGTTAACACACCACTTGATCCAGGATACCAGAAAGATGATAAAATTGAAAAAATTTTACCAAATAACACCAAATATCGGCAAGCTGTAGGAGCTTTGTTGTATATAGCAACATTAAGCAGACCGGACATCTCGGCAGCAGTTAATGTACTTAGTCGTAGAAATGAACAACCTAGAGAAAAGGATTGGGAAGTCGCAAAAAGGATAATTAAATACCTAAACACAACTAAAGATTACAAATTAAAATATAATGTTGATCAAGAACCTATTTTAAAGGTTTTTGCTGATGCTGACTGGTCAAATGACACACTTGATAGAAAATCTGCAAGTGGAAGCGTATACTTTGTAGGCAAAAACCCGATTAACTGGACATCCAAGAAACAGAACTGCATAGCACTGTCAACAGCTGAAGCTGAGTATATCTCGGCTGGAAATGCAGCAAAGGAAACAATATCAATATTAAAACTACAAAAAGATCTTCATATGGAACAAAAACAACCAATCGTTACTTATGAAGACAACCAAGCCTGCATTAAACTCGCTGAATCTGATAAGTACCAAAGTCGCACAAAGCATATTGATGTGAAATATCATTTAATTAAACAGTTGTGTGAACAAGGAATTATTAAATTGAAATATATCTCAAGCAAGGATATGACTGCCGATGTGCTTACTAAGGCACTACCTAAAGCGGCATTCATTAAACACAGAGATAAACTGCAACTTATTAAAACTTAATATATATTGTGCAAGGTGGAGTGTTGAAAAATATAACAATTGTCTGCCCAATATATATTTTTCACAGACTATTAAAACATTCTACTTTCGATTCGACTGTGAAGTCAAATAAATAAGGCAAATAAATAAATAAATAAATAAATAGTCAAATAAATAAATATCGTAATGTAGATCTTCTAATGTTCGGAGCGTTTAGTAGCTCCGTAACTTAAACTCATGTTTTTTATTTTTTTATTCTTTTATTAAATATTTTAAAGACACAAAGTCATCTCGTAATTGAGTATGCTGAATCATTTGAATCTAATGGATATTTTCTTTATAGAAGAGTTTATAATGATTTAGCTGTCTAAACAAGAATATAAAGATCGGATGCTAAATTGACAAATACAGGTAAGAAGATTTTCTTAATTATAATTACCTGTAAAATATTTTATCGAAATATATATATAATTAAAATAAATATGTGTGACATCTGCGTTATTATAAAATAATATTCTGTGCTATCGAGGTATTTTAATAACACTATTTTATATCAGCTTTTTTACCTGTTTAAAATTCGTTCATTTAATTTTTCAAATATTAATGAACTTAAGCGATTATATGAATTTTTAACCAAAATCCAGTTCAAAAATTCTTTTTCTTTTTCTCATGATAACATAAACGTATGAACATATCAAAATGCTTATCAGATATTTAAACTACATTATACTTATAAATAAGTGCTTTAAAATCTCCTCGGATTATTTTACATACTACATATAATTTTTTTTTTTCATTTAATTGTCGTAAACATTAATCCTTGATGAAGATTACATATATAATTGCCTTAGCTGCAGAGTCAATATAAATAATAAATAATCGCATAGGGACTTATAAAAGTATGCATTTTTTAAGAGGATTATGTCTAAAGAGTTTTATTACATTTCGCTGATAATCCTCTTACTTAAAGTTAAAAATAAAAAAAAATCACTAAACTTTAATTATTAACATAATGATTTTTTTTTTTAAGTTTTGATATCTGAATCTTATTAAACATCTATTTAAGCCTTATAAAGAATTTTAAGATTTTATGAAGTTTTTTTTTTTTTTTTTTTTTTTTTTTAATTTTCTAATATCATACCAACATAATTCTTATGATTTTATTTTGTTAGAACAAAACAAAATTTAAAAATTATGCATATTTGCGTATATCTGGTGTCGCATAAGTCTGTAGACATTTTAAAAATTCATACGAATTAAAGGAATTGGTAGAATTGAACGTGGAAATTATTCTCGTAAAGGGTTTTTTTTTTTTTTTTTTTTTTTTGGTAATGAAAAAAATTATGGTGAAAATTTTCGTCGATAGAGGTATCTGCACGTAAGGAAATCTCACATTTCCATGAAGAACTATGTTTATTTGCATGCAGTTGTTTACAGGCATCTAAATCCTATTTTATGTTTCCCCCATAACCCCAAATTACTGTTTGCAAACGAGTTACAACGCCATTAACTTCAGCTTCAGTCGGCAGTTCTTACCTGAATGATACCGTCTTCACCAATAACATTATATCAATCAAGTCAGCATCGCAATTTAAACTCATGTATGCGCAATTAGGAGGCAAAATAAGAAATAAGATGTGCCAATCTTAAAATCGTGTAATTTTTAGGACTCTGATCTGCATATTTCTTGTTATACATCTGTGCAGCGTCCTCTATCGACGAAAATTTATTTATTTATTTATTTTTTATCAAAGAAAATCCTCTTTCATGAGAATAACTTTTTCGCAAATCGCGTTCAATTCTACTGATTCGTTAAAGATTTACGAATTTTTAAAATATCTACAGACCTACCGGACACCCGGTATATATGCTACTTATACTAAGTTTAAGTCGTATAATGACTAAAAAATAATACAATTGATTACAGAAAAAACTTTTTAGGAAAGTAATTATTATTATTACTATTATTATTATTATTTTCCGAATTAGAGTATTATAAATTAATGCATAGTGGATACTTATAAGAATTAAGAAAGTTTTTCAGATTGAATTATCATCAGAATGCTGATTTGAAATTAGCCATATTCACAAATTACTTCCAAGTAATTCGAAACAGTTTTTTTAAATAAATAATTTACAAATGCTATTTTATTTATTCTAAAAAATATGAATTTCAATGTAGGACTATCAAACACACGCTAAGAAAAAAAACCTCCCTAAAAGAAATCTTCAAATAATTCAGTCATACTCAGATAAATGAAAATATCATTTTACACGGGAGGTATTTTTATTTTATATTTTAATAGTATTAATGATTGAAAAAAAAAAGTTTTGAGGAATTTTTTTTATATATTTTTCTAAAATACTTCCTCTGCTGGTAGCCCGGTCGGTGGAGCGCCGAGTTCGTATTTGGAAAATTACTGATTCGGTACTCGAGTCGGCCAAAGACCGTTGAGTCTTGACTAATGGTGGCTGGTGCCCGTTAAATCCGTCGTGGCCGCAATATTCTTCATGTTCTCGTCCAAATGGACAATATCCGTTTTTTGGGGTTCGAGTATAAATCATACCCAACATGTGACTTTTCATTCTCCATTTCCCTATGAATTTCCCTCTAGGATACAAATATTTCGCTATAGAATGCAAACATTTCCCCATAAAACACAAATATAAACATTATAATTCTACATTTTTCCCTGTAGTAGTCACGTGTCAAGAGTTTATTACGTAACGCGGATAAAGTCCATTATACCTCCGGGGGTCACCGAAGTAGGGTAGCCATCCCTTCCGAGGAGGATCAAATTATGACGGCATGTCTCCGGACCATCCTTAGGGGGTACATCCCAGACCGTCGCCAAAATTACCCATAGCTCAGTACTAGTGCGACGTTAAACCCAGCCAACGAACCGACAAACCTTCTTCTACTGTAATGCGAATCTGTAAATAGTGCAAAAAAACATTTTTTCGGATTTTTATTTTGATTTTTTCAAAATTGACTGTCTCTAATATAATGCCAATTTACTAAAATCAACTCCAAATAAAAAAAATCCTGAAACTGTACGCAAACAATTAGGCGAATGTGATACAAAGAGTATGTATATGTCTATTTTTAAGTATGACAAAAATCATACATTTAAAAGTTTCAAACGCAGTTAATACAAATATAACCAACTTATATTTACTTTTTACAAAATTTTCTGTAATATTTAGCCATCTTCCTTAATCTTTCAACAAGAAGAGGACGCTGTCGCTATTCATGCCAAATAGCATCAGATATTTTGCCACTGATTATAAAAAAGCTAAAGTAAAGTGCAGAGACTTAGTTCAGTATTCTTAGTGGATTATAGTTGGGTGTTGTTTAAAAATGTGAGAATAATATATCTTCTGTTATTATGCGCGTCATAAAATAACTATATACAGACTGCATAACATCTTAAAGGCATTCTGTGCATAACCATTTCATATCTTCTATATGTTAAGTTTATTTTTAGTCGAAATTATGATTACTTTTCCTGGATATTTACTCTTATATCTACAACTTCCCGAGTTCAGAGCAAGTTATTTTATGATTAAATTCAACTGTATCTGGACAATCTTTTCTTAATTAGATGCCACGTTAACGCTTAACAATTTTTTTTTTTGTAATGCAAATTGCTTGTATGCAAATGTGTGGCGTTACGTAGTTGGAAAAAAAAAAAAAAAAAAGCTATATATATATATAAAAGTTGGTCGTGTTATGTTCTTCATATGATGCTGTTAATACGAGTGTTATATGATCTCATTCTCCTTTAAAATTCATAATTGTAACTATGCATTTTAAGTTGTAAGTTTTATAAGTTTTAATGATATAAAATGAAAGAATATTTTATCAAAATATTTTAAATAAAACAACAAAAAATTATATTGTCTGTTTTAATGCTGGAATTCTATTGCGTATATCATGAATTTGTTTAAAACCCAAACCAGCACTCGTTCCTCTTTATCTATGTATATATCTTTCTGTGATGTCCTTATGAAAGAGTGTTTATAACTCTTGTTTCTCTTGCTCGAGTAAATTAGAAGAATTTAACAATTACACTAGAACCTCACTTATCCGAGGTAATGTGGATCGAAGGTACCTCGGATAATCGAGAACTCAGATAACCGGACTCTGTCGTAAATCGGAAGGGAAAAATATGGTAAACGTAAAGTTTAAAAAGGATGAGAAAATGTAGTCAATGAAGTAAAATAAAACACATATTAGGGGAGACCCGTGTCCCTAGGGACATCATGTACCTAGGCCACCCCACTTTATTTGAATAATATTTAGTTTTAAATTTAAACACTCAATTGGATGCGTAACAACACCAAATTGCTACTTTTACAACTACTTTGGAACCTATGAGGAGAAAGTCTTGACAAGTTACATATAAAAAAAGAATTTGCATTGTTTGAAGTAAAATTTTGCAGCTCATCTCTTTTGCTATTTTATAAAGGTAAGACAAATATTTTTCTTTCATCTCTAGTGTATAATTTTGCTTGTTATATTGAGTAATAAATGAGTAGTCCTCTCTTCATGCGGTTTTTTTAGTGGAAAGCATTTTGAATGAAGTTACCAAAACTTGTACCCTAAGGCCTCATAGCTGCCTTGTAGGGCCATCCATGCCCCTAGGTACAGTTGCAATCATATTCTTCACGTTGTTAAAATTTAATTGAAAATCTTTTATAATTAAATGAAGTATATTCTTTTAGGAGGGATATTGCTTCAACCCTCCACCAGGTGTGATTGGACTTTTAAGAAATACTACAGTACACACTGCAAAAAATAGTTTCTTAAAATGAGCTAAAGTGTCTCAAAATAACTCCGAAACAATACATACTTAAATTTGAAAACCCGTGTACTCACGTATGAGTATACTGACATGCTCAAAAATGGGGTTGACCAATAAGAATCCCAATATCCCCATGTTAGACAGGTCAGTATACTCAAAAATGAATACATGGATTTTCAAATTTAAGTATATATTGTTTCGGAGCTATTTTGAGACATTTTGGCTCATTTTTAAGAAACCATTTTTAACAGTGCAGCCTCTAGTAATTGGAGCAAATCCTGGGAAACCAATCAATATATATGACGTTGCTGAAAATGTTGGCAAGTCCTATCCATCGACTTTTATTTCTGTAAATATTCTATCAGGTTTTCCTGTATCTGGCACATGGCCAGTGAACAAAACATATCACTGAGTATAAATATTTAAGTTCAAATGTGGCCGACAGACAAGATCCCTCCATAAATTTCCAAAAAATGATTTTCCAGGAAGAAAGTGAACCAACAATGATAGAACTGGATGTCTCTGTTTCATGTCCTGTTGAAATTTCGAAACCTTCAACATCTAACATATTTGCCTGTGTCGTGCTTGAACAGGTACGAACCTACAACAAAACCTTTACCTAAAGCAAAACTTCGTACATCAAAGAAAAGATGTGGCCAAAAACCAGGGAGATCTAGAAATCTAAGAGACACTCCAGAAGAAAAAAGAAATTGAAGAAAAACATTCTATTAGAATATCTCAAGGAAAATAAGTAAAGGGTTGAAAAATCCAGTGTTTCAAATTCAGGCAGTAACATGATAATTACTATATGATAAATAAATGTATTACTTGATATTGTTTTTTTTTTTTTTTTTTTTTTTTTTATAAAATACATGTTTATAAGTTACTTTCTATTCATTACAAAGTGAAATCTAAATTTGACAGAATGGCCCTAGGTAGACTGAGGTCCTAGGTACAATGAGGTCTGGCCCTAGGTACGATGTGGTCTGACCTTATGTGCATTGAGTGTGCTGTACCTAGGGCATTGTGTGAAGTTTATTTAAAAGCATTCTATTTTTCGGAATGTATTATTTGAAGTGTTTATATTAATCTCAATTAAATGTAATTAGTCCTAAAGATATGTACTTATCAGTTTCATAAATTTTAACAGGCCAAGGGCTCTGTTTTTGCGCATTGAAAAAAGCGGTCCTAGGTATAATGAGGTCTAGCCCTAGGTATAATGAGGTACAATGAGGGTGTTGTACCTAGGGCCATGAGTGAAGATTACTTAAAAACCTTCTATTTGTAGGAATTTATTATTTTACGTATTTATATTAATCCCAATTGGAAGTAATTAGGCCTAAAGGTATGTTACATATCAGTTTGATAAATTTAAACAGGTCAAGGCTACTGTTTTTCGGCATTGAAAAAAAAGTGGCCCTAGGTACACGGGTCTCCCCTAAATATTTAAATGTAGCCCACACAATTAACAATGCAATACAATACATACATACTTAAATTATAAAATAATGTGCTACAAAGTAGAATTTTCAAAGTTATCTACGATATTTTACAATAGCCACACCTCTTCCGAGGCGTGGCCTTTTCGGGACTACTTCGGTTAACGCGAAATTCGGTTAATCGAGGCTCGGATAACTGCGGCTCTACTGTATTTAAAGTTTATTAATTAAAAATTTTAAATAAATAAGTCATTTATTTATCATTTTCAACTACTGTAAAATAACTGTAAAAAGTAAGAAATATCGAATAATTTCCTCTCATAAAAAATCAAATGTTTTTTAAAATAAAAAAAGAAAATTATATTTTTTATTATTAATTTTAAAATTAATACTTGTATATAACGACGTGTAAAACGGAAACAGACGCAATATGTTACTGCCGCGCCGCGTAAAACTAGATGCAGATAAAATGGAACTTCAAATTATAATTAAACAAAAAAATTTCCATACGCATAGAGCAGTTTTAAGGAGCTTTACTTATTACAGAAAATTTACATTTATATTGGAACGTCAATAATAAAAAAGTTCGAAAATGAATAATTAAACTCATTTTTTTCCTACTTCGTTAAAAATATTGCAACCAAAAGAAAATAAAAATCGTAAAAGATTTTTCATTCAACCAAAAAAAAAAAGGGGGGGGGGGGGAGGGATAATATTTTATCTTTTTCATCTTTAAAAAGAAGCAATATTTTAATAATTTTTTCAAAAGATAAGCAAAAAGTTTATATGTCTAAAACTAAATAAGTTATAAAATGTTTGTAAACTACTTCATATTTTAAAACAACGAAATTTGTCTGGAACAAATGAATATTGATGCACATCCATAGAATTTTGAAAAGGATAAATTTGTCCTATAATGGTAACATATAGCTCATTTGCCATAAACTATATTAATAAAATCAAACTTTTGTCTGTAAATTTCTCAGAATAAAAAAAAAGTTGCGGTATCTTCATGTTTCGCACATCATGAAAGCCAAAAATGACTTGAAAATATTTTCTCTCTTTCTCTCTCGAATATTTGCGTGTCACTACATGTTTACTGTATGTCCATAACGGTATTTATGTCCGAGTATCGCATGAGAACGGCTGGACGTAATTCAACGATACTTGGTAAGAATTTAGGTCTGTACCCAACTTAAAATTATATCTATCAATTTTTGCAAAATTCCCCAAACCCGTTTGTAAGCATCACTCGGCTCCAAATTACTTCACGGTGAAAAAATTTCACACAGGGAAACTAGATTTGACTAAAAAAAAAAAATCTGCGATTTTGAAATTTTTTATTTTTAAAAGGGGGAGGGTGATTTTCGGGCGGAAATATCACAGATTCTGGATTTTTGATTATGATTCTGCCAAAAAGGTACAAAGATGTTGGAAACAGCCATGGGTCTTCATTAGGTTATTTCAAAAAACTCATTTTTTTTTTTTTTTTTTTTTTTTGTGATTTTCGTTTTTAGGGTGGGGGCATTACAAAAGGGCGAGTTCGTAACCCCTTCCTTTTAGTACTAAATTTGTCCTGAGAAATCTATGGGAGCTGCGGTCCCGAATTTTGGTGTGTACATTATTTATATGTATCCGACACCAACTGTAAAGGTATTTTACGAAAATTCTAATCTTTCCCACCTTGGGATCGGGGGAGGGGGAAAAAGTAACGTTTGCAAAAGTAACCTTGCTCCAAACTATCTCAGTAAGATTAATTTTTATTTGTAGGTGGGTTAGGCGTACCAATCATGTACTGTAAAAAAATTCTGTAAAATTCCCCTCTCCCTAAAAAAAAAAAAAAAAACTGGGGGGGAAAAAAACTGAAAAAAAAAAACTATCCTTGACAATAAAAGGAAACCATCTTAGAAGAATGGCGACAAATGACATGACGTTAAAAACAATGACGTTAGTGACAAAAGCGTTATGCACTGTTAAATAAGAAAAGAAAACCTGTTACATTATAGAAAACTTCAAACAACGAAGTTGTCAGAAAATATTCGTATGCTCTGCAAAATGTACGTTGACAAAATTTTCTGTAAGGGAACAATATAGAGAATAATTGTACACAAAATAATTTTTTTCGTAAAGAAAACAGTAAAAAGTCTTGCATAGAATAAAATTCTCCAGTTCTACAAGTCAGGATCGAACCAGAATCCACTGCACAGTGGGCAACGATTTTGCCTCTGAGCCACGTAATAACAGTTTGTACTGTTACTTAGCACCTTCCCTGTCCTGCTTTGATACCAAGTTCTTCGTAGGCAAAAAAAGAGAAAAAATGTAACCATCAGATAAAATCTTTATCAATGCTTACATTTTTTATCTGGTTATAGGAAAACATTACAGATTATTTAATCTGGTAACAGAAAAACAGTTTCTTTTGACAAATTAAGATGTAATTTTACACTAAATTTCTGAAGTTTTAGAAAACAGGAATTCCCTGTAGGAAAATTACAAGAATATTATTATTTTTTGACAGATTAATATTAATATATATAATGACCCTCATCTGTCATTCACGATTCCGATTTACACCGCTTCAAAACAGAGATTTTTGGCAGCCATTTTTTTTTTCCCCGTTTGTTCAATTTAACTTACGAAAACATACATATCATTTTCATACATGTTTTGTATCGCACATATTGTTATTTATTCCCTCTAAAACCTTGAAAAACTATTCAATTGTAATGTTTAATTGTTTAATTAAATATAACGGATCACTGGCTATTATAAACATGAACCTATAAATAGAATTATGTAACTTCATGATTATAAACAACGCAATGCCAAATAAAAACAAACATAAACTGTTGCCATTCAGAAAATACAAATTGCAAATGGACAACTCTTTAATTGCGGATGAACGACTCTTTGACTGTTTCATAAAAAAAAAACGCTTAAAATATTTCTAAAACATATGGACAATATTCCTGTGACGTCACAGTAGGTAAAATCGCCGAACACGTGGCCGATATTTTGTAAACAAACTAGATTCAAGATGCTATTTTATTGTTACGCATAACATTTTCCTAAATATTTCTCCAGTGAAACTTAATAATCAGATATCTGTTCAAACAAGAACAAAAGAGAAATGTAAACAACTGAATCGAATGATAAAGTTAAGACTATTCCATATCGTAAAATTGCAGAACATTTTATGTACACACACACACACACACACACACATATATATTTATATATATATTGGGTTGGCAACTAAGTTCCCGCCGTTTTTTTTTTTTAATTGGAAAAATCTGTATGATATTAAATACTTTTGGCACGAAGTTGTACATCATTGGAAAGAGAATGTACTGTTCTACCTAAATATATGTTTCGTTGTTACTAAGATACATTTTGTTGTTATTTACAGATCATTAACATGGAATGTCCAGTTGAGAAGAATGAGCATTTTTGACACCTCCTTTTTTTTAACCTTTAATCAAGGTTCTCAGACCGCAGAAACTGCTCGCAACATTTGTGCTGTGTATGGAGTGGGTACTATAGCTGAAAGAACCGCCCGTGATTGGTATGCAAAGTTCAAAAAATGAAATTTTGACCTCAAAGACGCACCTTGTTCTGGAGTCAAGTTGAGTTCAATGAAGAGCGATTGAACCACCTTTTGCATAAAAATCCGCGTCAAACACGTTAGGAAAACGTTGTAAACAACAAAGGAGAATACGTTCTTGATTAACTACTTGTATATGTTTATTGAAAAATAACCTTTTAACAAACATTATTTAAAACGGCGGGAACTTAGTTGCCAACCGAATATAATGGATAAAAGATTAATAAGAACATTTTATACAGACACGCATATATATATAGACATCAAAGCTTAAATAATTAGAATTTCAATCACTTTAATAAAGTAATTTATTAATTGGAACAGCCATTTAAATTTGTTAACATCGCCACAGTTCACATGGCAACTTTTAATATTACATATGTTGATTAATATTAAAGTATATTACTAAAACTGGATTAAAAACAAAACAGAAGTATCACTATATCACTCTTGCTTCAATTTCATATAATCTGTAACTCTTATAAATAATATTGCAAGATAAAAATTTTCAAGCCACAATGCTTTTCTGTGGTAGAGTTGAGGATTGTTTGCCTAACCAGCTGATATTCTTGTAGCCTCGAACCCAAAGTGGGAATATGGTCCATTAAAGCCTTAAAAATCTTAAAATATTTGTAAAAACATATTAAAGTCTTTAAATATTTTTATCAAGCTTCATTATTTGTTTACATTGTAAGGTATGATTGGCGTCGAGTTCAGTACGTAAATGTCGCCAGTTGATTTTAGTTTTGAAATTAGTGTAAAGTTAGTGTAAAAATTAGTTGGGATAGAATGTTTGGTTGGGCAAGTAAAGGTCACCAGTTGAAATGAATATTGAAAGTAGGGTAGTCTAAGGTGATGATGTCGAGTCAAGATAAAACGTTCGGTTGAGAATGAGAAAGTCCCTAGCTGGATCCTGGATATTTTGGTGATGTTGTGGGTGAGATAGCTGGTTGGGAGTATAGAGTAGAGGTGAATTTGGGTTAGCATGGACTGTCTGTAATTATTAGATAGTTAGTTAGAAAATACGAAAGCAAAGTGATGACGTCACTGGGCGTCAGTGGATGCAAGAAAAAGATTTCCTATGTTAATCGCCCATTGGATTTTTTGTAAAAAATTATTAAAAATTGAGGAAAATTATTTCCCGATTTTAATTCCCATATTTCGGTATAGATATGTATTAGTTATCGTGTGCATGCGTTAGATTAAGTTGTTTTTGCTGTAAAATTGATAAAATTTAAATTTTAAATTTCAAAACTTTAGAAAAATAAAATAGTAAACTTCCATATTCGATTGAAAACATATGCATTTCATTTCAAAGGATGATATTTACACAATAAATATCCAACTAATATACTAATTAAAAGGAAAATGATAAATATTCTATCATAATTTGAAGTCAAATTTGTTTTCAAATGTCTAAATAAAGTGTCTGATATAAGATACTCATATGTTGCAGCGGAATAGATTTAATATATCTGTCATCCTTGGCGGGAAAATATATCGCGAAATTATTTGGCCAACACATTTTATTCCTTTCAAAAATCATGGTTATTTTAACAACTTATATTAAGAGAGCGATGAATTATATGAAACAATATTTCGTACAATACATATTACGAAAATAAACATCTGGCATGTATATTTTCGTAGTATGTTTTTAATCGCCAAACACAAAAAACGCCAAAGATGACACAGTTTTGAAATTTAAAATTTTGTCAATTTGACAGCAAAATAACTCAATCTAACACAGGGATACGATAGCAACTCAAATACGGGTATTAAAATCGGGAAATAATTTTCCTCGATTTTTAATTATTTTTTACAAAAAATACAATGGACGATTAATATAGGGAATCTTTTTCTTGCATCCACGGACGGTCAGTGACGTCATACTTCGCTTACGTATTTGGAAACAGGATCTTCGATAGTCTTAAAAAAAGTATTTTGGTAAAATGAAGTGAATCGTTATTTACTTCCTCTTACCCATAGGGTCGAGAATGTATTGTTTTAGGGTCAAATTTTCGAACGTAAGTTTTTGTTATACTTACATGTTCTGAGGTCCCCTGAGTATGAAAATCACGTTTTTAGCGAATGGTCTCTGTGTCTGTCTGTCTGTCTGTGTGTCTGTTATCAGCATATCTCAAGAACAAATAGTAGCAGAAATTCCAAACTCGGTATTCTAAATGTGTATCATATAGGGATGCTACAGTAAGCTTTTCGTTAAGATGAAGCAAATGGTTCGTGTACAGGGACATTCAAATACATTACGTCTATGGAGGAAATTGCAGTTAAGTAGAATTTAACATCTATAGACTGCACTAAACCAAATGAAACGAATACATATTTTTTGTAATAGAGATAGTCAACTGGGAAAAATTTTTTTGTGTATGTAGGAGCCTCGCCTCCCCCCCTGTGGTAGATGTCTTCCCTCGAGTGGAGTAAATTTTCATGATGGGTATCTTTCAAAAGAGCTCGCCAATACCTTTAAAACGAAAGGTTGAACCATCGATCTACGATAATTTAAAATAAAGTTATTGATTTCTTTCATTTTTAACATTTTTTTTTTTTTACTTTAATATTGAGAATAAATTCAACTTTTTTTTTGGATATTTAGTGTTATACTATTTCTCTAATATGGAAATCGTCTGTATTATCATACAAGATAACTTTTTTAAATAATAATTTTAATAAATTATTTTTTTTAAACTGAATTATTTTTAAATAACCGAATTAAATTCTATATAAATGTAGGTGCATTAATGAAACGGGGGGTTGAGGGGGGCCAAAACTAATTATCATATAAAACTCTTCCGAAGCCTAATTTGAATTGTTTAACATAGGTTTACATAACAATACGCTTTATCTTACCTCTTAATCTGCAACCTGTACTTATAGCATTAAATATCAGGGTAAGAGAAAGTCGTGTGAGTGACACACTAGATTATTCTTATTATGAGGACTTTAAATAGAGCACTTAACGGAACACTGGGATGTGTTGTTGCTGTTGTGTTTTCGGGCCTATATTTTTTGTCAACCAGCAGTTTTTTTATTGTCATTCATATTTATTGATTGGGTAGAATTTTTTTAATTTCAGAACGCAAATTTTAAAATATCGAAACACATTTGATTTATAAACAAAAACTGAAAATACATTTAAATGATCACGTGGTAATCTTCATGATCTAAACATTGTTTTCAAGATTTATCGTTCACATTCCGTCATTTTTGAAGGGGTTATATACTAGTATATATATAGTGTGCGTGAAAATTGTAAGTTAAGGGACAAGTCTATAGAATAATACAAAATCTTCTCAATAAATTCAGGGTTTGTGTAAAGGAATAAAGGTGTTTTCAATTCGTTATGAAATATTTATGTATAACAGTGGTTACGACCTCCTGTATTCATGTATTATAAGACTAGCAGCTTTGCCCGCTTCGCTGGTCATTATATTGAAATGAAGTCTCAAAATACCACATCATTAATTATAATAATAAAATCATTGAAATCAGTCAAAATCTAAGTTAAAGTTCTCGATACCTTCGATAGCGGTTTTCCCACTCGCCACACTTCACAAAATCCCTTTATAGTGCATGTTTCATACACATACTTAACCCACATATTAAAAAATCTGAATTAAGATTATATGAAGCAAAGTTATGTTTTGAAATTTGTTTTTTAGCCCCCCCCCCCCTCCGGCCCGCTCTTAAAGGAAAGGAGGGGGAGATTTTGCAAAATATCTTTATATTATGAGTTAGATACACATAACTGACCCACACATCGAAAATCTCCTTCATTAGATAATTTACTGCAAAGTTACACATGAGTAGATGTTTCCCCCACCCCGCCCCTTAAGGGGAGGTAGGGTGGAGTTTTACAAAATCACTTTGTAGTGTGTGTTGAATATGCATGAGCAGTCAATAATTTCCGCATCAAAAATTGCCATTCTAAGATAGCATGGAGGCATGTTTTTAATTCTCCCCCCAACCCTCAAGGGGGTGATAGCAAGGAATTCCAAATAATCCCTTTGTAGTTTGTTTGTTTTGAGTACGCATAACCAATCAACCTATCAAAAAATCGCATCGCTTTCCTGAGGTAATTTGGAGCAGAGTTACTCTTTAAAACGTGCTTTTGCTCCCCCCCATACCCCGCCCTTAAAGGGGGAACATATAGTGTGTGTTGGGAACGCATAGCCCACACATAAAAAATCGTCTAAGATAGTTTGGAGCACAGTTACGCATGAAAACATGATTTTGCCCCACCCCCACCCCCATGGGGGATAAGGTGCTTAGTAGGGTGTGTCTTGAGTACGCATAACCAATCGACATATCAAAAAATCACTTTTCTGAGATAATTTGGAGCAGAGTTACTCCTAAAAGCGTTTTTCGCCCCCTCCCCACCTTTGAAGGAGTGGAGGGGGGATTTTCCTAAGATCCCTTTATAATGCGTGTTGGGAATGCATAAACAACTCACATGTAAAAATTAATCTTACTGAGATAATTTGAAAGAATGCTTCGAAACATGCTTTTTGCCCCCACCCCACCCCCAAGGTGGGGATAGGACGGAATTTTACAAAATCTCTTTGTAGTATATGTCTTGAGTACGCATAACCAATTGACAAATCAAAAAATCGCTATCCTGAGATAATTTGGAGCACAGTTACTCCTATAAGCGTGTTTTTGCCTCTACCCCGCCTTTAAAGGGGGGAGGAGTAAAAATTTGTAAAATCCCTTTGCTATGCGTGCTGGGAAAGCATAAAAAACCCACCTATACAAATTAATCTTGCTGAGATAATTTGAAGCAAAGTTATACTTGGAAACGGGTTTATATTGCCCCCCGCCCCCAAAAGGAAAAGAGGGGGGACTTTTGCAAAACCCCATTACAATGGGTGTTGGACACACATAAGTAAGCTACTCACTAAAATTTGTAACACCAGCTCCTATAGATTTCCCCGGATGAATTTAGCGCTAAAAGGGGGGCTCGAATTTGCCCCCTCGTAACTCCCCCCAAAAATCGAAAATCGCAAAAAAACAAACATGAGGTTTTGGAAATATCCTCAAGAAGACTCTTGGCGATTTTCTATATCTTTGTGCTGTTATCGGTAAAGTTATACTTGGAAACGGGTTTATATTGCCCCCGTCCCCAAAAGGAAAAGAGGGGGGACTTTTGCAAAGCCCCATTACAATGGGTGTTGGACACACATAAGTAAGCTACTCACTAAAATTTGTAACACCAGCTCCTATAGATTTCCCCGGATGAATTTAGCGCTAAAAGGGGGGCTCGAATTTGCCCCCTCGTAACTCCCCCCAAAAATCGAAAATCGCAAAAAAACAAACATGAGGTTTTGGAAATATCCTCAAGAAGACTCTTGGCGATTTTCTATATCTTTGTGCTGTTATCGGTAAAGTTATACTTGAAAACCTGTATTTTGCTAAATTTGCCTCCGAAAATCGTTTTTACCCCCCCCCCCTTTAAAAATCCAAAACTCAAATCACAGAAAATGCTTTTTTTTTCTTTGCACTCAAGTCTTGTCTCTCTCTCTCTGCAATTTCTTCACCGTGAAGCAATTTGGAGCCGAATTATGCTTATAGGGGAGGGGGGGTTGCCTTCGCCCCCCCAGGGCGGAGCGGAGGATATTTCGCAGTATCCCGCCTTAGTGGGCGTCAGTGTCCTAAAACCAACGTGCTCACCAAAATTTGCGAGTCTATCTCCCATAGAATCGCCACGGCTGTGTTGAGCCAGTTAATCAGTGATTTTACTCTTTTATTCCCCACCCCACCCCCAAAGGGGTAAAGGGAGGCTTTCACAAAATCCCGTTACAATGGGTGTTTGACACACGTAAATAAGCCCCACACTAAAATTTGTGACCTCAGCTCCTATAGATTTCCACGGACGAATTTAGCGCTGAAAGGTTGGGGGTCGAATTAGCCCTCTTGTAAATCCCCCCAAAATCGAAAATCGAAAAAATCAAAAATGAGTTTTTGCAAATACTTTCAAGAAGAAACTTGGCTTTTTTTTTTTTTTTCATATCTTTGAGCCATTAATGCTAGAATTTCACTCGAAAATCCGCGTATTGCTAAATCCCCCCCCCCCCCAAATCCTTTTTATCCCCTCTCCCCCCTTAAAAATACAAAATTCCAATATAGCAGAAAACGATTTTTTTGTACTTAAGTCTGATCTCCCTATCTGCAATTTTTTCATCGTGAAGTAATGTGGAGCCGAGTTTTGCTTATAAAGGTGTTTTTGCCTCCTGCGCCTCCGAAAATCATTTTAACCCCTTTCCCCCCTTAAAAATTTAAAATTCCAAAATCGCAGATTTTTTTTTTTTTTTTTAATTCAAGTCTAGTCTCCCATCTGCAATTTCTTCACCGTGAAGTAATTTGGAGCCGAGTTATGCTTATAAGGGTGTTTTTGCCTTCAGCACCTCCGAAAATCATTCCCCCCCCCTTCCCCCCTTAAAAATCCAAAATTCCAAAATCGCAAAAAATTTGTTTTTCGTATTCAAGTCTAGTCTCCCCATCTGCAATTTCTTCACTGTGAAGTAATTTGGAGCCGAGTTATACTTATAAATGTGTTTTTGCCTTATGCGCCTCCGAAAATCTCATTTTTAACCCCTACCCTCCCCCCCCTTCAAAATCCAAAATTCCAAAATCGCAGAAAATGATTTTTTTCTATTCAAGTCTAGTCTCCCCATCTGCAATTTCTTCACCGTGAACTAATTTGGAGCCGAGTGTTGCTTATAAAGGTGGTTTTTGTCTTCTGCTACCCGGTGGGGGAACGGGGGGGGGGTATTTCGCAAAATCCCGTCTTTGTGAGCGTTAGGGTCCTAAAATCAACCTGTTCACCAAACATTGTGACTTTATCTCCCATAGGATCGCCACAGCCGTGTTGAGTCAGTGAGTGAATCAGTGAGTGAATCAGTGAATGAATAAGTGAGTTTACTCTTTTATATATATAGATTAAAACTGAAATTGACTTCTGGAACTATTATATAATATACAAATGCACTTTTTTTATTATTTACTAAATACAATTTATGATATTTGAATTAAATAAGTGACCTCAAGCGGAGGAAAAATTAACCAGACATTAAACACGAAAATTTTAAGCTTTTATTCGATTTATTCTTTTATATGTAATATGTCATAAAGCACTCAAAATCAAATAACAATAATAATAATCTGGTGTGTCACTCACACGACTTTCTCTTACCCTGAAATTTAATACTATAAATACAGCTTGCAGATTAATAGGTAAGATAACGAGTACTGTTATGTAAACCTATGTTAAACAATTCATATTAGGCTTCTGAAGAGTTTTATATGATAATTCGTTATGTGTGAGGGGGGCTACCGCCCCCCCTCAACCCCCCGTTTCATTAATGCACCTACATTTATATAGAATTTCAATTCGGTTATTAAAAAATAATTCTCTTTTTAAAAAATAATTAATTATAATTATTATTTAAAAAATATCTTTTATGATAAGGCAGACGATTTCCATATTAGAGAAGTAGTATAACACCAAATATCCAAAAAAAGTCCATTTTATTCTCAATATTTAAAAAAAAAAAAGTACGATTTTTTTTCTAAGTTTTTTTTTCGTTAAAAGTAAAAAAAAAAATCGATAACTTTGCTATTTAAATTATCGCAGATCGATGGTTCAACCATTCGTTTTAAAGGTATTGGCGAGCTCTTTTGAAAGATACCCCTCATGAAAATTTACTCCCCTCGAGGGGGGACTTCCCCCCCAGGGGGGAGGCGAGGCTCCTACATACACAATTTTTTTTTCCCAGTTAACTATCTCTATTACAAAAAATGTATATTCGTTTCATTTGGTTTAGTGCAGTCTATAGACGTTAAACTCTACTTTCCTGCAATTTCCCCCATAGACGTAATGTATTAGAATTCTCTTGATTGTCCCTGTACACGAACCATTTGCTTGATGTAAACGAAAAGCTTACTGTAGCGTCCCTATATGATACACATTTAGAATACCAAGTTTGAACTTTCTGCCATAATTTGTTTTTGAGATATGCTGATAACACACAGACACGCAGACCATTTGCTAAAAACATGATTTTCGTATTAAGGGGACCTCAAAACGTGTAAATATAACAAAATCTCGCGTTCTAAAATTTGACCCAAAAACAATACTTTCTCTACCTTATGGGTAAGAGAAAGTAATAATATGAATTATATCTGGCAAATACTAATGGTATTGCATGAGATATAATACATATAAAAGTACTGCAGAGAATTTATTTCCGATAAGTTTTGTACAGTATTAGAAGTGAATTTATCAATTCATAGATATACTTTTAAAAATAATTGTGTACAGATTACATCATCGATTTCTAGAAGTATTTAAAATATCTTTCTTTCGTGTATTACTATTCAAAATGAATTCACGAATGAATAAACAATGTTAAAACACTAGAAATATTCATCCCCGCTTTTAAATAATTATCGAAATATATTTTTAAAAATTTAATATTTTTATTGAGGAAAATAAGTTTTTCATGAAGTGAGATTAAAATAACAGTGATTTTAAAACTAATAAGTGAATTTGTAATCTTTAAAATTATGGAAAGTATTCTTGTTAAATATGTCAAATTATTCAAAATATTTAGAAAAAAAAATTGTAGAAAAAGACGCGAGTAAAGTTAAAATCTCAAAGAAAAAACATAATTAATTCAAAAATATTTTATATTTAAGTTTTTTTTTTTAAAGTATTATTATTATTATTATTATTATTATTATTATTATTATCTTACAGCATTCGAATTTTAACAGCCACTTAGTTATTTTGTTATTTTAGAAACTATTATTTATGAAACAAAACTCTTCAAGTAATATTGTTTTAAAACTAACAAACTTACAAAAATAAAATTAATAACCTATTATTTTTAAGATATATTTATTTTTTTATATTTTAGTCATACAAACTAAAGAAAGCCAGATGATTAAAGCTCCTCATTTGTTATATTCACTCTTTTTTCCTTACCCCATTCCTTACCTATGGGACTGTCGAAGCTAGTGTTTCAAATTCTGTTTTTTTTTTTTTTTTTTTTTTTTTCTATCTTTCTTTCTTTCTTTTTTTTTTTTTTTTTTTTTTTTTTAAGGCTCTATGAAATATGAACATGTCGCTTTTTACCTAAATAAGCAATTATTTTTATAAAAACTAAATTTAAATATTTTATTTCATTATGTAAAAGGAAAAAAATCTAATCTTTTATCTCGAATGGGAATATTTAAATTTATTTAACTAAAAAATTAAAAAATAATTGTTTGCTAAATAGTCCCAGTAGAAAAATTTGTCTCCCCTCCCTTTCCGAGTTTTTTACCGTAAAACGAAGGGTTCGAAGATTTGTTTCATTACGCATATAAAATACATTAGTTAATATATTTAAATAAAATTTCTGTATACATGCGGGTGTCCCATAAGTCTGTAGGCATTTTAAAAATTCATAAAAATTAAAGGAATTGGTAGAATTGAACGCGGTTCGCGAAAAAAATATTCTGTTAAAGATATATATATATATATATATATAAAGAAAAAAAAAATAGTTTTCATTTATAGAGGGCGCTGCACGGATGAATAACAGGAAATATGGAAATCAGATGGTAAAATGTATGGTTGTACGATTGACACAGCTTATATCTGATTTTGCCTCCTACGTGTGCATACATGACGTATTAATTTCGATGCTGGCTTCATAGTTATTTTATTTATTTATTTATCTTATTATTATTATTTATTTATTTATTCATCTCCTGCTATAATCAAATGATCATTTGGATGTTTATCAATTGTAGCATCATTAACAAGAGACGTACTAATATTTCAGAAAATCTTCTTCAAGAAGAACAAAATGGTTCTAGAATAAGTCGATCATGCATAGATAGTGTTTTCATCCTAAACCAACTAATAGAAAAACGTAGAGAATTTAACCTCGAGGCACACATTGTATTTATTGACTATGAAAAAGCATTCAACCGAGTTGATAGAGAAAGACTGTGGAATATTTTGGAAGAAAGTGGATACCCACTACATTTGATAGAGGTCATTGTGAGCCTATATAAAGGGACAAAAATCCTTATGGAGGTCGACAACTGCCTCACTGAAGAGATTATCATAAATCAAGGAGAGAAACAAGGTTGTAGTTTATCACCCACACTCTTCAACATTTATATAGACCACCTAATAAAAGAATGGAAACCTATAGTACCCAAAGGCATCACTTTTGACTCTAAAACATCGATTAATACAATTTTATTTGTGGATGATCAAGCGATTTTCCAGAACAATAAAGATGATCTCCAAAGAGCAATCTATAAGCTGAATAAACTATGTCAAACTAATAACATGAAGATATCAATAAAGAAAACAAAAATGATGGCTTTTAAAGGCAAAGAGCCAATAAGAACTTAAATCGTCTTGGATAATAAAATAATAGAACAAGTCTCAGACTTTAAGTATTTGGGATGTGATACTTCATATAACAAAAATAAAGATTTAGAAAATAAACTGCATAAATTCCAACATATTTGCGGAGTTTTCAACAGAATCCTAAGAAATAAAACACGTAGAGAAACTCAGTTAAAATTCTTCAAAGTAATGGCAACACCGACACTGCTATATGGATCGGAGACGACTGTTAACACCAAAGAACGATCCAGGATACAAACTTCGGAAATGAAGTTTTTGAGCTATAAAGGAATGTACAAGAATGGACCGACTAACTAATGATCCCATACGCTCCGAATTAAAAATATACAACATCAACCAAAAAATAATAGAATATCAAAATAAATGGCAAGATCACGTGGAGCGAATGAGCAAAGACCGACTACTAAAAAAATGATGAAATACAAACCTATAGGTTATCGAGACCGGGGAAGACCTATGCTCCGGTGGATTGATCAATGGGACCGGAACAGGCTGATAGCCTAAAGGTGCTATCAGACGGAAGACGATATATTCTAAAATATAAGCTACTGCCGCTCAAAAGCGACCAAACGACTTCAGTAGGGTTGTAACGGAAAAACGAAATCCAGAAATGTAAACAACGAACCAAACATTTGGCTATTATTCTCTCCCTCCCCCCCCCCCAAGGACGTTTAAAAGAGAAAAGAATAGAGGGTGTTCTGTAATGGCGATTCTCTGATTGGAGGATTTCGTTCTAAAGACTACCGTATGTGATTTAAACAGTCGAAAATGCGTGATTGACGAACATACGTTCGGCAATTTGCATCAAACGGCATATTTGGATCGTTTCCCGCATGAGAAACCTGTTTAGGAGGTATTTTGTGCTTGAGACTATCGTATGGTTCTTCGTTTGATAGCGGCTTAATCTATGCTGTAGATGATAATGATGATTTATTTATTTTAAATACTGAATGATAAGTTATCGATATTTCTTTCATGTCCATAAATGAGAAAATTTACAGAAATCTAAAATAGTTCCGGGTAGTTTAAAACATATTAGAGCTTCAAAAGTATTTCTGGGGGTTTAGGAAAGTCAGAACCCAAAATACACAGACAAAAAATATATATATATACTTCATAGAAGTCTTTGAAAAGTATTTAAGATACCCTTTACTCAGTTTTATTTATTGCAGTTGCTTCTTGCTGAATAATTCGAATTTCAGTAAATTAGTAATATGTTGCAAATTCTGAGTACTTCATTCCTTTTCTGGATTTTTGTTAATATTGACATCTGTGTGTGACAATAATGTTGTGTAAAGTTATTCAATTTATACACTAAGTATGACAAATAAACTTTCTTAAATATATATATATATATATATATATATATACTCTGATTAAATAATTTTTAACTTTAAAACAATCAAATGAAATTTTGTGCAGTATAATTAAAAAACTGTTGAATATTATAAACTTTTCAAATAACTTTATCATATAAATTTTATGTATTTTCATAAACTTATATATTTAAGCTTTATTAATGTAGCTTTAAGTTTTAATATAATTAAGCTTTATTTTATGTTCCACTTAAAAAGTAACAAAAAGATTAAAATTTAAATATTATCTACTTTATGAAAAATTATAAAACAAATGCGATTTAACAGAAACGGAAGCCCCAATTTATAACACTAAAATGAAGTTAAAAATATTTAGTAATTCGATTTTAAAGTCATTTCTTGAATGGCATGAAACTAATTTACATTACTCAGGTTCGCATCGCACATTTTTTATTAAAAATGATTTAAACTAATTCACTGGTTTGTGTAAAAGAATTCGGATATATTTTTGCCTGTGAGAGGTATTTCTTGAAAACCTGTTTTATTATATCTCTTCTGTACAAAATGTAACGAAGTTGACATACATTTTTCAGATACGCAGAAGCATTTTTCTGCGAAATATATTATTATTAGCATAGGTGACTGATTTACAGAGGCTTTCGAAAAGACACTGAATATAAAATAGGAAATTAGGAATATAATTAACAATAAAACGTTTTCAAATGTCATCATGAAAACAAAGTACACTGAAGGTTAAACGATCTAACAAATAATAAAGATACCAAATATTTTATAATCTCAACAAAGAATAAAATTTCTTCTTCTTGTTTTTTTGTTTTAAGTACCATCTCTAATTATGCTTACATTTTTCATTGAATATCCACCAATAATTTTAAAATGTACGTTCATAAATTTTTGAGACTTAAAACACTGTTAATGACTTCGGCTTGTCGGTCTGTCTGTCCGTCTCCAGCGTCCGTAAATATTTTCAGAATTTCTTGAAAATGATATAAGTTATTCAACTTCACTATGAAATGTTACCTATTTAAAATGGCCTAATAAGTCATGTACAATTGGTTTGTGTACAGAGACACCCCCAAAAAAATGCCAATGCACTGCATTTTAGGAAATACATTTTTATAGATCATATTTAAATAACTTTATACGACAAAATCATAAAGGAGTAGACATTTATTGTTAATATGCTAAAATAATATTTTGTATAGAATATGACATGTTTACCGTTCATATTTACAAGGTTACACTAAAATGTTCAGATACATTAAGGGCAATATTTCCCTTTGTGTTCAGAATTTTAAATACTTTTCAACAATGTTTAAGAAAGTTATAAATTCAATAAGTCTATATGCCTGTCTTTCTGTCCTTCTATTTGTCTGTTGTGTGATAACGTAGGCAAATAAAATTGTATATTATATGATACAGCGAGTACGTACAGTTAGAAAGTATTAATAATCAATGCGTACCGCATGATTTTAAAGATGAAAGATACCTATCTTGAAAATTTACATTCCCCTGGGGGGGGGGACGCGATGCCCCCACATGCATAATTTTTTTTCCTAATTAACTACTACTATTATCAATAATTCATATTAATTTTTCAATCACAGGTTAAGAATAACTCCCATTGCGTACATTTATACGAAATTCTGTCCTATACTGCCATGTTAAATATTTAGAATAAATACGATCACACCGCCACATGTTGGGCGATTGATCTCCAAATCTAATCACCACTAGTTTATGTCAGGGGATAACTAAATACCAAGTTTGGTTAAATTTCGTTAAAAAAAAAAAATAATAATAATAATAATAATTTACGATTTTTTTTCCCAAGTTTTTTTTTCGTTAAAAGTTAAAAAAAAAAAAAAAAAATCGATAACTTTGTTTTAAATTATCCCGGATTTATAATTCAACCATTCCTTTTAAAGGTATTGATGAACCCTTTCGAAAGATAACCATCTTGAAAATTTACTCCCCTCGAGGGGGGACTTTCGCCCCCCAGGAGGTGGGGGGAGCGAGGCTCCTACACGTACAAAAAAATTAATTTTTCCCAGTTGAAAATCTCTATTATAAATAATTCTTGTAAATTTCATAATGATTACTAAAAAATAATTCTCTTTATGCACATTTATACAAAATTTTGTCCTATATCACCATGTTAAAAAATTAGAAAAAGCGGGATGGCAACGCAACCTGTAAGACAAAAGTTGATAGGCACTAATTTATGTCAAGGTGCAACTACATACCAATTTGTATAAAATTCTTTGCAGTAGTTCCTGAGATACAGTTGCCACAAAATTTTGTCACACGCACACACACAGATAGACAGACATTTTCTAAAAATCGTCAAATCGTGCTCTACAGCTTTCAAAACGTGTAAATCCATCAAAAACCCGAGGTCGAAAATTTTTCCGAATCCAATACTTTCTTCTATTGAATATAGAAGAAAGTAAAAATAAAATTGGGTATATATTCGTCTTATTGCACCAATAATTATTAACATAAATCGGAAAATAAAATAACAATGGTTTTTGAAATTTTACTGAATGCGTCAAAATAAGGTTTTCCGTAAACCTTGTGCTAAATTTATACATAAAAAATAAAATAAAATAAAATGCATTGTATTGCTATCTTTTCATGAATTTTATTTTTCAGGTGCGCGTCCATTACATTATATTTCAAATAAATGATTTTTACTTTCTTCTATATTCAATAGAAGAAAGTATTGGATTCGTAAAAATTTCGACCTCGCTTTTTTGATGGATTTACACGTTTTGAGAGCTGTAGAACACGATTTGACCATTTTTACTTTCTTCTATATGTAATATAGAGAAAGTATTGGATTCGCGAAAATTTTCAACCTCCGTTTTTTGACGGATCTACACGTTTTGGGATGTCCGGAGCACGAATTGATAGTTTTTAAAAAATGTCTGTCTGTCTGTCTGTGTGTCTGTGTGTCTGTCTGTATCATTTTTTTGTGGACGCTGTATCTCACGAACATATGAATGAAATTTAACCAAACTTGGTATTTAGTTGCACCCTGACATGAACTGGTGCCCATTAGATTTGGGGATCAATAGCTCAACAGGTGGCGCTGTAATCGCATTTTATGCAAATTTTTAACATGGCAGCATAGGACAAAATTCCGTATAAATGGGCATAATGAGAGTTATTTTAAACTTGTGATTGTAAAATTAATTTGAATTATTGATGATAGTAGTAGTTAACTAGGAAAAAAAATTTGTGCATGGGGGGGGCATCGGTTCACCCCCTGGGGGGGAAGTACCCCCCCCGGGGGGTTAAATTTTGAAGATGGGTATCATTCGAAAGATCTCGTCAATACCTTTAAAACGAATGGTTGAACCATAAATCTGTGATAATTTAAAACAAAGTTATCGATTTTTTTTTTACTTTTAACAAAAAAAAAAAAAAAAAAAACTTAGAAAAAAATTCGATTTTTTTTTTTTTTTTTTTTTTTTTTTAATTATTGTTAGTGATTGAATATGTATTAATTTTCACAAAAAAAAAAAAAAAAAAAAAAGGAAAAAAAAAATTTAATATTGTTACTGATTGAATATGTATAGGAAAATATAGAAGAAAGTCTTGTGGCCACAACATACTAGTTAGAAAATGTCTGTCTGTCTGTGTGTCTGTGTGTGTGTGTGACAAACTTTTGTGGCAACTGTATCTCAGAAACTACTGCACAGAATTTCATACAAGTTGGTATGTAGTTGCACCTTAACATAAATTAGTGCCTATCAACTTTTGGTAAAAATTGTCGTACAGGTTGCGTTGCCATCCCACTTTTTCTAAATTTTTAACATGGTGATATAGGACAAAATTTTGTATAAATGTGCATAAAGAGAATTATTTTTTAGTAATCATTATGAAATTTACAAGAATTATTTATAATAGAGATGGTCAACTGGGAAAAATTTTTGTATGTGTAGGAGCCTCGCCACCCCCCCTGGGGGGGAAGTCCTCCCTCGAGGGGAGTAAATTTTCAAGATGGGTATCTTTCGAAAGGTCTCGTCAATGCCTTTAAAACGAATGGTTGAACTATAAATCTGTGATAATTTAAAACAAACTTACCGATTTTTTTTACTTTTAACAAAAAAAAATCGTAATATATTTTTTTTTAATCGAAATTTAACCAAACTTAGTATTTAGTTGGCCCCTGACATAAACTGGTGCTGATTAGATTTGGGGATCAATTGCTCAATAGGTGGCGCTGTGATCGTATTTTTTCTAAATTTTTAAAATAGCTGTATAGGACAAAATTCCGTATAAATGTACATAATGAGAGTTATTCTTAACCTGTGATTGTAAAATTAATATGAATTATTGATAATAGTAGTAGTTAATTAGTAAAAACATTTTGTGCATGTGGGGGCATAGCTTACCCCCCGGGGGGAAGTGCCCCCGGGGGGGGTAAATTTTCAAGATGGGTATCTTTCGAAAGGTCTCGTCAATACCTTTAAAATGAATGGTTGAACTATAAATATGTGATAATTTAAAACAAAGTTATCGATTTTTTTTTTTTACTTTTAACAAAAAAAAAAACCCTTGGAAAAAAATCTTTTTTTTTTTTTTTTTTTTTTTTTTTTGTTATTGAGTGAATTTGTATAGGAAAATATAGAAGAAAGTCTTGTGGTGGCCACAACATACTAGTTTAAATATCAATTTAATTATACATTTTCTTGTAGAAAAATTATTTGTAACATGTATTGGAAAATTATACAAAAGCTTAGACCTTTCGCGAGCATTCTAGATGGTTTTCCGGTTTTATTCCTTCTTCATCAGCGACTAATATAAAACCGTCTGTAGGCATTTCGTAACGTATAACATGTTCGAATTTCAAATAGAAAAGAAAAAAAAATAATCTCGTGTGTCACTCACACGACATTCTCTTACCCTGAAATTTAATACTATAAATACAGGTTGGAGGTTAAGAGGTAAGATAACGATGTTATGCAAACCTATGTAAAACAATTCAAATTAGGTTTCGGGAGAGTTTTATATGATAGTTAGTTCTGTGTGAGGGGGGCTATTGCCCCCCTCAACCCCCCATTTCATTAATGCACCTACATTTATATAGAATTTAATTCGGTTATTAAAAAATAATTCTGTTTTTACTTTCTTCTATATTCAATAGAAGAAAGTACTGGATTCGTAAAAATTTTCGACCTCGGGTTTTTGATGGATTTACACGTTTTGAGAGCTGTAGAACACGATTTGACCATTTTTAGAAAATGTCTGTCTGTCTGTCTGTGTGTGTGTGTGTCTGTGTGTGTGACAAAATTTTGTGGCAACTGTATCTCAGGAACTACTGCACATAATTTGATACAAATTAGTATGTAGTTGTACCTTGACATAAATTAGTGCCTATAAACTTTTGGTAAAAATTGTTTTACAGGTTGCGTTGCCATCATGCTTTTTCTAAATTTTTAACATGGTGATATAGGACAAAATTTTGTATAAATGTGCATAAAGAGAATTATTTTTAGTAATCATTATGAAATTTACAAGAATTATTTATAATAGAGATAGTCAACTGGAAAATTTTTTTTGTATGTGTAGGAGCCTCGCCACCCCTCCCCCCTGGGGGTGAAGTCCCCCCTCGAGGGTAGTAAATTTTCAAGATGGGTATCTTTCGAAAGGTCTCGTCAATACCTTTAAAACGAGTGGTTGAACTATAAATCTGTAATAATTTAAAACAAAGTTATCGATTTTTTTTTACTTTTAATAAAAAAAAAACTTAGAAAAAAAAATGTGTTTTTTTTTTTTTACGAAAATTTAATCAAACTTGGTATTTAGTTCGCCCCTGACATAAACTGGTGCTGATTAGATTTGGGGATCAATCGCTCAACAGGTGGCGCTGTGATCGTATTTTTTCTAAATTTTTAACATGGCAGTATAGGACAAAGTTTCGTATAAATGTACATAATGAGAGTTATTCTTAACCTGTGATTGTAAAATTAATATGAATTATTGATAATAGTAGTAGTTAATTAGGAAAAAAGATTGTGCATGTGGGGGCATCACTTCCCCCTCCCACACTAGGGGGAAGTACCCCCCAGGGGGAGGTAAATTTTCAAGATGGGCATCTTTCGAAAGGTCTCGTCAATACCTTGAAAACGAATGGTTGAACTATAAATATGTGATAATTTAAAACAAAGTTATCGATTTTTTTTTTTACTTTTAACGAAAAAAAACTGAAAAACGTAAATTTTTTCTTTTTTTTTTTTTTTTTTTTTTTTTTTTGTTACTGAGTGAATTTGTATAGGAAAATATGGAAGAAAGTCTTGTGGTGGCAAAACATACTAGTTTTAAAATAATTTAATAAAATTATTATTTTAAGAAATTATCTTTTATGATAAGGCAGACGATTTCCATATTAGAGAAGTAGTATAACACTAAATATCCAAAAAAAGTCCATTTTATTCTCAATATTAAAAAAAAAAAAAATACGATTTTTTTTTCTAAGTTTTTTTCGTTAAAAGAAAAAAAAAATCGATAACTTTGTTTTGAATTATCGCAGATCAATGGCTCAACCATTCGTTTTAAAGGAATTGGCGAGCTCTTTTGAAAGATACCCATCGTGAAAATTTACTCCTCTTTAGGGGGACTTCCCCTCTAGGGGGGAGGCGAGGCTCCTACATACACAATTTTTTTTTCCCAGTTGACTATCTCTATTACAAAAAATATATATTCGTTTCATTTGGTTTAGTGTAGTCTATAGACGTTAAACTCTACTTACCTGCAATTTCCCCCATAGACGTAATGTATTAGAATTCTCTTGATTGTCCTGTACACGAACCATTTGCTTGATCTTAACGAAAAGCTTACTGTAGCATACACGCTTAGAATATCAAGTTTGAACCTTCTGCTATAATTTGTTTTTGAGATATGCTGATAACAGACAGACACACACGCACAGACATACACACAGACCATTTGCTGAAAACATGATTTTCGTATTCAGGGGACCTCAGAACAGGTAAATATAACAAAAACTCGCGTTCGAAAATTTGACGCAAAAACAATACTTTCTCTACCTTATGGGTAAGAGAAAGTAAAAAAAGATTTTTATTCAAAAAGCAAAACAAATAATCTAAGACTCTATTTTACATATTTTAAAAATGATTACTCATTTTAAATCAATATTTGAGATCATGGCAACAAATATTAACTTTAAAATGTCAATTTTAGTCCTATAAAAATCAACTGCGTCGTTCCTTTAAAATCAAACACTATAGGGAATAAATTCGAACCGATAATTTTATTTTAGCAAAGAGTTGTAAAATTGAAAGAAATAGATACATTTAGGATTTTAGAAGTTTAAAAAGACTGGGAATAAATTGCAAGTAGATATATTTTATCGAGAAATGTCTAAAGGTATAAAAGGTTTAGTATTCAGAAGGTTTATTTCATAAGAAGTGTTATTTAACTAAAAATTGTCATCCAAAAGTCAAGCAATAACTTGTTATTTTCATTTCTTCGTTTGCATTTTAAACAAATGAACAAATAAATATATAATTTCAATGACAAGTTTATTATCTAATAATTAATCGAATTTAACGTAAATTTAACACAAAAATATTTTAAACTGATATCGATTCAATTTTTATCAAAAGTACGCTTTTTGAGAAATAAAAAATTAAACATTTAGAAAAGAATTTTAAAATTGCACTGTAAAAAAATAAAAGAACAAAAATACTCAAAATTGAGTAAAGTTGTGTCAAATTTAAGAATGTCACATATTCAAAATATCTCCGAAACAAATATATTAAAATTTAAAAATACCGTGTAGTTATTATTGAGCATATTGACATACTAAAAAATCGGAATCGACTATCGTGAATCGCAAAATCCCAATCATAAACTGTTATTTATATATTCTTCCGAAAACCAGTATGAAACCCCCACGAAATAAAATTCTGGAGATTCAAGGGAAAAAAAATTGTATTTTAACTCTTTCTGCTTTAATTGTAAAAAAATTATTAAAGCACTTCAGCAGATTTGTTCAGCTTTAGCACAAAAAGTTCAGAACATCTCTTTATATATAAACGGCTAATTCTTCGACTCTGTGTATCTGTGTGTTGACCATAGAATAATAATAAAGCAAGAAGGAGCATGCCAATTCTCTAATGCTTACAAACCCCTTCTAGTGAAATGCCAGCAAAAGCTACCTTTGCTCCTCTCAACCTTGAATAGGGCACCCATCCTCAGTGCATTTATCGCTGTTTGTTGTGGGTCCTGCCTCGCAGACTGATTGAGAGAGAGACGAGACGATTCAAAAATCTCGCAAACAAGTCGCCAACCAATCAGATGGAAGCACTGT
Source organism: Salticus scenicus (assembly GCA_963930645.1). Classification (NCBI taxonomy): domain Eukaryota; kingdom Metazoa; phylum Arthropoda; class Arachnida; order Araneae; family Salticidae; genus Salticus; species Salticus scenicus. The sequence continues at coordinate 159,371,006 of OZ005653.1, forward strand.
TGCAACCCTATACCCGGCATTCCTGGATTTTACAAACCGAAACCAAAACATGTACGCTCCTTCTTCCTTTATTATTATTCTATGGTGTTCACGCAAGTTGCCCGCAAATTTTCATACTTCAGTTAATTTAAAAAAATCTAATTGTCCGATCGATAAATTAATTTATCCGACGGATTCAGGAAAATTCCACCTTTCATTTGATACCTTATTTCTAACGAAATTTTGATTAGATTTTTTAAAATTAATTAAAATATGAAAATAATAACCTGGTAAAATCTTTAAAATGGATATTTAAATTTTTAACACTAGAATTACGGAAAGTGTCATTTTGACCCCAAGCAAAATTTTTTTTCAATGGTTCTTCTATTTTTTCACAAATAGCTTAATCCTTTCTAGACTTTTCCTAAATCAATGTGCTTTTCAAAAAAATAAAGTTTCAAAGAAAACCTTATTTATCTTTTAGTCTTAACGAAGGCTTATACCTAGATATACGGGCAGGTGTCATTTTGACCCCTGTGAGAAAGAAAGGTATGTGAATATTTTTTTCGGTGGTAAACTATTTTTGTTTTCACCTGCTAAACAAAAAACAAATAACAGAAAAGGAAATGATATGTTTGTGTAATCTCTCACCTGCTAGTCACATGATTTGAATTTTCGGAATGCATTTACTTGTGAAATGAGAACAGATAAAAGAGCTTATGTTCGAGAAAACGTTTGTAGATTTTGTTATGCATTTTGTTTGTTACATATAATAAAAATTTTTGATAAATTATTTTGTTATATTTATGTGAGTTTATTATATACTAATGGCTCATAGAAGAGGACTAACGCAAGACGAAACAGTTAAATTGATGTAAGAAATCTCTGATTGCGATTCTGGTTCTGAAATGGATAACAATTCTTCAAATAGAGATGAAAATGGAACCTCCAGTGATTCAAAATTTGTTATAATGAGAGATCATGTGATATCATCTTCTAGTTTATGTGAAAGTGAAAATGAATAAGTTCCCAGTAATTGAAATTCTGACATAACTAAGAATGCCAAAGCAGGAACTAGCACTATATGCTCAAAAGGGAATAATAAGAAATTCAACGATATTCAGCCGGCTATTTGTCGATACCCTTTAAAATATACTTTAATCATTGTAATTTAGTTTATTTTTATTAGATTTTCAAATATATATAATATTATATAGGGAAATATACAGATTTTATGTACAGGGGTCAAAATGACCCCTGCCGTATTTCTAGGTATACAAAGATCGCCGTAATTCTAGTGTTAATTGTTGCAGAAAAAAAATTACTTTTTTCTTTTTCCCCAACATAAAATGGAATAGGCTTTCACGCGAAAAATAAAAAAATATTTGCTCATGCACATGAAAATATGAAAATGGAGTTAAAAAACAATTTAGATAAAGTTGTACGAGAGTTTCAAAAGTTAATGGAAATATAAATGATCGTTAAATAAATAAAATTGTCGTCTGCTCATTCACGTGATTGAAAATCAAAGAATCGAATTCAGTAAATACTGTTATTAAAAGCAAAAATATTAATATTCAATATAAAATAAAATAAAAGTAATATTGTGCATTTGTAAACTGCAGTATAATTGTATTTGTGAGTTTAATAATTTTTAAGAATACTTTATATGTTTATTTATTTTCACATGTAAAAATCATTTTTTTTTTATATTGTAGTGTAACTGTTACATTAACTGATGTAACAATAAATAGTTGATTCGCTATAACTTCATTGATTTAATAAATTTAAAAATGATTTCATTGACAAACTTTGACCTATTCGCAAGCGAAGTGATAACGTCACTGGCCGTCCATGGATGCAAGAAAAAGATTTCCTATATTAATCGACCGTTAGATTTTTTGTAAAAAATTATTAAAAATCGAGGAAAATTATTTCCCGATTTTAATCTCCATATTTGGGTATAGATATGTAATAGTTATCATGTGTATGCGTTAGATTAAGTTTTTTGCGTTGTAAAATAGATAAAATTTGAATTTTAGATTTCAAAAGAAAAAGGCAAACTTCCATATTCGATTGAGAACATAAACATTTCATTTCAAAGGATGATATTTACGCAATAAATATCCAACTAATATTCTAATTAAAAGGAAAATGATAAATATTCTATCATAATTTGAAGTCAAATTTGTTTTCAAATGACTAAATAAAGTGTCTGATATAAAATACTCATATGTTGTAGCGAAACAGATTTCATATCTGTCATCCTTGGCGGAAAAAGAAATATCGCCAAATAATCTAGCGAATATGTTTAATTCCTTCGAAAAATTATGATAATTTTAACAACTTATATTAAAAGAGTAATGAATAATATGAAACAATGTTTCGTACAATACATATTATGAAAATATACATCTGGCATGTACATTTTCTTATTACGTTTTTGATCGCCAAATACAAAAAACGCCAAGGAAGACAGAGTTTTAAAATTTTGTCAATTTGAGAGCAAAATAACTAAATCTAACACATGCATACGATAACTAATACATATTTATATCCAAATAAAGATATTAAAATCAGGAAATAATTTTCCTCGATATTTAATAATTTTTTACAAAAAATCCAATAGGCGTTTAGCATAGGAAATCTTTTTCTTGCATCCACAGACGGTCAGTGACGTCACACTTCGCTTGCGTATTGGCACGCAAGCAGCATCTGACCTAGTTTTTTGCATTTCGAGTTTGATTTTAAAATTTTTCCCGCGTTCAGAATTCGGTTCATTCCCGAACCGGGCTTTTCTAGTTTATAACATATTAGGAAATGAGAAGATATTAATTTCGAAATATGCGATATTTCATAAATGGAAACAAGGACGTTTTCTTTTTTGAAACAAAGTTACACATTTTGAAATAGTATATTTACTCATTTTTGAGCACTTCATCTCTAACAGTGTGGTGTTAAGGATGCATCCAAGTTAAGCAAATTTACAATTGCCTCTAAATGTTAAATTACACTGAGAAAAAAAATACATCTTTTTCATCTAGAACGAATAAAAAGTAATTTTCTGAATCCTTAAACTAGAAGTACAGATTTCTGAGGCATGAGTATAAGGTAAACAAAAAAAACTGAATAGAAAAAAAAGATCGAGAATTTATATATATTAATATCGACCAGTGGTCGAAACTCGACCACTTTTTTGTAAAGCAAGGCAAAGCAAAGTTATTGAATTCTCCTTAACGGAATTAAATTGCAACACAGCTGCGGCAATTGTTTGTCGATATGCACTCATACTGAATCCGCAGAGTTTTACTTAATACGTTTGTCTAAGTTACACTACAGATGTTGAGCCTTTCCTGAAATGAGAGGAAATCGCAACGTGGAAGCGCCATCTGTTCCTCGCTATAGCCCAAAAGCTAATCGGCATAATGTGAAACAAAGAACAAACCAAATATCAAATTAAATTAAATTAACCAAAAACCAAATTCGAAAACTGGCGTACAATCAATAGAAAGGTAATAAAACTTTTTCACACACCATAAATTTTAAGTCAGTACAACTGGTTTCGAAAGGACGTAGCCTTTCTTCTTCAGGTGCAAACACGTGCTACTACCTTGGAGGCAAAAGCAAGACTGAAAGCAGGGCAAAATTCAGAGGGGGAGGAGCAACACAAACAACCAATAGGAAGCATCATGCAAGGCAGGACCAATCAGAGAGGAACACACGTACACACACACCTTTTTATCCCCCCTTATGTTTTAAATTAGCCAAAGTTTTGAAGTGTTTCAATTTTCACGTTATTTTTAAACCTGTCAGTAAATTCCAATTCCCTTAAACCAAATCTCCTGTTCCTGAGCTTATTAAGTGGGGTATCTATAATGTCCCTTGTAATAATTGTGATTTATCTTATATTGATCAAACAAAAAGAAATCTTGAATGTCGTTTACGTGAACATTCTCGGTATGTTGTCAATCAAGAAATTTCTAAATCTTATATTGCGAAGCACAGTTGGGAATTTGATCATAGTTATAATTTTAAGAATACCAAAACAGGGATGGAACACGGGCGCAGTATTCATACCACTATCAATGTAAGAAAATTTTCTACTTCTTAAATCAACGATATTATAGGTAGTAAAATTTCTTAAGCAGATTCCGGTATGAATTATGCGCCCGTGTTCCATCCCTGCCAAAATTATCTTTCATGCCAAACGGGTTTCCGAACTGGATTTTTTGGAAAATTTAGCTATTTACTATAATCGTGATAAAATTGTCAATGAAAAATCTGATTCCACTTTGCTGTCTACAGCCTGGAAAAATGTGTTTAATTCAATTAAATAATTTCCTTCATTATGTTTATAACATAATATTATTTATAATAAAATAATTCTAGTTAAAAAAAAAATAAAAATAAATAAATAAATATATTTTATCAAATTTACTTATTAGTATAATATTAATTAAATAATATATATATATATATATATAATAAAAAAATAATAATAAAATAAAATAAATTTATTTGATTAGTCCTCCCTTCCCTCCCTCCCTTTTCTTTCTTTCTTTTTTTTTTTTTTTTTTTTTTTTGTGTGTGTGTGTGTACGTGTGATCCTCTCTGTTGTTATGCCCTGCATAATTCTTCCCATTGGTTGTTTGTGTTGCTCTTCCCCCGCTGGATTTTGCCCTGCTTTCAGTCTTGCTTTTGCCTCCAAGGCAGTAGCACGTGTTTCCACCTGATGAAGAAAGGCTACGTCTTTTCGAAACCGGTTGTGCTGACTTAAAATTTACGGTGTGTGAAGAAGTTTTTATATCTTTCTATCAATTAAATTAAGTTCATTGGTTCATAAAGTACAGTGTTCGAACTCAAAAAAACAAATATTTTGTAAAAATGATCGAACTGAGTTCAGATAATCTCAAAACGTGTAACTTCATCAAAAATCTAAAATTTGTCTGAAACTTATGCTTTCTTCTTATATATGCAGAGGATAGAATTATAAATCCACTTTTTTAAAAAAATAAGTAGTCTATGTCAGTTAATGCAAGGAAATCTCAAAATGTGTAAATTCATCGATAACCGGAAATCGAAATTTTTTCCTTATTTTCTACATTCTTCCTACACATGCAGAAATAAATCCATTTCTTTAAAAATAAGTAGTCAATTTCAGTTAATATAAATGCAAAGAAATCCCAAATATGTAAATGTATCGAAAATAGGAAACCAAAAGTTTTTCCAAATCTTAAACATTCTTTTTTTATAAATAGAAGATATATGAAAGCGAAGTGTGACGTCACTGACTGTCGTTGGGGCCAAGTAAAAGATTTCCTATGTTAATCGTCCATCGGATCTCTTGTAAAAAATTTATTAAAAATTCAGGGAAATTATTTCCTAATTTTAATCCCAATATTTGGGTATAATTAAAAATTAGTTATCTTGCACATGTGTTAGATTAAGTTATTTTGCAGTCAAATTGACAAAGTTTTAATTTTAAATTTAAATTTCAAAATTCTAGAAACAAAATGGGCATAGATTTGACATCTGTTAGTCCTTGGTGTTTTGAGTATTTGGCGATCAAAAACATAGTACGAAAACATACATGACAGATGTATATTTTCGTAATACATATATATTCTACGATATATTGTTTTATATTATTTATCGCACGTTATTAAAATAACCATGATTTTTGAAAGAAATTAAATATGTTCAGCAGTTAATTTGGCGATGTTTTATTATTATTATTTTTTTTTTCCACCAAGGACAGCAGATATCAAATCTGTTCCTTTGAAATGAATCCCATTCCGTTGTAAGTAAATGCTTATGTTTATATTCGAAAATAGAAGTCTGTTTGGAATGGAAGTATTTTTCCAGAGTTCTGAAATTTAAAATTAAAGTTTTATGAATTTTACCAAAAAATAAATAAATAAATAATAAACTTAATCTAACACACACAGACAGCAACTTATATATAACTATACCGAAATATGGGGAATGAAATCGGGAGATATTTTTTCTTAATGTTAAAAAACAAAAAAAAAAAAAAATCTAATGGACGATTAACATATGAAGGCTTCTACTTGGCCCCACGGACGGTCAGTGACGCCAACACATCGCATGCGTATAGTAATAAGTCTATTTCATAAAAAACATGTAGTCAATTTCAGTTATTTGGAATGTATTATGTTTTTGGTTAAAAGTATGTCTTCAAATTAAAACTGACGTAAATCACAAAAAAAAAAAAAAAAAAAAAAAAATTAGATCTTAAAAAATTTAAAAAAAATTAAAACTCCCATTAATCAAATCCTTTTTTAACTTGCGTGTACTTTCATCAGTGTAAACTTTTGATCAACCGCACATGCACTCAAAATTCTTGTATTGTAATGGCTGTTTTCTCTTAGCATAAAAAATCTGTAGTCGAAAGTATAGTGATGCTACATTATACAAATTTATGTGTCTATGGTTTTATTTGAGTTTTTAGAGATTGCCAGATATAACAATTTTCTACTTGAGGTATTTAAAAAAATAAATAAATAAAAAACGTGTATGAAATAGAAAAAGGAATAAAAAATAAAAGTATATTTAAATACATTCTTGACATCGTAAGAAAATAATTTTTGTATTCTGCACATCTGGCTAATCATACCTTTCGAATGATACTACTTTCAACCCTCTGCTCCCATAATTAATATGTTAAAAAGGGACAACAAATTTTATGCTTGTCTATTAATATATATATATATATACACCGTGACCAATAAGTTCTCATACAACTTTTGAAGCACGTTAAAAAGTTATACATATGTCTTGCTGTAGTCCCAAATATTTTGCAGGCAATTTAGTGTAAGTTATAAAGCTATTCCAAGTGTATATGACGTAGTAATTATAATTTTTCTTTAATTAGGTAGAATGAAGAAATTGAGAGAAATTGTGATAAATAAATTCGTCAAAGAAGAGCAGCCGGTGAAATTTTCAGAGACTTCAAAGCCCTGGGGGTGAAGAGAGATTTCATTTACAGAACTATCAGAAGGTATAATAAGACGTTCTATGTCGATGACAGAAAAAGATCTGGCAGGCCGAGGTCCGTTAAGACAAAAGAGGCTGCGAAAAGGGTCAGGGAAAGGATACGACGAAACGGATAAAGATCTGCTAGAAGATTAGCACGAGAGCTCAAAATATCGAATGAGTCAATGCTAAACATTCTGAAAAAGGACCTTGGGTGCAAGGTTTATAGAAAACTTAAAATTCACGGAGTTTTAGAGTCTGCTAAGATGAAATGGAAGCAAAAGGTGGAAGAAATTCTTGCTTGGCACGCTGGGGATGAATTTGTCTTTTCAGACGAGAAACTATTCAGTTTACAGCAAAGTCTCAACCCCGAAAATGACAGAGTATGATCAGTTTCTATTGATAACATCCCTGAGAACCAACATTACGTTCCGCGTTATCAAAATGCTTCGTCTGTGATGGTTTGGACCGCTATTTCCAAAAGAGGAAAACTCCCGTTAGTCTTCGTTGATAAGGGGTTAAAAATCAATGCCTAATATTATAAAACTGAGGTTTTGGAAAACGTTTTACTCCCAAATGTCCAGAGAATGTATGGGGCGGAATATTTCTGCTTCCAACAAGATGGTACCCCTTCTCATACCGCACGTGTGGTTCAGGAGTGGTGCAGTCAAAATTTAGCTGACTTTTTGCCAAAGAATGAATGGCTCCCCAACTCCCCCGATATCAACCCCCTTCATTATTTTGCGTGGTCATATTTGCTCTCCTAACTGAATAACTATAAAATCACTGATTTGAGCAAATTTAAAAATGTAATTCAAAAGATATAGTAGGAAATGTCAATGGAAGCCGTGCGTGCCGCATGTGATCGATTTCAAAAAAGACTTAAGCTCGTTAAGAAACTAAAAGTCGGAATTATTCCAAAGGATTTATTGTAAAGATACTTAATGATTGTTACTTTAATTTGATACAAAAAGTTTTTGTATGATTTATTTTGTGTTCTTGTAATAAAAATTTGAAAGTGTATGAGAACTTATTGGTCACGGTGTATATATATATATATATATAGTCTATACATTTCAAGATGGTGAAACAATATTGTGAATAATATGAATATTATGAATCTTTCGTATTGTGAGAAATTTTCGATTTATTTCCTAGATTTGGGTCATAAACACGAATTATTATAGTTGTTAAATATCGCCACTTGTATTCGTATTTATTTGAAAAGATTTCTAAATAAGTTTGACTTCGATAATATCGACCGATATATCTCTGTGTGTATATATATATATATATATATATATATGTATATATTTAATTTAAATTATGATAGATGAAAATTAAAGTGGAATGTATAAACAAAATACAAAAACAAGGAATACTTGTAACAGTATTAATGAGTAAGAAAATATTAAATTCAAAACTATTCAAACCAAAAATTCCAATAATAGCTGTGTTATCTTCATCAGCAGGTGGAAACACAGCAGTTCAAAGGAATTATGTGATCCTGACAGGTTTCAGAAGATATGAACTGCTGTGTTCCCACCAACTGATGAAGATAACACACCTATTACTGGAATTTTTGTCTTGAACAGTTTTGAATTTAATCTTTTCTTGTTCATCAATGACGTTAAAAAGATTCATTGTTTTTGTTGTTTGTTTTAATATACTACATTCATTTTCATCTATCACAATTTAAAATTTTAAAAAATTATCATTTTTTAGAGGTTCAGAGCTGCTTTATGCGTCTGTATTTTACACAAATTTAATTTTTCATTTTTTTACAAAATTTAATATATATGCATATAGATATATACAGAGAGAGAGGTAATTTCACGTTGAAAAGTTAAAAATAATCCTCAAAAAAACATTTACATAAAATTTTGTCATACATTGGCATATTAAAAATTACCAGTATTGTCCAGTAGTCGAAGCTCGACCACTTTTTTGCAAAGCAAAGTAAATGCCTTTTCGTAAACGGAATTAAATTGCAACATAGCAGCTCCACTTGTCGGCCTATATGCACCCACATTAAAAAAGCATAGTTTTACCTAATATCCACAAATCATATGTCATGTTTGATGTGTTTACGCACTACAGAAGGTGAGATATAGCCTTGACTTAAATAGGGTGAATCACAATATAGCAACAGCACCTATTGGGTGATATATTCCAATAACTAATCAGTACCAATTTAAATCAATTTCTAACCAGTTATCAATGTGCTTGAAATCTGCCCGTTGATTTATAAGATACTGTAAAACTTCCCTAGATCATCATACACACACAGACAAATAGTCATTTTCTAAAAATGAAAGAATCATGTTCAGAATATCTCAAAATGTGTAAATTCATAGAAAATCGGAAATTGGAAAATTTTCCGAATCTTGTTCTTTTTTCATATATATGCAGAAGATATAGTAATAAATCCACTTATTTAAAAATAAGTAGTCAATTTCAGTTGGTTGAAATGCATTACGCTTTAGCTAAAAAAATGTGACTTCAAATTAGAGCTGACGTAAATCACAAAAAAAAAAGAAAGAAAGAAAAGAAAAGAAGTTATATCATAAATGAATTAGAAAAAAAAAAAAAAAAAAAAAAATTCCAAAAACCAAATCCTTTTTTAATTCGCGTATATGTTGAATAGTATAAAACTTCGATCTACCACTCATTCACTCATAATCATTTTTACCTTCCTGATGGCCGTTAACTCTTAGAATGAAAAATCTGTAATCGAGAGTTTAGGAATGCTACAGCTCTACAAATGACTGTGTCCATGGTTTTATTTGAATTTTAAGTAATCGCCAGATTTAACAATATTCTTTTTTACTTTCCGAACACTATAGTAAGGAAAGTATTGTAATCATGTCAAAAATCCGAATTCGAGATTTTGATGTTTCTATACGTTTCGAGGTCCAACGAGTCCGTTTTCACTATTTTTACGATGATGTATGTATGTGTGTGTGTATGTATGTGTGTATGTATGTGTGTATGTATGTGTGCATGTCTGTGAGTGAACACGCTAGCGTCTAAACGCTTTGTTCGAATAAGCTGAAAGTTGGTACGTATATTGTAAGTCACCATAGTACGAACCCTATAGATTTTGGTGAATCTAGCACTTATAGTTTTTTTACAGGGACACAAAGAAAAATTCTTTATCATTATGGCCAAGGGACCAAAATCTTAAAAGTGCGATAGCATCTAAACGCCTTATTCAATTGAGCAAAAACTTTATACACATATTATAGGTCACAGATACTCAATCTGTATAGATTTTGGAGAATCTAGCACTTATAGTTTTTTTACAGGGACACAAAGAAAAATTCTTTGCCAAATTTTTAAAAGTGTGATAGCGTCTAAACGCCTTATTAATCTCAGCAAAGAATTTGTACACATGTTATAGGTCACATTTGAACCAACTGTATAGATTTTGGTGAATCTAGCACTTATAGTTTTTTTACAGGGACACAAATAAAAATTCTTTATATTTATGGCCTATGAGACCAGTGATAGCATCTAAACGCCTTATTCAATTGAGCCGAAAATTTGTATGAATATTATAAATCACTGTTGCACTAACTATAAGCATTTTGGTGAATCTAGCATTTATAGATTTTTACAGGGACACAACGAAAAATTATTTATCCTTATGATCTAAGGGCTCAAAGTTCAGTAGCGTTAAATAAAACCTCGTGTGATATATGGAGAATAATACTCAAACACTCTGTTATGGTTTTCTCTTTTTTGTTTGTTTAGCAACACCTCTTTCTTTATTTTATCTACAAAACTGTTAGTTACTCAATGTTCGGAAAGTCGAGTGGAGTCACTCCAGATTTTTTAGGAATTTATTAATACCAAAGAATACATGCATAAAATGAATGTTTGGATGGTTGAGTTTTACGTCGCACTAGTGCTGCGCAGATGGGCAATTGGTGACGGTCTGGGACATACCCCTAGATGTGGTCCGGAGACATGCCATCACAATTTTGATCCTCCACAAGAAGGGATAGCTCTCCCACTTCGATGACCCCCAGAAGTATAATTTTTTATGGGAACATGGGGTACATTGCGGACACGATAGATTTTACGTGCACCAGTCACCCTTAGTGTACAGGACGGTCTTTGGCCAGCTCGAATACCGAACCCGCAATCTTCCAATTACGAGGCCGGCGCTCTACCGACTGGGCTACCGCGGCCCCACACATAAAATGAAAAAGTTCATAAAAAATGAAAGTATTTTAAATTACCTTCTTGATATCGTAAGAAAATAATTTTTGTATTCTGCAAGTCTAGCTAATCATACCTTACGAAGTACCACTTTCAACTTTCAACTCCCTTAATTAATATGTTAAAAGTGCACCACAAAATTTTGTGTTTGCCTATTAATATATAGAGGAAAAGACGGTATGACAATAATTATTTGTTGAATGGCTGGTCTCCAAAATTAATCAGTATCCATTTAAGTGTAGGTCTAACTAAATGTCAATTTCGGTTACTACATTTACTGGTTCGTGCGATACTGTGTCCAAATATTTTTGAATGCACACACACAGACAGACGTTTTCTAAAAAATAGTCAAATCATGTTTAGTACAACTCAAAACGTGTAAATCCATCAAAAACCAGAGTTTGAAAATTTTCACAAATTGATTTTTTTTTTCTTGTCTATATATAAGAATGTAACAATACAAAAGCAAAATAAACCATGCAAATAATATTAGAAAACTCAATAAGATATTAAAAAAAAAAAAAAACATATAATTATGATTACTTTATATAAACAAGAATATGAACTAATACTTCAACTAAAATAATAAACATCTCAAAAGACAATTTACGAAATAAAATAAACTAAAAGTGTTCAAAAATCTGAAATATTACGATATTAATTCCAAAAATGGTTGTTAACAAAGCTAAAACATAAATAAGAACTTTCGTATTATTAAATGATTTTGTGTGAAACAGAAAAATGTTGGATCTCATTAAAGATATTCAAATTCCTGTGAATAAACCTTAATTACAAATGGAATATATTAGACTAGAAAAATATACTAAATATGATGATATAAGCAGTAGCTTATGAACTACAGGAATTAAATATTAAATGAGACTAGAGATACTGAGGTGAAAAAAAATGATGCATTTGTCATTTAAATTTTCTCCGCTGTCTAGATGTATATAATATATTCCGGTCCCGCATGTATTTGTTAATTAAGCGCCTTTGTGATAGAAAGTTTAATTAATGTTTGTTGCGTAACTGTTGTAGTTCTAGATTATATTTAATAAAAAGTTTGGTGTACAAAAAAAATTATGCAATAATATTAATTTGCTGAAAACATTAATTTTTTTTTTTTTTTTTTTTTTTTTTTTAGGTTTTTTTCTGTGCGTGCCTATGTTTAAAAAGAGGGTTTTTTTTTTTTTTTTTTTTTTTTCTTTAATGCAATATTTGATATATAATAAAAGTATATAATTTTATCTTATTCTTAAAATTTTAATGCCTATATTCGAAATTTATAGAGCTAAAAATTGAAAAATTGAAAGAATAATGTAATATACACAGAGGATGGGCAAGATAATACAAACATTTTCCATCTCACTCGTTTTGTTGATTACGTTCATAAGTAAGGGAATGTCTCCGGTTATGGGCACAGTTTTGATTTTGGCTTATAACTTTTGATAGAGTAAATATTATGCAAACATAGGAATACTAATAGAAAGCTAGAACCTTTAGCTAACGTTTGATAAATTAACTGTATCGATTCCATCAATCTGAAATATGTTATCACCAATTTTGTGACAAGTTTGACGGTACTCAGATCCACCATATTTGCTTTTTGTTAAAAGATATGGTGAGGTGCCATAACCGGAGGATGCCCACAACCGGAGACATTCCCCTACATTACGCATTCATTACCCTGAAAATTCGGGATAGTATAGAAAATATTATACCTGATATTTTTCAGTGGAAGTTTTGCCTTGAAGAGTACTTGGTAATCAGATACCCTTCTTTATCCTTCCCTGTGTAATCCAATGGGATTTTTGTTGCTTAGTATGAACAAGATATCTCATTCAAAAAAAAAAAAAAAAAAAAAATCCCCATACTTTAAACATTATTTTATTTATTTTATTTTATTTTATTTTATTTTATTTTTTTATTTATTTATTTATTTTTTATTTGAAGCAATTTAAAAAAAAGTTGAGTATTTCTTTTTCAGATTGGAATATAGACCCTTAAATTTTCTTTAAATATATATATGTATATATATGTCAATCAGCTGAGGTCATCCTACTCTCCTATGTCTGTTGTTCTAACTCTCAAGCCACTAGGATTTGTCTCTGTGGGCTGGCAGTTCCATTCCAGTACAAGATTTGTCTGCTAAAATTGGCAAGAGCCAAAAAGTAGAAGAAACCCTCCAAAGAGATTGTCAGAGTGAGCTGAGCAAGGGAGGAGCGAATGCGCATTCTGTTTTGGAACTGAATGCTACCTGAGCCTATTAATATTCTGATCTATTTAAAATTATGATCATCTGATTTAGGGACCCTCTTTAGTTAACCCCCCCCCCTTATTAAATAAAAAAATATTTAATCTACAATTTAAGGCACTTGCAGATAGCAGCTTTGTGACAAAAATTAATTGAATGTGGTTTGTGTACTCTAACATTTGATGTGTTACTTCTAGATTAAATAGAGCCACCAAAAATAGTTATTTAAAAATTTCTCTCTCTCTCTCTCTCTTTTTTTTTTTTTTAGAACTGAGGACTCTCAATCCACGGATTTTTACGATACCAGTTTTACGATAGTTGGACATTTATCTGAATCGAAAATTTATCGAAAATATAATTGAATAATTTGAAAGTGATGTTATAATTTGAAGAAAAAAAAACTAATAGTCCTCTGTACTAAACTAAATTCTGCGATTGCCAGAATTTCATCAAAATCATTTTTTTTTTTTTTTTTTTTTCAAGAAGAAGAAAAGAAAATTTATAATAAGTTTCGAAGTGGACAGTATCGAAAAAGTATTTTTTAACAATTTTGAATTAAGAAATAAAAAGCGCGCATGCAAAATGAAATAAAAAAAAAATAAGATTTATAAATGGACAATATTTAAGCTCGTGGATTCAATTCTATGATATAATAAGAAAATATGACGACATTACTCTAATGAGATTATCTTTATATATATATATATATATATATATATATATATATATATATAGATACATATATATATATTTTTTTTTATTATAGAATTATTTTTTGAATAAGATTAAATATTTTCATAATTTCTTTTTTTTTCACTTACAGTAATTATGATTTTTTTTTTTTTTTTTTTTCCCCGCGGATGAAATTTCCGATTTCTTTTTTACCTTTATCTTTTATTCTATCTTAATTTTTTTGTGTGTTTAACTATAAGAACGTACGAAAAATAGTTTACTCGATGATTTTTAATCCATCGTCTACAAAAATCAGAATGAAAAAGAACCCTTTATAAGGAGATAAATGTGAAACGGCTCAAATTTGTCCTATACAAAACCCCATATCATGTTTCGAGGACCCACCCACGAGTGAATATAGTGATACTTTATGGTACATGTCCAAGGTGTGTTTTCGACAAAATGGCACCTTAACGACCTCTTCTCTCGTCTAATTCTTACTTTCATTCACAATTTCTTTTTTCTTAAAAAAATATGTATATTATCATCTGGTTCGACTGTAGTTCTTCAAACATAAATATGTTATTACTGATTGTATGTCACACCACTAGAAGCCCATAGTACCATTCTGAAAAAGCAGAAATTGTAAAATTAAACCGCCAAATACCAGTTATGCATGATTAACTAAATTTAAATAATGATAATTATCAGTAATAAAAATGTTTGTTATAGATTAATAAATTCGTTACATATTTATATGCGTCAATGCTAATTAAATATTCACTGATGACACAAAATTAATTATATATATTTTAGAATTAATTTATTTCAGTAGGCAAATTTTGCTGATTTTGTAAAATTAAAAATCGTTATAATATTAGTGATTACAAAGTAAAGGTTTATTATTCTGTGTTTGCATTTAATCTGTTTCATTTATACTCATATTTATCACAATTCAAAGATTAAAACACATGGTGTAACGAAATTTAATTTAGAAAATCGAAAATGCATTAGTATTACAATGAATTTGCATCGATTGCATTCAAGTGTGATATCTGAAAATTGAAATATTTCCACTAGCAATGACAAATAATTATTTAAGAATGATTAAATATATTGATTGTATAGCAGAGGAACACTAAATGAATAAATATTAAATTAAAGGCATATTCATTATTTTTTTCAATTCTAGCACCTCACAATGAATTATATTATAAGATTATAAATGTTTTATAAAATTGTGCAGCGTGGTTATCAATTTTTAATACTTTCCAACAAGGTCGTAAAGTGTATATGACTTCGGTATATTTGTCTGTCCGTCTATCTGTCCACGCTTTCTAACGTCCGTAAAAATGCGTTCAGAAATTCTCCAAACTGATATATGTTATTTAAGTATTTTATTTATTTAAAATGCTATAAATAACATTATTGTTTTATATACAGGGGCACTCATATAAATGCCAACGTATTGCGTTCATGAGAGGAATTTTTATTAACCATATTTAAATACCTTTATATTGCAGAAATTCTAATATAATTGACATTTATTAATGATATGCTAAATATATATATATATATATATATATATATATGAAGAATATGGAACACATAGAAATATTCAGAAACATTAAGGGCTATAATTGAAATATTCAACTGCATTTTCAATTGTTTAAATCGTTTTAACACTATTTCAAATAATGTTTAAGAGTGATTATGATTCCAATTAATCTATCTGTCTTTTTATCCCTCAGCTTATCCGAGCTCTAATTTCCATTGATATTCATCTAATGCTTTGAAATGTTATTTTAATTCCCTATGGCAAGTTCTTTATTGAAATTGGTATAAATAATGCAGCCAGTTCGAGTACAAGGATTCACAGAATATTTGCAATGCGTGAAGATGTATGGAAAGCATATTTTTTAAGCGTATTTTAATATTATACACTACACGCAACGTAACGAAATTTATATATTTTAAAGATACACAAAAGAACCTTTGCTCTAAAATAATGTATCATTAAAGTAATTGATCAGTTTGTTTTTATTCATTAGGAGTTACAAAGGAAAATTTTTTCAATATAATTTCCTGCACTGAGAAAAAATTCTGTAACTGACATCTAGAATCTAAATTGAGGCTCTAGAAAAAATAGCTCCATGTCATCCTTATAAATTCTAGTCCCCTTGAAAAGCGAGTTCTAGAAGCCACTATTAGAATTCTTGAGTGTTTGCCTATATTCTCGAGGGTAAAGTTATTTAAAAATCTCTGCAAATAAATGAGACTACAAGAGGCGGGTTTCTGCAACTATAATCTTGGTTTATTATCCAATTCTAGAAAATCAAGCGAGAATTTCTCGCAATATAAATGATTCAGAATATTTAGAGCATTCAGAATATTTTTTCACCATCTAGAAATGTGTACACTGGAAATTCTCGATAATTTCGTCTATTCAGTCTATACCGCCTTATGCGCATAGCTCGTAAATCTATATTTCTAGTTAAGGGATTTAGAAAATGGTCACTTATTCATTCTAGAGAAAGGCGGTATACTTTTTTTTTCTCAGTGTGTGTTGGGATATTTATTTAGTATGGCGGGTATGCTAATTTTAGACAATATGCAGGACTATACAAAAGCAACTACTTTAATCTTTTCTCTTTAATAATAAAGCTAATAAAAATATTAAAAATGTAACAAAGTTGCAGAATGGTAACAAAATATGCTTTTGTAGACTTGCAGTTTTTAGACAATATATTTCAAAGGCAATCACTACGTGAGTGCTACACAGAAGCCATTTCATTTTGTTATACAATAATATTAATTTTGAATGAAGGCTTCGCAATTATGCACTACAACATACCTTACACCTGCATTCGACAATAATTTCCGTTTAAATATTCACTTGCCACTATTATTAATGGACATCGGTAGTAAAAATGATTTTATTCTTCAGAATATCTAAAAGATTAATAGAACAAAACCGCGATATTGCACTTTAGCTACAATTATTAAAAGTTTTGTTTATTTTTAATCTACAGAAGAATCAATAGGCGTAATGGAAAGAAAATTAGTTTTGGAAATTGAAGATGATGCATAACCTGTATCTCTGCAAGAAACTGTAATAATATTTCTTTTAAAATCAATTGCGTGAATAAAGGTATTTGTATTATCTAATATCGAGTATCTGAGAATAATTATAATTATCGGAAATATGTCCAATGGAAGACGAGAAATAATTAAAAATATGAAACACACTATTTATATTCCAGAAGTTTAATTATTTTAAATCTAATAACACAAATAATTTCATTGAAATTTAGAAATTAGATACTTCTTTATTTTATTCGTGACCAAATAAATATTTAGTCATTCTTTTGAAAAAGAAATGATAAAAATTACTATGATTCATCACACTTAAAAATTTTAAATGTTATTTAAAGCTAATTCAACTATTTTAAGTAAATATGAAACTTTAATAGTAAAACTATGACAGCGTATACTTTTGTTAAAATACACACAACACAGTACTTTGCACGTTAAAATCTCAAGTCAAAAGACTCAATTTAAAACATTACAATATAAAAATATAAAAACATGATAACGTTTCATCCTAGCATCATTGCTCATGTACTTCATCAGGTCTAGTTTTCGGGATGTTAGCGTCTTGGTCTTTTAATAAGTGTAGAATAGGTTGCCACATTGTGTCATGTTTTTTAACATTTTCCAACAAGGTTAAAAAGTGTTAATGACTTCGGTTTGTCTGTCTGTCCGCGTTCTAACTCCCGTAAATATTTATAGAATTTCTTGAAACTGATATATGTTATTCAAATTCACTATCGGACGTTCCCTATGGAAAATAGAGTTTATACCTCTACTAGTTTGTGTACAGGGACACCAGAAAGTATTTCAAAGCATTGTGTTCCATGAGAGGTATTTCTATAAACCATAATTTCACACCTTTACTGTAGATATATATTAATGAAATTGAAATATGTTATTCAAGTTCACTGTTGGATGTTTCCTGTATAAACTGGAGGAAATACCACCATCGGTTTATGTACAGGGATACTCAAAAGTATTCCAAAGCATTGCGTTCTATGAGAGATATTTCTATAAATCAAATTTTAATAACCTTACTTTCCACGAAGTTTTCGGAAATTTAAATATGTTATTTATATGCACGAAAGGATGCTTTGCATAGAATATGGCATAATTAGCATTAGATTTACAGGGTGGCACAAAAGTATCCAGTTATATTATGAAGTATTAATAAAAAATTACTAGAATTGTACTTTCGTTTATGTTAAGCGTTTTTAACATTTTCTAACATTTTTTAAGTGTGAATATGATTTCAGTTTCGTGTATCTGTCTGTCTGTCTGAATGCCTGTCTGTCTGTCCGAACTCTAACTCCCGTAAATATTTATGGAATTTCTTGAAACTGATATATATTATTCAAGTTCACTATCGGACGTTTCCTATTGAAAATGGAGTTTATACCTCTACTGGTTTGTGTACAGGGAGACCCGAAAGTATTTCAAAGCATTGTGTTCTATGAGAGGTATTTCTATAAGCCATATTTTTATACCTTTACTGTAGACATATCTTAATGAAATTGAAATATGTTATTCAAATTCACTATTGGATGTTTCCTGTATAAAATGGAGGACATACCACCACCAATTTATGTACAGGGACACTCAAACGTATTCCAAAGCATTGCGTTCTATGAGAGATCTTTCTATAAATCAAATTTTAATAACTATACTTTCCACGAAGTTTTAGGAAATTGAAATATGTTATTTAAATGCACAAAAAAATGCTTTGCATAGAATATAGCATGATTAGCATTAGATTTACAGGGTGACTCAAAAATATCCATTTATATTAAGAGCTATTAATAAAAAATTGATAGAATTGTATTTTCGTTTACATTAAGCGTTTTTAACACTTTCTAACATTTTTAAGTGTGAGTATGATTTCAGTTTGTGTATCTGTCCATCGGTCTGTCTGTCTGCCCGCGCTCTAACTCCTGTAAATATTTATGGAATTTCTCAAAACTGGTATATTTTATTGAAGTTTTAGTATCGGATGTTCCATATTGAAAATGGAGTTATCTCTTCTGGTTTCTGTACAGAGACACCCAAAAGCATTCGAAAGCATTGTGTTCTATGAGTGTTATTTTTATAAATATTTTCCCTATAGAATGTTCTCCATTTAAAGTGACATTAATAGGTCCTGTACAACTAGTTTATTAACAGAGACAACAACAACAACAACAAAAAAAAAAAATGCCAATGCATTACGTTTTAGGACGGAATTTTTTGAAATTTATATTTAAAAATCTTTCTACTGTAAAAATTATAAAAATATTCAAATGTATTGTTAATATTCTAAAATAATGTTTTGTATAGAATATGATATAATTAACTTTCTGATTTACAGGGCTACACTAAAATATTCAGAGAGATAAAAAGCTGTAATTATAATCTAATGTTTTCATTTGAGTTAAGCCTTTTTAACACTTTAAAAATGCCTAAGAGTAATTTTTAAATCAATTAGTCTATCTGTATATTTTTCAGGCCTTCTGTCTGTTGTGTGATAACGTAGGCAAAGAATATTAAAAGTTATTCGACACAACAATAAAAAACAGTTGGAAAGTTTTACTAATCAATGCGTACTGCATGATTTTTCTTTCTTGTTATATTTTTATATTGTAAACTTTTAAATTGAGTCTTTTGACTTGAGATTTGATCGTGTAAAGTACTGTGTTGTGTGTATCTTATCATTTCAATTTATACACGGGTAAAAACAATTTTGTCATCTAAGTATACTTTTGTTTAATTGAAAATATTCATTAACACTTTCCAACAAGGTTGAAAAGTGTTAATGACTTCGGTTTGTCTGTCTGTCTGTCTGTCCGCGCTCTAACTCCCGTAAATATTAATGGAATTTCTTTAAACTGATATATGTTATTCAAGTTCACTATCGGACGTTCCCTATGGAAAATAGAGTTTATATCTCTACTGGTTTGTGTACAGGGACACCCGAAAGTATTTCAAAGCATTGTGTTCTATGAGAGGTATTTCTATAAACCATATTTCCATACCTTTACTGTAGACATATCTTAATGAAATTGAAATATGTTATTCAAGTTCACTATTGGGTGTTTCCTGTATAAAATGAAGGAAATACCACCATCGGTTTATGTACAGGGACACTCAAAAGTATTCCAAAGCATTGAGTTCTACGAGAGATATTTCTATAAATCAAATTTTAATTACTTTCCACGAAGTTTTAGGAAATTGAAATATGTTATTTATATGCACAAAAGAATGCTTTGCATAGAATATAGCATGATTAGCATTAGATTTACAGGGTGGCACAAAAATATCCAGATATATTAAGAGCTATTAATAAAAAATTGCTAGAATTGTACTTTCGTTTACGTTAAGCGTTTTAAACACTTTCTAACATTTTTTAAGTGTGAATATGATTTCAGTTTTGTGCATCTGCCTGTCTGTCTGTTTTTCTTTCTTGTTTTATATATGTAAACATTTTGGCTTTTTCACAATTACAATTGCTACAAGTACTTTTAAAATAAAATGATATTTTAATTGATATTTTAGTCTACATTGAAAATAGTTAGTTCAAAATAATGACATAACTTATCATAATATTGATGGAAGACTTGGTGTGGGATTATAAACAAGGCAAATGACAACGCCTAGCACTGAATACGTACGCTAAAGGCTACCAAAACAGCTGTCTGCTTTCCTGTTATTTATTTTTGGCGTTCTAGACGTTGTTATTTGCCTTATAACTTATCTTATTTCATCTTACGTTTGATATATTTTCAAAGTTTTTGCAAACCTGCACTTTTATTTATTGACACTTGTATTAAAATTCTTTTGGAAACTAAGAAGAGAAATGAAACAATATATTTTTTTCATTTGTCATTGGTAAATATTAGATATCATTCAATAAAGTAATAAAAATTGAAATAAATAAAATTCACTTAAAATAAACTTTATAATTATATACTCTTATTCTAAACTGACTTAAATATTAAAAAAAATAAAAATACTCTAATACCAGCATTTTAGGATATTTCATAAATTTCCCAAATAGTGAGTACTTTAGATTCAGTTTAATAAACATTTCAAATATTCCGTTAATGAATTAAATTAAATGTTTTTTTTTTTTTTTTTCAGTATCTGTACATTAAATGATCTGTATAATGAAATCTGCTTTGGGAACGAATTTCTTAAAAAATATTTATGACTCTTAAAAAAAAGCTTAGAAAGTTTGCATTAATTAAGTCATTGATTCTGAATGATAACGCATTTAAGGATTAAAAATGTTTATATTAATTTTATTTAAAATAAAAATAAAATAAATTATATACATTCCTTTAATATTTGTAATTAATTTAAACCACTTTTTACTTTCTTTTAACCATAAGGTAGAGAAAGTATTGTTTTTGGGTCAAATTTTCGAAAGCGAGTTTTTGTTATATTTACACGTTTTGAGGTCCCCTGAATCCGAAAATCATATTTTTAGCGGTTGGTATGTGTGTATGTCTGTCATCAGCATATCTCAAGAACAAATGGTAACGGAAGGTCCAAACCTGTATTCTAAATGTGTATGATATAGGGATGCTACACTAAGCTTTTCGTTGAGATTAAGCAAATGGTTCGTGTACAGGGACACCCAAGAGAATTCAAATACATTACGTTTATGGGAGAAAGTGCAGGTAAGTAGAGTTTGACATCTATAGACTGCACTAAACCAAATGAAATGAATTTATACTTTTTATATTCTTAAAGACATGTCTCATGGTAGAATATGGTTGGGAAATCATTCACTGTTCATTTACAGGGCTACACAAAAGAACTACATTATAGTGTGACAATAGCTGAAAATTGATGGAAGTGTATTTCACGTTGTGCCGTAAGTTATTACTACAGGATTATATTTAAGTTTACGATTTGGCCTGTACATAATCTTCAAAAGATATACATAGCTGCAAATATTTAAGCTATAACATTCTTTTTTATCGTTAGTGGAAGAGCTTTACTATAATATTTTATCATGTCCTGGAAAGTTGCTCAGGAACTGAAATGAATTCTTTATAGACTTATGGTAAATGTTATATATGTGTTAAAATTAAATATTCATCGATTGTTTTTTGTATATTTACACGTTTTGAGGCTTCCTGATGACAGAAGTCAAATTTGATCTTCGTCTGTGTCTTTTAGAGTAACTTAAAAACGAATAAATTTAGGAGATCCAAAAGTTGTATTTTTTAGTTAATATACACTGATGGAAAAAAAAAAAATCCCAACACCAAGAAAAAATTATTGTACAGTAATGAAATTTCAGCAATACATTTGTCTAGGCAACATATTTAATTGATTAAAGTTTCAAGATCACAGGTAGAGCCATTGGCGAGAAGAGCCATTTCAAATGTGAAATGTTGGTACATTAGTAATCGGTGTAACCGCCAGAATTTTGAATGCAAGCATGCAAACGTGCATGCATTGTGTCGTACAGGTGTCGGATATCAGTTTGTGGGATGGAGTTCCATGCCTGTTGCACTTGGGAGGTCAATGCAGGGACGGTTAATGCTGGTTGTGGATGACGCTGGAGTTGTCGTCCAATGATGTCCCATACGTGCTCGATTGGAGAAAAATCTGGTGATCTAGCAGGCCAAGACAACATGTCGACACTCTGTAGAGCATGTTGGGTTACAACAGCGGTATGAGGGCAAGCGTTATCCTGTTGGAAAACACCCCCTTGAATGCTGTTCATGAATGGCAGCACAACAGGTTGTATCACTAGACTGACGTACAAATTTGCAGTCAGGGTGCGTGGGATAACCACGAGAGTGCTCCTGCTGTCATACGAAATTGCTCCCCAAACCATAACTCCAGGAGTAGGCCCTGTGTGTCTAGGCCGCAGACAGGTCGCTAGCAGGCGTTTACCTGGCCTCCTTCTAACCAACACACGGCTATCACTGCGACCAAGGCAGAACCGGCTTTCATCAGAAAACACAACAGATCTCCACTCCGTCCTCCAATGAGCTCTAGCTTGACACCACCCAAGTAGCACGAGAACGTTCTGTGAACGTCTAATAACGGTTACAGTCGTTCAAACACCGTGTTTCGTGTCAAGAGAACGTTTGATTAGACGTTCAAAAATAGTATTACTTAGAACGTTCTGAAAAGGTTTGCTTTGTACCATCTATAAAACGTACAATTCTAGTTCTATGAAAAACGTTCAAGTGTATCACCGTCGTCACACGTTCTGTAACAGTGTGATTATAACAAATGTGACAAAATGCTTTTTTTTTTTTTTTTTTTTTTTTTTTCAGTTTTGTTTCCTTATTTTCAGTTTCAGATTTTGGTGGCATGCCAGTATAGAATAATTATTGAAATGTAATAGAGATGATTTTTAGGGTAAAAATTACAAAATTTTAAACTTTAATTATGTGTTATAACCATCATAATTATTTATAATTTTATTTAAGTTTTATATTGTTGAATGTTGCTGTCAAACACATTAATTCAGATTACTTTTGCAGATATTCATTATTATTTGCTTCTTAAAATGTTAATAAATTAAGTTACGAAAAAGTAATTTATTTTATTTATTTATTTTGTATATACCAAGAAAAATGTGTTGGATAATTGGGAATTTTTTATCTCCGGTTTTCCATAGGTTTATACACTCTTGAGATGTCCAGAACACAATTCGACCATTCTTTGAAAATGCCAGTCTGTCTATATTTTTGTGTGTGTGTTATCAAAGTTTTGTGGACTCTGATTCTCACAAACCAATGGACGGGATTTAACCAAACTTTATGTTTAGTTAGACGTTAAACTAATTTGCTAAATATCAGGAATATTTAATTAGGTATTGACCTAAATATCAGCTTTGGTGCTCATTAGCCTTTGGAGTGTATCACCAGATAGGGGTCGCTTCTATGCTGTAAATTCCCCCTTTTATGGGGAGATTATATCTCAGCTTCTACAGTGCACAAATGCACCAAACTTAATATGTGAAACAGATATTATGTAAAACTACGCTGATTTAATTCATGTGCGTATATTGATCAACTGAGGGCGCTGCTCTCCTGCAATTTAATCCCGTTAACGTAATGGTAAAAATTCAGTTTTTGTAATATAAATAATTATAAATACACTAAACTTGGTATGTGAACTTAATATCATATAAAACTTTGCTGAATCAGTTTGCGTGCTTATTTGACAAGTGGAGGCATTGGTATGCTGCAATTTAATTCCATTCAAGGGAACGCAATAGCTCATGTTCTATGATTTATAAACGCTCTAAAATTGGTAAGTGAAATATATATTACGTAAATTTTACTGATTGACTTGAGTACATATCAAATGACAGGTGACACTGCTACGTTTCGTTTCAGCTTAAGGGAAGGCTATACCTCATCTTCTATAATACGAATATTTATCGAAACTTGTATATGTAATATATATATAATGACAAAATGTGCTGCTTCAATTTCGGTATATATCCACCGACGGATGGTGCTGCTATTACTTTCTGCGATTTTCCAGATATCTGTATTTCAGCATCTTTTGGTGAAGAATGTAAATTTCATATATAAAAATATTAATTATAAGAACCTGCGTTGATTAATTTTATATGATTAAATTAATAAATTTAAAAATTTTATGGATGCTGTATCTCACGAACTAATAAACGTAATTTTTTCAAACTTGGCTTACTTGGACTGTGACCTAAACGGTGGCGATTATATTTGTTAATAAATCGTTCAATAGGTGGCGCTGTCATATCATTATTTTCAGAATTTTTAATATGGCAGAATAGGACAAAATTTCGTATAAATGTACATAAGTGAGCATTGTTTTTAACTTTTCCATGGAAAATTAAATATGTATATATATATATATATATAAATTTATATTAGTAATATTTAATTTTAAAAAAGTATGGGCGGTTTGTACAGCACATTGCTTTCGCTATTGTATTAAAATTTTCAATATTCTTGTGAGAAAGCTCGTCTATGCTTTTAAAACGAAAGGGTGAACCCTAAATCTGTGATAATTTAAAACAAAGTAATGGATTTTTTACATTTTTAATTATGTAAATTACATTTCTTAAGATATATGTTTTGAATACTATAAAATTTATTTTTTGGATATTTAGTGTTATACTTATTTGAGATGAAAATCTTATACCTTTGCCATGGAAAATAATTTTGATAGATTATTTTAGCAAATAATATTTACGGCATACACCTGTGCAGGAAAATATAGAAGAAAGTTTTATGAATGCTTCAATATACCAATTTTTAAAAAGTTCAAGTTTTGAATAGTATGAAAATTCTGTATTAGAACGGGTGTTATTGAATAAATCGTGTTTTGCTAAATGAACAGAAATTTTTCCCACCAGTAAACGGCCATCTGCAGTTCCGTTACACAGGAAGTTCGTATACGTATGCAATCCAAAGTCCGAAGCATCTGCCTTCTGCCTGCTTACTCAGTGTATTTTGATTTTACGCGACAGCTCCTACAGATAAGTTTTTCTCTTTTGTAAAATTTTGCATATGCATTGAAGTCTTAAAAATTTAGTTTATTAAAATTTATATATATATATATAACATACATTAATTTTAAACTAAATTTGATTTTTTTTTTTTTAATTTTACAAATATTTCCAGCTAACTCCTAAATTTATTTCATTCTATTTTTTATTATTATAGTTTAACATTGTATACTAAACTAGGAAACCCAGTCGAATTTTTCGCTCTTATTTTAAAAATTGAAACTCATAAATGTTATATCGAATTCCCCATCTGATTAAAATTTACCAGAAGCCAAATTATTATTAGTACCAAATTAATATGTGCAATAGTGAGACTAAGATCATTCAAAGAAAGGTATCAAAATAAAATTCATTGTTGAAGAACCAGTTTCATATTTTCGCAGGCAGTACAGTTATAGTATAGGATTTCCATGATGCCTTTTAAATTTTTGTCGCGATGTTGGTATGTTGGTAATGACTTTTTATTTATTTTGGTATAATATTTTGTTAATAATAATAATAATAATAATAATTCTTATTTTGATTATATTTTTATGTTTATGATTTTTAGTCAATTTATGACAATTATTCATATTCTGTATAATCTTTAAAGTATTTCTATGCTTAAAATGATGCTTATAAAGATTTAAGAAGCAATTTTTAAAAATACAGTTTTCCATAAAATAATGTAAGCAGTCAAATTTCGTAATTTTTTCTTATTAGTTCATTGAGTTGAGTCCGCATGCTTAAATATTGTTAATTTTTAAATATTATTTTTTATGCTTGCGTATTTCAATAATTACACTACTATATCGTTTCGGCAAAAATTAATTGCAACTGATCCACGTTAAAGAAATATATAATGGATTTGATCATGCATGATTTGACATTACATTTTACATTACACTGTAGAAATGTAAAAGCAGGGAGAAGTATTAAAAAAGAAATAGTTGCTAAGGTGAATCTTAATATTTCTGAATATTTTAAATTTTGAAGTTTATTTATTTTATTTTTATTTATTTATTTGTTTACAGAATAAACTTTTAATTAATTATTTATTTATTTTTCAAAATGTTTCACCACATTTTATACTGTTATATTTCACTGCATGTGTATGTAAAATTTATAAACTCAAAATCAATAATTTAAATAAATTTCGCATACGCATGATTTGAAATATGAAAATATTAAGTAAATTTCACGTAATCTATTTAAATAAAAAAACAAAATAATAATAATATTTTTTTTTTTTTTTTTTTATTTTTAAACGTATTTAAAATACACCGCTGTTGAAAATTAAAGGAACAAACCTGCTTTCCCATTTTCTTCTTTTATGCGTAACTTTTAAACAAATAAACACATGGACATAAAATTTGGATGTCATGTTCGTTATCATATCATCAATCGAATTTTACATAACTTTAGAATAAGTAATAATTTTAAACTAATAATTATTAATTTTTTTCGAAAGTAAGCTTTGGAAAAAATTAAAAATGTCAACAATTTTAGCAAAGAAAACTTAATGAAAAATTGTGTTAATGATGCATTATAGACAAGTGAAGATGCACGGTTTTACTTTCTGTGTTCACTTTTCTTTTACTTTAATAACGGACTTTTTGAAAAAAAAAAAATAATAATAATTACTAATTTGTATAAACTGTGATCTTCACCAGAATAATAAAAACGTCGATAAATAATTTAATAATGAACGAATTATCCGATTTTCATATTTCTATGTAAAATTTAAAAAAAAAATTATTCACACACGATAAAATGAAGAAAAAAGAAGAAACGAAAAATTGACTACATGAAGAAATATACGGTTTTAATCTAACGCATTTCTAAAATTGCTGAAATTTTTCATTTTTTTCAATGTTTACTTTTGAGAAAAATTTACTGATGTTTAGTTTAAAAATTATTACTTATGCTTAAGTTATATAAAATTCGATTTATGGTATTTTAAAAAACCTACTATCCAAATTTTATACTTCTGTGTTATGTGGAGAAAAAAAAAAAGAAAACGAGAAAACAGTTTATTGTTTAAATTTTGTACACTTGTGTACTTCTTTTAACTAATTTTTATTCTTTGTTTTCCATTGATTGTGCATTATTATAGTTTAAAAATATAATACGTAACATACCCTACTAAAAATGATCCGTACAGATCATTAAAAAAAATTTGTACGTGGAAATGGCCAACGGATATCAATTGACATCCATAGAAATTAATATCCGTAGAGATCAATAAAAAAAAATTTGTACGTGGAATTGGCCAATGGATATCAATTGACATCCATAGAAATTAATATCCGTAGAGATCAATTAAAAAAAAATTTGTACGTGGAATTGGCCAACGGATATCAATTGACATCCATAGAAATCAATATCCGTAGAGATCAATAAAAATAAATTTGTACGTGGAAATGGCCAACGGATATCAATTGACATCCATAGAGATCAATATCCATAGAAATCAATAAGAAAAAAATTTTATGTGGAAATGGGCAACGGATATCAATTGATATCCACAAAGATCAATATCCGTAGAGATCTATTGCTATCAGTAGTTCACATCAATAGATAAAACAAAAAATCTATAGATTATTAAATGAAGATCCACAGCATATTGCTCAATTAATCTTTTCAGACATCCATCAACCTACTAATATAAGCACACGTATAGGTCAATACGTAACAAATTTGAGATAATAAATTTAAAATATAGAGAAACAAACTTTAATTTATAAGAAGTACACACTCATGTTTGTGAAAATTGCAACACCATAAAAGAATTGTCAGAAATTAATGAAATTTATTCCACATATTACTGATAGTAGTACAAATAAACAATCACATGTACAAAACAAAAAAAAGGCTGAAATCAGTACTGTGTGTGTCCACTACGCCGAGCAATGAGAGCCTGTACACGTCGTGGCATTGAATCATACAGGTTATGAACGAAATCCTGGAGAATAGCATTCCAGATGACTTTGACTTGATGCTAAACTTCAATCTTACTGTGTGCCCCCCACCAGTTGTTTGAGCAAGTCACCGACCAATGAAATCAGAGACATGCTCGATGAGTGACATATCCAGGGAATAAGCAGGCTATGGAAGAAGCTAACCCTGTGTTGCACTGAAGAAGGCTTGTGCAGTATGAGAAACATGCGCACGGGCATTATCCTGCTGAAATACAGCATCAGAAATGCGTCGAAGAAGGGGAAGGACCTCTGGCTTTGAAACTTCCCTTACGTGTAGCAATCACTGTTGAGTTGCATACAATGTGCACTAGATGGGATCGACAATTATATCCAATAGCTCACCACACCATGATGCTAGGCATTTGTGCAGCATGATGCTGGAACTAGATAACACACTGTGGGAACAGATGTTTCCCTCAGTAATGTTTTATGCACACTCTTCCATCATTGTACTCCAGATTGTAGCGAGATTCATCGGAGAAAACAATTTGTTGCCACTAGGCACGCCACGTGCTGTGTTACTGAGCCCTTTGAAGTTGGAGGCGTCCGTGATTCAGTAAGAGCAGAATCCTGTGTAGAGGAACCCTTGCATGGAATTGATGCTGCAGCAAATGGTGATGATCCATGGAGCTACACAACAAAACACCTGTAACCGTACTCGAACATTGTAGTAACACACAAGAGGAAGCTGTATGGTCCATCACAGCCATGTGGATGGGGTGTCTGTCGTCTCGTCGTTCTATTGCGTGCCCTACTGCCAGGTTTTAGGCTTGTTTGATTCTCCTCTGTCCATTTCTTCCAAACACGCATCACTGTTGCGGCATTACACTGCATGCGGGCTGCGATTTCTCAATACGAAAATCCTCTCTCTCGCATACCAACAATGTGGCCTCGCACGAACTCCATTAATTGTTCGTATAGCATCTTCCTCTTTGATGTGGCATACTGACCATTAATGAAACGTTTACCGCCGACATAGGACGATAAACAGATTTCAATGCACCTTTACAGTCCTTTATGTACCTGGAACATGCGACTGATAAGGATTCAGATCTCGTTCCATGCATGCCCAATCGTTTTGTAATTCTAATCATTTGCATGACTCACCTTACTTTACATTTCCTGTAAGTTTGGTTCAATTTGCATAATCCCTTTATGGTGTTGCAATTTTCACAAACATGAGTGTAATTTTAATTCGCAATATTTTAAATAATAGCAGTTTACATATTCTAAGTGAAATAATGATTTTTTTTTTTTTCAAAAAAAAGTATATATATATATATATATATATATATATATATATAGCTAACTCAAAATACTCAAACTAATCAATCAATTAACTTTTTAGATCTTAAAATAATCATTGATGGTAATAAAATTTACACAGATATCTATGACAAATGGCAAGATTTTAGTTTTAAAGTAAACTTATTTACACATTTTAATTCCTGTTTGCATCTTTCAGTATTTAGAAACATCATCATCAACCATTTATTTCAAATTAATAATTTATGCTCTGCGAAGTTTAAAAACAAGAATATTAATAAACTGATCACAGCCACTGCTAAAATGGGTTTTCCTAAAAACTTTGTATTTTCTATCCTTAACCATTTTTTTTTTTTTTTTTTTTTTATGTAAACATAAAAAATAAAAAAATAAATAAAAATAAAAAACTGTGTACACTTTTGTGTATATTAACAAAAAAATTATAAAATAATAAAAGACAATAAAAAGGTAGTGGTTGGGTGGGCAGATGTTTGATTACGGAGGTGGGGTGGTGTTGTCAGGCTGGATGGTTGGGTGGGATTGTTAAATTAAAAAAAATAAAATAAAGCAGAAGGCTTGTTGCATTTACTTTGTATTACAATGCAAACTTTCTTTTTTCATTAAAATTTCAGTTTCTTCTTTCTTGAGTTGGCAACTATTCTTAAAATTCTAATCATGCTATTAAACACATTGTAATCCATCATTGTTGCTTCGAGGTCTCATTGTTATTCATCTGCTTTGAAATTCTGTTTTTTTTAATCCATATGACTCCTATTCTGGTCTTGGCTGGCTGGGGAAGTGTTGCCGGCCTGAAACTAGTTTAACCCCATAGTCAAGTCACAAGTCTTGCCGCCTGCTTCCTTCCTTCCTATCTTAAGTTTCTTAAATTATTTTTTCATAAATTTTGATATAGTTTATGGTTTTAAGTTAAGATTTGTTGTGTTACTTTATTGATTCGTTTGTTTTCAGGCTGTTAACAAATCTGGTTTCTTTAAATTTATGTATTTAATCCCCTGAATTTTTTTTTTCATTTTTCTGAACTTCTCAAAGAAATTTTTAATCTTATTGGTCATTGGTGTTTCAGTGATCTTGTATCTGTTGCTTGGCTTTTACTATGCTTAATAGATCATCATTATTTTATATATATATATATATATATATTTGGACAATGCAGGTCTTTTCTGCTACAAACTTGACTTTACTAAGCGCTTTTTTGTTTCTTCAAATGGGTCTTCTTGTTTTTCTTTCTAAATAATCCTTTCATGAAATAATTCTATAAATGGAAAGAAAAAGTAAAATTAGATATTTAACATAGAAAATGCTACAATAGAAAATAAAATAACTGAAAAATAGAATATAATGGAGTATCACAGTGTAAATTGGGTAAAGAGTCAATTACGACCAAAATAACCATTCGTATGTCAATTTTTTTTTTTTTTAATAGATATTTAAAAAAATAATCACACTTTTTTCCTATGGGAACAAAAAACTAAGATTTTTTGGATAATAGTAGTGCTGACTCTAGGCTAATTTGACATCCTGCAGTCCTTTTTCAACCCATTTTATCATCCAGCTGTCATTCTAAATGTTCAGAGGCATTTAGGTACTTTTCTTCTTGACTTTTCAACCTTCTAGCAATAATTCTTCAGCATTCCTGAAAGAACAAATGCATATAGAGTATATATATATGTATACAGTCATTCCCACTTAATTGGGTAATTTATAATCGAATACCCCACTTATTCAAATAAAATTTGTTAGAACCAAAATCAATCTCATAAGATCAATGTTAAATTTCCCCATTAAAACAAATATTCGTCACATACTGTCCCCAGTAATTCAAATAAAATTTTAAGTCTTTCTTATTAAAAATGATTCTCAATCAAAAAATACCAGATTTCCTTTTCTAAAAGTAATTAAAAATTGTTCATTGTTGCTGCAAAAAGCAAAATTTGAAAACATCGAATGTGAAATACGGCATGATGAAAAAGTAATTAATGATTTTGAGAACAGTGAAATTCATTCAGATGGAGCTTGTGCAATTTAAAGAATTAGATGGAGATGAAATGACAGAAGATGGCAAAGAAACTTTCACATCTTCCTCGCAAGACAAAGATGAAAATGTAAGTAATGATGAGCTAATCTATCCAGTCCCACCTCTGAAACAAATGAGTCTTATGCTATAATTCGCCGACATTTTAAGGCTTGTTTAGGTGACTATAATCTACTTTATAAATTAAAAAAAGAATTGTAGAAATGTTCAGCATCCGTGAAAACATAATTAATTATCGGAGCTTTCTCCAAAGAGGAAATAAATATTATACGAGTGAGTGATAGTGAATATTCTACTTCTTTATAAGCTCTGGAATCTAATTAGGTAAGATTTACTTTATACTTTTATCTATTTTCTTTAAAATGGAGCAAAAAAAAAGCTTTTAAATATATAAATCTTTGAATATGAGATTACATAAGTTTTCACTTCCGGGCAACATTGTACGGCGAAATCCGAAAACTAATTTCTCAAAAATTTCCCTCAAAAGTCCCTTATTCTACATACTTATACTTCAATGCACAAAAGGAACATTATATTCACCTAAAGTAACACACATTTAAAAATTCTTACTGTATATTTACAATAAAACTTACCAATAATTGCTAATTTTTGCGAAGCGCTAATAGAAATTTGTTCAACATTCAAAATTGTGCAAAACATAAAAATCGTAAAATATGTGTTCACTTTTTTTTCACAAAAAACTGAAAATTCAGCAATAAAACTGAATTTCAATTGTTTATAAAATTTGTACATGTTATTTATTTCAAAAGTGAATAAAAAAATCCATTTTTAACTAAAAGATTTCTT
Organism: Salticus scenicus; assembly: GCA_963930645.1. Taxonomy (NCBI): domain Eukaryota; kingdom Metazoa; phylum Arthropoda; class Arachnida; order Araneae; family Salticidae; genus Salticus; species Salticus scenicus. Next base: position 159,403,822 of record OZ005653.1, read on the forward strand.
ACTAATGGCTTAAATTAATTTCAGGGAGGGTGCGAATATAGGCAATGAAAATAAAGTGTTATTTTTTTTAATTCCCATGAAAATACCTGTATCATTCTATATTTCATCAGAACAAGGCAAAATAATAATGAATTACACTTCAAATATGCCTATATGAACATTTTTACCATATGTTAGCAAATAATTTGCTCGACATTGCAAATTTTTACAAACATAAAATTTTGAAAGCGTTTGTTTACATTTTTTGAAAATATACTGAAAATCCATGAATAAAACTAAATTTTAGATCTTGAAAATACAGTTATGTACTATTTATTTCAAAATTAAGCATTTGAATTCATCTTTATCAAAAATATTTCTTACTAATGGTCAAAAATCAATATTTGCAAAACTACCGAATGTTGGCGATGAAAACCAAGCGTTATATTTCAGAAATTTCCAAAGAAATACCCATATTATTGCATATTTCATCTTAATAAGGTAAAACAATCATGATTCATACTTCAATTAAACCTAATTATGAATATTGTTAATATATTTTTGCAAGAAATCTGCTCAACATTCAAAATTATGCAAAACAAATATCGTAAAATATCTGTTTACTTTTTTTCACAAAAAACTGAAAATTCATCAATAATACTGAATTTCAATAGTTTATACAACTTTTATATGTTAATTATTTCAAAAATAAGTAACAAAATCTATTTTTAACAAAAATAATTCTCACTAATGGCTCAAATTCATTTTTGCAAGCTACCGAATACAGTCGAACCTTGTTAACGTGAACACGCTTAATGTGAATTACTTTTAACGTGAACTGTTTCCACAATCCCTGTCAACAGGAAGATTAGTTTTCGAATTACTTATAGTTATTAACCACTGACACCATGAACAGATCTGTTACCACCGTTGAGATTCACGTTAACAAGGTTCGACAATATTGGCGATGAAATCGAAGTGTCATTTTTTAAAATTTCCATGAAAATAACTTTATTGTTGCATATGTAATCTTAATGAGGCAAAACAATCATGATTCATACTTCAATTAAACCTAATTATAAATATTTTTAATATATTTTTGCAAGAAATCTGCTCAACATTCAAAATTATACAAAACATAAATATTGTAAAATATCTGTTTACTTTTTTTCACAAAAAACTGAAAATTCATCAATAATACTGAATTTCAATAGTTTATACAACTTTTATATGTTAATTATTTCAAAAATAAGTAACAAAATCTATTTTTAACAAAAATAATTGTCACTAATGGCTCAAATTCATTTTTGCAAGCTACCAAATACAGTCGAACCTCGTTAACATGAACATGCTTAATGTGAATTACTTTTAACGTGAACTTTTTCCACAATCCCTGTCAACAGGAAGATTAGTTTTCGAATTACTTATAGTATTAACCGCTGACAACATGAACAGATCTGTTACCACCATTGAGATTCACGTTACCAAGGTTCGACAATATTGGCGATGAAATCGAAGTGTCATTTTTTAAAATTTCCATGAAAATAACTTTATTGTTGCATACGTAATCTTAATGAGGCAAAACAATCATGATTCATACTTCAATTAAACATAATTATGAATATTTTTAATATATTTTTAAAAGAAATCTGCTGAACATTCAAAATTATGCAAAACATAATATATCGTAAAATATCTGTTTACTTTTTTTCACAAAAAACTGAAAATTCATCAATAATACTGATTTTCAATAGTTTATACAACTTTTATATGTTAATTATTTCAAAAATAAGTAACAAAATCTATTTTTAACAAAAATAATTCTCTCTAATGGCTCAAATTCATTTTTGCAAGCTACCGAATACAGTCGAACCTCGTTAACGTGAACACGCTTAATGTGAATTACTTTTAACGTGAACTTTTTCCACAATCCCTGTCAACAGGAAGATTAGTTTTCGAATTGCTTATAGTATTAACCACTGACAACATGAACAGATCTGTTACCACCGTTGAGATTCACAAATAACAAAGTTCGAAAATATTGGCGATGAAATCGAACTGTCATTTTTTAAAATTTCCATGAAAATAACTTTATTGTTGCATATGTAATCTTAATGAGGCAAAACAATCATGATTCATACTTCAATTAAACCTAATTATGAATATTTTTAATATATTTTTTCAAGAAATCTGCTTAACATTCAAAATTATGCAAAACAAATATCGTAAAATAAATATCTGTTTACTTTTTTTCACAAAAAGCTGAAAATTCATCAATAATACTGAATTTCAATAGTTTATACAACTTTTATATGTTAATTATTTCAAAAATAAGTAACAAAATCTATTTTTAACAAAAATAATTCTCTCTAATGGCTCAAATTCATTTTTGCAAGCTACCGAATACAGTCGAACCTCGTTAACGTGAACACGCTTAATGTGAATTACTTTTAACGTGAACTGTTTCCACAATCCCTGTCAACAGGAAGATTAGTTTTCGAAATGCTTATAGTATTAACCACTGATAACATGAACAGATCTGTTACCACCGTTGAGATTCACGTTAACAAAGTTCGAAAATATTGGCGATGAAATCGAAGTGTCATTTTTTAAAATTTCCATGAAAATAACTTTATTGTTGCATACGTAATCTTAATGAGGCAAAACAATCATGATTCATACTTCAATTAAACCTAATTATGAATATTTTTAATATCTTTTTGAAAGAAATCTGCTGAACATTCAAAATTATGCAAAACATAAATATCGTAAAATATCTGTTTACTTTTTTTCACAAAAAACTGAAAATTCATCAATAATACTGAATTTCAATAGTTTATACAACTTTTATATGTTAATTATTTCAAAAATAAGTAACAAAATCTATTTTTAACAAAAATAATTCTCTCTAATGGCTCAAATTCATTTTTGCAAGCTACCGAATACAGTCGAACCTCGTTAACGTGAACACGCTTAATGTGAATTACTTTTAACGTGAACTGTTTCCACAATCCCTGTCAACAGGAAGATTAGTTTTCGAATTGCTTATAGTATTAACCACTGACAACATGAACAGATCTGTTACCACCGTTGAGATTCACGTTAACAAAGTTTGAAAATATTGGCGATGAAATCGAAGTGTCATTTTTTAAAATTTCCATGAAAATAACTTTATTGTTGCATATGTAATCTTAATGAGGCAAAACAATCATGATTCATACTTCAATTAAACATAATTATGAATATTTTTAATATATTTTTTCAAGAAATCTGCTTAACATTCAAAATTATGCAAAACAAATATCGTAAAATAAATATCTGTTTACTTTTTTTCACAAAAAACTGAAAATTTATCAATAATACTGAATTTCAATAGTTTATACAACTTTTATATGTTAATTATTTCAAAAATAAGTAACAAAATCTATTTTTAACAAAAATAATTCTCTCTAATGGCTCAAATTCATTTTTGCAAGCTACCGAATACAGTCGAACCTCGTTAACGTGAACACGCTTAATGTGAATTACTTTTAACGTGAACTGTTTCCACAATCCCTGTCAACAGGAAGATTAGTTTTTGAATTACTTATAGTATTAACCACTGACAACATGAACAGATCTGTTACCACCGTTGAGATTCACGTTAACAAGGTTCGACAATATTGGCGATGAAATCGAAGTGTCATTTTTTAAAATTTCCATGAAAATTACTTTATTATTGCATACGTAATCTTAATGAGGCAAAACAATCATGATTCATACTTCAATTAAACCTAATTATGAATATTTTTAATATATTTTTGCAAGAAATTTGCTCAACATTCAAAATTATGCAAAACATAAATATCGTAAAATATCTGTTTACTTTTTTTCACAAAAACTGAAAATTCATCAATAATACTGAATTTTAATAGTTTATACAACTTTTATATGTTACTTATTTCAAAAATGAGTAACAAAATCTATTTTTTACTAAAAGATTTCTTACTAATTGTTCAAATCAATTTCTGGAATGGAGCGAATATAGGCGATAAAAACGAAGTATTTTTTAATACTTCCATGAAAATCCCTTTTCTATTGCATATTTCATCTGAATATCATAGAGCATAATATCATAGATCATAATATCATAGATCATGAATATCATAGAGCATAAATTTTTCAATTTAAAAAATTCATAAATTATTTGGAATTCACGATTTACTTAAAATGGCAGAATAGGGTAAAATTGAGCATAAATGTCTATTTTGAGGATCATAAATATATCAGACAACTTCAAAAAACATTTATGATACTTGTTTGAACATAATTGACTGCAAATATTCTAATAGGAAAATTTTGCAAGTTACTCATAATATAAGATTTTATCAACATAGCAAAATGGGGGGGATATCCCATATAAATATGCATTTTGAGGATTGTTGAATTGGAAATTGTAGCACGAAAACAAAACTACAAAATTGATCCTAATATAATAAATTAATAGATTAGAATAAGATAAATGTATCAAAGTGTACGGTGGATAGCCTATTAGGTGGGGATTTCATTCTGTCTCTGTGTCAAGTGTTTGGTCAGATTCATTTCTCTTAACATAATAATCATGTTAAGAGAATGTCCTGTACTAGAAATTTATGAGAACATATATATGATGGGGAACTGAGCAGAGTTCACTTATGCTAACTAGTTTTAATTATAAAAATAAGTTGCACTGCTTTATCCTTTTTTTTTTTTTTTTTTTTTTTTAAGTATTTTAATAGTTGAAGCGGTTATAGAAGAAAATTTTATTTTATTAGATTTATAATTATGTTGGTACTAAAATTAAAATTAAATTATTATAAAGTTTTAAAACTAAGCAATTTAATTAGTTAAATATTGATTCTGGACAACATTTATGTCCACTGTTAAACAAAAATATCATTCGGTTTTACAGGAATAGGAAAATTGAACCAATTATAAAAGATAAACTTGCTTTTATTATATTTATAACTGTAGTTACTTTTTATGTTTAATACTATTTTATAGAAAATAAAAGAGTTTTCTTTAAAGGTAAGGTGTTTTTCTATACTTTATAGATGGGATTTGTAAATTATAAATAATTTTTAACAAAAACCCACTTATTTGCAAAAACCCAGTGGGTTTTTGTTGGTGGGCCCGCCCAGAAAAACCCGCCCGGGTTTTTCTGGGCTGGGTCCACTTTGCCAACCCTGCTATCAGCTATATAAAGATATCGTGATTTACGAAAATCAGCTTTTAAAGTATTGCAACCTTTATCAATTAGGCTAAACTAGCAAAGCCCCAGTTCGGGAACGAACCAAATTCCGAATGCGGGAAAAATTTCAAAATCAAACTTGAAATGCACATAACTCATCCTGATGCAGCCTACGTGCTTATAGATCAAAGTTTCTTAATGAAACCATTTTTTAATTCATGAAATCAATGAAGGTCAACGAAGCTTTCTCTCGCTTTGCTGGTCACTATATTTAAAGGAAACTCTTTTCTATACCGCTTCACAAACAAAAATAAAATTTAAAGAAATCATGAAATTGTTTTAAAGCCCGTTTTGGTTCCCTGCTGCCTTCGGCAGCGGTCCACTCCTTTGCAGACTCTCGGGTGTCTGTCCATATTGCCTGTGACAATAGCTTACCAGTGGGCTTCCATTTGGGTGCTTATCAGATGAAAGTTTCAAAACAGACAGCATCGAAAAAATTTTTATCAAAACAAATACATACATATATATATATATATTAATTTTGCAAAAAATACCACCTTTCTTAACAGTAACTTTTTTTTCTTTAATTAAAATATTCAAAACTATTATATACTACAATATTCAAAACTTATCAATATGCATTAGTCGATTTAATGTGGTAAGTCAAAACAAAAATTTAACAAACCCCATGTTTTAGGAAGTGCATCAGCCAAGATGTACTATGCCTAATGGTCCAGACCTTTTTTTTAATCGGGCCCTTAACACAGAGCTTTTGTTCATTCACTAGTATATTGTGTATTTAAAAATAAGACTACCATTCAGAATCGAAAAAGAAGAATTTATTATGTTCCAATAGAATTTCAATAATTTTGACTTTCTCGTGTGCTGTGCTTGTTGTGGCCTAAATCAAATTAATAAGTTTTTGTTAACTCTTTTATTTATGTAACTGTATTTCATGTACAATCTCATCACTACTAATAGAGTGAAGTTACTTTATGTTTTAGGCTGAAAAATTCATTTTACATATCTATACTAATATTTATAAATGCGAAAGATTGGATATGTATGTTTGTTACTCAATCATGTCACAACGGCTAAATGAATCTGTATAAAATCTGGTACAGAGATTGATAATAGTCTGGAATAGGACATAGGCTACTATTTATGCCGGAAATTTGATTAGATCTACTAAAATTAATTAAAATATGAAAATAATAAACTGGTAATTGCCTTAATATAAGCCGTTTAAATTTTTAATTGTTGCCAAAAAAGTTTATGAGGCATTTTTATTTAATTATTTTTCCAACATAAAATGAAATATGCTTTCACACGAAAAAAAAAAAAAAAAAACTAAATGTTAAATTGAAAATGAGAAAATGACATCTTTATAACTTTAAAATAAAATAGTAATAATACAAATCTAACATGTTTCTTCTGAATTTTATTTCACAGCACTTTTCTATATACCTCAACTTTAATTTTTTTTTTAGCACAGATGAATCACGCTTGGCATAAAAGCTAATTCAGCATTATATTAAAGGTATTTATTGATAATTCTGGACAATTTTTTAAATTTTGATGCAGAAGTAGATCGGCCATATTTCGCCAAGGACAACCACTTAAAGCCAAGTAGCGCATAAAAATATAACTAGATTATAAAATATTAAAAAAGAAAGAAAGAAAAGATAGAAAGAAATAGGAAAAATAATCGCATAAATTATAATTTGGTCTAAAACGGCGACAAAATTTCAAAAGTCGCCAAGGGGAGCTATATTAAGGCTGTACCATGATCAGGTTTACATATTAATTAATTTATTTATTTTTCTATATACCAACTACTATTAACTAAGCATGAAGTATATATAACCAAAAAATAAAATAATAATAATAATTATCTCATGCCATAGACGTAGCCGATCATACCATATTGTAATATTATATTTGGCTTGAAATTGCTGTCATTTTATGATTGATCGATTAATTCAAATAAATATAGGAAATAACTTGAAAGCAAATATTATATACATCACGTATAATGTTGTTCATATGTAACTGGGATTCAAATATAAAAGGGCTACTTCAAATTTATCGAAACTGTCATATATGATAAGCACCCAAATGAAAGCTCACGGGTAAGCCATTGTCGCAGGCAATAGAGACAGGCACTGGAGACTGCGAGGACAAACAAATCGCTGCCGAAGGTGCTGGGAACCCAAAGTGAGCTTTTGAGCGATTTCAGTATTTTTTTCTTTTTTCATTATGCTATATAGAAAAGAGTTTTCTTTAAATATAGTGACCAGCGAAAACGGGCAAAGCCTGCTAATTTGTTATGTATTTTTTAAACATTTCCACAAAAACACTTATGAAGCATCTTCTCAAACTGATTGGGTGACACCCGGAGCAGATCATCCCTGCCGCCCCCACCTAGCTGCGCCACTGACACCACGTTTTTATTCTTACATTATTTTAGAACTTAATTCTAAAAATGAAAACTGTGGGCCCTGACAAATTATAATCCTATGCAATGACACAATCTATGTTTGGAATGTTTATCGCTTCTTGTCGTATGAGATTAAAATTACCCTACTACAAGGAACTCAGTGACAGAAAATTTTGTAGATGTCTGCAACAGGTTTTTAAAACTTCATAATCTGTCTGTGATATTTGCATGTAGTCAGGGGTGAAAATGCCTTACACTCAAAAAGCCTGAAAGATGATAGCAGCAATCTGGGGGGGGGGGGGGGGGGGCGTTAACAACAGTGGTGATCTCGTGCAACAATACAATACATAATACAATTTTACTACAGAACAATTTAGTATACACAACTGTCAAATAATAAGATTAACCTATTCAATTAAATATTTTATAGCAATGTTTGACACAACACAATAAAAATAATTATAAATAATAAAAGTATTAGTTTTAGTTTTGATACAGAAATTTTTATAAGTGAATTTTGAAGTGGAGGAGGAGTTTTGGAGCAATTTTTAATGAAATTAGCACTTTTCTACATTCCCGTAGAATCTCAGTAACAGGTAACAGGATACAGGTAACAAGTATAACGCTGCCTATAAAGGGAGATCTAGGCTCCTAGGTAAAGGTAGAAATTAAGAAATTTGGTTGGTGGCCAGTGGCCACTAGCCTTCATTTTTTTAGTGGCCACTAGCCACTTGCTGATAAAAGTTAAAGTAAAATAAAATTTTCTTTTCTTTAATTTTTTCGATGTTCAGTCTCGACAAATCATTAAGAAAATAATTAAGGTAGTCAACTTTTTGAAACTCATCCACAATAAAACATTTCTGATAAATTTTAATAAATGAAATAGGAATAGATTTACATAATTTATACTATGAATGTAAGAAAATACTATTCAATACAAAATTCATATGTTTAAAATGCTCTTTTGGTTATATTATTTTATAACAGAAAAATTCTGATTTTTTGCCCCTTCACTATCCTGAATGGTGTCGATTTTCTACTTAAAAAAAAAAAAAAAAAAACATCTTTGATTCATGAAAATATATTAGTATATGTAAATAAAAAAAAATATTTTTTTAATAATACTTTTTTATTTTGCAAGTTTCTTTTTCCTTTTTTTTTTCTTGTTACAAATGAATTATAAATTAATTTTTCTTTAATAATAATGAATTTTTAATAATTTGCAATTATAATCCCCCTCTCTAACTGAATTTAGAGAGTGTGGCTGTAGTCGAGATTTCACAATGTAATTGTAGCTGTCACTTTTTAAAAAGTTAATTTTGACATATTTTAAAATTAGCAGCACTAATTCATCTTAAGGATAAACAAGATCTTAAGCTCAATCATTAAATGATAATTCAATAGAAAAAAAAAAAAAAAAAAATCAATTTTAAGATATTATCAAATTTGTAATTTAATGGTCTGTAGTATGTAGTACATCAGTGTAACTCAGATTAGGCATAACAAATTACATATAATTGAAAAATAAAATAGTAAGAGAACAGAAAATATTTTACAATACATAAAATTGTATAATCAAAGTGCACAAAAAATTAAAAAAAATTATTAACCTGTAAAACTAATAAAATATGAAATTAATTAATAATTAATGCAAAAAGTAGGACTTGTGCATGAAAAAGAAAATTGCATAATTTATTTTTTCTTAATATTAATTATATCTATTTTATTCTATTTCTTTATATTATTAAGATTCAATTATTAAATCCATGTTTTTAAATGCAGTTGTTTTTAACTGTGGCAATCTTCTTATCCTAAAATGCGAATTCAACAAAAACAAGCCAGGTGCACATTTTTGTTGAATAAAAGGGTTGAAATTTTCTTTCCCTTTTGTAAAAAAAAAAAAAAAAAAAAAAAGAAAAGAGGCTTTAAATGTGCGTTCAAACTTTCTTTTGAAGGACTTCTTTACTTTTTTTGGATGAATGTGAATTAATTTTGGACATTCGGAGACGGGGCTATTGAAGTGAAAATGCGTCGAATGACGTTTTTAATTTTTCTGCGAACGTAATACAATCGGAGTTTCAGCCGATTGATTATCTCACGAGCTTCCTTTTCGTCTCTTTCTCCCGAAAGTCGAAACTCTCATTTTGACATTTTTTTTAAATCAAAATCTAATACTTTTATAGAAAAATGGAAAAAAGTCGTACATTTTTTTAGTATATGAATAAGACTACCTGCCAATTTCCAGTGTTTACTGTTAAAATTGACTTCTGAAAATGTCTGTAAGTGGCGATGTTAGATTTGAGAAAGCCTGAATTCGAGGCGCACGGCGCGTTTACTGCGAAAATGCCGCCGCACGATCCAAGTTTGCATTGGAATGGGGTATTCTATAAAGAATGGATAGAAGAATTTTAAGTGTTTACTATTAAAATTGACTTCTGAAATATGTTTGCAAGTGGCGAGGTTAGATTTTAGAACAGCCTGAATTCTTTGCGCGGCACGTTTACCGCAGAAAAGCCGCCGCGCGATCCAAGTTTGCCTTGGAATGGGGTATATTTTATAAAGAATGGGTAGAAGAGAAGTGGCCACTGCAGTGGCGACCAAAGGCAATTTCTTTAGTTGCCACTTTTAAAAATCTAGTCGCCATGTGGTGAGTGGCGACCGCTAATTTCTAGCTTTACTCCTAGGTCGCCCTTGTTAAGCACTGTTTTGTGTGTTCCTACCAAGGCACCTATAGGGGGCTCTAGAGTTCCTAACAGAGAGCATCTAACACGTCATACATCGGTAATGCATTGTCGTGGGCGAAAAATGTCCGTAAATTGCAGACAATGTTTTATGAGTGCAGACAAAAACAGTCTGAAAGTTGTGGACAATTTTTGATTATTAGTACAGACAAACAGTGTCCGAAAGTTGCAGACTAATTTTTTTATTAGTGCAGACAAAAACTGTCTGCAAGCCGTTTTTCTGCGTCCACGACTATGTCGCCGTGTCACAGGGTTTCTGCCACTGGGACAAGAAAGATATTTTAAAATAACATTTGTCAAATAGTGTCTTTTTAAATTGTTTTTAAATTTTTTGAATATTTTTCTCAGATAAATTAAACACAAAAAATTGAAAGAATAAGCTATAACTTGCAAAAGTAAATGCTAAGAATTGGGCGAGTATTTAAATTCAGATTACAGTCTACACCATAGATTAATTCAGATATTTTAAAATGGTACCCCTTTCGTAAATTTATAAAATAATTTGTGAAAAATCAAGTAAGTTTGTGAAAATTGATTACGCTTCCCCAAACAATTAACCAAAATTCACAAAGCAGTTTATTTAATTTTAAAATACATTTAAAGGCATCAAAACATAGCATTGGAAAGGGTTGCCAGAAGCTAAAGTTTAAAGAGGGCCACTGGATATTGTGCGCTGCCAAATTAGTCAAGAGTCAGGTCTAAGACCTTTTTTAATATATTTAATAAAATTTTGTTTTATAAAAAATAATGATCCTTTCACAAAATTTTTTACACATTTTTGAAAAGCAGTTTAAAACATTGCCTGTACTAGTTTCTACCAAATATTATTATATAGAGTAAATGCTAAGCTAAACGGCTTTACAATGTTTTTTTTTCCTATAAATATATATTTTTTAAACTGTTCTAATAAATTACTGTTCCTGCTATCTTGTGTTTTGAACACTTTCAAGTTTCATTGTTTTAATTTATTGTGATATGTAAGTTTCTAGAATTTGTCCGTTTAAGAAATGTGCGTTTTTGGGAGAAGACTATATTTTGAAAAATACTGTTTGGTAGAAAAATTAAAACGATAATAATAAAACAGAAAATTTATTTATTTTTTGTTAAAAACATACAGAATCAAATTTAAAACATTACTGTCATTAGATTATAGGCCCATACAAGCACTAGAAAAATATGTTCGTAGAAATTAGTTAGTTTAATTTACAGTCGAACTCGAAACAGTGAATCGCAGTGTAGAAATACATAGTATATGGCAAAAGTAAGTTTTAACAATAAGTGCACTCTGAATTTAAAATGAAAACATTTTAAAATGTAACAAACATTTTATTCATGAACTTACCTTGATAATTAAAATATTACGTATTTGCAAGACCACGTTCTGCTTACCACGCGAGGCGGCATCCATCTTTAATTTTCTCCTCGATCTTGTAAACAAACAGCGTTCGTTGCCATATCTGTTTTTCAAAATACTGCAATCTGCTAAACAAAAAATAGATATATTCTTTCAAGTTGAGATTGAGTAGATTTTACTTCGTAAGTAAATTAAATAGAAGATAGCTTGATAAACCAATTAATATTTGTATGAGAATATATTAAAAAATGTTTAACCAATATTAATAAAAAATCATATTACTTTCTTCTATATGTAATATAGAGAAAGTATTGGATTCGCGAAAATTTTCGACTTCCGTTTTTTGATGGATTTACACGTTTTGGGATTTCCAGAACACGAATTAATAGTTTTTAGAAAATGTCTGTCTGTCTGTATCATTTTTTTGTGGACGCTGTATCTCACGAACCAATGAATGAAATTTAACCAAACTTGGTATTTAGTTGCACCCTGACATGAACTGGCGCTGATTAGATTTGGGGATCAATAGCTCAACAGGTGGCGCTGTGATCTCATTTTATGCAAAGTTTTAACATGGCAGTATAGGACAAAATTTCGTATAAATGTGCATAATGAGAGTTATTTTAAACTTGTGATTGTAAAATTAATATGAATTATTGATAACAGTAGTAGTTAACTAGGAAAAAATTTTTGTGCAGGTGGGGGCATTGGTCCCCCCCTGGGGGGGAAGTACCCCCCGGGGGAGTAAGTTTTCAAGATTGTATCTTTCGAAAGGTCTTGTAGATAATAGTAGTAGTTAACTAAGAAAAAAATTTTGGACATGTGGGGACATCGGTTCGCACCTCCATGGGGGAAGTACCCCCCTGGGGGGTAGAGTTTCAAGATGGGTGTCGTTCGAAAGGTCTCGTCAATACCTTTAAAACGAATGGTTGAACCATAAATCTGTGATAATTTAAAACAAAGTTATCGATTTTTTTTTACTTTTAACAAAAAAAAAAAAAAAAAAAAAAAAACTTCGAAAAAAAATCGTATATATACATAAATTTTTTTAAAACGAAATATAATCAAACTTGGTATTTAGTTGGTCCCCGACATAAACTGGTGCTGATTGCATTTGGGGACCAATAGCTCAACAGGTGGCGCTGTGATCGCATTTTTTCCAAATTTTTTAACATGGCAGTAGGACAAAATTTCGTATAAATTAAAAGATGAGAGTTATTACTTTCTTCTATATGTAATATAGAGAAAGTATTGGTTTCGCGAAAATTTTCGACCTCCGTTCTTTGATGGATTTACATGTTTTGGGATGTCCAAAACACGAATTAATAGTTTTTAGAAAATGTCTGTCTGTCGCTGTCTGTATCATTTTTTTTGTGGACGCTGTATCTCACGAACCAATGAATGAAATTTAAGCAAACTTCGTATTTAGTTGCACCCTGACATGAACTGGTGCTGATTAGATTTGGGGATCAATAGCTCAACAGGTGGCGCTGTGATCGCATTTTATGAAAATTTTTAACGTGTCAGCATAGGACAAAATTTCGTATAAATGGGCATAATGAGAGTTATTTTAAACTTGTGATTGTAAAATTTGTATGAATTATTGATAATAGTAGTAGGTAACTAGGAAAAAACATTTGTGCATGTGGGGGCATCGGTTCCCCCCCCCCCGGGGAAGTAAATTTTCAAGATGGGTATCTTTCGAAATGTCTCGTTGAAAATAGCAATAGTTAACTGGGAAAAAAATTTTGTGCATGTGGGGACATCGGTTCCCCCCACTGGGGGGGAAGTACCTCCCGGGGGGGCAAAGTTTCAAGATGGGTGTCTTTCGAAAGGTCTCGTCAATACCTTTAAAACGAATGGTTGAACCATAAATCTGTGATAATTTAATACAAAGTTATCGATTTTTCTTACTTTTAACAAAAAAAAAACTTAGAAAAAAAAATCGTATATATGTATATATGTATATATATATATTTAACGAAATTTAACCAAACTTGGTATTTAGTTGGTCCCCGACATAAACTGGTGCTGATTACATTTGAGGATCAAAAGCTCAACAGGTGGCGCTGTGATCGCATTTTATGCAAATTTTTAACATGGCAGCATAGGACAAAATTTCGTATAAATGTACATAATGAGAGTTATTTTTAACTTGTGATTGTAAAATTAATATGAGTTATTGATAATAGTAATAGTTAACTAGGAAAAAATTTCTGTGCATGTGGGGTCATCGCTACCCCCCCTGGGAGGGAAGTACCCCCCCTCCCCCTCCGGGGGGGTAAATTTTGAAGATGGGTATCTTCCAAAAGATCTCGTCAATACCTTTAAAATGAATGGTTGAACTATAAATCTGTGATAATTTAAAACAAAGTTATCGTTTTTTTTTACTTTTAACGAAAGAAAACTTAGAAAAAAAATCGTATTTTTTTTTTTTTTTTTTTTTTCCCACGAAATTTAACCAAACTTGTTATTTAGTTGGCCCCTGACATAAACTGGTGCTGATTACATTTGGGGATCAATCGCTCAACAGGTGGCGTTGTGATCGCATTTTATGCAAATTTATAACATGGCAGCATAGGACAAAATTCCGTATAAATGGGCATAAAGAGAGTTATTTTACACTTGTGATTGTAAAATTAATATGAATTATTGATAATAGTAGTAGTTAACTAGGAAAAAAATTTTGTGCATGTGGGGGCATCGGTTCCCCCCCCCCCCTGGGGGGAAGTACCCCCCCGGGGAAGTAAATTTTCAAGATGGGTATCTTTCGAAAGGTCTCGTTGATAATAGTAATAGTTAACTGGGAAAAAAAATTGTGCATGTGGGGGCATAGGTTCCCCCCCACCGGGGGGGGGAAGTACCCACCCGGGGGGGGCAAAGTTTCAAGATGGGTATCTTTCGAAAGGTCTCGTCAATATCTTTAAAACGAATGGTTGAACCATAAATCTGTGATAATTTAAAATAAAGTTATCGATTTTTTTTACTTTTAACAAAAAAAAGCTTAGAAAAAAAATCGCAATTTTTTTTTTTTTTTTTTTTTTTTTTTTAACGAAATTTAACCAAACTTGGTATTTAGTTGGTCCCCGACATAAACTGGTGCTGATTTTGTTTGGGGATCAATAGCTCAACAGATGGCGCTGTGATAGCATTTTATCTAAATTTTTAACATGGCAGCATAGGACAAAAATTCGTATAAATGTGCATAATAAGAGTTGTTTTAAACTTGTGATTGTAAAATTAATATGAATTATTGATAATAGTAGTATGTAACTAGGAAAAAAATTTTCTGTATGGGGGGGCAATACCCCCCCACCCCAGGGGGGGTAAATTTTCACAATGGGTATCTTTCAAAAGATCAGGTTGATAATAGTAGTAGTTAACTAGGAAAAAAATTTTGTGCATGTGGGGGCATCGGTTTCCCCCCCCCCCCACCGGGGGGGGGGGAAGTTCCCACCCAGGGGGGCAAAGTTTCAAGATGGGTATCTTTCAAAAGGTCTCGTCAATACCTTTAAAACGAATGGTTGAACCATAAATCTGTGATAATTAAAACCAAAGTTATCGATTTTTTTTACTTTTAACAAAACAAAACTTAGAAAAAAAATCGCAATTTTTATTTTTTTTTTTTTTTTTTTAACGAAATTTAACCAAACTTGGTATTTAGTTTGTCCCCGACATTAACTGGTGCTGATTATGTTTGGGGATCAATAGCTCAACAGGTGGCGCTGTGATAGCATTTATCTAAATTTTTAACATGGCAGCATAGGACAAAAATTCGTATAAATGTGCATAATTAGAGTTGTTTTAAACTTGTGATTGTAAAATTAATATGAATTATGGATAATAGTAGTATGTAACTAGGAAAAAAATTTTCTGCATGGGGGGGCATCGGTCCCCCCCTGGAAGGGAAGTACCCCCGGGGGGGATAAATTTTCAAGATGGGTATCTTTCGAAAGGTCTCGTCAATACCTTTAAAACGAATGGTTGAACTA
Organism: Salticus scenicus; assembly: GCA_963930645.1. NCBI lineage: Eukaryota > Metazoa > Arthropoda > Arachnida > Araneae > Salticidae > Salticus > Salticus scenicus. The sequence continues at coordinate 159,419,537 of OZ005653.1, forward strand.
TAAATCTGTGATAATTTAAAACAAAGGTATCGATTTATTTAATTTTAACAAAAAAAAAAAAAAAAACTTAGAAAAAAAATCGTACTTTTTTTTTTTATTTTTTTTTAATATTGTTACTGATTGAATATGTATAGGTAAATATAGAAGAAAGTCTTGTGGTGGCCACAACATACTAGTTTAATTCTGTTTTATAATAAAATGTCAATAAAATAAAATGGAATATTTTAAAATTTCGATCAAAACTTCGCATTTTATTCGAATATTGCAGTTTTGATAACGTTATACCTGACACAGGGTAAAATTGTGTTTAAAAATACATAAAGAGGCTTAGTTACTGAAAAATCTTAATGAAACTTCTTGTTTTATTTGTTATCGTGGAAAGAAGCCGAAATATAAATTTTGTGTTACTGAACCTGATTTCCCATTCCCCCCCCAAAAGGGGGGGGGGGGGCTGAGGAGCATGAAATTTTTTTTTTTTTTTTGGAGGAATGTTTTATTGCGTTTAAAACAATGCGTAGCACGTGATTCTGCATGCTTTGAAACGGGAGATACAGATTTTTAAACATTTTAAACATTTTTTTTTTCGGGACTTGGAAAAAGAAATGAACAAAATTTACAGCTATCATTTTTTCTACTGATACCAATTGGGATCAATAGCCTACCGATCGAATTTCTACTGATGTATGTAAAGATCTATTGATATCGATTGAGGATATAATCAATAGGTTACAGACGTCAATAGCTTCTATTGATAGCGGTAGGGAAATCCATAGAAATCTATTGATATCAATAGCCTACTGATCATATTTCTAATGAAGTCAGTAAAGGTCTATTGATATCAGTTGAGGATATAATCAATAGGTTACAGATATCAATAGCTTCTATTGATAGCGATAGGGATATCCATAGAAATCAATTCATACCAATAGAACTCTATTGATGTCAATAAGTTTTTGTATTGATCTCTATGGACCATTTTTAGTAGGGTATCTGGGCATTAATTTGAGATTTCATTGATAATTTAAAATTTAATAAAATACTTTTGTGTTTGAATGCTAAAAGTTTGCAGTAGGATTCAAAATTTAGACATAAATATTTTTAAATTTTTTGCTTAAGGGCAATCTTCACTCACCGCCGCTGGAAGCCGAAGCTAGTGTTATTCAATGGGAATTTTTTCTTTGCAAATAACTTATTAAGTAATACATATTTTTAAATTCTGTTTTCACATTCTGAAAATTCCCAGCTGTTCAATGGACGGACCGTTTTTAAAAAATTATTTTTTTAATTTTTTATATTTTACTTCGAAGCTGCAAAATACGAATTTTCAATATGTGAATTTTTTTCATTTTGCAATTTCAAAATAAAATATTAAAAATTTAAAAAATACTTTTTCAAAAAAGGTCCGTCAATTTAACAGTTGGAAATTTTCTGAATGTGAAAACAGAATTTAAAAGTATGTATTAGTTAATAAGTTATTTGTAAAGAAAATTTTCCCGTAGAATAACATTGGCTCTGGCTACCGGCGACGGTAAGTGAAGAGGGCCATTAACTTAGTAAAATTAATTTCCAAATATGGTTATATTCCATTGTTAAATTATAATGATGCAAAATCTAGGGGGGAATAATAATTAGTTAGCAGGGGGTATATTATCTTAAAATTTTTTTAAATATTCCAGAACTTGAATTTATTTATTTATTTGTTTTTGAATTCAAATATTTATCTAGAATATTCAAAATACTTGATCTTTTGTTATACCATATTTCAATGCATGTATGTAAAATTTTATTATACTAAGACAATTATATATGAAAAAAAAATAATAAAAAGATAAAAGAAAAACTACACAAAAAGAAAAAAAGAAAAGAAAAAATTTTTTAAAAAAGGAAAAAAAAAAAAGAAAAGAAAAAAATAAGTAAATAACATACACTATAAAATTCAAGAACTCGAAGCAATTGTTCCGGGTCGAGAAAAGACACAACCCTTCATCAACCGAACAAAGTAGGCACGAGTGCTGCAAAAAATCTGCAACGTAGCTCTTGTATTTGCAGCACTCTTGCCTATTATGTTCGTCTGACGAAGGGTCGTGTCTTCTTTCGACCCGAAACAATTGTTGCGAGTTATTCCATTTTATTATACATAAAATACATTTTTAGCACGTTCAAAGAACGTTCAAAAATTGTTTACATAACGTTGTGAGAACGTGTGTATAGAACGTTTTCAGAACGTTTCTACACTATTTTAGAACGTTTACAGTACGTTTTCTAGAACGTTCTGAAAATGTGTATAACGTTTTGAAAACGTTCTAAAAACGTTTAGAACGTTCTGAGACCGTATACATAGAACGTTCTCTGAACGCTTCTATAACACCGATGGTGATAGCTACACGTTCATTGAACGTTCCCTGAACCGTACTATTGTCCATCTTCAAGATGGACAAATAGACGTCTATAGCACGTTCAAAGGGAACGTTCTTAGAACGTGTTTGCAGAACAATTTTTGAACGTTCAGAGAACGTTTCGGTGCTGCTTGGGCACTCACGTCGCAAACGGCAGTGGTTTGGAGTCAGTGGAATGCACGCTACAGGGCGTCTGGCTCAGAGCTGTCCTTGAAGTAACTGATTTGTAACAGTTCGTTGTACTGCAGCTCGAATTTCAGCTGCAGACGCAGTACGATTAGCCACAGCCATACGCCGAACACGGCGGTCTTCCCTCTCAGTAGTGCCACGTGGCCGCCCGGAACCCGGTCTTCTTGAGGCAGTACCTTCCCTTGACCACTGCTGCCAACACTCATGCACAGTGGATACATTCCTGCCAAGTCTTTCTGCAATATCGCGGAAAGAAAACCCACCTTCTCGTTGCCCTACTACACGGCCTCGTTCAAACTCAGGGAGCTTTTGATAATGGCTTCTTCGTCTTCTTAGAGGCATCCTTGACTAACATTAACCCACTACGTCAAACCTCAACTGTAAATAACGATCACGAACCTTACAGCGCTTATTTAAAGCAAACCTCATTTGCATGTTCATAGTGTCGCTACTAGCACCACACTTATGCGCGTAGCTCGAAATTTGAATCGACGTCATCTTTCAGATGTATAAATACGCCTACCAAATTTCGTTTATCTAGCACAGCTCCTTCCTGGTGTTGGGATTTTTTTTTTCCATCAGTGTAAGTTTGTTGCTGGAAAAGTTTGAACAACACTGATAGGTTTCAAGGAATTTTGCGTGTGAAAGTTGTCTGAATAATTTTAAGTGAATTTTTAATTTTAATATCAGATTTAAATTCTATATAAATATTTGTGCAGTAATGAAACGGGGGGTTGAGGGGGACGGTAGCCCCCGTCACACAGAACTAATTATCATATAAAATTATTCCGAAGCCTAATTTGAATTGTTTAACATAGGTTTACATATCAGTTCTCGTTATCTTACCTCTTAATCTCCAACTTATATTTATAGTATTAAATTTCAGGTGAGAGAAAGTCGTGTGAGTGACACACCAGATTTTTTTTATTATTATTATTATTATTCATGTCCAAAAACTCTAAAATTAGAAAAAAATCCAAATGAGAAACACAAAGAAAACATAAAAAAAAAAATAATAATAAAAAAAAAAAATAGTGTATAAGTAAAACTTATGTAAATATGATAGATTTATATTATTTTATGCCAGTGTAAATAGGAAAACAAAGTTCGTTTCTTTCAGTTTATATGTTAAGAAAACAAAATATTTTTTTAAAACATGTTCGAATATATATCCGAGTTTCATTATTTGGAATTGTACATCTGCATCGTATGTTTAAAACCGCATATCTCTTTATGTGCTTTGTATAATGCTTTTATTATTATTTTTATTATTATTATTATTATCATTTATTTATTTATTTATTTATTTGTTTGTTTGTTTATTTTTTTGCCGTAATTATTTTTCTGAACACAACTAGAATCTTTGGCAGTTTATTTCTTTATCTGTCACAATTTTCATTGTTGGTGCGCTATCTGAGTATAATTTCATTTCGGCGGATGTTACGAATTAATATTATATTTATACAAAAAGTAACATAAAATATACAGGAAAAATTGTTTGTAACGAATAATATTCGGAGCATTATAAGTCCCGCCTTTATTTCGCACCACATTATTTATAGTATATTTTTCTCCGATATATTCCTAAGATAAAATATGAAAAATAATCTGGTGTGTCACTCACACAACTTTCTCTTACCCTGAAATACAGGTTGGAGATTAAGAGGTAAGATAACGATGTAAACCTCTGTTAAACAATTCCATCTAGGCTTCGGGAGATTTTTATATGATAATTAGTTGTGTGTGAGGGGGGCTACCGCACCTCTCAACCCCCCGTTTCATTAATGCACCTACATTTACATACATGTTAATTCGGTTATTAAAAAATAATTCTGTTTTTTAAAAATAATTTATTAAAATTATTATTAAAAAAAATTATCTTTTATGATAATGCAGACGATTTTCATATTAGAGAAGTAGTATAACACCAAATATCCAAAAAAGTCCATTTTATTCTCAATATTTAAAAAAAAAAAAAAAATACGATTTTTTTTTTTCTAAGGGTTTTTTTTTTTTTTTTTTTTTTTTTTTTTCGTTAAAAGTAAAAAAAAAAAAAAAAAAAAAAAAAAAAAAATCGATAACTTCGTTTTAAATTATCGCAGATCGATGGTTCAACCATTCGTTTTAAAGGTATTGGCGAGCTCTTTTGAAAGATACCCATCATGAAAATTTACTCCCCAGGGCAGGAGGCGAGGCTCCAACATACACAATTTTTTTCCCCTGTTGACTACCTCTATTACAATAAATATATATTCGTTTCATTTGGTTTAGTGCAGTCTATAGATGTTAAACTCTACTTACCTGCAATTTCCTCCATAGACGTAATTGAATACTTTTGAGTGTCCCTGTACACGAACCATTTGCTTGATCTTAACGAAAAGTTTAGTGTAGCATCCTTATATGATACACATTTAGAGTACCAAGTTTGAACTTTCTGCCATAATTTGTTTTTGAGATATGCCGATAACAGACAGACACACACACAGACACACACACATGCACACACACATGCACACAGACCATTTGCTAAAAACATGATTTTCGTATTCAGTGGACCTCAGAATTTGCAAATATAACAAAAATTCGCGTTCGAAAATTTGATCCAAAAACAATACTTTCTCTACCTTATGGGTAAGAGAAAGTAAAAATTACTCTTCAAAAAAAAGTGGTACTAAATAAAGGCGGGTTTAAAAATGCTCCGGAATAAATTAAAATATTGGTAACTCTGTTTATATTTTTGCATATACTTATAAATTTATGCAAGAAAAATGTAGCTTTTTTTTTTGTGTGTGTGTGTGTGATATAAAAATACATAAATATGCAAAATCAGTTCTACATTAGTTCACTAATCCTAAAGTGAATCTATGTGATTTTTATTTATTTATTTATTTATATTGTTACTTTTCCCATTAATTACACCCATTTCCCTGTTGATTTCAACTGTTATTTATTAAAAATAAAAATTCATGCATTTAAGGTTAAAAAAATTTAATCTTTAACTTCCCTTTTCCTTGGAAATTATAAAAGTTCTTTCCATTCGTGAAAATGTAGATTACGTAACAGTATGTAGTTACACATACGTAGTTTCTGAAAATTTAGTAATTTGAATTCAAAGCTTTAAAAAGTACCTTTTAATAAAAATAAAGTTTTTAAATAATAATTTACTTTCCAGTTATTTATTTATTTATTTATTTATTTATTTTATTATTATTATTTTCCTGTTAAATTTATTGAATGTTATTTTCAAAACTATTTAAGTTTCTTGCAATGAATTTACGGAAGTTTGTTTAATTAGTAAATTATCTTTGATGTTTTTACTTCTTCTATTTATAATTACGCTTTTCTCCTATTTGAACATTCATTTGTAACTTGTATGCATACAATGATTGTTTACCCTAATTCATTTATAAAATAGAAACAGCAAATAAAACTTGGATAGTTCTTTTAAACAATTTATTTAAAAGCATATAATTAATATGCTGAGAAGTAATTTTAATTCTCTGTTCTAAAACATATAAAATGTAACTTGATTCTTTTTTTTTTTTTTTTTGCTATTTAAAGATTAAGGCAGTTTGTAAATATTAATTTTATGTTTATTTTATGAAAAAAAAATAATAATAGCTTTTTTAATTGCTAACACTTTCCGTTTTCATACATATAAGCATATTTCGTCTTACATAATATCAGTAGTTCCTTGAAACGTAAACTCTAATAACAATTTATATTTATATTTAACATTTAAAAAAAAAATTAAAAAAAAAAAGATTTATTTCGTTATGGTTTACTCTAAATTTTTGAAATTTATTAAGTAAATATTGTTAAGAATCCGTACATGTTTAAGTTTTTTAAAATATGTTAAATACTTTTCCCAAGTTTATTTCAAAATAAATTAAAATTATAGGTTCAAATGTGATTTGTTTTAAACAAAATTGTAACCATTTATATATTCTTACTTGTGATTGACCAATAAAAACAATTATTCATGTTACTATATATTTTGTAGTGTTATCGTTTCGCGTAAACAATTAAAAAGAAAATATGTGTTTATAGCTTACAAATTCACTTACTAACTAACTAATTTATCACATAGGAATTTTATATATTTAAGGTATTTTTAAGTAAAATGAGAAAGTAAACTGGATTTTTTAAATAAATTGGTATAATTAATGCAAAAATTCTCTTTAAAATTAAACGAGTTTCATTTATGTCGTTCTGGGTTTCTCGAAAACACAACGTAATAAAAGAAACTATTTGCAAGTTGGGAAATAGCGAACGTTTATTAACATGAGATTTTTCATTTTTAACTTCATTAATTAAGGTAATTGAAATTTCTGGCAAATATAAACATGTTTCTTGAATTATTTGGCAAATATCGGAACCTTTTGTGACGCTGAGGATCCTCTTGTTTGTGAGGAGATGCAGTCGTAACAAAAAAAAAAAAAAAAAAAAACACGTCGGTGGCATTTTTCTCTCTCTTTTTTTTTTTTTTTTTTTTTTTTTGTAATGTGTAGAGAGTAATAGTGCTATTTATTTTCACACACTTTTTTTTTTTTTTTAGGACGGAGGACTATGAGTCTCAAACTACGGATTTTTACGATACCAGTTTTATGGTAGTTGGACATTTATCGAAATCGGAAATTTATCGAAAATATAATTGAATAATTTGAAAACGATGTTATAACTTGCAAAAAAAAAAAAAAAAAAAAAAAAAAAAACTAATATTCCTCGGTACTAAACTAAATTCTGCTTTTGCCACAATTTCATTACAATCTTTTTTTTTTTTTTTTTTTTTTTTTTTTTAAGGAAAGGAAAGGAAGAGAAAAAAAAATTAATAATAATAATCACTATCGAAACGGACAGTATCGAAAAAGTTTTTTTTTTCTTTTACGCATTATTTACACATTTTATTGCATAGTATTTCCATTTATATATTTAATTACTTATCAACATTCAGCTGCCTTCCTCTCCCCCCTTCTTTTTCCATTTTTTCCCCCTCTGCATTTCTATGTGTCATGGGCTAAAAAAAATTTGAAATTTTCAGACGATCCTCAAGGGGGTTTTTAACCCTAAAATTGAGAGGAAAATCAAATTGATCACACGTGTGAAATATATGCATTTAAATATTTTAGAAAATGTATATTTTAAGTTTCAATAAATATTTTTTTTTTATATTATTCCAGTATTTGTTTGTTCCTTGTGAATAAATGCCCAATTATTCACAATTTTACATTTTTGGTGAAAATTACCCGATTTTCAGAGACATGACCATTTTTTTTTTCTTTTATGAGCGCAAAGGAGTAACACTTTCTTATTGAAATATATTATGAAGTACTCTATGATGTAAATTATACATAAAGATAAAAGTGTTGCTCCAAAGTGCCAGAGCATATTTTAAGAGATTTTCACTTGGTGGCACTATAGCTTAGAGTCCTTTATCGGGTTCAAAAACCCGATTTTACCCGAACCCGAACTGGCCCGAAGTTCGGGTCGAGTCGACTAAATTTTTTCTCTTGCGGGTTGGATTCAGGTCGAATTGACTGCTTTATTTTTCGAGCGGTTCGGGTTCGCGTCGGGTTGACTGGATTTTTTTTTTTTTTTTTTTTTTTTTTTTTTTTTTTTTTTTTTACTGCGCTTCATGTTCTGATCGGGTTTTATTTAGTTTTCAACGAGTCAGTTCAACTTGAGACCACCTTTCAAAAAATGTTTACCTTAATAAACAGAAATTTGCTACATGTACCCATAAGTGAATTTTCGCTTACATAAATTATTATAGTAAAATAAACATATATACGCGACAACAACAATTAACAAAAAAAAATAATAATAATAATATATAAATTAAATTACTATTATTATTATTATTATTATTTAGATTATAACCTGTGGAAAACAAAGCTCCCTGGCTCTCTCTCTGACAATAACCAAATGTATGATTCATCTATTTTGATTACTCATACTCTTTTGAAATATACTGTGAAGTTAACTGATAATTAATACTTTTTCTCTTGCACATATTTTTTAGAATTTATTGAACAGCCGTTTAGTACTGTATCATTAAAATGCCTAACCACTTTTATTATATAGATTATGCATATATCAATCCAATAATAAAGAAAAATCAAGTATTCAGGTTTATTAGTTCCCAGTACTATAGATATGGAGAACTTAGGTATTCGTGAATTTTTTTCTTTAGTTCCTTTAATATTTTTTCTTTTTACTTTTTCCCTCATTTTGTTCATACTAAAGTACGGTTATTGTAAGTTAAATATCTGTCAAAATGAGCACTTATAAATTTTAAAAAACCGTTTTAAGAAAAAAAAATAATAATAATAATAGGGGCCTCTACACCCTACTCGTTCCGCCCACCAACCCCCGACTTGCTTCGCTTATTAACCCCTTCTGGACTCTGTTCGCCTATTCGCTGTTTTGTCTTTCACTGAATAGGAATATTAACAGCGATAAAAGCAGAACAATATTATAGAAATCCTTATATTTAATGTCAAATTAAAATACGTAATATTTAATATATATATATATATATATATATATATATATATATATATATTGTTTCGTATTCTGGTTAGCTGTCTTGCTGGAGTTATTATGAAATACAAGCTAGTGTTTAATAAATGTTTGATCATTTTTCTGCCTTATCCATTTAAGTTTTTGTCTTTTCCATATTATATTCTTCATTTTATCTTATCGATCTATTATTTAGCCATATATGTGCTTTTTTATTAAACTGTCTGCCTAGGGAGAGAGTTTGATCAATAAAAGCATGCCTTAACCCCACACGTATGTCTCAAGTCATATGGGGCATTTTTGACAGTTTAAATCATTTATTTTATGTTTTTGCAGTTAGTTTTACTTATGAATTGTTTCACTTTAATTAATTTTCTCGTAAGTTTTTCTTAAGTTATTTTTGTTACTTATTTACAAATATTATGACTGAAAACATATATTATAATTTCATATATATATATATATATATATATATATATATATATATATATATATATATATATAAAGAATAAAATGAAATTCCTAATATTTAGATCATTTTGCGTTTTGCGTTACAGCTTTAGTATATGACCCCTTGACAATTTTTAAACTTTTGTCACTACTTAACGATGAATTTTGTTGGTATAATTGCTTGTTATATTAAAAACTAGTATGTTGTGGCCACCACAAGACTTTCTTCTATATTTACCTATACATATTCAATCAGTAACAATATTAAAAAAAAAAAAAAAAAAAAGTACGATTTTTTTTTTCTAAGTTTTTTTTTTTTTTTTTGTTAAAAGTGAAAAAAATCGATAACTTTGTTTTAAAGTATCACAGATTTATAGTTCAACCATTCGTTTTAAAGGTATTGACGAGACCTTTCGAAAGATAACCATCTTGAAAATTTATCCCCCCGGGGGGGTACTTCCCCCCCAGGGGGGGAAGCGATGCCCCCCCATGCAGAAAATTTTTTTCCTAGTTACATACTACTATTATCAATAATTCATATTAATTTTACAATCACAAGTTTAAAACAACTCTAATTATGCACATTTATACGAATTTTTGTCCTATGCTGCCATGTTAAAAATTTAGATAAAATGCTATCACAGCACCACCTGTTGAGCTATTGATCCCCAAACATAATCAGCAACAGTTTATGTCGGGGACCAACTAAATACCAAGTTTGGTTAAATTTCGTTAAAAAAAAAAAAAAAAAATTGCGATATTTTTCTAAGTTTTTTTTTTGTTAAAAGTTAAAAAAATCCATAACTTTGGTTTAAATTATCACAGATTTATCGTTCAACCATTCGTTTTAAAGGTATTGACGAGATCTTTCGAAAGATACCCATCTTGAAACTTTGCCCCCCCCGGGTGGGGGGGCAACCGATGCCCCCACATGCACAAAAATTTTTTCCTAGTTAACTACTACTATTATCAACCTGATCTTTCGAAAGATACCCAATGTGAAAATTTACTTCCCCGGGGGGGGGGGATTTTCCCCCCCGGGGGGGGATCCGATGCCCCCCCATGCACAAAATTTTTTCCCTAGCTAACTACTACTATTATCAATAATTCATACTAATTTTACAATCACAAGTGTAAAATAACTCTCTTTATGCCCATTTATACGGAATTTTGTCCTATGCTGCCATGTTAAAAATTTGCATAAAATGCGATCACAACGCCACCTATTGAGCGATTGATCCCAAAATCTAATCAGCTCCAGTTTATGTCAGGGTGCAACTAAATACCAAGTTTGGTTAAGTTTCATTCATTGGTTCGTGAGATACAGCGTCCACAAAAAAATGATACAGACAGACAGACAGACAGACAGACATTTTTTAAAAACTATTAATTCGTGTTCTCCATATCCCAAAACATGTAAATCCATCAAAAAATGGACTTCGAAAATTTTCGCGAATCCAATACTTTCTCTATATTACATATAGAAGAAAGTAAAAAAATAAATAAATAAATAAAAAATAAAAATCTAGTATCTAAATGTCGTGATCGTTTTGAGGAGCAGAATTTTTTCGTTATCCATTATAGGCATGCTTTTAATTTGGCGATATTTTTTTATATTTACATTTGTGTTATAACAAGTTTTTTAAAAAAGGTAACTGGATTTAGGCTTGGAAATTTTATGCTTATGATTCGGATTATTTATTCTTTTTTACTTTCTTCTATATGCAATATAGAGAAAGTATTGGATTCGTAAAAATTTTCGACCTCGGGTTTTTGATGGATTTACACGTTTTGAGAGCTGCAGAATACGATTTGACTATTTTTAGAAAATGTCTGCCTGTCTGTCTGTGTGTGTGTGTGTGTGTGACAAAAATTTTGTGGCAACTGTATCTCAGGAACTACTGCACAGAATTTCATACAAATTGGTATGTAGTTGCACCTTGATATAAATTAGTGCCTATCAACTTTTGGTAAAAATTGTCTTACAGGTTGCGTTGCCATCCCACTTTTTCTAAATTTTTAACATGGTGATATAGGACAAAATTTTGTATAAGTATGCATAAAGAGAATTATTTTTTAGTAATCATTATGAAATTTACAAGAATTATTTATAATAGAGATAGTCAACTGAGAAAAATTTTTCGTATGTGTAGGAGCCTCGCCACGCCCCCTGGGGGGGAAGTCCCCCCTCGAGGGGAGTAAATTTTCAAGAGGGGTATCTTTCGAAAGGTCTCATCAATACCTTTAAAACGAATGGTTGAACTATAAATCTGTGATAATTTAAAACAAAGTTATCGATTTTTTTTTACTTTTAAGAAAAAAAAAAAAACTTAGAAAAAAAATCGTATTTTTTTTTTTTTTTTAACGAAATTTAACCAGGCTTGGTATTTAGTTGGACCCTGACATAAACTGGGGCTGATTAGATTTGGGGATCAATCGCTCAACAGGTGGCGCTGTGATCGTATTTTTTCTAAATTTTCAGCATGGCAGTATAGGACAAAATTTCGTATAAATGTACACAATGAGAGTTGTTCTTAACCTGTGATTGTGAAATTAATATGAATTATTGATATTAGTAGTAGTTAATTAGGAAAAAAATTTGGGGCATCCCTTCCCCCCCTAGGGGGAAGTACCCCCGGGGAGTGTAAATTTTCAAGATGGGTATCTTTCGAAAGGTCTCGTCAATACCTTTAAAAGGAATGGTTGAACTATAAATATGTGATAATTTAAAACAAGTTTATCGATTTTTTTTTACTTTTAACAACAACAAAAAAAAAAAAAACCTGAAAAAAATCTTTTTTTTTTTTTTTTTTTTCTTTTTTGTTACTGCGTGAATTTCTATAGGAAAATATAGAAGAAAGTCTTGTGGTGGCCACAACATACTAGTTTTAAATTATCATTCATGTAAGCGCTCATAGCACTATTTCGCAGGAATGTCGAACAAAAATCTATATTAAACTTTTTCTTGCGAAAAAGTTTCTAATACCTAAATATTTTGAAAGAAGGGGGGAAAGGAAATTAAATTAAATAATATCTGTATAACTGATGTATTTCTTTTTTACTTTAAAGTGTATTTATCTTCGGATATATTTTAGTATAAAAAATATTTTATAGTCAAATTCATTTATTTATAGTCAACTTCTTTATAAATGGCAGAATGCTCTAATTTCGCATTGATAAGTTTTACCATTACAGAATTAAAGATTTCTGTGATGCATTTCATATTTATATATTTTTTGAAAAAAAAAAAAAAATCATCATCTAAAACACTTATAGAGAACCAAGTACATTCTATCTTTCGTTGTTGTAAGAAGTAGGCGGGAGAGAATTAAAAATTAAAGCTGTAGGAGATTTTTTCCAAATTAAAATGATAATAATAAACTGCTTTTCTTTTCGGATATTTTCGAATGTGTAACATTATTACCTAGCTGTACATTAGAAATATATAGATAGAGTATTTATTGTCCTCAGTTAACTAAAAAATTCCATAGTAAAAAGTACAGTAATATATATTTCATTATTCACAAAAAAGAAAAAGAACATATAAAAAAGTTGATAAACAACATAAGAAATTGACAGTAAGGAATTCAGTTTTCTAAAAGTAGGGGAAAAAAATTCTGAAGACGATTAATTCCAAATCTAAATTCATTTTTTTATTAAAAATATCTAAGATAACGCTTTTTATTTGCATACGATAAATTTCGTCGTTACCAATAGCAACATTGACATTTTTTTTTTTTTTATTATTATATATATAGATATATATAGCCCCATTTATAACATTTTAATTTTCCTTTGGAAAATGACGTTATTGTGGATAAGGACGTAATAACAGAAATTATTTGAGAGACAGCAAAGAGAGTATCTTTATAAAGCCGACTCTTTCAATTAATAACTTCGTTAGTTAAAATGATAGAAATTTCTAATTGCTTCAAATGTCTTTCTTTGGAGTATTCGGCGCACATTGATACCCCTCATGATGCGGAGCACTTTGCCCTCCGCGAGGAGTTGCGGTCGCAGACAAAAAAAAAAAAAAAATTACGCCAGCGACAGTAACTTTATTTTTAATATATAAAGATTATAATTACTTGCATATTGTATACACACCGCGTGTACATTAATTATCTATTATACTCAAAACCCATAATTTTCAATAAAAAAAGGATTGGGTAAATAGCTTCCAAAATCGCAAAATTGCTTTATAGCCTCCAATCTAATACTAGTGAAAGTAATAGAAAATTGACTGTATTGAATGATATAAATAAAAGGTTATTTAACATTCTGGCAGCAAAAAATTAAACATATAAATGAATATACATATTATGCAATTAATTTGAGAATTCATTTAGACTTTTAGTAAATGTTGTGCATAATAAAAAAAAAAAATAAAAAAAGTTAAATTAGCTGTAATATCTCTATATATATCATTTATGCTTTAAAAGATTTTCATATATAGATAGATATATACAAATCTGTATGTTCGCGGTTGTACGTTTATAAGAAAAAAACTGTAAATATGATGAAAAAATATGTAAATATAGCATCAAAATTCTCATAGTAGTGTATTCCTTAAAATAATGTTCATTTTGAGATATATTCTTCAAACCATCTTCCACACATACATTCATTCATTTCCATAAAATAAAAGATCATAAAAATATTATGATAGCAATATGTTTTAATTTTTAAATGGATATAAATATTGCATTAATTCAAATTTATAATTAATTGTTTAAACTGACTACGTAGAAACTATTTATAAAGTTGAAAAAATAATAGAAAATGCGAAGATTTAAATCTATATTATTTTATATTTTGATAATAATTATGTTTTATAGAAAAGTTAATCACAACATATAGATTTATATTTGCAAAAAATATTCAGATACGAAAAACTTAAAAACATAAAATAAATAAAAATATGTCAAACAGCTCTGAAAACAAACATGTGGAAAAAAATGACATACCTTCCATGGAGATTTGGCTGAAAACCGAATGTTACTCAAGAGAATATTACTGGCTTTTCTACTTTCTGGGTTAAGCCAGTTTACGGATTGAAAAATTCAAACTTGGCAAAGGATTGGGAAGAACAAATATTGTTTGAAATATTCTTTACTTTAATGCAAAGGTTTTCTTCTTCTTTTTACAGAAAATATATAGTTTCATTGATTAAAAACTGCCTGTGGAAGCTTATGCATAATATTAAAAAATTATATTAAAAATTCAGAAATGATAATACAGTCTGATAAAATTAAAAAGTCTCCTCCTTAAAATAATTTTCTCATGAAATTTTATGACATGTTATATGTAAAATTTAATAATGGCCCTAGAGGACAGTTTTAGTCGTGTAATTGATAGATAAATATTTTAGTGTTAAATAAATATTTTTGAAAGGATTATATATAGATATACATTATCCAGATTCTTCTTATACTAAACATTAAAATCAAAATTCTTTTAAATTGATTTTATGATAAAAAATATTATTTATAACTTTAGAATTTAAAATTTATCTACAAAAGGAATCACTGAGTGCTGGAGAATGCAGACTATGCGTGACTACACCCCACCCCCCTGCCTTTGAGGCTCCCTTTATTTCCTTCTCTCTCTCTCTCTCTCTCTCTCTTTTTTTTTTTTTTTTTTTTTAAGAGCTATCCTGCATCTAATGTATGTCAATTCGCTTTCGTCGTCGTATCATTACGTTGGAATTTTTTGAAGCTCACAGTTGCGAGCTTGTTGATCATGTAACTCCTCTTTAGGCTTCTACATCTTCAGGTGGAGGTAAGTGGTGGTCTCGATCTCTATGGGAAGTACTCCCGAAGCTTTTGTGATGATTTAATAAAAATCTAAATTAGACAATAATGGAAATGATTATTTCTAACAAATTATATTTATGTATTGTTTATGCATATACTACATCTATATACATAAAATCGTTTGTTCTGAGTGAGTGAGTGATTCATTATCGCCCAGCCCAAATCCCTTGACCTAGAAGCATGAAATATGATGAAAACATTCCTTTTGTGACGTAGACATCCACTAAGAAGCGATTTTACAAAATTCGCCCCCGAAGAGAGGGCAAAACGTGATTTCACAAAATCCTTCATATCTCACACAAAAAAACAGATAACCGTAAACTTTTTGCTTTAAAATATAGCTAACACAAACAACATAAAATATTTAAAATATAGCTAAGAACAAATTTCTGGAATTTTAGGAATTTGGTCTCCAAGGGGGGAAGTGTGCAAAACGTGATTTCACATAATCCTATATATCTCAAAAAAAAAAAAAAAAAAAAAAAAAAAATATACGTGAAATTTTTCCACTAAAATATAGCTAATACAAATACCTAAAAACAAATTTCTGGAATTTTAGAAATTCTTCCAAGGTAGGGCTGGAAGGGAAAAAACATATGTGGTAAAAAAAGTAGAAATACAACTATATTTCTATAACTATATTTCTAGATCGTTCAAAATTGGTACAGATAGGCTTTAGAGGCATCCAAGTCGAATGAGAATATTTTCGAAAGTGTAAAGTTATTAGGAAGGGCGAGAAGACGGGGGTAGGGGGTGCAAAAAAATAAATATCGAGTTAGATCATTGAAAATTGGTACATAGAGGTTCGATTGCGGATATTTTCGAATTTATAAAATTTTTAGGAGAGCCGGGAAGGGGAGGCGAAGGGGCAAAACAATAGAAATAGAGTTAGACCGTTCAAATTTTGCACGTATAAACTGTTTTGGACCTACATATCGAATGCAGATATTTTCAAATGGGAAAAAATATTAGGATAGACGGGAAGGGGGGCGAAGGGGAAAAAATATAGAAATAAGAGTTAGAGCATTGAAAATTAGTATTATTAGGTTTTAAGGACCGAGGAAGCGATTGTGGATATTTTTGAAAGTGTAAAATAATTAGGAGGGGCGGAAACGGTGGGCGAAGGAACGCGCGTGCCCTGCGCGCGTGTATACGCTGCCGCAAGCAATGGGGGCTCGGACCGATTATTCCACCGATGAGAGAAGAATTGTTTTTGTATTTTATATTTATGTTTTCCCCTTACGATAATATAGTGATTCCTTAAGAGTGTCGAACATAAATGTGCGCGCGCTGCACACAATGGCCTCCGCTGCCAAAGGCAGTGGGGACCCGGTGCGATATTTTTCCCGATCAGAATTTTTTTTTCTCTCTCTTTTTTTTTCGCATGATAAAAATTAATGCAATTTTGATAATTCCTTAATTATAGTGATTCATTTAAAAATAGTGACCAGCGAAGCGGGCATAGCCTACTAGAGCTATATAAAATTCCTGTTTCCCTTCCTTTTGACTTCAAAACAGAGAAAATACATCACTACTTTAATTTTTAAAGGCTTCCCTTGTTAAGTTTGAACAATCAATCCATTTTAATAATAATAATAATAATAATAATAATAATAATAATAAAAAATCATCTTTAAAATTATAAATTTAATTGTGTGCATCTGGCTCCTAGAGGCTTCCCTTGTTAAGTTTTAACAATCAATCCTTTTTAATAAAAAAAAAAAAAAAAATCATCTTTAAAATTGTAATTTTAATTATTGATGACTGCCTAAAAATGCTTATCCTTATATGTGTGCTCTTTGGCATTATTGCTTGTGATTGAGTCTTCTTACAACTTAAAATTTAATTCTTCTTAATACTTTGTTTTTAATTCTTCCTAATACTTTGACTTCAAGTTCACTTAATTTTGGGTTAATCATAATAAGTTCAATTCTTACCCTAATTAATTTAGGATTAACTTTAACATGTTCCAATATTCATAACTCTTATTATTTGATAGTTGCTCAAAATTCTCTTAATCATGCAGTCAATACTTCTTAATTACACTCCTTATTGCATTGGCTTTTTCTTCTGAGGTAATTTTACTGAATTATTGTTTATATAGCTACCGAAAGATGGCGCTTGTTCACTGAGATCATATGCATTCATTCTCTAGTCCTTTACTTAAACGATATAATTATTAATGTTTTAGGTACTATTTATTTAACTCTACTAGTTTAAAATTTAATTAACTTTATATTATAATTTAACATTATCATTTAATATTTACTGTGTATGTTATCTTTAATGAAAATGTTCTGAAGTCCATTCGATTAATCGATTTTTGTAGAGCTTTTATTTTTGATTTCAATTTCTGTTTTGGCAGCACCCTTTTCTCCAGTTTGTGTTAACTGTTTGACATGTGGTTGCAATGATTCTTTCGTGTTTTCTTTTTGGTTTCCTTGAGGATTTTATTTAATCTTTGTTTTAATTTAATATTTCACTTATTTCTCATTCTATTTGGTTCTGCTGCTTCGATCGTGGCGTGAAATGATATAAATTGCTATAATTAGCAATATCGTTTTACGAAATCGATGCAGCTTTCACAGCTTTATGAAGTACTCGCCCCTTGATATGTATACTTCTAATTATAAGCATTTATATCCAATTAATTCTGTGGTTAATTATTTGTTTTCTTTGTCATTAGTTTAATGGTCCTTTTCTATTATCATTCAGGTCGGCGTATGTATTTTAAGTTATCATTGTAACTCATTAGTTCTTAATCTGTATCGCAATTTTTGTGTCAGTCTTTCCTATATGTTAAATTCAGTTCTATATTTTTGTGTGTTGTTATTGTTTTAGTTCTATTAACTGCTAAATTTTAAGATTAAATTTTATTACGTCTATTTATATATATATATATATATATATAGTATATAAGTATTAAGTATTAAGTATAAAATTTAACTGCATATTAGAAAAAATAATTTTTTCCTAACAAATATTTGTCAGAAAAAAGTATTAAACTATTGATTTAAAAGATACTATATAGCAAACAAAAATTCTGTGTGTGATTCCCATCTTCTATTTAAATTAAGAATAAAAAATGTATCGCTATAAACATAATTTCTAAGTATGGTAATTGGTTATGCACTATAAGATAAGATTGGTTATAGGACGATCTGATAACAAATAGCAGCTTTAGCATACTTGTCTTGTAAAAGCACTAGATTTGGAAAAATAAATTTAATTTATACGAAAAATTTTCAAAATCCATTGAGTTTCTTTTTTTTTTTTTTTTTTTTTAAGTGTAATTTCTTTCAATGTGAAAATCGAATTTCACAAAATTTGTTTGCAATGGACATGACCATTTAAAATTTTCCCTTCGTTTAAGATGGATATGAATGAAAAATATATCACAATCTCATCACAATCATATCACAATCTCATATCACAATCACGGGTTTGAGATAACACTGAAGTTTAATTGTAATTGTATAATGTTTTGAGGGATTTTTCTATCTCTTACATTTTATTGTAGCATTATTATAATATTATATCTTCTGTTTAACTGCACCTTCAATATATTATGTTGTTCTTATTGTTTAACTGCATAGGTGCCAGGCTTATAAGCTTTCTTTTTTTAGCATAACTTTTACTATCTGAAACTTTTAATTACATTTAATCATAGAGAACATAGTTCATAGCTGAACTAAAAAAAAAAGTTAATGAAAAATTCCATAAAAAAAATTCCTGTAGCAAAAAAACGTACAAGTTGGCAACTAAATATCTGTTGTCAACGATACTTATTTTTTCGAAAGCAAATGTTTAAAACTGTGTGGAACGTCAGAGTGGCAGCAGGTGTTGTAAAGTTGTTATTATTCGTTATTCGTTATTTTTTATTTATTTTTATTTTTTTAATTATTTCTTAATCATGACTAATACGATTGAAGTGTTGAAGTACTACAATTTAGATTAAATACTAAGTATATATCTTGAAGCCTTTCCATGGTATTTCCATATGGTTCTCTTTTGCAGTATTTTCAGGAACGTTATTATTTCCATTTATTATAAACTAGCTGGAACCCGTCGAATTCGACGGTCCCTTTATTGACCGTAATGTTTCAAAAATCGTCGCATCATTGTTTAAATGTATTTCAAGTTAAAACATCTAATATAATTTACGACATTTCACTTAAAAAAAAAGAAATTCGGAAAAATGTTTATAAATAGAAATACTATATAAGACATCACTTTCTACAAAGTACTGTCAATGTGACGTCAAACTGACTCCAAATAAACAGTTGCTATCTTTTATTTTCTATTTCGTTTAATACTGAAACTACATTTTAGCTGACCCAACCGGCGTTTCCAGGGCCCATGATAATAACCTTAAATGAACCTTAAATTTGTATGATTTTTTATCGTTAACTCGATTTTGTTTGAATTTCTATTTTAAAATAAAGCATCGAGAAAAAAATAATTAGCTGTAACAAAAAAAAAAAAAAAAAAAAAAAAAAAAAAATTACCTCGAACCGAACGAAACTCTGCCTTGTGACCCCAGTGCTTGCGACAGCGCATACACGGACGTTAATAACATGAACAAATTCCCAAAAATTAACCTGGAATCGAATGAACACGTCCGGCGTTGCCCGGGTCCATGATAATAACCTTAAATGAACCTTAAATTTGTATGATTTTATATCTTTAACTCGATTTCATTTGAATTTCTGTTTTTAAATAAAAGCATCGAGAAAAAAATAATTAGCTGTTAAAAAAAAAAAAAAAAAAAAAAAAAAAAAAAATTACCTCGAACAGAACGAAACCTTGTGACTCTCGTGCCTGCGGCAGCGCATACACGGACCGCTAATAACATGAAAAAATTCCCAAAAATTAACCTGGACCCGAACGAACCCGTCCGACGTTGCCCGGGCTCATGATAATAACCTTAAATGAACCTTAAATTTGTATGATTTTATATCTTTAACTCTATTTTCTTTGAATTTCTACTTTTAAATGAAAGCATCGCAAAAAAAAATAATCATCTGTAACAAAATAATTACCTCAAACCGAACGGAACTCGGGCTCGTGACCCCAGTGCCTGCGGCAGCGTATATGCGGGCCGCTAATAACATGAAAAAATTCTCAAAAATTAACCTTGAACCGAACGAACCTCTGACTCGTGTTTCCGCTGCCTGTGGCTGCGGCACCGTATAGACGGCATGTTACGCACGCGCTGCGAAATCCGCTTTCCTCCACCAGGGGGCGCAGTATGTTGTATACGAACATCACCAATCGTCCTGAAATTCCAAGACGTTTCAAATAAGGTGTCACATGGTTGTATCAACTGCAAAGTGTTTTAGTTGCACTTTCCACCGCCAGGGGGCACAGTGTGTTCTGTATGAACATCACCAATGGTCAGAAAATACCAAGACCTTGAAAATAAGGTGTAACATGGTAGGGTTTACTACAAAATCACCTAGTTCCATTTTTCACCACCAGGGAGCGCACTATATTGTATACAAACACCCCCAATCAACATGAAATTTCAAGACCTTTAAAATGGGGGGGCTACATGAATGTGTCTAGAACGGATTTCTCCCTCAAAATATTTTCCCCTCCCCCCCCTCATCTACTTTCCCCCCTTTTAAATCGAAAATTCTAAAATCGCAGAAATTGATCTTTTAGTAATCGAGTCTAGTACCCCCATGTACAATTTCTTCACCGTCAAGTAATTTGGAGCTGAGTTAAGCTCGCATATGTGTTTTCGACCCCTGCCCCGTCAGTGGGGAACCTTTCGACTTTTTTTATTTTTCTCTTTTGATTACACATCTACAGACCAAGACCTTTTTTTAGACACCTCAACCAAATTTTTACACCTAGCCGTTCTCTCAATTTAGTGGAGACAGACGAAACATATTTCAAATTAATATATAGACTACAATTTTCATATGTTCGTAGAGATTGTTTCTACAAATTGTTTAAATATACATCTAAATATAGTTTTACTACTTGCAATTTAATTGCAGAAACAAATTATTCTACAGAAATTCACTTTTTCTTCCCGATAACCAGTTTATTTCTATTATACTTTTATATAAATTTATGTAAAATTTATGCACAAACTTTTACTATAATAACAGTGAAATGAAATAAAAATTATTTTCTGTTAAAATGTTCAGTGTTCAATGAATCTTTCTATACAAATCTGAAATATTTTCTTATATCATAAAAATTTTATGTTCATATAATTCATAAAAGATATCCTCAATTTCATTTTAAAACACAGCATAAAGTTTATGACTATGTTAAATAAATAAATAAAAAATTATCTTTGCAACGCAAACATTTAAAATCTGACTATAAAGTTTACGACCATGTTGTGGAAAACTTTACAATCAAAAATTCCTATGTACATCTTTTAATAACCTTCAAATAAAATATAAGGTCTTTAAACTTACAGATACTTGTAAAACTATGATAATAATTGTTTTATTTATTTTTCACGTAATTGGTTCAGGTTTAAATTTTTTTATCTTGTTTCACCGATATTTTGTTTCAGAGTAAATAAAAATTATACTTTTTAATTAAAAATGAAAATATTATCTTAAAGGTATGTGTACAATTTGCTAATAATTCAGAGAATGAAATTACCTAAATATTTAACTTAAATAATGCGAAATTTTATTCAAGAAACTTTTAATTCCGTTCATTTTTAACATTATATTGTTAAACATATCATATATAAAAATAGTGTACATTAGATTTTATACATTCGGATATTTGCCAAAAAGTATCTAGTGGTAAGAATCAAATTAAATATTTAAGATCAAATGTATTAATTTTTTATAAATTATCATATACATAAGCTATGAATATTTCAATCGTACAAAAATCCAAAACTCTCAATATTTTTTAAACAAAACAATATATGGGGAAAATTCAATTTGGTTGTCCACTTGGCGATTTTTCCAAAAATCGCCAAGTATCCGACGAACGTAAATAACTTACCTCTAAAGTGTTATCCATATTAAATTCAGCTTACTATACAAAACTCTTTAAAGCATCAATAAATATCCGAACAATTGAATAATTTCCATTCTATTTCCTCAAAATTGATTCATTTCACCAAAATTTCATATAGCAAATTTTTTTATATATAAAGTTGTTTTTAAAACTAATTCGTCAGCATTGCACCATTTTCAAAACATTGAAAATGCTCACTCAATCGCACTTCTCTAATCATTTATAAGCTTCCGCCTTACTCACAAACGTTCGTAGAGTACTGAAACTGATAGAAGTACAGTACGGATTCCCTATACTGGCTAAGGAGAAAAATTCCGCGAACATCACTGCAGATTTTGTGCTTTCTTTTGGCGATAATCGCTTTCTGGGCAACTGGTTCTTGGGATTTTGCATGTTTTAAATAATTTGGAGGAAACCTGCTTTCAAAGAGGTTGAAATTTTGCTTTGGTGGAAATGGAATGCCAATTTCAATTTGTCGAATATGTTGGTGCTTTAATCGGGATGTGTTTTTTCGGAACGGAAAATTACTATTCCGCACTCTACTCTAATATGTAGTCAATCAATACCTGTCAATGCAAACAGATGACGTAACGCAAACGTAGCGGGTAACGAAACGGATATCAAACTCAGAAAGTGCTCTCTCACAGTCTTCTATCTTTTGCAAACTAGCATGCTAGCAACACTACGAAATACGCCAAACATGAATGGTCTCCTAAACTAAATCTTATACCAATATATTCTCTAATAAAACGTTCGTGAAATTTAGCATTCTCCCAAGTAGCACGGGAACGTTCTGTGAACGTCTAATAACGGTTACAGTCGTTCAAACACCGTGTTTCGTGTCAAGAGAACGTTTGATAAGACGTTCAAAAATAGTATTACTTAGAACGTTCTGAAAAGGTTTGCTTTGTACCATCTATAAAACGTACAATTCTAGTTCTATGAAAAACGTTCAAGTGTATCACCGTCGTCACACGTTCTGTAACAGTGTGATTATAACAAATATGACAAAATGCCTTTTTTTTTCAGTTTTGTGTCCTTATTTTCAGTTTCAGATTTTGGTGGCATGCCAGTATAGAATAATCATTGAAATGTAATAGAGATGATTTTTAGGGAAAAAATTACAAAATTTTAAACTTTAATTATATGTTATAACCATTATAATTATTTATAATTTTATTTAAGTTTTATAATGTTGAATTTGTTCAAACACATTACTCCAGATTACTTTTGCAGATATTCATTATTATTTGCTTCTTAAAATGCTAATAAATTAAGTTACGAAAAAGTAATTTATTTTATTTATTTATTTTGTATATACCAAGAAAAAATGTGTTGGATAATTGGCAATTTTCGATCTCCGGTTTTCCATAGGTTTATACACTCTTGAGATGTCCAGAACACAATTCAACCATTCTTTGAAACTGCCAGTCTGTCTATCTTTGTGTGTGTGTGTTATCAAAGTTTTGTAGACTCTGTATCTCGCAAACCAATTGACGGAATTTAACCAAACTTTATGTTTAGTTAGACTTTAAACTAATTTGATAAATATCAGGAATATTTAATTAGGTATTGACCTAAATATCAGCTTTGGTGCTCATTAGCCTTTGGAATGTATCACCAGATAGGGGTCGCTTCTATGCTGTAAATTCCCACTTTTATGGGGAGATTATATCTCAGCTTCTACAGTGCACAAATGCACCAAACTTAATATGTGAAACAGATATTATGTAAAACTACGCTGATTTAATTCGGGTGCGTATATTGATCAACTGGTGGCGCTGCTCTCCTGCAATTTAATCCCGTTAACGTAATGGTAATAATTCAGTTTTTGTATTATAAATAATTATAAATACACTAAACTTGGTATGTGAAAATTATATCATATAAAACTTTGCTGAATCAGTTTGCGTGCCTATCTGACAAGTGGAGGCATTGGTATGCTGCAATTTAATTTCATTCAAGGGAACGCAATAGCTCATGTTCTATGACTTATAAGTGCTCTAAAATTGGTACGTGAAATAGATATTACAGGAATTTTACTGATTGACTGGGGTACATATCAAATGACAGGTGACACTGCTACGTTTCGTTTCAGCTTACGGGAAGGCTATACCTCATCTTCTATAATACGAATACTTATCGAACCTTGTATATGAGATATATATATATATATAATGACAAAATGTGCTGCTTCAATTTCAGTATATATCCACCGACGGATGGTGCTGCTATTACTTTCTGCGATTTTCCAGATATCTGTATTTCAGCATCTTTTGGTGAAGAATGTACAAAATTTCATATATAAAAATATTAATTATAAGAACCTGCGTTGATTAAATTTTTATGATTGAATTAATAAATTTTAAAATTTTATGGATGCTGTATCTCACGAACTAATAAAAGTAATTTATTCAAACTTGGTTTACTTGGACTGTGACCTAAACTAGTGACGATTATATTTGTTAATAAATCGTTCAATAGGTGGCGCTGTCATATCATTATTTTCAAAATTTTTAATATGGCAGAATAGGACAAAATTTCGTATAAATGTACATTAATGCGCATTGTTTTTAACTTTTCCATGGAAAATTTAATATGTGTATATATATATATATATATATTATATATATTATATAAATTTATATTAGTAATATTTAATTTAAAAAAAAAAAGTATGGGCGATTTGTACAGCACATTGTTTTCGCTATTGTATTAAAATTTTCAATATTCTTGTGAGAAAGGTCGTCTATGCTTTTAAAACGAAAGGGTGAATTCTAAATCTGTGACAATTTAAAACAAAGTTATCGATTTTTTACATTTTTCATTATGTAAAATACATTTCTTAAGATACATATTTTGTATACTATAAAATTGATTTTTCTGATATTTAGTGTTATACTTTTTTGAGATGAAAATCTTATACCTTTGCCATGGAAAATAATTTTGATAGATTATTTTAGCAAATAATATTTACGGCATTCACCTGTGCAGGAAAATATAGAAGAGAGTTTTATGATGGCCTCAGTATACCAATTTTTAAAAAGTTCAAGTTTTGAATAGTATGAAAATTCTGTATTAGAAACGGATGTTATTGAATAAATCGTGTTTTGCTTAATCAACAAATTTTCCCCGCCAGTAAACGGCCATCTGCAGTTCAGTTACACAGGAAGTTCGTATTCGTATGCTATCCAAAGTCCAAAGCTTCTCACTTCTGCCTGCTTACTCAGTGTATTTTGATTTTCTATTCATTTCTTAAGTTATTATGATTGGGATACACTACAGCTCCTACAGATAAGTTTTTCTCTTTTGTAAAATTTTACATATGCATTGAAGTCTTAAAAATTTAGTTTTTTTTTAATTTATATATATATATATGTATAACATACATTTATTTTAAACTAAATTTGCATTTTTTTTTAATTTTACAAATATTTCAAGCTAACTCCTAAATTTATTTCGTTCTATTTTTTATTACTGCAGTTTAACATTGTATACTAGTTTAACATTGTAAACTAGCAAACCCATGCGAATTTTTCGCACTTTATTTCTTCTTTTTTTGCTTTTAAAAATTGAAACTCATAAATATTATATCGAATTCCCCATCTGATTAAAATTTTAATGTATCAGAAGCCAAATTATTATTAGTACCAAATTAATATTGTGCAATAGTGAGACCAAGATCATTCAAAGAAAGGGTTCAAAATAAAATTCATGGTTGAAAGCCCAGTTTCATACTTTCGCAGGCAGTACAGTTATAGTATAGGATTTCCATGATACCTTTTAAATTTTTGTCGCGATGTTGGTGTTGACTTTTTATTTATTTTGGTATAATATTTTGCTAAAAAAAAATAATAATAATTCTTATTTTGATTATATTTTTATGTTTATGATTTTTAGTCAATTTATGACAATTATTCATATTCTGTATAATCTTTAAAGTATTTCTATGTTTAAAATGACGCTTATAAAGATTGAAGAAGCAATTTTTAAAAATACAATTTTCCATAAAATAATGTAAGCAGACAAATTTCGTATTTTTTTTCTTATTAGTTCATTGAGTTGAGTCCGCATGCTTAAATAGTGTTCATTTTTAAATATTATTTTTTATCCTTGCGTATTTCAATAATTACACTACTATATCGTTTCGGCAAAAATTAATTGCAACTGATCCACGTTAAAGAAATATATAAATAGATTTGATCATCACATTTTACATTACACTGTAGAAATGTAAAAGCAGGGAGAAGTATTAAAAAAGAAATAGTTACTAAGGCGAATCTTAATATTGCTAAATGTTTTAAATTTTGAAGTTTATTTATTTTATTTTTATTTATTTATTTGTTTACAGAATAAACTTTTAATTAATTAATTATTTATTTTTCAAAACGTTTCACCACATTTTATACTGTTATATTTCACTGCATGTGTATGTAAAATTTATAAACTCAAAATCAATAATTTAAATAAATTTCGTATACGCATGATTTGAAATATGAAAATATTAAGTAAATTTCACGTAATCTATTTAAATAAAAAAAAAACAAAATAATAATAATAATTTTTATTTTGTATATTTTTAAACGTATTTAAAATACACCGCTGTTCAAAATTAAAGGAACAAACCTGCTTTCCCATTTTCTTCTTTTATGCATAACTTTTAAACAAATAAACACATGGACATAAAATTTGGTTGTCATGTTCGTTATCATATCATTAATCGAATTTTACATAACTTTAGAATAAGTAATAATTTTAAACTAATTATTAATTTTTCTCAAAAGTAAGCTTTGGAAAAAATGAAAAATGTCAACAATTTTAGCAAAGAAAACTTAATAAAAAATTGTGTTAATGATGCATTATAAACAAGTGAAGACGCACAGCCCTCAAATGTTAAACAAAATCCAGGTTTTACTTTCTGTGTTCACTTTTCTTTTACTTTAATAACGGATTAAAAAAAAAAAAATAAAAATAATAATAATAATTACTAATTTGTATAAACTGTGATCATCACCAGAATAATAAAAACGTCGATAAATAATTTAATAACGAACGCCTTATCCGATTTTCATGTTTCTATGTAAAATTAAAAAAAAAATATTCACACGCGAAAAAATGAAGAAAAAAACAAGAAACAAAAAAGTGACTACATGAAGAAATATACGGTTTTAATCTAACGCATGCATGCGCGTACATCTTTAACCTATCTGTAATGCATCTTCATGACCATTTTTCATTAAGTTTTCTTTTCTAAAATTGCTGAAATTTTTCATTTTTTCAATGTTTACTTTTGAGAAAAATTTACTGATATTTAGTTTAAAAATTATTACTTATGCTAAAGTTATATAAAATTCGATTTATGGTATTTTAAAAAACATACTATCCAAATTTTATACTTCTGTGTTTATTTGTTTGAATTATGTGGGAAAAAAAAAGAAAACGATAAAACAATTTATTGTTTAAATTTTGTACACTTGTGTACTTCTTTTAACTAATTTTTATTTTTTGTTTTCCATTGATTGTGCATTATTATAGTTTAAAAATAGAATACGTAACATATCTGGGCATTAATTTGAGATTTCATTGATAATTTAAAATTTAATAAAATACTTTTGTGTTTGAATGCTAAAAGTTTGCAGTAAGTTTCAAAATTTAGACATAAATATTTTAAAAATTTTTTTGCTTAAGGGCCCTCTTCACTCACCGCCGCTGGAAGCCGAAGCTAATGTTATTCAATGGGAAATTTTTCTTTACAAATAACTTATTAAGTAATACATATTTTAAAATTCTGTTTTCACATTATGAAAATTCCCAGCTCTTAAATTGACGGAACTTTTCTAAAAAATAATTTTTTTAATTTTTTATATTTTACTTCGAAGCTGCAAAATACGAATTTTCAATATGTGAATTTTTTTCATTTTGCAATTTCAAAATAAAATGTTAAAAAATAGAAAAATACTTTTTCAAAAAAGTCCGTCAATTTAACAGTTGGGAATTTTCTGAATGTGAAAACAGAATTTAAAAATATGTATTAGTTAATAAGTTATTTGTAAAGAAAATTTCCCCATAGAATAACATTGGCTCGGGCTACCGGCGACGGTAAGTGAAGAGGGCCGTTAACTTATTAAAATTAATATCCAAATATGGTTATATTCTATTGTTAAATTATAATGATGCAAAATCTAGGGGGGGGGGATAATAATTAGTTAGCAGGGGCATATTATCTTAAAATTTTTCAAATTATTCCAGAACTTGAATTTATTTATTTATTTGTTTTTTAATTCAAATATTTATCTAGAATATTCAAAATACTTGATCTCTTGTTATACCATATTTCAATGCATGTATGTAAAATTTTAGAATATTAAGACAATTATTTATGAAAAATCTCATAATGGCCTACACAAAAAGAAAAAAAGAAAAGCAAAGATAAATAAGAAAATGAAGAAAAAAAATGAAAAAAAAAAAGAAGTAAATAAGAAATACAAAACTTTGAACACACACTATAAAATTCAAGAACTCGAAGCAATTGTTCCGGGTCGAGAAAAGACACAACCCTTCATCAACCGAACAAAGTAGGCACGAGTACTGCAAAAAATCTCCAACGTAGCTCTTGTATTTGCAGCACTCGTGTCTATTATGTTCGTCTGACGAAGGGTCATGTCTTCTTTCGACCCGGAACAACTGTTGCGAGTTCTTCTATTTTATTATACATGAAACAAATTTTTAGCACGTTCAAAGAACGTTCAAAAATTGTTTACATAACGTTGTGAGAACGTGTGTATAGAACGTTTTCAGAACGTTTCTACACTAATTTAGAACGTTTACAGTACGTTTTCTAGAACGTTCTGAAAATGTGTATAATGTTTTGAAAACGTTCTAAAAACGTTTAGAACGTTCTGAGACCGTATATATAGAACGTTCTCTGAACGCTTCTATAACACTGATGGTGATAGCTACACGTTCATTGAACGTTCCCTGAACCGTACTATTGTCCATCTTCAAGATGGACAAATAGACGTCTATAGCACGTTCAAAGGGAACGTTCTTAGAACGTGTTTGCAGAACAATTTTTGAACGTTCAGAGAACGTTTCGGTGCTGCTTGGGCTACTATTAAATTATTAACAACTATTAAATTATAAGCATTTATTTAATTTAGCTATACAAATGTAAACAGTTGCTTTAGCATTCTGTAAATTTTTAATGTTAATCAATACTCATTTTATAAACATACAAACAAAGAATTTTCATCGTTACTGTTAAAGAGAAAAAATACATTTTTAAAACTTTCCGACAAATTTGATATTCGATTTTTTTGTTTCTCTGGGCACGCTCTATTTTCGTACAAATTCGTAGTTTCTTGAAATTGATATAGGTTACTCGGATTCTATATAACATGTTTTCTAATTAAAATTGCATAACAAGCACAACAAAACAACCAAATAATTCGTATGTATTATGGTCTACAACTTCAGACATTAAATTGCTGGAAGATAAAAAGTAAAATTGCTCAAAGTTCTTTTAAATTATTATCATTAATTTTATTTTTAACTAAATTTAATATACTTTCTAGTTTTTATATAATGAAAAAAAATTGTAATTTTTATACAGGGCTACATTAAAAAATTAATTGATTACATTTTATTCTATGAAAGTCAATTTTCAAATTTTCTGTTTAAAAAAAGGTTAACGTTTCACCAAAATCATCGTGCCAATTTAGTAGTAAACACTATTAAAATGGCGGTACTCAGCACCAAATTAAAACACACACACATACACACACATATTGACACACATATTGGTTACAGCTAAATCAACCGATTGGTTTTAGAGAAACGCTGAACTTAATTTTTAACAACATTGAACATTCTATTTTTCTCATGATTTCTATATACTAAAAATATGTTATTATTTTTTTATCTAAATTTTATTTCTTGTAATACATTTGAAATATCGCAAAAAAAGCAGATTAGAGACTTTGATTCTATGTAAAAATCAAAGATCACTTAAAGAAGTCATTAAGTACAACAAAAATTATATAGTGTAGTACAAAAAAGAAATCGTATATTTTATGATGATTCGAGCACAAATAATGCTTGAAATATTATTTAATGATACTGTACTGTTAATGACGTAACAAAAGTTTGAAAACAAAGCCTTAATCACTCTATTACTAAGGTAACGTATTGGATTGTACAAGATATTAGAATATTAAAAGGGGAATTGGCGCTGGAAAATATATTTAAGAAAAATCAACAACGTTTTGAACGCCAAAGGAAATAATAAAATTGTAGACAACTGTTTCGGCAGCCCTTAACATACCGTCATCAGTGCATAATGAGCACTCATAAGCTTTGCACACGCGTTAAGTCAAAGAGCTTTATGCACTGATGACGGTACGCTAAATGCTATAGAAAGAGCTGTCTGCTATTTTATGATTTCTTTTGGCGTTCAAGACATTGTTGTTATTTTCTGAGATATGACTTTCATTATTATGTTTTTTTGTAACGTGAGTAAGAGTGTGCACATTAATTAAAGATTGATGTGAAAAAACAACACTGTTGTTTACAAATGCACAAAAAGTTTATTAACGTTCATTGTGCAATAACATAAATTAACAAAATAAGATGAACACACATAAATATAGAAAATGAACTCACAGCAAAACTTAAACACTTGAACAATTTTAAATAACAAAAAAAAAAAAAAAAATACAGCCAAGGTAGCCTTCTTTCAAAAAGGCACTCACAAATCAGATAGCTCTCAACTTTCTAGTTAACATAGTAATATAGTAATTTTCTCGTAATCTGACGTACACTCTATTTTCTCCCTCTTTTATTTTCTCTCAAGTTTCTCCGTTACAGGCGCAGCAATAATCGAAAATCTGGGAATATATAGTTGATAGTATTCCGCTAATATATTAGTCTTTGTAGTGGGAGTGTGAAATTGTTCAACAACCTGAACTTTAATCTTTGACAGAAATCTTTTCCACTGTCCTACGACATGACCCATGTATGTTACATGCTTTTCTGCGAAAATACATTTTGATAGTTTAATTTTTCAAGTTAGTGCTTAAAACCCTATGTAATATATCGCTTAAATGGTCTAGACAATCGTTCCAATCATTCGAAATGATAATAATATCGTCCACGTACGGAACGGCAAATTCTTCAGCTCTTGTATAAATTCTGCAAACATTTTCGTGAAGAAATATGGGTCATTTTTTAATCCAAATGTCCCTCGTAGCTGTCTGTTACTTGCAAAACTAGTCATAAAAGTTGTTAACTCTTGTGCACGGGGAGTGAGTATCTGCCAATACCCTTTTGAAAAATCCAATACCGTAATGTACTTTGCCGCCACTGACATCAATTCGATACTCTTTTAGACGTTTGATAGAGGGTAAAATTCTGTTTGCATCACCGTTTTCAACTTTCGATAATAAATAGAAAGACGAGGTTCTTTTTCCCGAATATCGACAAGAATCATTGGTAGTGTAATTTGAAACCCCTGTTTCAATTATTTGGCTTGACATCATTTTGTTGACTGCCCGTTTTCATATTTATTTCTGCCTTGGAGAAAGTCTATACGTTTTTGTTCGACAGAATTTTTCACTAATGAACTAAATGTTACGTTGAATTTGTTACACCTTGTTAAATTGAGAATATATTGGGATATTTATGTAAAAATTGCTTTAAAGCTTCAATTTGATCGTCATTCGGTGTTTAGTCAATCATTTAGTTCATTTTTCTGCACAATCTAAAAGAAAGTCATAATAATTGGGTCTGTGTCAATAAATGGCAGAAAACTTCGATGGTTTTACGAAAAACTCTGAATCATAGCAAAGTCAGAGAGTTTTTTATTTTTTTTTTAATGCAGTATTTTGGGATGGCATTTTAAAATCATTTTAGCAAAGCAAGCGAGACTTTTCCTTTCAGTATATTGGGATGGCATTTTAAAAACTGCAAAATACACTTTTCTGACTCTAAATACAGCCCATATCCACGCATCAGTACAGAAACATTCTTTTCCTGCTCACTGTTGCCAAAATAGCTTAACAAAACTTTTGAAGTGTGACATCGTGGAAAAAGATCAAACTGGCAAGCATTTGTACTTCCTCTTACGTATAAATAAGTAGAGAAAGTACTGTTTTTAGGACAGATTTTCAAAATTGAGTTTTTGCCATAATTGCACGTTTTGGTGTACACTGAATCTAACAATCAGTTAATAAGTTTCAAAAAGTGTATTCCGAGTGAAAATTCTCTAAATAAAATGAAAAAATTGCTAATTCTCAGCCGACTTTTCTTTGTGTGTGTGTGTGAGTAAATGCAGCTACAATATTTAAACAAGAGAGTTTTGGAGAGAAAAGTCCCTTCTGCGCCTCACACAGAAATGCAGGTCAATTAAAACTATTTTCTAAAATTATTTTAACTTTTAAAGATATGTGTTCAAGTACAGTGTGCTTATTAATCTTAAATATTTAAGTGTAATAATATGTCTTTAATAAAGTAAGGTTAAAGAAAGTAGTGGATATGCTACACCAGATTGTTGTGACTGTTGAGATATTTTGATGATGTTAGTTTGTTGTTTATAAATAATGCTTATAATATACAGTTGGCAGCAAAATTATTCGAGCGCTAGCAATTCTTCCTATGTAAAAAAGTATACTTAGTACTGCTTTGTTAAATAAATCGTTGTCGAGTCATGTCCTTTCTAAGAACATGACTAAGAACATTTTTAAAGAACGTTTATTTTGTATCTTTCTAAGAACATTTATTTAACAAAGCAGTACCAAGTGTACTTTTTTATCGTATTATTATGTCATGTACATAATAATATGTCATATATCATATTATTATGTTATGTTCATATGTTCTTTCTGAGAACATGACTCAACAAGGATTTATTTAACAAAGCAGTACTAAGTGTACTTTTTTATATAGGAATTATTGCTAGCGCTCGAATAATTTTGTTGCCAGTGGTACATTTCCTATAAATTTCGTATTTCATTGTCAAATATTAGCTACTTTTTTTTTTTTTTTTTTTTTTTTTTTTTTTTTTTTTTTTAACTTTACAATCTGTCAGTGCAATGAATTCTCATTAAGACAGACATTCAAGGTGTAATGATTTTAATCCATATTAACGCAAACCCATTGTAGCAAGAGGTCACAAACAAAAATAAACATTAGAGTATAAAACACGTGTTATTTATACTGACATAATAACATGAATGAAAATTTTTCCTATAATTTTTTATTATTATTATTACTTTATTAAATGTAATAATTTAGGAAAAAATTAAATGCAAAATCATTTCCAAGATGAAGCAAAAAAATTCATTTTTCTTTATCCTGGTGATAAAGCATCATGCTATTTCCTACATTGTTAATAACGGCGAGTAAAAGAGATTAAATATTTGTATTTGTATAATTTCACGTTAAAATCATGAATTGAAAATTATTTTGAGAATAGTCTTAAAAAAAAATATATATATAATAATAATAATATATACATATATAATGCACAGGCAACCATATTTAACTAGCAACTACCTTAGAATAAAACTAAGGTAAGTTTGAAGTTAAATTAAATTCTATAAAAAATTGTATAAGTAAAATTTATAATTTCAAAAGTCAAAGAGTATAATTAATTTTTTCAATGTTAAAAATCAGTCTTCACTAGTAATTTTAATTAGATGAAATTTTATTCTTATTGGTCTATGTGGTTTCAGTGGTCTTAAATCTGTTGCTTGACTTTTACTACGATTTTAAAAATTATTTATATATATATATATATATCCATCTTAACGAATGAGCTATATATATATATATGGATCTTGGGTAAGATATTCGTCAATTTTACGTAATATATGCTCCTATATAGCCATTCGAAAAATCGCAAAAGTAAACAAAAGGAATCTGTCGGTCGGTATAATCCAAATTAAATCATTTTAGTTCTGTATAATGACCATGACACATCGTGTGTAAGATAGTCGTCAATTTTGCAAAATATATGCTCCTATATAGCCATTCGAAAAATCGCAAAAGTAAGCAAAAGGAATCTGTCGGTCGGTGTAATCCAAATTAAATCATTTTAGTTCATTATAATGACCATGACACATCGTGGGTAAGATAGCCGTCTAATTTTATGAAATATATGCTCATACATAGCCGGTCAGTATAATCCAAATTAATTCATTTTAGATTTTTATAATGGCAATGTCACACCTTGGGGTAAGATATCCGTCTAATTTTAGAAATATATGCTCATATATTGCTATTCGAAAAATCTCAAAAAGTAAGCAAAAGCAATGTCATCTGTCGGTCGGTATAATCCAAATAAAATCATTTTAGATTTTTATAATGGCCATGTCACACCTTGGGGTAAGATAGCCGTCTAATTTTAGAAATATATGCTCATATATTGCTATTCGAAAAATCTCAAAAAGTAAGCAAAAGTAATGTCATCTGTCGGTCGGTATAATCGAAATTAAATCATTTTAGATTTTTATAATGGCCATGTCACACCTTGTGGTAAGATAGCCGTCTAATTTTAGAACTATATGCTCATATATTTCTATTCGAAAAATCTCAAAAAGTAAGCAAAAGCAATGTCATCTGTCGGTCGGTATAATCCAAATTAAATAATTTTAGTTCTTTATAATGGTCGTATCACGATGTAATTTAGCGTTTTTATATGTTATAGAGGAATAAGTGTCAGATGTATTAACCGAGAGATACATTTCGATTTTATTAACACACGCACAAGATACATGCACGCACACACACGAGCACATTCATGTGCTCAATAAAGCAAGTATCACTTATAATGAAGCATTTTTCCTTATTAGTAGGGCATACCAGCGGCCTAGCGGTTCTGCGTTCAAAGCTGGTAGACATAAGGTGCCAGGTTCGATCACAGGTCGCACTCGTCGGCCTAGCCGTTCAGATTTTTCCATGGTTTTTTCGGAAACATGCGCAAATAAACACGAGGACACTCTTCCTCAGGCCTAGGAACCTAGTGCAGTCAGTCGGTCTTAATTCCCACAATCCAACCCAAGCCTTATTATTAAAGTGGTAGACAGCATTACACGGGAAAAATATGCATTTCAAAATCAAAATTTTAAAGAGTATCATCAATATTGATTAAATAAAAAATTATCAATTCTTCTTCTATTTCATCATTTAAAATAAAAGTAGTCTATAAAACATTTTATCTGTAAACAAAATAAATAAACAAATATAAACCAATAAACAAATACGTAACACTTGTTTAATATCTCTAAATTATTGTTTTACCCTCAAGAAAATGATTTTACTTTCAATCATTTTACTTTTATTTTTTTTTTTTAACTGAAAAGGAAAAGAACGAAAAGAAAAGAAAGGAAATGTGTTTGTTTGAAAGAAACATGTTATAGCATAAATAAATTCAAAGGAAAGTTTATCATTCAGGGCAAATCTGAGGATATGACAACTTAAACTAAATAATACAAGGGAAAAACACAAGTTTTCTGCGGAGAACAAGCTCAGCCTTTCATTTGTTTGCGGTAAGCTGTTCCGTAAATGGAAAATTTTAAAAAGTATAGAAAAATATACGGAAAGGAATAAAGGAAGATAATAAATATTTTCATGTGTATATATAGTGATAAATTCATGTAACGGTAAACATTCATATGTATAGTTGCGTAGCAAAAAATATTATTTACTATTCTATTTGAAAATAATTTCTTAAACTTCTACTAAGATAAAGGAATTATACAGCTTTACAAAAATAATGTTGACAAAATTTGATTTGATAATTTTAGCTGATGCATATACTTTTGGTGTGCTGAAATCGAAAACGAAGCCAGTTTTCCTTTATCACGTATGGATTAATGTCAATACAGGGTGTCTGTCGACTTTTTTTTTTTTTTTTTTTTTTTTTTTTTTAATTACAGTAGTTTCTGGTATGTTTTCATCATTCATTATAATTAACCATAGAAACATACTAAAATAGTCGCCATATATTTCTATTAGTGGAAGAATCACAGAAGAAATTGCGTTCGTAGACACGCCTTATTGGCAAAAAATCTATTTCAGCGCACCAAAAAATATAAAGATCAGCCAAAAATATCAAATCGAAATTTTAGATGTTGACCTGCGTTATCAATTATTCTCAATACAAAGCAAGTACAAAATAAGCAGCTCTGCGCCTATAGTTAATGTGTCCGCCATTTTAGGCGGCAAATGTCAATTCTAATATTTATTTCAAACCAGAAATATTTTACAAAATATAAGTGCACTATTATTACATTACAGGATTAAGCGATTACATACAATTTTTATTTTTAAAGTTGACCTTTACTCTGACCTTTACTAAAATGTAAATATTGTGTTTTCCTAAATATTTTATTTTGTTTATTTAAAATATTTTGCGCTGATTGTATTTTATCCCCCCCCCCCCCCACACACACACACACCAACCGCTTCAACCAGTTAGCACTGCAGTAAGCGGATATATTTTCAGCATTACGTTGTAACTCTAACATTGTGCATACTCACTTTGACTCAACACTTATACCAGAAAATACAGGAAAATCAAAACTTAAAAGTGCACTATCAAAAATAACAGTGGCTAAAGTTTAAAAAAAATTAACATTATCTATCTATCTGTAGATAAATTGGTAGATATCCTCGCGAGAAATGGTAGATATCGTTCAGCTTTAGTGCGTTTTTCAACTTTTTGAACTTTTTAATAAATTTACAATTATTCTTTCTTCGTCATAGAATCTGATATGGATAAACATTCTTATTTATTGTTCATTTGTTATTTATCACTATTTTAAATCAGTTCTTTATGAATGCGGTATTTATCGATAGTAATCATCTGATTATTATGTAGTTTTTCAGATCTTTAATAAAACTATTTCTGGATCTCTCTCTCCCTCGCTCTCTCTCTCTCTCTCTCTCTCTCTCTCTATTTATATATATATATATATATATATATATATATATATATATATATATTAGATAATGGTATTTGATCATACTTTTATTTTGTCATTTTATAATTATAAGAATTAAAATTGCACATAAACCAATGATTTCAAACATCATGTTAACCTTCTTAAGAAATGAATATTTTTTTGTTACATTTTAACGGTAAAACACACAAATAAGCGTGGCTTTTTCATATTGCATTTTTAATTAAACGCTTTTAGGTATTAATGTTTACATAGAAGTGATGTATCAGTATTACGTGCAATAAAATGCTTAGTTAAAAATGCAATTTACAAAACCCATGAACGTATGCAAGTTTTACTATTAAAAATTAACTAAAAACGTTCTATTTTAAGGGTTAAAATGATGTTTGTTGTCATGAGCCCCTATGCAATTTTCAATTATTATGATATGCCCTGCTACTCCTAAAACTCCGTACGTTGAGTTTTGAATTACCCTGGTATATCTGTATCATTATCTATCTATTTATCTCTCTCATTTGAGAGTTGGATATAGATATAAAACCGAAAATATTACTAGCCTTAAAAGAAACGAAAATTACTTAAAATTCAAATTCATAATATTAAAAATATAAAAGAAAATACAACAAAAGGAAAATAATCTTTTGTTAAAATACTTTATGCCACTTTCAGGCGAAAACTTGGAAGTTTCATTCAGTATCATATATTTCTTCTAATACAAATAAATGTGTGCCTTAACAAATATCGCTGACTCAGTCAATATTTATAAACTCTATCCTCATCCTACTTTTCTAAAAGTGTGTGCGAAACATGGTAATACTTTGCCGAATTCAACTGCCAAATGATGAATGGAGGAACGGATAAATGTTTCCTGCGTTTGTTTATTTATCTTTTTGAAGTCGTACTTAGAGCTTTAGAAAATTCATATAAACTTTTCTTTTGACAGCGGAATTAAATATTTCAAAAGATTTTTAAAAAGCAATTTTCGGCCTTTCACTGCGAGATACAGAAACAATATTTTCAAAGTATCAATTTTTATGAACTTCTCTGAAATAGTTTGGAAATTTTTAACGTTTTGTTTAATAAAGTTATTCGGTCATTCAATGGATGTTAAATGTATTATATTTTTTCTCTAAATATGCAAATTTTAAACCAATTTTGAATATAATCAGTTAAAGTAAGAATAACAAAAAAAAAAAAAAAAAATATATTTTTGAAAAAGGTAAATTTCTGCCGATGCTTTGCTCATATAAAATTGAATTTAATGTCTTAAACGTTAGAGTTTTGAATTCAATTTTTTGTTTTAACTCATGAATATTACCTTAAATGAAATAAAGCACAAGTTAATTATTTAAAATTCCCATCTGTAATAGCTAAAACAAATTTTTATTCAATAATTTGGTAGACACGGGGGAAAAAAAAATGGACGATTTTTTCCAGCATAAATTAGTAGTTTGTTTCAAAATAAAGAATGTTTTGCTTAGACTTGAAAAATAATCATTTTTTTAAATGACATCGTATATCAGGCTAATTTTCGTAAGCACGTTAACATTTTCTGGAGATAGGTGTAATTATTGTTTCAATTACGAACGAAAATCTGGTTGTAGAGGATTTATTATATTTAAAGCATCCTAATAAAATTTTATTTGTTTCAACCATTTATAAAGATGTTATAATAATTTTCATGATACAGGCTAATTCTTATGTTATTATCGAAACGTCAGTAGAGGTCTCCCTATGGAGACTTAAAAAGCTTTTGGGTTCCGCCTGTGTGTCTGTTTGTTCGTCTGTCGCACGATAGCGGCCGCAAAAATCCCGCTATTGACTTACAATTTGGTACACATTTTCACGAGTTACATGGACTTAGCTGTATAGATTTTGGTGTGTATTCCATTCGTAGTTCGTATACAGGGACACAGCAAAGTTTTTGTTATCATTACGGCTTATGGACAGATTTTTTATGTATGCGATTGCGGTCGAAAAAATCACGCATTGACTCTCAGCTTGGTACACATGGTCAC
Organism: Salticus scenicus; assembly: GCA_963930645.1. Classification (NCBI taxonomy): domain Eukaryota; kingdom Metazoa; phylum Arthropoda; class Arachnida; order Araneae; family Salticidae; genus Salticus; species Salticus scenicus. Next base: position 159,458,893 of record OZ005653.1, read on the forward strand.
GAGCTATATAGAATCAGCTGTATAGTTTTGGGTGTGTATTCCATTTGTAGTTCGTGTACAGGGACACAACAAAGTTTTTCTTATCATTACGACCTATGGACAGAATTTTTATGTACCGGAATAACGGCCGCAAAAATACTCCGACTAACTTACAAATTGGTACACATGTTGATGCTCTGTACAGAAATAGCTATATAAAATTTTATGTCTTTATTGTATATGGACTGTATAAAGGAAACGCCAAAGGTTTTCTTATCATTACGGCCTATGGGGTGAATTTCGTTTAAACGAACTTTAACATCGTCACTCTACATTCAACAAAATGAAATTAGCGTACATAACTGAAATACTTAAACTGATGTTTTCTGCAGAAAATATGTGCTCTTGGGCTTCCTAATTAATATACAGGACTTTACAAAAGTGTTCCGACAATATCACGCAATCATCCAAATTATGTCAGATTTCAAACTATTATTCATGAAAAATGTAGAATAAGTTGAATAGTTTTTACTTATGTATACAATATTTATGGTTCATTTATAGAGACACACAAAAGAATTTTATGACGTTATTGCCTATAAACAAATTTTTATTTGAGCGCATTTTAACGCTTTTATGCTGAATTCAAGATAATGGAATTAACATGCATTATAAAGATGTATAAAAGCATGCTTACTCTAAAAAAAGGGGTATGTATAGACTAAAGGATTTCTTTACGGGACCAAACAAAAGAATTCGGATGAGATTCTGTAATCATCCAAATGATGTCAAATTAGGTTTATATATTAATGAGTTATAATTAATTAAATAGGTGTATTCTTTTTTAGTGTATATAATTACTGTGGCTTTTTTTCTGGGATACATAAAAGAATTTCGTACTATTACGGTGTATTGTCGCTATTTCTTAAAAGTGTATTTTAACATGGTTACACCGCATTAAATAGAATAAAATCTTATTAGAATTTTAAAAGCATGTTTTTCTGTGGAAAAGTGTGGACATAGACTTGGTAATTAATTAACAGGGTTACATAAAATAATTCCAATATGTTATGTAATCATTTTGCATAAAATTTGCACAAGTATTTATGAAATATAAGGAATTAAATAAAGTCTATAAGTTATTAGGAATACATATATATACAGATAGTTAAAGAAAGAGAGATACAGCGGAGAGTTGAGGGGGGCAGCAGCCCCCTTCAGAAACATTTTATTTAAATTGGAAGGCAATCGAATCAATATAAATATATTATATAATAAGCATTAAATAAAAATAATTTGTTAAATAGTGCTTGATGCAAATAGTGCATTGAGGCTCCAGATCTGCAGATCTTTTAGTATACTTTGAAGTCTTTCATTATTGTAAAATTAAAAATAAATAAATAAATAAATAATTTACTCTGTGATAGAATAACATTAATGCCTTACAGAATCATAAAGGAATTATTTGGCAAACAAAATATATTGTATGACAAAAAAAAAAAAAAAAACTTTTCTGTGGTATAAAATAAAAATAATTATAAGACAAATATTATCTTTTCTTCCTTTTTACTTTTTCTTACCTATGTCTAGTAAAGAAAGTATTGTTTTTGGCTAAATTTTCAATATTGAGATTTTGCTATATTCATACATTTTGCGATCCTCTGAATTTGAAAATTAGAATTTTAGGGACTGATCTTGTGGTGTGCGTGTGTGTGTGCTTGCATATGAGTCTCACCAGCTTAAGTAAAGAACAAATATTACTAGGATAATCATGCTTGGTGTTCTAAATCTGTATCATATGGCAACATTACTTGAAAAATTTTATTGAAATCAGAGAAATAGTTCATGTACAGGAATGTACAAAATTATTCAATTAAACTACTTCTATGTGGAAAATTTCTTGTTGAAACATTTTAATCGTCTTCAAACTGCCACAAGCAAAAACAAAATTATATTCTTCAACTATGTGTCCTGGGACCATGGGAGCTGCTGCGCAAGTGCTGACTCAGCGAGTCCTGCGTTAAAATAAGGGTGATAACCCTTGTAGTTGAGAGAAAAGTTGCGAAAAGGAAACGTCGAATGACTGGATGCTTACTAAATCTCATCCCGGCCGTCCATTTGGCACCCCTCCAAGTGTTTGCAATCGTCTTTAATGCTAGGCACGAGAAACGTGGTTATACTATACATATATATGTGCGTGCATAAATGCGTACTACACGTAGAATGATGTATGAAAAGTACTCATTTTTCATTCACAGGGCTAAATTTAAGCACAATAATGTTTGGTGCGTATTCATTCAATAGATACTATACAGGGCTACTCATAATTAGTTAAATTAGTATTAAATGGTACGGATGAAATTCTATCATATTGTTGGATTCTCATACTCAAAAATTATTAGTTTTCTCTGGTTTTACTTATAAAAATTAATTTTTCAAATCTTACTAGTTTCACAATACTTTAATGTTTCTATATTTGTACTAATTTTAGTTTCTCGTACATTTTTTTAATAAATTTATTTTTAGAAATATATTTTTAGAATATCCAACAAGCAGAAATAACTATTCAATATCGTGAATATTTTTTAATGCATTTTAATTTTTTGACATAGAAGCCATGTTTAGAGCTTTGATCTATCTTTTTCTAACTAAAACTTTTGCAATGTCTGTGGAAAAGGTTAGTGTAATAAAGTAATTACTAAATTTTTAAAACTAATTTTAAAATTTTATGTTGATCAATGTGCTTAAAATAACTGAAAGTTATCCCTTCGTCTTATCTTAGAAAATATTTTCTCATGGAAAAAAAAAATAATAATAATAATTTCTGATCTCATTTTCTTAAAAATAAAATAATATAATAAAAATAAAAATAAAAATAATAAAAATAAAAATAAAAATAAATTAAATAAAGCAAGTGGTAAAAATATTTCTCTATACCATCAGTTAATGCTACATTATAGATATTTGTGTATTATATTGCAAAAAAAATTAGGTTTATTAAACAGACACTTTTTTGGGTGAGTGGGGGGGGGGGGGAAGGAGAGTTATATTGTATTTTTAAAATATTCGAAAAATTTTAAGGTATCCTTATTAGCAAATCTTACCCTTATATCCAATCTTATTCGATCTTTTTCAGTATAATATTAAAATTCTAAAAATTGATAAAAATAAACAAAAATGCAATATTCCTTAAAGAAAAAGTCTATTGTACCAAAGAAACACAAAACAATGCTGTTTAGAAAATTTTCGACTGACAAACTTTTAATATATTTTTTTTTTTTTTTTAATTCATAAAAATTCTCAAATTTTTGAATAAACATGTCAGTAAAATCCTAAATTATGTGAAAATACGAAGTTTTCTCTATAACACATAGAAAATTACAATATATCTAATTTACCAAATTATAAATCCTTAAAAAATGCTTCAACTACTATGGAAATTAAATGAAAAACTACCATTCAAATTACACTGCGCGGAAAAAAAAAAAAAAAAAATCGAACCCTGCTGGTTCCTGTAAAATGACTTCCTGAATCCGAATATGACCCCATTTTGCCCAATCGTCCATAATTTTCTCAGGACGCCACCCCCTTCCCCAATTTTTATCACTGTTCGATAATTTTATGGTCATGAATTTGATTTGGAGAATGAATAATAATTATTTTATTACTTAAAACAGAAAAAAATATAATGTATAATAAATAATAATGATAATTGATTAATAAAATATGATAAATGTAATTTATAATTTCAGTGGTAAATCCCCCCCCCCCCCTAAATTTTACCCTTGCTGCATACGTTCATGCTTTAGAATTTTTCACTTCTGCAGCCCTTCAGAAGATATTTAATAGTTAAAACAATCCTTTCCACCCCTACAAAACAAATTTATAGCCATAAAATTACTGAAAAGTGATAAAAATAAGGAGGTGTTCCCAAAAAACGGTGGGTGATGGGGCAAAATGGGCGTCATATTCGGATTCATGAGGCCATTTGACATAAGCAATTGCAAAAATTGTGTTAGGGCCGATTTTCATGCAGAGCAGTGTTATTAAATATAAAAAATAAAATAGTTCATGCATTTCACTGCACTTTGTCTTTATATTCTCATTCTACAAATAAATCAACGCATTTTCTTTTAAATTAAAATCAGCATTCAGAGTATAAAGATAACACAATAATTTAATAATCAATACATTTATGAAGGATATTTAATGAAGCATAATTTGACTAATTTCAAACCTTTAAAAAAAAAAAAAAAATCAATTCAAAATGCAAGTAAAATAAATAAACAATTAGTATTTTTAATATTCTATATGTTTATGCTTTAAAATAATTGTTTGTTTTAGTGAACGTTATTAGAAATTATTTGTAAAAGCAATAATTATTCAACAAAAAATAACGCAAATTGTATTGACAGTAATTATATGTATTTTGAAAACATGAGATCTTATGAGGTAAACAATAATTACATACAAATATTGCAATTATTCTAGAAAATCAATTGAATAATTATACATTATTTAAAAAAAAAAAAAAAAAAAAAAAAAAAAAAAAAATGTTAAATTAAATTATTTGGAAAGAAATGTAAAAGATGAAGAAAAAAATTATTATTACTCATCTAAATTTTTTTGTTTCAATTTTTTGGAAATAAATTAGTTTTAAGTGACAAATTACATATGCGCAAGGATATATAGAATTGAAAATAAACCTTTTTAACATTTAAAAATTTTTTAAAAATAAATATTTCTTTCTTTGTACTTCAAAATATATATAAACAAAATTCATTTTCACCCCTTTCCTTTGAAATAATCTTTTATTTTTAATGCTAAATTTTATCAGAAACTTTGAAATTATATTAGTTGTTATGTGTTAGAGGGAATTTGATCTTTAGAAAAATATATGATTGAAGAGAATACAGATTAGTGATAAAATAAATTACTATTTGATACAATTTGAAAAGATAGATCAAAAATCATTATCAAAATTCAGTTTTATTCAAACATTATTAATGGTTAAGTTAAATTCAATGCAATTTAAATGTGTGATTTTTTTTTTTTTTTTTTTTTTTTTTTTTCCTTAGGAACAAAAGTAAAGAATGATTAAATAATAAGGAAAAAAATAAAGAAATTTCGTTTTATTCTGCAGTGCAAACAAAAGTAAAATTTTATTCACTCCGTAAAGTTGTTTTTCTTTTCTACACAAAATAAACCTTTTCGTTTAAGATTTTGTAATAAAGTTTAAATTTCAAATGGTTTTTTTTTTTTCTTTTTAAATTCGACATTAAGAATTTTTTTCTATAAATAAATAGGTAAATATATATATATATAAAACCTTGAAATTTTTTGTATTTTAAAAAAGGGGAGAGAAAAAAAAGAAAGAAAGAAAAGAAAATAGAAGGTGTTGTTTTGCGGCAGAGTTATTTATGTGCAGTCATATTTTGGCTGTATTATATGCTTTGCGTAATAGTTATATTCTGCCTATTAATTAATTTAAATTAATTATCTCCTTATATTATTAAAATCTGTGCGCGTCTGTCTGTCTGTCTGTCTGTCTGTCTTTCTGTCTGTCTGTCTGTCTGTCTGTGAGAAATGCTTTGTGACCGCTAAAGCTCCGGCGCTAATGGTCGCATCGCCTCGAAACCGGTGTCGACAGATGCAGAATTTCTTCATCTTGACATCGCGATAATTCGCTAAGCGATGTGACCCTAATTAGCGGAGATATAAATTAAAATGTCCACCCATGTCTACCGAAAAATGACCCAGAATTCATGATTAAATGCTTAAAAAGCGACATTTTTACGGAAAAAGTGGGAAATTAATTAGAAATATCAGTCGTATTGTTACAAACAAGATACCATTGGAAAGGGCTTTTTTTTTCTCAATCCGATGGTGTAAACGGCTTATCGATCGCACAATTAGATTTTTTTAAATTAACTAAACTAAAAAAAAATGGTGGCAACAAATCACAAGCATTTTAACTTGGCAGACGATGTTGAAAAAACATCTGGTGTTTAATGAGGTCACGTGCTTTTGTACTGCGATTAAAAATTGCAATTTTCTATTTTCATCAATTTTTCAAAATTCGCACATTTCAATTAGTATACAATCTTAACACCACAAAACAAACTTGCAATTCAAATTTCAGCGATTTTGGTCAATAAACAAAAGATTTACATTTTAATTGCAAATTAAATTTTATCTTTACACGCCTGACATTTTATCTGTCGAAAGAGAATACCAGTTTCAAAACGACACAAATACACTTAGGGTAAAAATATTTCTTTTTCTATTTACTTCCATTAACCGACTACCGTAGATAATGGAATTCGAAATTTCACCTGATTTACACGTTTTGAGGTGTCATGGCGCTGTAATAATTTAAAATTTCAATATTTAAAATTCTAATTATGTTTAAATTTTTTTTTAATATGTCATTCGATACACATTTTAAAGTACGGTTACATTAACGAAAGGGGAATTCGAGATTTCACCCGATTTACACGTTTTGAGGTCTCCTGATTAGGTTTTCTTTTGCATCGCAATAGTGGAATTCGAGATTTCAGCTTATTTACACGTTTTGAGGTCTCCTGAATGGGTTATCTTTTGTATATCAGCTACTAATTAAAGTGTCGAAAGTGGAATTAGAGATTTCACCTGATTTACACGTTTTGATGTGTCCTGAATGGGTTTTCTTTTGTATCTCAGCTGCTAATAAAAATAATTTCATAAGTAATACATCATTTGAAAGCTTTGTTAATTTGGAATTGAATAGTAGATTACAGAAATTCGATATTTCGACATTTCTCCTGATTTAAACGTTTCGTGGTGTCCTGAATGGGTTTCTCTTTTGTCTCAGTTAGTAATTAAAAGAATTTCATAAGTAATACATCATTTGAAAGCTTTGTTGAGTTGGAATCGAACAGTAGATTACAGAAATTTCTACCGCCAGATGGCGCTGTCATGTTTTAAAATTACAATATTTCTAATCATGATTAAATATTTTTTAATGTGTCATTCGATACACATTTTAAAGTACTTTTACATTATCGAAAATGGAATTCAAGATTTCACCAGATTTACACGTTTTGAGATCTCCTGAATCAGTTTTCTTTTGTATCTCAACTACTAATTAAAATAATTTCATAAGCAATATATCATTAGAAAGCTTTGTTGATTTGGGATGGAACAGTGGAATACAGAAATTTCTACCGCCAGATGGCGCTGTAATATTTTCAAATTTCAATATTTCAATTTCTAATCATGATTAAATTATTTTTAATACATCATTTGAAAGATATTTTAAAGTTCTTTTATATTATCGAAAGTTTTCAGCAGATTCACACGTTTTAAGGCGTCCTGATTAGGTGTTCTTTTGCATCTCAGCTAATTGAGTAAGACCGTTCAAAATTGGTATACGCAGATTAATTAGAAGGGGCTAAAAGGGTGGGGAAGAAATAGGCGTGCACCGCGCGCGTATCCCCTAATTTGCGCGCGCGCAGCGCGCACGGGACTGCGCTGCCGAAGGCAGTGGGGACCCGGTCCGACTTTTTAACCGATGAGAAATATTTTTTTTAATTTTCTTTTCTTAAGAATAAAAATTTGATTTGAGAAGGAATACGTGCGCGCAGCTTGCGTATACCTTCACACGTGCGCGCGCAGCGCGCATGGGTCTGCGCTGCCGAAGGCAGTGGGGACCCGGTGTGATTTTTTACCCGATCAGAAATGATTTTTTTGGGGGGGCACAAAGTGTCAGGGAAGGAATGCGGGCGTGCACCGCGTGTATTCTTTAACTTGTGCGCGCGCAGCGCGCACGGGACTGCGCTGCCGAAGGCAGTGGGGACCCGGGCCGACTTTGTACCCCATGAGAAATGATTTTTTTTTCTTTTCTTTTCTTAAGAATAAAAATTTGATTTGAGAAGGAATATTTGCGCGCAGCGCACGTATACCTTCACACGTGCGCGCGCAGCGCGCATGGGTCTGCGCTGCCGAAGGCAGTGAGGACCCGGTGTAAGTTTTTACCCGATCAGAAATGATTTTTTTTGGGGGGGGGCACGAAGGGTCAGAGAAGGAATAAGCGCGCGCAGCGCGTGTATCCCTTAACTTGTGCGCACGGGACTGCGCTGCCGAAGGCAGTGGGGACCCGGGACGACATTTTACCCGATCAGAAATGATTTTTTTTTTTTTAATTTCTTTTCTTAGGACTAAAAGTTACTGTTAGTGATTCATTAATTATAGTGATTCATTTGAAAATACTGACCCGCTAGCGGGCGAAGCTCGCTAGTTTATGTTAATTATATGCTGTTATTTACGTACATTATCTTTAGGTTACAGCAATTTCCTAAAGAATTTTTAATAGAAAATGGCAGGTAAAGCAAACTTACCCAAATAAATCAAGGATCATTTGTTCCACGAAAGTTCTGAAAACATTAATATTATTATTATTATTATTATTATTTCATTATTAAGAATATTTTTTTGTAGCTAAAGAAAATAGAATTTACCCATCTGTCTAAAATTGGCTAATTAAATATATTGAGTTTTGTTAATGTAAAATCGCTATATAAAACAATTATTAATCGATTATTAATCGATATATAAAACAATTATTAGAGGAAAAAAACTGCAATGATTATTTATTTATAAGAAAGTTTTGGAGTTTTGCAATCATGTTCTGTTGTTTGACAAAACCTAAATTTGGAAAATATTAGACATTCCGGTTTACATCGATAAGTAGTGAAATTTATTAAAAATATTTAATTAATCACTTATTATAAAGCGCTAATTAAATCACTTGTCATCAGCTGTTCGTGAAAAGGAAATTAAAAATAATTATTACTTTTACACAGAAAAATAAAATAATATGTGACTCTCACAGAACTTTCTTCTATAATATTCTCCATAACATTGCCACCTACCTGTTATTATGATTTGTGAGATTTCAATTAATAAATGCTGAGATATAGCCATTCCAGAAATAGCAGAAAAAGCGTAAAAGTAGCGATATCTGACCAGTTACATAAACCCTAATTCAATTGGCACAGATTTTCTTAATAGCCATCACATATATTAAGCTTTGTGCACTTAAATGCTAAAGAAGCTAAGATAAAACTTTCCCACATACAAGGAAAATTTCAGCATAACAACAACATCAGTCGGTCAGAATACACCCAAATAAAATCACAGTAGTTTTCATGCTGATCGTCTTATATATTATTTTTTTACTACATTATACAAACTTAGATATACAGCATTACTATAAGAGAGAAGAAATTCGGCATACCAGCGCCATCTGCTAGGTGATATATGCCAAAATCTAATTAGCATCAATTTATTTCAAAGTTCAACTAAATATAAAGTTTTGTTGAATTCTTTCCATTATTTTAAGAGATACAGTGCCTCAAGATTTTGGTAGCACAGAGACACACAGAAACAGACACACGCACAGACAAATAGACAATTTCTAAAAATGATCAAATTGTTTTCAGAAGTCGGAAAACCTGTAAAGCTATCGAAAGCCAAAGAAGTCAAATTTGTCTGATTTCAATACTTCCTTTCCATTTATAGAAGGCAATTATAAAATAATTTCATAAATCGAAAAATTTTTACTATAATTTGATTTTGTCCTTAAGAACGAAAAGGACTCGTTAAGCATCTTTATGGACTCGTTTAAACGAGTAAAATTTTATAGAGTAGATAATCAATAAAGAGAAAGACTTGGTACTTATAATGAATTTGTAATGTAATTTTTTATATTACTTAATCAATGTAAACTTATATAATCATTTTGATCTAAAAACACTAATTATTTCTTACTATGTTCGTAAATATATTTAAAATAATTAACGTATAATTAGAAAAATTGAGGGCTAATTTTCTCAAATGACTATGCAACGCTTTTCGATTTTTTTTTTCTACATTCATTTAGACTAATTATATATTATTAAATACATCCTTCGTTCCAAATTTCCAGCGAAAATAAATTCTACTATAAGATAACCTATTTCATTGTTGTAGATGAATAGCTAAGTTTATACAATGTATAATGTTATTATAAACGTATTACTTTAATTATATTTTCAATAAGTATTCATAGAAAAGGTAATCCCTTTTCCGATAATATATTATTCGCTATCACTCTCTCTCTCTCTCTTTTTTTTTTTTTTTTTTTTTTTTTTATCTTTTATTATTTTTTATTACATTATTTTCAATACAAAAAACTTGATAATATTCTGTCAAAAAAATATTTTGAAACAAATTATCCCAAGCTTTTCATAAATTATTTTTGATCATCAATGAAATTTTCTTAGCCACCAATACAATGATGATTAGATTTAAACACCGATAAGAAGTTTTGAAGTTCTTTATCACTTTCTCAGAAATAAATTAATCTGCTATAATAATACATTCTAGATTTTCGTCTTTTTTTTAGAAAGTAAGTTAATAATCAATATATTTTTAAAAAATTTATTTAACTAGAAACTATGGTCTTTTTAAATTATGGTATATGAATCCTTTATTATAACCGGGTTTCCCATAGGCCTGTAGACATGCCAAAAATTTATAAAAAATGACGGTATTGGCAGATTTAAACGCGGTTTGCAAAAAGGTATTCTGGTGAAGGGGGATTTTCTTTTTTCTAGTAATGAAAAAAATAATAGTTAAAATTTCCGTCGATAGAGACCACTGTGCGTGAGTAAATCAAACGTTTTCGTGAAAAACTTTATTTATTTGTATGCAAATGTTTACAGGCATATAAATCCTATTCTAAGTGTCAATCATCATCACAAATTACAGTTTGCAATCGAATTACAACACTGCTAATTACAGATTCAAACAGCGGTTCTCGCCTGAAGGAAAACATCTTTACCAATAACACTTTATCCACTAAATCAGAATCACAATTAAAACTCCATATATGCGCAAATAGGAAGCAAAATAAGAAATAAACTATGTTAATCCTAAAACCGTGTAATTTATAGGACTCTGATTTGCATATTTTTCGTTACGCTTGCGTGCAACGCCCTCTATCAACGAAAATTTTAACTATTTTTTTCTTTACCAAAAAATAAATAAAATAAAATAAAAAATAAAAAATAAAAACCTACACGAGAATAACGTTTTCGTAAACCGCGTTCAATTCTACTAATTCCTTCAATTTTTATGAATATGGGACACCCGGTACATTATTTCAATTTATAGTACTAACAGGTATTTCTAGCACTGTCCTGGTTGATGTAGTGCTTATAAAATTTAAATAACAGCAAGAACTGAGCAAAAGAACATGTAAGATGAAATAAAAATTAATTTAATTTAAAAGTTCTTCCAGCTTTGTTATATTGCGATTGAAATTTTTGAATGCAAGGTTTTGAATTCAACCCAGGAGGGCGATGACATATTTTAACAGATCCATAAAACTTCTGTTAAAACAATATATTTAGTTTTACTTGATGGAGGATAGGAACTTTTAAAGATTTTTAGAAGTTCCTATAAGGGAAAACCCAACATACATTTGAACGAGAGAAATACATTAGCATCATGTCTATATATATATATATATATATATACATATATATATATATATATATATATATATATATACATATATATAGCACATAGATATAGTAATTCCTATAGATCTATCATCCCCATATTAACAAGCAAAGATTTTTGATGCCGATTTTTGATGCCGATTTTTTTTTTTTTTTTTTTTTTTTTTTTTCATCAGCGAATAGAGAGAATGGAGAGTATAAAACTCGGAAATAACAATAGAATAGAATGTTGATGAATTTTCACAATGTCGAAATATTGCGTGGCTTTTAATTGTTCTAATAAATATATGAAAAGGAATGGAGTAAGTTATCATAAGTAAATTATAATTGACTAAATTATGAAGACTATATTTTTTATAATCTGTTGCTTTGTTATTATTATGGTTTAAATACTGTTTTGATTTTTAATGGAATACTTTTTTTTTTTAAAGCTTGATATTTTTTAAGGTTTTGTATTAGTAAGTAATATAGAATTTTCAAAATTCTTTTAAATATAGTTAGCAGCGGCGCAGGTGAAAAACGTTAGTTTTAGTACATAAAAAGAGTTTAACTTTAAATATTAACTAAACTAATAGATACAGAAAAAAAAAGGGGGGGGGGAGAGAAAGAAAGAAAAGTTAATTTAAAACTGTATCTGGAGTTTTTCATTCACCTTTAATACGTAAATTATTCATAAATTTTATTTTCTGAATTATCCGTGTGTATTCCTGTGTGTATTTACTCGGGGAAAGACAGCCATTAGATAGTCTTTTCCCGAGAAAAAGGAATCACTTTTCCCCCTTCATGATCAATCTATGTCTTATTACTATATGTATGGTCTAGCATCGGCTTAAATTTAAAAATTACGTAGTTCTTCCGGTTCCTTTTGTCATCTAAGCTCTATCCGTTAAGCATCTACACGATACTTCCCTTGTCTGTGGTCGTCAAATTTTTTCTGGTCTTCTAACAGCTTTCCTTTCAGCATATTTCTGATGCATGGCTTGTGAATGTACTTCAGATTCTTGCTTTCAGATTGTTGTCTCTTGAGTACAATGTAATCTATATTATTGTTGCTCGTCAGATTTTTACCGGTCTTCTATTACCTCTCCAGTGACACTAAGCAATACCTCTAGTTTTTAATGCTTTTTTTTTTTCTTGAATTAATTTAACCTGTAGCTTATGAAGAGTTTTTATTGTTCTCCTTGTAATATGCATTATGTTACAGCTCTTTTTGCAGCAGAAGTCTTTTCATAAGAAAGGAAAAAAATTTTTGGAGGCAGTTTTTATTTATGCGTAAATATCAAACGTAGGTTTTAACTGTTTATATATGACTGTTAAATACAGTGGGTTGCCAAATTAATGTAGACACTTGACTATTTTTACATTTTTATGTCACTTATAATTCCTAGAAGTGGTTCTTATGTTACTGGAACCCATTTTTATCAAATTTTATTATGTTACACATTATTTCAAGTGATTTAAACAAAAAATATTGAGCTTAGCGACAATTTTGTAAAAGTCACTTCATTTTATGTTGTAGAGAGCTCTCAACGTACATTTTGGATACCTAGAACTGAGATTTAGTACGTATTCTGACGTATCTTTAATAATATAAGTACAATTACATTATTGAATTACAATTAAATCCATTTTGACTATGTTTTTAAATCTCAATTAATTATTTTAATTTCGGTATGGTCAGAGGAAGTAACAATTCTCATAGAAAAAAAAAAAAAAAATCCGAATTTAAAACTCTGCTCCAGCACACACAACATTCCTAGAGGAAAGGTCGCAGATGTTATTAAGGTTTTTAAATGTGCTATTAATAAAATCAATTTAGACGAAACCTATCTCTTTCACCGAAAAGAATAGGGAAGTGTGGTAGAAAATGTATAACTACGTCTAGAACAGACAGAAAATTAAGGACATTTGCTTACGAAACGGGAAAAAAAGTGCTACTACACTGACTCAGATTATTCAGGAGTCAGATATTGCAATTTCGAAGAGAGCTGTGCAGTGAAGATTGGCACATGAGCAGGGCCGAAACTAGAGGGGGGCGAGCGGGGCATTTGCCCCAGGCGCCAGATGGAGAAGGGCGCCGAAAAAGGCTGGTTTGTTGCCTTATTTACTCATTTAAAAAAAAAAAAAAAATTTCAAAGTTTAAAAAAAGAAGAAAAGGAAGAAAGAAAAAGAATAAAAAAAGTCAAATTCTTTTACTCAGGGCAGTTTGAACAAAGAAAAAAAAGTAGAAAGAAGATTAATAGATAACAGAATTCATTTAGAAGGAAAAGCATGGTGGATAGAGTGTTCTCCAAGACTAATAATATTCTTTTAAGGTTAGTGAGTGTGGTAAAATATTCTCGCAATCGAAGAAGAGTAATTTACAAGTGGTCCCTGACTTTCAGCCAAGGTTTTTTAAAAGTTGGTTGGAAAATACGTAGTATATTTGATTAAACTTCAGAAGGCTCTTTGTTTCATTTGAAATTATGATTCATAAGGAAGCAAAAAATAAAATAAAATAAAATAAATTAAAAAAAAAAAAAAAAAATCTTAGGGCGCCGTCGTGACTATTAAAATATTAAAATAAGTATGTCAAAATAAGGCCTAATGTTATAAAACAATCCAGTGCACTAAAAATAAAAGGGCAAAAAGAATGCAAAATAACTAGTTAATAATTGAGTTAGGAGCTATCATTCACAAGGCTCAGCAAGTTCCTATCAAAGTACTATGACAGCTAAAGCCACCACTATCTCCTAACATGTATAATTATAAATATTACAATGAAATAAATAAAATGTCTGTATTTAACTATACTTTTTACTTCTTTATTCAAAGCATAAAGAAGTATTATGAAACCAATTTGCGAAATGGATTTTGTGCATCGCATAGCTCATTAACGAATAGTCATAGAGAGTTGCAAATTTATATTTGGAATTGTTACTTACCAATTTTGGTCTTGACATGAACTCCCGTTTTTGTGATATCTACGAATTTATGCGATTTTTTTGTGACGTCTATGTGTACGTACGTATGTGTGTGTATGTGTGTATCTCGTATAACTCAAAACCAAGTAGACGTAGAACGTTGCAATTTCACATCTAAGTTTGTTACAACAGTTGTTGTGCATCTCTCATTTTGGTGTTTCTGTGCGCCTTTCACTTTTGGAATATCCATGAATATTATATCCATGATGACTGAAAATACAAAGTTTTTTGCAATTATATATAACTTTCCGTCATACAGATTTTAACAGAAATTAATATTAGCGTGAATATTGACAGTTAAAAAATTTGTTGACATTCTTGACTTGTAGGTTCTAGATGAATGCATTTTATTTGATGAATATTCTGGGAACAGCCGAATAAAAATCAATAATCAATGATTATTCTTGAAGCAATTGAATAAACCAGTTTTTCGTACTCATGAACAGTCTACACCACAGAAGAGGAATTTTACTAATTCAGAACAATGACCAAATGGTTAAAGTTCTTAGAGATGTACGCTCAGCTTGCAGTCCAAACAGAAACTGAATTCATCCAGTCTTGCTAGTGATTTATAGAATTTTCGAGATAGTTCTACTCTAGAAACTAATGAATTAACCTGGAAAATTTTACAAGTCTGTTTCTATTGGAGTTAGATCTTCTAAAGTTTGGCTACCCTAAATTACAAATTAGTCTTCTTGGATTGGTTCCGAGAATATTCATAGACTAGAACCTGCCTTTCTATTTTATTTCCTGAAAATGATTTAAAAAAAGATTATCTACAAATTGCACTGCTCTGCATGAAAATCGGCCCCAACACCATTTTTGCAAATTCTTATGTAAAATGACCTCCTGAATACGATTATGACGCCCATTTTGCCCTATCACCCACCATTATTTAGGGACGCTCCCCTATTTTTATCATTTTCCGGTATTTTTATGGCTATAAATTTGATTTGAAAGGGGTGAAGGGATTGTTTTAACTGTTAAATGTCTTTTGAGGGGCTACATAAATGAAAAATTCCAAAACATGAACATTTGCAGCAAGTGGAAAATTTAGGGGAGGAGGGGGATTTGCCTTTGAAATTACAAATGACATTTTTTTTATTTTATTAATCAATTATTACTATTATTTATTTTAAATTATTATTTTTTTTTATTTCAAAGTATTAAAATAAATCTTTACCATTCTCCAAATCAAATTTATGGCCAAACTACCAAACAGTAACAGAAAGGGTGGCGTCCCGAGAAAACAGTGGGTGATTGGGCAAAATGGGGGGTCATATTCGAATTCAGGAGATGATTTTACATGAGAATCAGCAGGAATGGTATCAGGGCTCGATTTTTTTTTTTTTTTTTGCAGCGCAGTGCATTTAGACAGCTAACGGTTAGTCTGTACTTGATGGATATGAGTAGTTTTTAGATACTTGTTCATATCTATTAATTTATGCATCTTAATTATATTAAAAACTTAAATATTTGTCTGTTTATTTCTCTGCAGTATAGTTGATGTAACGACTATAATATTCAAAATATCATTTTAAATTCTTTCAAAATAATGATATTTTCAGTTTTAAAAGTAATTGAATATGAAATTTGCCTTCACTTGTTTTAGAATTCTCATTTATAAATACCATTAATTTAAGAGAGAGGGGAAAAAAACAAACTCTCATTAAAACCAGTAAAAATAAATAAATAAAATTAATAACTGTAGCTTAATTTAAATCTTTCTCTATAATATGCTTTTCTTCCTTTTCCCCCCTAAAATAATGCGTTGATTCACAACTTCAGTCTTCTTTTTTTTTTTTTCAAGAAATATTATAAAGATATAAAACATATACGTTAAAATAAAAATCGGCTGGTTGTAGCTTTACTTGTGCTTGTACATTTTTACGCCTGGCGAAGTGTCATGCTAAGTATTTCGAGACGAAACACATGTTGCGATTCTGTTTTGTTTTGTAAACTCTGTTTTTCATAACAAGCATATAATGTACGAAGTTTGTTAAATTCCGTCCTAGAGATGCTGAGATATAGCTATCAGAAAACGTGGCATAAAAGTGCTGCAATTCGAGCAATATATATCAAAAACTGGACACCACCAGTTTATGTCAGAATTCAACTTCACACTAGGTTTCATGGAATTCCGAACATGCACTTCATAAATTAGCTACAGTATTTGTGTCCCATACAGACACACACACACACACACATCCGTTAAATATAATCATATTGCATTTCAAAATCTGTAAATTAATCCAAAATTGAATTAAATTCAATATTTACTTCTTACGAATGCAATTGGAAATAAAATGGCCATAAAAACTTTGTAAAATTTCCTTTGAAATTATAATTCCTGGTTGGGAGGAGGGGAGGGGGGCACCAAAATCTCTCCTTGCCCCGGGTGAAAAAAATCCTAGTTTCAGCCCTGCACATGAGGGCCTGACAGGCCATCGTCCAGTTTCCAACCTAAGCTTAAAGAGATTATGAAAAAGAAACGACTCACCTGGGCTCGAGACCATATCCATATGACTGTGAAAGATTAGAGTAAGATAATACAATAGTTTTAAGTTTTTGTTTGCAATTAAACCATAAATTATTACAATTTTAAGTGTGTTTCTCAGACGAGTCAACTTTTGAAATTTTAGCCGATAAATGCAATTTAGTCTGACGGCGCCTAGGAGAACCAGTCTATACTGATTGCATAAAGAAAGTGTCAAACATCCACTAAAGTTTATGGTTTGGTATATTATAAATACCAGGAGTGTAGGACGTTTACACACTGTTCAAGGAAACATAAAAAAGGAAGTTCTACGAACTCGTCCTCATCCTTAGCTGGAAGAATGGTTCCCAGAAGGTGAGCATAATACTTTTATGCCCGATTCTGCCCCTTGCTATAAAGCCAAAACCAAAAGTATCACTGATTTTATACGAAACAAGACTATCGAATTATTACCTTGACCTGCCCATTTACCAGACATGAATACCATAGAAACTTATGGGAAGTTAAAAAAAAAAAAAAAAGGAAAATGCCAAGAAAATAATTACAACCAAGAAGAATCTGATAGAAAAACTTAAAAATGCCTTGTATCACAATCCTTTAATCAAAGAAAGTGCAAAATCCTGCACTGAAAGCACGCCGTGATGCATTGAAGCACTAATATCAGCCAAAGGAAATGTCACCAAATATTATTAATACCTTACAAAACGTTACATTTATTTGTCGTTTCCATTATATTTTTCTATTACATAACTATTAAATATGCATATCAATATTAAATAAAATAAAAAATACCAACTGTTGCTTATTTCATATTTTTATTAAAAAAAAAAAAAACGTTAACTTAATTTTTATGAGTGTCCACATTAATTTGACAACCCACTGTGTAGTATCAAAGCTGTTTAATCTTTTTCAGATTGAATGAAAAAAATGTATTATGGAATTAAAAGAAACATTGTTAAAACACACTTCTCGAAAATAAACAGAATCTTCTTATTTTTAAGAAGTTTCATTTCTTACAATATCTCCGAGTACGAATTTCTCATTTTTAAGAATTATATGAGAATCAACTATTTATTTTATATTCACTCTTGTCATATGTTTTCGATTAATTTTCTAGAACGGAATATTCTAGAATTCGAAAATTCTAGAAATTGCATAACATTAACTGAATAATTAACATTAACCTAATGACATAATGAATAAATGAGAAATAAACAGTTTAGATTTAAACAAAAATCATTTTTAAACAATTTCTCTTCACGGGGATCGAATCACAATCTCTGATTTCGTAGACCGATGCTTTACCTCGAAGATACGGCATTTACAAAAGAAACAACTTTCGTTAAAATATTATAAGAGTGAATATGAAATGAACATTTAAATGAAAAAAAAAAAACTTTAAAATGAGGAGCTCTTATAAGAAATGTAGCTTCTCAAAAAGGAGTAGATCTATTTATTTTTGAAAAGTGTGTTTGTTTTAACAGTGTGCATTGTTCAAGGGATTTATAAAACAAGTTAAAAGCATTTATCGTAACACCTTTCATGAAATTAAATTATTAGTAATTTTTATTTTTACTAATAATGCCAATTTTGAGAAAGCAATGGCTCTCACAAATCTTCTTAAAAAGATATGAAAAGGCCCATCTTCTCATTAAGTAGTTCATTTTTAATAGTGAAGCAATAAAAAAATTGATTCACTAAATGTGAAGACTTTTTAAAGTCCAAATTATAATTATACGTTATTTCTTTTCTAAGATTTTTGGTAATGAAAGAGGCCTTTCGGGAATCTATCATTTCCGAAAAAATTGGTTTCGTTGTAGTTCTGAACGAATCATATTGTAAATTAAAACTTTTTATCCAAAAAATGAATCGATCCATTTCAGAAAAGGCAACTAGCTTTCTTTTAGGAAATGAAACGTTTCGAAATATTTTTCACAGTGTATAAAATTTTAAAGGTATAAAGGCGTCAATTTTGTCCGATTCATGAGCAAATTTATTATTTAATAAAGTTTTAATTTAAATCATTTTTTATTATTTATTTATTTATTTCTATTTTTATTTTATTTCACTTTATTTTTTAGTACTGAAACAATACGCCAATATGAAATATTTGTTTAAATTTTTCTTTCTTTTCTTTTCTTTTTTACTTTTATATTTAACAATTTTTAATTTATTTTTAAATTACTTTCTCTTACCCATAAGGTAATGTTTTTGGGTCAAATTTTCGAAAGTGAGTTTTTGTATATTTACACGTTTTGAGGTTCCCTGAATCCGAAAATAATGTTTTTTGCAGTTGGTCTGTGTGTGTGTGTGTGTATCTCTCTGTGTGTCTCTGTCTGTATGTGTGTCTGTATGTGTGTCTATCAGCATATCTCAAGACCAAATAGCAGCAGAAAGTCCAAACTTGGAATTCTAAATGTGTATCATATAGGGATGCTACACTAAGCTTTTTGTTAAGATGAAACAAATGGTTCGTGTACATGGACACTCAAGAGTATTCAAATACATTATGTCTATGGGGGAAATTGCAGGTAAGTAGAGTTTAACATCTATAGACTGCACTAAACCAAATAGAATGAATGTATATTTTTTATATGCATAAAGACATGCCTCATGTAGAATATGGCAGGGAAATCATTCATTGTTCATTTACAGGGCTACACAAAAGAACTAGATTATAGTACCACAATAACTGAAAATTGATGGAAGTGCATTTCAGGTTGTGCCGTATATTATTACTATAGGATTATATTTAGGTGCACTATGTGGTGTGTACATAATCTTCAAAAGATATACAGGGCTGCAAATATTTAAGTGATAACATTCTTTTTTATTGTTAGTGGAAGTGCTTTACTATAATATTTTACCACGTCCAGGAAAGCTGTTCAGGAATAGAAATATGATAAATAATGTATGATTTAAGCTAACTATTCAACGCTTGTTTTTGTGTATGTACACGTTTTGAGGCTTCTTGATTACCAAAATCAAGTTTTTAAAAATTTAATCTTTGTCTGTGTCTTTTATAGTAACTTAAAAACGAATAATTTCAGGAGATCCAAAAGTTGTATTTTCAAATTAATTGCAAGTTTGTTGCTGGAAAAGTTTGATCAAGGAACGTTGCGCGTGAAAGTTGTCTGAATAATTTAAAATGAACTTTTAATTTTAATTACAGATTTAAATTTTATATAAATATAGGTACAGTAATGAAAGGGGAGGGTTGAGGGGGTGGTAGTCCCCTCACACAGGAATAATTATCATATAAAACTCTTCTGAAGCCTAATTTGATGTGTTTTAACATAGGTTTACATAACAGTTTTCGCTATGCTACCTCTTCATCTCCAACCAGTATTTATAGTATTAATTTCAGGGTAAGAAAAAGTCGTGTGAGTGACACACCAGATTATTTATTATTTATTACTTATTTTATTTTATTTTTAACTTTATTTTTTAATTAATTGATTTTTTTAATTTGTATTTCGTTTTCGTTTAATTTTTTTTTATTGCAGAATTAAAATCATTTTGGAGCAAGAATTTTTTTTTTCATCGTTTTACACTTTAATGAACTCAGACAAGCTTGGAGGCATTTTATTACTTTTCTCATCTCCTACTATTACTGTAAGCAAAAAGAAATAATCAGATTTATCGAAGACTACATTCTGTATTTGAAACATGGTATATTCTCAGATATTTTTAATGCACTACGATAACTTTGCATCATACTTTCTCTACTCACATGCAAAAAAGTACAGCATACTTTAGGTAATTCTTTTTTTTTGTTTTAATATCCTCTACACCTTTCACTGCTAGTTTTTAAAAAGATATGGATAACGTCAAAAATAACTATTTCAAAAAATAAATCTGAAAAAAAAAGGAAGCTAACAAAATATCCCTCACGTAATTTCTCATATTCATTAAAGGTAATAACGTGTAATAAACTTAACGTGTACAACTTAAAGAAAAATAAATAATTTTATGAAATAAATTTAAAGGTTTTAGTTTGAAATTTTTCAACTATTCTTTATGAACAACAGACTAATTTTTAAAATAAACTTTTTTTAATATCATTTCTTCTGTTTTTTAGTGCATGATATGGTAAAAATATAGGTTGAAAATTCTGCATCCCACTGACCTTAGATTAACAATACATACAGTCAAACCTCGTTAACGTGAACACTGTTAACGTGAATTACTTTTAACATGAACTGTTTCCACAATCCCCATCAAAATGAAGATGAGTTTAGTTATATGAAGATTAGTTACTGATAGCATGAACAAATTTTTATCTCCCTTTAATTCTCGTTAACGGGGTTAGACTGTATTTAATAGTGGTATAACAAGAAATAGATGCGGAGAAAAGGAAAGTTATGAGATTCGCATAGGTAAAAAATTATTTTCTAACTGTATTTATCCATTATATCGTTAAGCTTCAAGGTATCGTGCATCTGTATTGACATTTTAAAAAGTGCTTTGTTTTTGATTATGAAGAAATTTCAAAAATTTTAAAAATCTGTTGCTTATTTTTTAAAAAGGAAACATAAAAAAAAAAAGGTATTGCGTACCCTGTATGCTATTTAATATTTCCATCTGCATTGCATAGCGGACTATAAGTACATTATAGTTCTAAAAAATGGAAAATGCACTCACTTTTAAATTTTGAGCACTTTTAAATTATCACACACTATATCTTAATGCTTTTCGTGGCACTATAAACTAATCTCTAACACTAATCTTCGTAATTCTGAAAAAAAAAATAAACAAATAAATAAATAAAAATATGCTTTTGCGCATTTGAATAATGTATATCATTTCTTTATATTTTGTGTGATATACAGACATTGAAGCATGCTTTAAAGAGACCTCATAGAACGCAATGTATCCAAATGCCTTTGTGGTTATCTGTGTACAAATCACAGTATTTTTTTTTTTTCAAGTGAAACATAATAACATATATCAGTTTGCAGGCACTTAAAAATTATTTTTAAAAAAAAGCGGACAGACATACGAATACTTTTCCTATTTGTTGAAAAGTTAATAAAAGCATTTCTCATGTTCATAATTAACAATTGCAAAGAAAAAGCATCATTCCTACATCCTAGTATACTCAAATAATACTGACAAAATTGATCGACGCACAATGAAATTCAGAAACACCTTATTCTTGTTTTAACTAAAATTTCTGAAGTATATTTAAATCAAGCAAAAGTCATTAAAATGGTTCATGGAATATAAATTTTATACACGAATTTACTTTTATCTATAATAAATTACGAAGCATAATTTATTTCGAAATTTAAATTTTTGAATTTACGTAGTACAAGTCGCATATTTTTTAAAAAAAGAGTATTAATTAAGAAAAAAGTCTTGTTTTTTGTTTCATTCCTTCAAAAAGAATATTGTAAATCACAATAACACATAAAAAAGATTTTAGACACTAACAATGGAAATAATAGAATGAAATAATATTAATACTAATGCGCTGTGTCTTGATTCGTTAAAATCATTTATTATTCTGGTTTTGAAACAAACTTATTTTATCTCTTTCGACATCATTTAACAAGATAATGAATGTTTCAAATTTTGCGCTCAGTTTCTAGTATTATTAATTAAAAATATGGTAGCAACATAATTTGTTCTAATTGTGTTGCACTAAAATGATTGCAAATGAAGAATTTAATAACAAATACCTTACGGAAAAATATGATTTAATAAAATACGTTAGGAAAATAAATATTTTTTATTTACTTTTTAAAAATGAATTATGCGTTAATTAATCTTTTCATTATTTCAAATTTCCTTAGAAGGATGGATATTTTTTTTTAAATAAGAAAAAGCAATTTCCAATTTATATATAAAGCTTTAATCGTAATTAAAAAGTTAAGTAGCTATCTATCTGTCTATCTATCTATATATAGAGAGAGATGGATGGATAGATAGATAGATAGATAGATAGACAAATAGATAGATAGATAGATAGACAGATAGATAGATACTAAATTTTGCGCTCAATTTCTAGTATTATTAATTTAAAATATGGTAGCAACATAATTTGTTTTGATTGTGTTGCATTAATATGATTGCAAATGAAGAATTTAATAATAAATACCTTAAGGAAAAATATGATTTAATAAAATAGGCTAGGAAAATAAATATTTTTTTATTTACTTTTTAAAAATAAATTATGCTTTAATTAATCTTTTCATTAATTCAAATTTTCTTAGAAGGATGGACATATATATATATATATATATATATATATATATATTAATAAGAAGAAGTAATTTCCCAATTTAAATATAAAGTATGCCAATGTATAGTTGACAATTTTTGTATTACCACAGTTTTTTAACAGAAAGTTTCAATAACTGTTTTTTATTATGTATCTACGATTAATGGTATTGTGAAATATTAATAAAAAACTAGTATGTTGTGGCCACCACAAGACTTTCTTAAACAAATTTTCCTAAACGCATTCAGTACAAATATATTTTTTAAACTATTATTTATTAAAATTATTTATCATGAAGAATGCAGATAATTTTCATCTTAGAGTAAACTAACACTAAATATCCAAAGAAATAAAGTTTTATTATTTATAATTAATATTTTTGAAAATGCGTTTTTATAATGATTATCAAGTTTCGTACAGTTATACGCCATAGAAAGTGAGAAATTACCTTTCCGCTCTCGGAGAAATTTGCTGTATAACATCGCCGTCTATTGATCGATATGCATCCAAATTGAATCAGCATAATATCTCATAATGGCCGTCTCTCATATCAAGCTTCTTTAGATTATACGCAATGGAACATGAGATAAAGCTTTCCTCTAAATTGCGGTTATCTCTGTATAGCAGCCCCAGCTGTTAAGAGATTGACATCAGAAGTTTACAGGCACTAATAAATGTCAAGATGCATCTGCATATAAAATTGTATGTAAATCTGGGCACTAGTTCCTGAAATAAACCTCTTAATCGTATAAATCACTGTATAGCAGCACCAATTATTGATCAATCAATACTAAAACTTAATAGGTACTCATGCAAGTTAAAGTGCATCTACATATAAATTTATATGCCAATTTATGCAGTGGTTCCTAAGACATAGCCTAACTTAAAACTGTGTATTCGTTGTATAGTTGGCCACCTGTTCAGCAATTGGCACCAAAAGTTGATAGGCACTAATTTAGGCCAAGGTACATCTACATATAAATTTATCTGCAATTCTCTGCAGTAGATCAAGAGATACAGTCGCCATAAAATTTTTGTCACACACACACACAGACAGGCAAACAGACGTTTTCTAAAAATGGTCAAATCGTATTCTTGATCTCTCAAAACGTGTAAAACCATTGAAAACCATAAGCTGAAAATTTTTACGAATCCAATACTTTCCTCTATTGAATATAGAAGAAGGTAATAAAGTTAATTATTCTTAAAATAAAAGAACCTAAAAGTTGGCAAATACGTGTATGATACCAAAAATGTACCAAAATAAAACTCTTAACAAAAGTTTAATACAAGTTTTATTTTCAAAATATTTAAAAAGTTTTTTTTTTTTAGATGTCAATCACACATCGTATTGCGTTGAAATTTGTTTTAATTAAGGGCCGAACGAATAAGCAAACTTCATATTCTTCATTTATTCTATTTAAAACAATGAAAAAAATGTGTTAATTGCTTTTATGTATTGTAATATTTCTGAATTTAAGTTGTGCATTATTTATGCTTAGTTTTTATTTTATAATTATTTATTGCTTATTCATTTATTTTGTCGTGATACGTAGATAAATAAAAAACCTGGTACTATAGCCTTTAGACGTAGAGAACATTAACGATTAATAAAAAGTTATATGTTTCTTAAAAGTGTTTTTATTGTTATTTTTATTAATGTTATTATTATTATTATTTATTAATTAATTTATTTATTTATTTTGGAGAATATGATTTATTTTTATGCATATTGTAAGAATCAATATTATTTTCAATACAGTTAATATTTCTTAAAAGTTGCTTTCTATTTAACTTTGATATCAAACTGGACATACGACTTTCGACAAATATTTACAAGCCACACCCTTCAATTTTTAAGATGTGCGACATATGCCTCCCTTATTTCTATGGGTTTCTAGACACCTTAATGCATAGTTTGAGGTGAAAAATATTGTACAGTCGGGGGGGGGGGGGGGACGCAACACTCAGCGTAACTTCGTTACTAATCGATGTAGAAAAATGTAATAGGTACCATTCGACAGGGAATTGTGAGTAGTTTCAGAAAATGAACTGAAATTTTTAATTGGAGGTCGTCTACATATTAAAACGCGCACGAACTTTGATTTTTTTTCAATGGTAATGCCCCATTTTTATTTCTAATTTGAATTCCTGGGATCGTGACAACGCGAAAAAGTATATTGGTTGTATATTTTACTTATTTTTTCACAGAGTTATAAGCGTTCAAAGTTTGAAGGTGCTAAAGGTGCTAATTCATATTTCAAATTTTTATTAATATCTTCACAAAAAATAACTTGATATATATATATATATTTTTTTTTTTTTTTTTTTTTTTTTTTACGAGATACAGTGAAGAAACCCAAACATAATCCATCATTAGTTTTGATTCTGAAAAATATTTTTAATTGTGAAAAATATTGATAAGTTCATATTCTTAAAAATTATGAATTATGTCCTATATTAATTTTTACATAAATTGAATCCTAATGCTGAAAAATATGGATGTGCAAATTTGCAGCTCATTCCAGTTATTAGTTTTCGAGATATAAATAAATCTTTCTTTTGGAGGGGTTTAGGGGGCCGTCTCTTATGAAGTTTTACATGAGATAACGAATCAAATCTTAAAAAGTAACAAAGAAAATTAAACAAAATATTTATTGAAATTTTATTTTCCCGACTGAGTGAAAATCCGGGGTTCGAATACCGGTCCAGGCATTATTTTCACTCAGTCGGAAAAATAAAATTTCAATAAATATGATTTTCTTCCAATCAGTTGATTGTGTGATTTTAATAAAAATTGTTTTTCTTTCTCCCATTGTTTAATGGTGTTTTCAGGCATGAGAGTGCAGAAAATTAAAAAAAGAGGAAACACGCGTGTTCATAAAATTAATTTTGAAAGAAAAATAACGCGCGCGGGGAAATCTATACAAATGTACATTCATAAAATTTATTTCAAATGAAAAATAATGCTCACAGGAAAAAAAACTATACAAGGTATTTTAAATGTGTCAAATTAAGCTAAAAGAATAATGCACATCAACACAATAAAACATGTGTTTAAAAAAAACGTTAGCTAGCAATCAACATTTAATCATTGGCTGGTGGAGGAAAATGGGAAAGAAGGGGGGGGGGGGGGTAAAAAGTAGTTCATGAGAGAAATATTAAACACAATTCTACTTCTTTATGGGTTCTAGAATATCATAAAGTAAGTTTTAAATTAATATTGTGGATGGATAAATATTTAAAAGTAAAAGGCTTCCCGTAGAATGTTTGATCGGCAATGGTTATGAGATGAAAAAGGGGGAGGGGGGAGAACAAAAAAAATTACATTAGTGAGAAATATTGAATAATTCTGTTCTTTTATATGTTATAGTATCTGATAAAGCATGTTTAAAATGAATATTGACATTTATATTTTGGATGGAAAAAGATTGAGAATCTAAAGTTTTTCGTGGAGCGTTTGAACACTGGTCGTTATTGGAGTTTGATTTTAACAAAATAAAAAACCGCGGAATTAACGAAAATCGCAAAAAAGCGGAAAATCACGGATCCGCGGAAAATTCTCATGCCTGTGTTTTCCATTACCTGCGGCTTATTTCTGTCGAGCTATCTACATGATAGACCAGATGTTTCTGCCTAAAGGTTGTCTGAGTGAGTAATGCCGACTGGATGTCGGCCTGGATAGCTCAATTGGTAGAGCCTTGACCTTGTAAGTCAAAGATCCGGGGTTCGACTCCCGGTCCAGGCATTATTTTCACTCAGTCGGGAAAATAAAATTTCAATAAATATGATTTTCTTCCAATCAGTTGATTATGTGATTTTAATAAAAATTGTAAACAAAATATTTTTATTTTTTATTTACGGGTCAAATTATATAACAACAACGTCAAACGCAAAGAAATGAAAAAAAATGATGATTTTTTAGACATTAGTGTTAGCATCAAGAATTCCTGTTTTCTAAAGAAGTCAAGCCCAGCCTTCATCGTTCTTCAAAACAAAATAATACACAAAAGAAAAGTAAATGTGACATTCAGTGTGAGGTGTTAAACCTCTTATTTTATGTTGAAAAAAATATGCACCAGTGGTATTTACTTCATCAATTACCGGTGATAAATTTTGAATCTTTTAAACGAACACTAGAAGAAAAAAATTAACTAAATAGGCGGCGTTTACTGTTTTAAATAGAAAAATAGGTTTAATGTACAAATTGTCAATTAAAAAAAAAACGAATGGAATTGGAATGCAAGACAGACTTGTAAAATCGTTTCTTAACTACCGTCATAGTTAAAGGCTTAATGATTTGCTTCATATATTGCTTTATTTTTATTTATTTATTTATTTTGTGGGGGGGGGGGGATGATTAATATTTTAAGGATACTTTAGTCTTTAAAATTTTATTAATATATTTGAACTTCATATATTTTTAAAAATATACTTTAACTTTTATAAATATATTTTAACACTTTTAGCGACCGCAGAATTTTGTCTTTTTGACAGTAAAATCCGCCTACGGGCGTTATTCTCTCAAAATAAAATATTTCAGAACAAATTTTCTGTATTCACAATTATATTACAAATGGATATACATTATAATTATATTCTTTCTAATCACTATATTTCTATCTATGGTGTATTTTATTGCAAAAGTATAAACACTGGGTACACACTTAAGAAATATGTAACACACAAATTACGAAAGAAACGCCCACTGTCAGAGTTACAGATTTTTAAATGACGTGAATCTACGTCAGAAGTCGCGAAAGGGTTAATTAAGAAATTCTATTTTCATAGAAATTATAAAACGAATCGTACAGTTCCAAAGAGTTCAACTGACCCAAAACTAATAAGTGCGATTAAAATTGTTTAATATTTACTTCATGAACCCTTACAATGATTTATCCAAAAAGATTTAGTTAATGCGTTGTTGTATATATATATATATATATATATATATATAATATTTCATTTCGTATTTTATGTCACACCTACGAAAGAAAATTTAAGCTTTATTGCTGATCAATACAGCCATAACAGACACTTTTACTTGAAAAATATTGCACTTTTTTTAAAAAGTACTGTCTGGACCAATCGCAAGTGTAATGTATTTAAATAGACCTAAAATTAGCTAAAAAAGTACTGAAGTATATACAAATCTAAAAAAACTGAATTCAGGATAATTAAGGAACTGTTTTTTTTATTACTATTTATAATTCTTTTCTTCCTGAAAGATTTCCGGTGTGAAACATTAAAATTTTGTCTATTTCTTATAGGATCTCAATTTTATTTTTCTACATTTTCGGATAACCCCCTAACACATTTTGGATTATAACTTTATAAATACTAAAGATAAAGTATACAAACTGTATACTTTACCGCACTGCCAGACTCTCAGAAATCCGAATATGAAGTCAAAATTTGATGTTGCTATTGAAGAAAATCAAAGTTTGCGCTCATTTCAATATGTAGATGACCCCTAATTCAAAATTCGAAGACATTTTCAGAAAGTGCATTTAATTTCCTGTTGAATTATGTTTATTACATGTTCCTGCGTCAATTAATAACAAAATTTCAGCGCGTGATGCGTTTTTTTTTTTTTTTTTTTTTTCCCGACTGTACATACTAATTAATAAATAATAGTTGAGGTTTTATAAGTAATTTTATTTAAGGAAATTTAGTGAGCTTATAAAATATTAATTTGCCGTGTTTCTGCTTTTACTTGGTATTAAAATAGCTCATTTTCGTTTAAAAATCCGTTAAAACGCTTAACCATGTCAGAAAGGGCTTTGGCGACAAATTTGGCTCCACATTGGCGTGTTAATGGCCTTTTGGCGAGTTTGGTGAGAAAATCCTTCCTATCGATATATCGATTATTGAAGCTCTAAATCGAATATTTCACGAAGTACCTGAAACTTTCTGGAAATACGTTAGACAATAAATAGGACCTCATTTCGGCTGTCGGAGTTCAATAAAAAATTGCCATTTAAAATATCAAATAAAATTTTTCTTAAAAATAATAAACAACTGTTTATTGTTATTTACAATTGTTGTTCAGTGTATCACTATTCTGATATTCCAATAATTGCATACGATACGAACACATGTTTTTAACGGCAGTTTGCAACATATTGGCATTTATTCATGTAATATAAAGTTTTTCTTTTATCTTTTGAAAGTGAGGTGTCAGAAACAGGCCCTTCATGCATAAAGATTACCAAATATCCCTATAACTGAAAATCACAAGTATATAGTCCAGGCAGCCTCAGTGACAATGTGACGAAGAATACAACAACCAATTTTTCTGACGCCTTAGATATATTGTTGCAAAAACTGTTGCATCTGACATTGATATGCGGTGGTGTATCTTTTTGCTTAAATATAACAGAAGTGAGTAATCTTTTTTCTAAAATCATGGTATCACAAGTTATTCTATACCTCGAAGAATTCCCAGAGCAATTCACTGATCCATTTAGATGAATTTCTTCAAAAAATTAATAGCCGATGATGAATGAAGCAGTGAGATAATACCATACTATAGCATTTTGTGAATGTTAAACTATTTCTAAACGCATGCTTCGATTTATGTCAGCCTAAAAATGGCAGTTGTGCACACTGATGTCACCATGCAAATAAAAGCGTTTTTCATCACTCCATAAAATCTACTCTAGACAGGGGAGTAACCAGAAATATTATATGCAAGAAACTAAATTTTCTGGGAGAGGGAGGCTCAAAACAGTTCATTAGTTTGTTTCAATTGTCAAAGAAGAAAATGCAACATTTTTGTAAATTACTTATGCTCATCAGACGTTTTCGAAAAGCTTTCAATCATCGAAATTCACGAATAGACGCAGTGGCAATTTTGCTCCACTTTTAAAACAGCTAGTCTAATAAAACACGATCATGTAGAGTCAATACTATCGAAAGACATTTCATCTGTGAATGAAAAAAATTCCAATATTCACTTATATCTTCCTGGTTGTACTACATAGAAAAGTTTTATACAAATATCTTACTTTTGTTTCTGGATCATAGCTCCAAACATTCCTTCCTTGGTACTAAATATTTTTTCTTAAAGAATCCAATTAGCATTCTGTATTTGCATGTATGCAAATTTTTGTTACAATTATCTCACTACATTATTTTATACATTTACGTTGTTTTATGTCCAACCGGTACTTACAAGTACTTTGCTCATCGCAAAATTTTGCAGCAACGAGAGCTTTATAATCCGCTTTAATTCGCTAGAATAACCTCATAAATAATTTTTCTTACATTATCTTTTGTAGATATTTTTAAATTATCTACTAATTGTCATTTTGCTTCTCACCTTTTTTTTAATAAAATCCTCTTTCTTTTAATTTACCACCTGAAAATTATCATATCTCCCCGGCAGTATATAATTTAACTATAATTGTCTATCCTATCTGTATTGTTTTGGTTGATATATGTGATGTCATCAGTGACGTCACGCCGCCAGGTGTGAAAAGCACACTGCGATGTGCTTGTTTTTTTTTTTTTTCTCTCAGAAGAGAATAGAGAGGCAGCAGGAAAGGCTGCGAACGGAGGTGGAATGTGAACCTCGTTTAGTTTACATATGTGAAATAATCTCTTGTGTTAAATATTTTTTTATTTTCATTATTATTATTATTATTATTTTTTTTGTGGTACCGTGTACATATATATATTCGTTTTGTGTATATTAATAAACTGATTTATGTTGAAATCAAATGTGATTCTTCAAAGAGTCAAGTCTGCAACTTTACTAAACAGGAACAGATAAATCGAAAGTAGAAGTGAATTAGCGGCGTCAACTATTGGGTGTGGGGAACGAAGCATCACACGCTCTCTTTCGAGAACCAGAGAGGTAGGAGATTTATTTGTTTTTGTTTCTGTTTAGTTTAATGAATCTGAGAGGAGATTTATTTTGTTTTTTTTATTTAGTTTGAGAAATATAGTAATAGATTTTTTCTTTTTTTATTTCTGTTCGAGAAATAATGATAAAGCATTTCTTGATATTTTAATGTTTTAAATAGTAGTTATTGTTGAGCGGATTAATGTGTAGATATATGGAAGGAAATTTTCAGTTTAGATAAAAACTGAGTAAACTAGATTTAGAATAGAGTAATTTGAATTAAACATTATAGGAATATATTTTTTAGATAGGATTCATAATGTTTAACGTAAAAGGGTTACGGAAAGAAGATTTAATGATTGTAGCTAAAGAGTTAGGGCAGAGTGTAAATGAAGATCACAAGATAGTTGATCTTAAAAATCTTATAGAAAAAAGTGAGGCATATAAAACAGATTTAGAATTTGTAAAGCAAATCTTAAATTCTACAGTTAATGAACGATTAGAGAGGGAAAGAAAAGAGCTAGAAATATTAAGAGCAGAAAGGGATAAGTTAAAAGAAGAACAAAACGTAGTATTAGAGATAGAGAAAACAAAACTAGAGTTAGCGAAAGCTCAATTAGAGATTGCAAGGATTCAAGCGGTTGATAAAAATTCAGAATCAGGAGGGGATGGACAACATGTAAACGTAAATACCAATTCACTAGAGACGCTAATAAAAAGTGTTCGCACACTGACTTTGGCGGTTCCAACGAAACCGGAAAATTGGAATTTGTTCTTTGTATCGCTAGAAAAAGCGTTCGAAATGAAAAATGTTGCAGATGATTTAAAAGTTGAAATATTAATTAATTTATTGGGTGAACGGGCTGCACACTTGTTAACTTATATAAACGCAGAAGACATGAAACATTATAATAGGGTGAAAGAGATTGTTCTTAAAGAATTTCAGCCAACCCCAGAAGCATGTTTAGACAATTTTCTTACGGCTAAAAGGATGAAACATGAAAATCATATGCAGTTTAGTAGTCGTCTCAGGGCAAATTGGGATTTTTATTGTGAATTACGGAAGGTAACAGATTTTGAAACATAGAATGATTTAATCGTTAGCGATAGAATGTTGAGTGCATTAGATTCAGAAACGAAGAGTTATATCAGGGTGCAGCAGTTAGATAAATGGTTGCGACCTAGACAGATTGCTGAGCTCTGTGATAACTGGTTTGTCTCAAAAAATAGATCTTTCGCTGAGACATATGATAAACCATCAAAATTTCGCGATCAAAATGAAATGGGGTTCGAAAATCAGACTAACGGTAAATATGTACCACCTCCCATGAGAAATAAATATGATAAATACAATAGTCAGAAAGAGTGTAAACTATGTAAAAGCACGGTTCATTTACGATATTGTCCGCTTAATAAAGGGAAAAATAAAACGGGAGCTTCACAAACCCAAAGAAAGGATTCAACGCCAGTAAATTCTATTCAAGAAGATAGGTTAATCGCAAAAGTCAAAACCACGTACTATTTTGATAGTAACATAGTTGACACACAACCCTTAGAATATGTATACATTTGGTTGGGGGGAAAACAAATACGAGCATTGGTAGATAGCGCTGCAGAAATGCCTATTATTAACTCTGATCAGATACCACAATCTTTTGAAAAGGGGGATTCTTCGAAAATACAACTAATTTCTGCTTTTGGAGATAAAGTAGTAGCTGATTTAAAGACATTTCCTATATCTTTAAAACCAAACTCTCCCAATTTTACATCCGGTAACGTAGATATTTTGTTCTCAGTTACAAACAAACTGGTAGTTCCATGTATAATAACGCCTGTTATCTATGAGATGCTAAAATCTGCCATAGGAAAAGATGAGGAGGTATTACAAAATAAATATTTAAATTCAAATGTACTCGGGAATGATGGAGAAAATTTTATTGGTACGAACGCATTTGAACGGGATAGTACTGGTGTGGAAAGGGAAAAGGACAGCTCCGAAGATCCAATTATAGAAAATAGTGAGCAAAACGATAACGGAGAATTGATCATTAATTGTGTTAAAAATGAATATGAATCTAAGTCAGAGGAAAATATAGGTCAGTTGTCAGATGTCAGTATTTTTAGAAAACAACAGAAAACTTGTGAAACGCTACGCGAAGCTTTTGAAGATGCTAGAAAAAATAAAAATGGGTTTTATATGATGGATTATTTACTATATCATAAGGATAAGGTCTCAGGGGATAATGTACATCAGTTGGTTGTACCAAAAATTAGAAGAGATCAAATTTTGAAATTGGCGCATGAGTCTATTTTTGCGAATCACTTAGGCATGCGCAAAACTAAAGAAAGAATTCGTTATTCTTTTTATTGGCCGCAGATGTCGCGAGATATTGGAGAATACTGTAGGTCGTGTAGGGATTGTCAATTACGTAGTAGGGAAAAAGTGAGCGACCAGATACCGATTACGCCCATTCAGAGACCACAATTTCCATTTGAACAGGTAACGATTGATATAATCGGTCCAATCGAAACTCTATCAGCGCGAAGGCACAAATACGTGTTATGTTTGGTCGATCAACATTCTAGGTGGCCGGAGGCAGTTCCGTTGAGAACAATTACAGCCAAGGCGACATGTGACGCGTTATTAGAGATATTTATGAGAACAGGAATACCTCGGGTTATCGCTAGCGACCAGGGAAGAAATTGTGTATCAAAATTGACGCAAGAATTTCATGCTAGACTAGGCGCGACACCTAGGTTCGCGACACCGGGGCATCCGGAAAGCTCAGGTTTAGTCGAAAGGTATAATCAAGTTTTGAAGCGCATGTTGCACCACGTTATACGAAGTGATCCTAAAAACTGGGACAAACATATACCATATATGTTGTTTGCTTACAGGGAGATCCCTAATTCCACTACTGGAGTATCACCGTTTAAGTTAATGTACGGTAGAGAAGCTAGAGGACCTCTTGCGGTGTTAAAGCCGTCGTGGGCGGGCGAAATTCCACTTCCTATAAATTTAGGTAAGAGCGCAGTTGATTATCTACAAGAGTTAAAAATAAACTTAGAAAGGGCCGCGGAGGAAGCAGCAGTGATTGCTGAAGTAAGACAGGGAGCGTACGCGAGATATGCCAACAGACGGGCAATATATAAGGAATTCCAATCTGGGGACCAGGTTTATCTTTTAATTCCCGATTCTAATAACAAATTATATGCTAGATGGACCGGGCCCGCTGAAATAGTATCTCGTTGTAGTACCGACTCTTATAAAGTGAAATTAGCTAATGGGAATATTAAAACCGTTCATGTAAATAAAATTAGAAAATTTGTACCTAGAGTACAGGCGGTGGGGGTAATATTCGAAAATGAATCAGAATTAGGGGAAGTCCATCCCACTCCTAGCAGAAACGATTATTCAAATTCATTTAATCTTAATGAAGTTAGTTTGAGTCATTTAAGCGATTCGCAAAAGAAAGAGATAAAAAATTTATTGGGTAAATACGAAAACTTATTTCAAAATAAAGTACAAATAGCTAAGGTAGGGGAGCATAAAATACGATTAAATGATACAGAAAGGAAAAAGCCATATGTTTATCGAATTCCGGAGGCGTTAAAACCAGAAGTAGATAGGCAAATTGAGGAACTTTTAGCGTTAGGGTTAATAGAGGTGTGTGATGCAGAAATCTCACATCCAGTAGTTTGCGTAATGAAGAAAGATGGCTCTCTAAGGTTATGCGTGGATTTTAGGTCTCTCAACTCCGTCACTAAGCCAGATGATTTCCCAATGGAAAATCAGACAGACTTGCTATTTTGCATCGGTAGAGCCAATGTAATATCCACCATTGATTTGCTCAAAGGATATTGGGCAATTCCCATGGAAAAACGATATTGCGATCTATTCAAGAGACTTTAGTGAGCATTTGTTACACCTTGACAAAATATTTGCAAAATTAGCGGAATTAAATTTTTCAGTTAATCTAAAGAAGTGCTCATTTGCAAAAAATTACATCAAGTACCTAGGACATGTTATTGGTTCCGACAGTCACCAGGTTGATCCAGAGAAAGTGGATGCCATTCAGAAGTTGGCCCAGCCTCAGACTAAGAAACAATTGAAGAGTTTTCTTGGTTTATGTAATTATTACCGTGACTATGTTCCACACTACGCAGAGGTGGCATATCCGTTAACCGAGTTAACGAAGAAGAAGAGTCCGGAAGAGCTTACTTGGATGCAAGAACATGAGGAAGCGTTCCAGCAACTGAAGAGATGTCTTGTAGAGGCACCCAGTCTTAACACCCCAGTCCTAGGACAAGTGTTTGTCATCCAGTGTGATGCATCATCGACTGGCATCGGTGCATGTCTATCCCAAAGGAAGGTTGGTGTCCTATTCCCGATCAGCTATGCCAGCCAGAAACTGACCAAAACCCAGCAAGCCTGGCCAACTATAGAAAGGGAGGCCTACGCGGTAGTCTGGAGCTTAAAGAAATTTGAAACATGGATTTTCGGCTCACCAATAGATTTAATTACTGACCATAATCCATTAACATTTATTACGAAGAACGCTCCACAATCTTCTAAGCTGCAACGATGGGCCCTTGCACTGCAAAAGTACAATATATCTATAACTCATTGTCCTGGATCAAAATTATGTAATGCAGACGCTTTATCCAGGTTAGGTACTGTGAACAATTCATAAAAAAAAAAACTTTTTTGGACATTTTTTTTTTTTTTCAGCTATTTTATTCAGACACCATATTTGGTAATCTTTTGATGTTGTGCTGTGTATAATCTATATATTATTCTTTTTAAATGTTTTAGTTCAGAGGCAGAAGCCTGAAATTATGGAAAATTGTTTCAAGACATAAGTATGTTTTTTTGTTTATTATTACTATGTTGAAGTAGTTGTGACGTCACTTGACGTAATTTCAGATTTGCATTTGCTGAAACAAATTTCAATCTTGGGTGGGGGGTGTGATGTCATCAGTGACGTCACGCCGCCAGGTGTGAAAAGCACACTGCGATGTGCTTGTTTTTTTTTTTTTTCTCAGAAGAGAATAGAGAGGCAGCAGGAAAGGCTGCGAACGGAGGTGGAATGTGAACCTCGTTTAGTTTACATATGTGAAATAATCTCTTGTGTTAATTATTTTTTTATTTTCATTATTATTTTTTTTTTGTGGTACCGTGTACATATATATATTCGTTTTGTGTATATTAATAAACTGATTTATGTTGAAATCAAATGTGATTCTTCAAAGAGTCAAGTCTGCAACTTTACTAAACAGGAACAGATAAATCGAAAGTAGAAGTGAATTAGCGGCGTCAACTATTGGGTGTGGGGAACGAAGCATCACAAACTCTATTCTAAGCTGCTGTTTCATTATACATGATCAGAAATTCTACTATAACCCTTCCTATTTGTAGACATGTAAAGTTCACTAAAAGTTCTTATTATAAACAATTGTAGGTAGGCACTCCATACAATCCTCTATTAGGTTAGGCACGACGTACATCATTTATGATTTAATACGGTCAATTAATACAGCTTAACTAAAAATACTAAACATATGATATATCGCCATTGCAATCATAGTTCAGACAACTCTAAATAAATATATTTAGAATTAGCTGAAAAATTATATCTGCTTACATGTGTCTGTGAATTGTATCCGTAAACGCTGTTATTAAGCCCTATACATTATCATTAGAGGTATCAGATGTATTTATAAAGAAGCGACTGCTGCAAAACTTAATTGTAATCAATAATTTATATTGTAAATATAAATTATTTATTGAATTTATTTACAAATCTCTTAAACTGAACTAAATATTTAACACAATATAATGAGAATTAAGCTTTTTTATTCTGTACAAGTAGTCAATACACGAAGATTTTAATAACAAATTTTCCGGGTACTTACAAAATCATTCCTGGTCAATGCAAATACCACCTCTTTCTCCCACTGAATATAATTTGGATTGCAGTAAAAAAATTTTGGATGATTGGTGTTCAAAAATAATAAATAAAAAGTCTGTGTTTAAACACCTTAAATTGCAAAAAGATCACAACAGTAGATTCGGGTAAACAAAAGTACCACAAGTAATAGCAAACAAAGCGGCAACGCACAAAATATATGTGCATTGTACGTTGTCGCTTAGTTTACTGCATTTGGGCCTGCTTTGTGCTCTTGACGGAAGGTCGTGATATTACTGAATCAATTGTTGATTCGCAATATTTGATCGGAATCAAATGTTGCGAACTTTTTTCAATTTCTGTCGTTAACATTCAATGTGTTTTATTTATTACGATTTGGATTGGCTTCTCATTTTCAATTTTGCATCAAGAATAAATTTAGTTGCCGCTTTTATGTTGCATTCCTACTAACTTTTTCGCTTAATTAAAGGACGAAATTCCCTTTTTCAACTAGAAACAATTGTTGCGTGTTTTTTGCAATTTATATTGTTAGATTACGAAATTTCCATTTTTCAATAAATGCAGTATTCATGCGTTTATAGGTGTCAGAATATGTTGATTAGGAGGAGTTCAATATTTATCTTTGTCCTCAGTTCGATAGCTTCCAGGGATAATCTCCTATTAAGCATTATGTTTTGAAACAAGATGATTTTTGGATATTATATTTTTTGTTCAAAATCCATTTAATAAACAATATAAACACTGTAATATCGAAAGATAGTTTAATTACACAGGTCTGTAAAAGTAATGTTGTTAAAATTTGATTTGGTAGTTTTAGCTGACACATATGTTCTTTGGTGTGCTGAAACCGAAAATGAAGCCAGTTTTTCTCTGTCACGTACATATTTTATTCAATGCAGGTTGTGTAACCGACACAATTTCTTCATTTCCGGTAGTTCTAGCATTTTTCCATGATTCATGATAATTAATCATGGAAACATTTACTATATATGTTTCAATTATTAATTATTATCAATCATGGAAACATGCTATAAAAATTACCATATAATTACATTGGTGGAAAAGTCACGGAAGACATGATGTCGTAGAACACCTATATTGACAAAAATCTGTACGTGATAGAGAAAAACTGGCTTCATTTTCGGTTTCAACGCACCAAAAAACATAAATATCAGCTAAAATTATCAAATTCAAATTTTAGATAAGCACATGTGTTATTCTTCTTTCTCGAATTAATACTTTTCTCTTTAATGTATACATCATTAAATTTATTTTAAATAGGCAATTTAGAAGACATTGTGAAACCTTTCTTACTTTGGTTCAAAAAATCTTTTATTAACTTTATTTATTAGTGTAATATATCGTTTACACAGTTGAGTATCTTAAATAAATATAGATCGAAGAATGGTACGTTTATGTAGCAAGCACATCCTTTAAAATTTTCATCATTTCATTCTATTTTTTCTTAATGTATTATTTCAAAAAAATGAAACAATTATTCCGTACTCTATTAATTTATTTCAATAATTAAGTTTGTTTCGTATATTTTTTTGACAATTAAAATATCATGAATGCTAAAGAAAAGAGTTTGTCCTTATGTGTGCTGTAATTTCCTAACTGAATTGAAATTTAATAAAAATAATAAAATAACTTATAATTTTTTTTGCAATGATTATGTTTTCTAACGCAGCCACTAATTGATATTCTATTATGAATTCTTCATCTCGAAGTATGTAGCTATTGTGTTGCTTTTGCTTTAAAAATGTTTGAAGAAATACGCAAAAGATGCTGAAGTTTACATATTTAGAAATATTCTTTAAATTTCAAGTTATATTATTATTTTATTTATATCATACATTTAGTTAATAACTTTTAATAAATGTTATTTAATTAGAGTAGGAAATAAAGTATCACAATTTTTAAATACTTGAGATATGGTTCCAAAGAAAAGATATTTTAAAAAATGAAAAAAATAGGTATATGAATAAAAAATATGAAATTAAATAAATTTCCATTTCATAGAAAATACTTCATTAAAGTAATACTCGATATTTATAATAGTGTGAGTCATCATTTTTATAATCGGTTATTATTCTTATGACAATATTTCAGAAATAATATAGATTGAAGTTATGAGGAGATTTTACGTCGGACTATATTTATGCAATGAGCAATTTCAACATTAAAAAAATACATAAAAAAATAATATAATCAAAGAAACACACGTTGCTAGCAATATTGCTGAAGAGAATACACATCAACATTACAGACAACATTTTACTATTTTATTACTCAATTTAAAACTTTCTGTTCATATAATTATAAGGCGAGACGTAACTAACCCTCGATGATAATTTCAAGGCCCCTCTGCCCTATCCATCCCCAGCTCGGTTACTTTTTCTTGTCTATTTTTACCTTATTTTTATTCTGGTGTTAGCCTTTTTTTTTTCCCCCACACACTTTTGGTGGTGAGTTTTTTTTTTTTTTTTTTTTTTTTTTTTCGTTTTCATCCCAAGCTCTTTTCTAGGGATTTTTGGCCTTTCCATTTCCATTCTAAAGTGCGGTGGTGCTTCTACAGATAAACTTTGGGCACGCATACAAACAATATGGAATGCTTTTTCCTAGGAAGACATTCAAAATTTCTTTGACACTACGCTTCGTCGTACAGCAGAACCTTTGCAGCGCGTCATGCCTACACAAAATATTGATTTCAGATGCTTGATATAGTTTTCTGCTTTGAAAATTTAATTTTTTATTTGTGTCAATTACAGTCGTTTGTGTATTAAATTTCATTACCTTCTGATAATTCCTTTATGATGTTGCAATTTTCACAAACATGGGTGTATGAAGTTAGATAGTGGGGCATATAGGATAAAACGTATTGTTTTACTGTGACTCTGAACAAGGTATACAAGCCCATACTGTACTAAATATTTTCTTTCAATGTGTAATATAATTAAAAATAATTTCCAGCAATTATATCATCTTAAACATATGTAATTGTACTTTTTGAGCTGTTTGGTATATAATACTCACAAACACCGTATAGTGTAGTAAAACATGGTCCAGTTAAATAAGCATTAACACAATTAAAAATACTTTTCTAGTGACATATCGCAGATAGGCTTGTTCTTATACATTCACCACACATGAAATAGCGATATTAAGTTCATCTTTTTTAAGTGGAATGGAATAGAAATTCATATATATATTAATAACGTATATTAATATTAACAAACACATACAATTCTTATATGTGCGTGTGCGTGTTTTCTTACATTGTACACTCGTGTAACACTATGTATATTTACGCGTGTGGGCCTTTTTCCTTCGTTTGAAAAACTTTTGCTGGTACTTTACCTTTATTTTGACTCCTCTTTTCAGATTTTTTTTTTTTTTTTTACTTTGGTTGTTTCTAAAAAACAGGATAAATAAATTTTCTACCTAATTTCCCATATGAGGGTGGTTGGGAGGAAAAAATAAATCATTATCAAGAGCTGACACGTAAGTGCACAAAACATAAACTTGTATAGGAGTTCCTTAGGGTGCACACTTCCCAGAAAAAAATAATAATATTGATTTGTTGCAGTAGTTTTGAACAAAAGCACTTGTGAAGAAGAAGAAGCTGAAGATTCAAAATGGTTTCATTACGAAATTATCTATATGTGACACTTTGTTGCAACAATACATCAAGCATGTTGAACTGTCACTAGTAAATATCAGTAGGTATTTGACATACATGTAACAGGGTATCACTCTTTAAATCGTAGTTGCAGTCATTTGCTGAAAATTAAATAAATTCCAAACTTCTACCCAATACCCCATTCTCCCCTATGCTTTTTACCCCAATATGCTATAATATCCAAAACTAAATGCAGAACTGGTGTACAAACGATAAATAGAAAATAAGACTTCTTCACACACCATAAATTTTAAGCCAGCACAACCGGTTTCGAAAGGACGTAGCCTTCCTTCATCAGGTGCAAAAAAACACGTGCTACTGCCTTGGAGGCAAAAGCAAGACTGAAAGCAGGGCAAAATCCAGAGGGGTAGAAGCAACACAAACAACCAATAGGAAGCATCATGCAGGACCAGTCAGAGAGGAACACACATGCACACACAAAAACAAAAGGAGGGAGGGAAGAAATAAACAATTAATTTTATTTTATTATTATTTATTTATTTATTTATTTTTAATTAATATTATACTAATATGTAAATTTAATAAAATTTAATATTATTATTATTTTTATTTAATTATTTAGGATTATTTAATTATACCAATTATTGTGTTATAAACATAATGAAGGAAATTATTTAACTGAATTAAACAAATTTTTCCAGGCTGTAGACAGCAAAGTGGAATCAGATTTTTCATTGACAATTTTATCACGATTAAGGTAAATAGCTAAATTTTCCAAAAAATCCAGTTCGGAAACGCGTTTGGCATGAAAGATAATTTTGGCACTCTTAAAATTAAAACTATGATCAAATTCCCAACTGCGCTTTGCAATAGAAGATTTAGAAATTTCTTGATTGACAACATACCGAGAATGTTCACGTAAACGGCATTCAAGATTTCTTTTTGTTTGACCAATATAAGATAAATCACAATTATTACAAGGGACATTATAGATACCCCACTTATGAAGCTCGGGAACAGGGTATTTAGTTGAAGGGAATTGGAATTTATTGACAGGTTTAAAAACAACCTGAAAATTGAAACGCTTCAAAATTTTGGCTAATTTAAAACATAAGGGGGGATAAAAAGGCAAGACAACAAGATTATCAGGTTTAATTTTATCATCAATGGACAGAGTAGAATTATAAGTTGGCCTCCTGAACTTTTTGATAGCTTTATCAATTATAGAAGGTCTAAAACCTCTTCTAATAGCAACGGACTTTAAATAATTGAGTTCTTCTTTAAGAGAAGAAGTATCAGAACAAATTTTAAGGGCACGATACACGTAAGTGTAAATGGTGCCAATTTTTTGTTTAGCCGGATGATTAGAGAGAGCATGGGGAGGGTTAGAAACAGAGAAAAGTTTCCTGTACACAGAGGTTTTAAAAGAAGAATCGCACCTAGTAACTAAAACATCAAGAAAGGGAAGTTGATTACAATTTTCTAACTCGAAGGTAAACTGAATATGGGGATCAATAGCATTAGCAATATTAAGAATGGCAGAAACATCAAACGGATTTTCAACAAGAATGAAAGTGTCATCTACGTAACGTAATCAGCATTTTAAATTTAACATCTTTAATAATTTTTCCTCAAAATAATGCATATAGATATCGGCAAGAATAGGAGATAAAGGATTACCCATACTTAAACCATCACACTGTTTATAAAATTTGTTATTAAATTCAAAAGTAGTTTGGGAAACACAGAGTTTAGTTAGATTAACAAATTCTTTGATTTCAATGTCAGAATAATGAAATTCGCGTAGCCTTTTTTCTAAACAATGAAGCGCACCTTCAGTGGGGACATTAGTAAATAAGGACTTCACATCAAGAGATAACATTGAGCAATTTACAGGATTCAGATTATTTAACTTCTTATCAAAATCATAGGAATTTTTTATAGTATGACTATTAACGCTGAATAAAGGAGAAAAAACAGAAGCTAAAAATTTAGAGAGGGGATAAGTAGCAGTACCAATATTCGAAACAATAGGTCTGAGGGGAACATTATTTTTATGAACTTTAGGTAAAGCATAAAAACGAGCACAAATTGCTGAAGTAGGGGAAACCGAGAATTTGGTATTGTCATGAAGAACAATGAAATTTTTAACAGCTTTTTGAACAGAGATTAGAAGAGATTTAGTTTGGTCTTTTTTAATTTCAGTATAAGGTCCTTCAGATAAAAGAGAATTAACTTTATCAACATAATCGGTTTTGTCCATGAGAACAATCTGGCCACCTTTAAAGGTGGCCAGATTGTTCTCATGGATAATTGTGATGGAATAATTGTGATTTATCTTATGTTGGTCAAACAAAAAGAAATCTTGAATGCCGTTTACGTGAACATTCTCGGTATGTTGTCAATCGAGAAATTTCTAAATCTTCTATTGCAAAGCACAGTTGGGAATTTCATCATAGTTTTAATTTTAAGAGTGCCAAAATTATCTTTCATGCCAAACGCGTTTCCGAACTGGATTTTTTGGAAAATTTAGCTATTTACCTTAATTGTGATAAAATTGTCAATAAAAAATCTGATTCCACTTTGCTGTCTACAGCCTGGAAAAATTTGTTTAATTCAATTAAAGAATTTCCTTCATTATGTTTATAACACAATAATTGGTATAATTAAATAATTCTAAATAATTAAATAATAATAATAATAATATTAAATTTTATTAAATTTACATATTAGTATAATATTAATTATAAATAAATAAATTAATAAATAATAATAAAATA
The DNA here is from genome assembly GCA_963930645.1 of Salticus scenicus. NCBI lineage: Eukaryota > Metazoa > Arthropoda > Arachnida > Araneae > Salticidae > Salticus > Salticus scenicus. The sequence continues at coordinate 159,502,306 of OZ005653.1, forward strand.
AAATTAATTGTTTATTGCTTCCCTCCCTCCTTTTGTTTTTGTGTGTGCATGTGTGTTCCTCTCTGATTGGTCCTGCATGATGCTTCCTATTGGTTGTTTGTGTTGCTCCTCCCTCTCTGGATTTTGCCCTGCTTTCATTCTTGCTTTTGCCTCCAAGGCAGTAGCACGTGTTTTTTTGCACCTGATGAAGGAAGGCTACGTCCTTTCGAAACCGGTTGTGCTGGCTTAAAATTTATGGTGTGTGAAGAAGTCTTATTTTCTATGCTCTAATATGCCCGAATTCGTTTGTAAAAACCTTTGTAAATTGCACATAAATCCTATATACACCATTTCCAATTAGAAACTTCTAAAATATGCATTACCTCTTTACCGTTCACTACACATTTTCTTTTGAAAATCACTAAAATATTTTTAAATAGTTGATCATAAATATATAAAAGAAAAAATTATATATTTTTAATTTTCTTGAAATTTCTCGTTTGAAATACCTATAAGTTAATCTGATTATATTCAAGTAATAATTAATTAAAATAATAAATAAATTTGCAAATAAACTTCTTGAATTTCAAAATTTCCTAACAGTAGTTTCAGGTTAAAATAATAGCATGGTCCTCTTCCTCGTGTACAAAAACTGGGCACGAGTGCATAATCAAATCAACAGGGTCCACTTGTGCCTACTAAATATTTATAAAGTTACTTCTGCATGTGGCTTCCTCTGAAACATCTCTTGTTAAATTTCGTAAAAGTGATACCATCTTCTGAAAAAGGAAAGGGGAAAATGTTTAAAAATTGATTTAAACAGAAAAAAAAATTCAAAATCGTTTGCATGAAGAAAAGTTAAACGTTTGGTGTCTGTACAAAACCAAATAAACTGTAAAGGATAAAATATATATATATACATATATATAGCATTCCTAGCATTTTTACTCTAATTGAAACGCAGACATAACGACAAATAAATAAACTACCAACTCGGAATCAAAAGCACATTTTAGTTTTATTTCAAAGCTTTAAAAATTCCTTAATAGAGATTTATTAATCCTTTTTATTATCCTGCCTTTTAAATCATTTTTCTCTTTCTCAGAAAAATATCGAATAATCCAATTCCTATCAGTTTAGTTTTGCACGGAAGCTTCATTTAAGGTAAAAAAAAAAACTGTCTCCAAAAACAGTTAAAATTTTAAAATTTTATGAATTCTTATGACATTCTGTAATACTTACACAAAAAAACTTTTATGCTTCAACACGCAACTTTTCCTATTCTTGAAGATGTTCCAGAAAAATGCACATATGCATTTTGTCTTAATATGTATGATTACGAAATTTTCTAAAATTTTTCTAAGTTAAATGTATTATTAATTTTCCTAAATTTCATTAATTCATTTCCTTTCTGCAAATGAACAACACTTTAATACAAATGCAAAAATACGTCTAGTTATTTTCTGTTAATATAAATATGTATTAAAATGTAATTCATATTCATTTATTTAAGCACAATTTTCATCTTACATTAAAAATACGATTAATAATTTATAATACTTTGAAATAAATTACACAGAAATTTTCCTTATGCTTGTAAAAGATCTCATCGGGTACTCGATCGCTAGTAGAATAAAACGAGAGAAATAAATATAAATAAAAAGAAAGAAAGGTAATTAAAAGAAAATCTAAATTTGTATACAAATTTAAGCATCTCCATAAAATTATGTGTTCGTAGGTATATTCGATTATTGTGACAATATATAATCAACCATAAAATTGATTAAAAAAAAAAAAAAAAAAAAACAGAAAAAAAAAAAGTTTAGTCTGTAAATATATCTTTTTGCGGAATCGGTTCAGAAGGGGTTGCTGAAACAACTATATGTTTTTAAAACGCTTTTTCAAAAATATTTCTAGCCTTTTTGTGCGTTTTATTATTACTATATTTATTATTATTATTATTATAAATATTTATTAAAGGATTGAAAAAAAAATGTATTTTCATGACAATCAGAAAAAGAAACATTCAGAAGGCCAATATATATATATATATATATATAATGAGCATATTTTAATTAACTTTGAAGTAGTACGAAGGGTTTAAATTAATCTAGAAAATCTAAAATAAATTCAGTTTAAATCTAAATAAACAACTTAATATTTTGCCTAATATGTATTATGTTTTAGATATTTCAGAAATTGAATCTAATAATTAATTATAAATTAATTATTAGATATGTAATAACTATAAATAATTAATTATTAATGTTTCAGATATTTTAGTAATTATGCCAATTGAAGACAAGAAAATATTGGACCCATGATATCTTCATTCAAACTTTCATGGCTAACACCTTATAATAAGATTTATCGTCACCAGTTTGTGTTAAATATAACGAATATTTCCGAATATTATGAGTTTAAAAATAAACTGAAAATCCAAATGAACTTTGCGTCGAACTAAAATAAAAATGCACGAAAAATTTAGAGATATAAATGTTTAATACAACGTCAAATTAATCCATTATTAATGTTAACGAATTTATTGTCCACCAGCATGTCTATGTAAGCATGATCTCATGCAAAAACCGGGGGTGGGAGTGGTACTGTAGCAATCCCACAATTGCAAAAATTATATCTTGTTCACATCAAAATTTAGGAAGAGATATACTTATAGTAGATACTGCGAGCAAGTTTTACACACTTGTTATTGAAATATATATCATTTATTTCAAACTTATTAAATACCAATTTACTCAAAAATTATTAAATTATAACTTAATATAAATAATATTTTAAATAATAAAAAATTAATTTAAATTTAATTCTCACTTAAGTTATTTAATTTAATCTAAATCATCTGAAATTATCATTTTTAATAATATTAGTTCGTTCAATTAAAACAATACAAACTTTCTTTATATATTTATATATGAGATATTTATTCAAATCGCAATTTATTTATTCTCCCTTTAATAAAGTCGGATGAGAATTTCAATTCATTACTTTTTATTCATTTCCTTATTTACTTAAATAAGTATCAATAAGTTGTGCAACTGTAATTACTTATTGTGGTTTATATGGCATCAAGTAACGGTTTTATAAAGCGAAATTTAGAGTTGCTTTTCTCAGCCGTTGTTTTATTTTATTTTATTTATTTATTTATTTATTTTTTCCATAGAGTTTACATGTAAACAAATAAAATTCATTTTGGCGTCATTGGGAGAAATGTCGCTTTTGAGATTATATTTGACATCAGTTAGAATTTGGTTTTCGTGTTCTCCTCGTCAGAATGCGATCACTTGACTTGATACAAGAAACTTCAAAATTTCATCGCTTTCTTCTTCAATCTTCGAAATGCAGGCTCCACCATTGGACGAGAGGTTCTGTGTTCAAAGCTGGTTGGTGACAAATTCCAGGTTCAATCTCAGACTGTGCTCATATCAGTTCGGTTCTTTCAGATGTTTTCTTTAACACTTGTATAAATACGAGATAGGATCTTATAATAAACACCATAGAAGGTATTCCATGGTTTTTCAGACAAAGGAGGTAATGGTTTGGAAACAAAGGCGTGAAAACATAACGATCTTTATTCAAACTAAGTAAATTTCATAATTTATTGCATCAAATCAATTTATTTCTGATGCATACATATTTTACAAACAACTTGAAAAAAATATTATTAACAATATTCAAAAGTTCTTTTTTGTGAAAACCCCTTATAGACTTGTAACTCTAACCCATCTTTATTTCATTACTAAGATTTGTGAGTTCATAAGGGGGTTTTTCACAAAAAAGACTTTGTAACGTGATTGAAATTATTGGATCTTAATATTAAACATGCAGCATGTCTAAAACCCCTTATGGAATTTTAACTCTGGAAAATACCTAAAATCTAGTTATTTCTTTTGTCAACAATTTGCTTAAATTTTACACTTTCCAAATGATCTTTTGACAAAAGTTGTCCAATATATCTAGCATTCAACCTAGGTAGAAACTTTTTTCCATCTTTCGCGCATGAGCAGTAAAAAAAATCTTTACTATAAATTCTCATATCTCAGCGAATATTACCCGTTAAATTTTATGCTTCAAAATAAAGATTTTCTAATTTTTCGTCAATTTTTCTACAAGTTTTGTAAAATTTTATGAAAATCCATATTTATAAGCAAAAAACTCATCGAAAAAATTGATAATTTTTGAAAAATATTTCCTATCTGCCTAAATACTTCTACGATTCCCTCAACAAAACATATACATATTATACATAGTATGTGCAACAAGAAGTTAAAGCTACAATTCAGTTGTAGTTCTTTATGATACAGGGTTATCGAAATCATTTTCGCTCTTCTTCAATTTGTGGTTGGTTCCCTAATTGCACACTGAACTAAATCGATAATGGTAAATGTGAGTTTTTAAATGTTCTTTGCATGTATGAAGTTCCAGGCCGATTCATCCAGTATCCTTTTAGAAAATTGAAAAAAATGCCAAAATAAAAAAAAAAGTCCGAATAATCTGATCAACCACTGTATAAAAATGTCTCTCATAAAACGAAATGCATTGCCCTTTACTTCAGTGTCCTTGTACACAAACCAATTGTGGTATTAATGTCATTTTAAATAGGAAGTATTCCATAGTGAATTTCAATAACTTATATCATTTTGAAGAAATTATGAAAATATTTACGGACACTAGAAGCGGACAAATGAATAGACAGACAAACAGATAGTAGCCTAATTCAATTCACGATCACCCTTAAACATTATTAGAAAGCGTTAAAATTCTTAAAAGAAAAAAAAATTAAATTCGAACCATTTTCAATAATAGTCCTTAATATATCTTAACAATTTTGTGTAGTCCAATTCTTGATGCCTATTATACTATACATAATAGAGAATATTTGTAAACATTAAAATATAGGTTGAAACACCTTTCATAGAATGCAATGTTTTCGAATACTTTTGATTATCCCTGCACACAAACCAGAGATGGTATTTACTCTATTTTCAATAGGAAACATGCAATAGTGAACTTGAATATTGCATGTAATTTTCAAGGTATTCAATTAATATTTACGGGAGTTAAAGCCCAGACAGACAAACTGAAACCTGAACCCCTTTAAAATTTGTGGGAAAGAATTTACAAGTTTCTGGGAAAATATTAAAAAGAAGAAATGAAAGACTACGATAAATTAAAAAAAAAAAAAAAAAAAAAAAAACCATATAATTTATATGCTCTTTAAATTTAATATTATTTTAAGATAATATAATATAAATTTTTAACATAAAGAATTCTTTTTATCTCGTGAATTGATTAAAATATAACATAATGTAAGCAACTGAAATTCAAACAAAGCATTCAAATTTTATTCTTTATAAATTGCTGAAACTTATTTGGATTGTTAAAAATAAACATTGCAATTAAATTTTGAAAAGTGCATGTAAAATAAATATTTTTCTGCGTTCTAGCTGATAAGGTTTCTTAAACAGAAATTTTTAAGACAATTTGTTAGTATGAGTGGAAGATGATACATACATTTAAATAAATTTTGTTATTTCATAACATGCTTATAAACAATTACTTTCGTATCATATAAATAAATATATATATATACATTTTGCTCCAAATTTAGTTATATATATATATATATGGAGTTTAAAAAAAAATATTAAAATGTAATTGAATTTTATTAAGTATGCCCAATTATACATTAAAACAATTTATGTTTTAATTAACATATAAAATTTTTTTAAAGTCACATTGTATATTTCAAACATTTCTAATCCAATTTATCATCATCAGCCAATTTTGACAAAATTTGACTTTTATCTTTCACTTTTCTTCCATGTATATTCTGGGCACCACAAGATTTGTTCTATATAAACTTACACAAATTCACTCAGTACAGATTATTTATTAAATTATTATTTATGAAAATTATTATCCATTATGAATGCAGACGATTTTTATCTCACAGAATTATAATAATAAATGCTGAAAGAACGTCAATTTTGCGCGAATATCAAAAATGTGAATTTCTTTCCAAAGTTTTTTTTTTTTCGATAAAAATGAAAAAAATCGATACTTTGTTTTAAATTATTACAGATCGATGATTCAACCTTTCGTTTTAGGTATTGACAACTTCTTTTGAAAGATACCCATATTGAAAATTTACACCGCCAATTTGTACCCCTCTTCCCTCAGGAGGGAAAGCGTTGTTCCAACATGCACAAATTTTTTCCATAGTTTACTACTACTATTATCAAGAATTCATACTAATACTAATTTTACGATCACTCGTTAAAAATAACTTTCATTGTGTATATTTTTACGAAATTTTGCTCTATACTGCTATGCTATAAATTTAGAAAAAATGGGATCACAGCACCACTTGTTCAGCGATTAATCCCCAAACTCGGTCAGCACCAATTTACATCAGGGTCCAACTAAATACATACCAAGTTTTATTGAATTTCGTTCATTGGTTCGTGAGATACTGCGTCCACAAAATTTGTGACATACACACAGAAATACACAGACAGACATTTTCTAAAAACATTCAAATCGTGTTCAAGACATATCGAAACGTGTAAATCCATTGAAAATTGGAGTTCGAAAATTTTCACGAATCCAATACTTTCTTCTTATATATATAGAAGAAAGTAATTATCATTTTCCACCGGCAGTCAGGGCTTGACTCTTTTTTCAGGACTTTTCCCAATACCAACTATTAATTGCAATTTTCGTCATAAAATAAGCATAGATATTTAACCCGTTAGCGCCCATTGTCCTTATTTGAGGACAGCTAATGAAATGACACGTTTATTTTTTGTGGTTTCTTGGAATGATTTCTGCTTTTTAGTGACAGTTTATAGTGTCACTCTAAATGATCCCTGAAAGTTTTATGTGCCTACTATTAATTATTATTTCATAATTTGGATAGTCATTTTATGATTTTTCATTCATCGCACATATATTTGATTTTTTGCGCAGGTATACTATTTTAAATGAAGTTGAATAATAATATATATTATAGTACTTTTCTGTCGAGGTCTTTGTCAAATATAATAAGAAATTAATCTGTTATCTCAAAGTTTTTCTATCTCGAAGTTTTCTCGCTAGAACACTAAAAGTCAATAAATGAGGATAGACTTTAAATTTAAAACTATCAGAAGAATTGTTTAAGGTAATATATTTTACTGTCAGTTGTCTATATTAATTAAGAAGTGAAATAATCTGCTAATAATATTTTGCAAAATTAATTCGGGCGTTAACGGGTTAAAAAAATTTATTGTAAGAGAACAATGGTTAAAAATGTTTTGATAAAAATAGCGTATTTCGAGCTACAAATGGGATTGATTATTTCACATAATACGATAAATAATACTGTTACTGCATAAGAACCTATTAGCAAAGTAATATATTACTGACAAGAACCTATTATATAATTAACGCTTCCTTCTTATCTCTGCAGGGAAAAGAGTCATATTTTTGAAGTATGCTAACATAACACAGACAGAAACCAGATTATTTGTTGATGTGAAAGTTACCCATTTTCGCTAATACGTTCTTCTGTTAAATAAGTAGAATAATTTACAGCAGAAACATCTCCAAAGAGGGATTATTTTGCAGATGTTTCTGCTGTAAATTAACCTATTTAACAGAAGAATATACTGGCACCCATTTTGAGAGCATATTCTGCTGGAAAAATTTGCCTGTTTTTACAGTGTGGAGTCTGAAAAAAATCCCTTTATCTTGAAATTCGTATTATTTATACAAATACCCAATATTTATTTTTATAAAGTACATGTCAACCTTTTAATTTATTCCGGAGTACTGTTAGTACTAGCCCTTTCTTTGCAACACTTTTCTTAATAGGTATTTTTCTTTTTATTTAATCATGATTACATGTCGAAGGAAATTTTACTATAAATAAAGTAGTGTGAAAAGAGGGCGGGTACTAACAATGCTCCGGAATAAATTAAAATGTTGGCATGTCTCTTTTATGTTCAAGGGTGCAAGAGTTTTCGTCTCAAGATTTAGTTTTAACACTACTATTTTTAGTCAATAATTTCTTTCATATTGAATCGTTAATAAATACTGTACTAATATTATAAAAATCATTGATAAAAAATAGTGGTGTAAGAGTTCCTTCTTGAGACAAAAATTCTTACACACATGTTTGCAATATAAAAAGAATCATCTTAACTATACTGTTATACATACATAAATATTATATATATATAATTTTGAAAAAACGTTAATGAGCTTAAAACAACGTATTAAAGTAACCAAAAGTATTTGTAAAAATAACAGTACATTTGAAAAAAAAACCTTCCGCTTCCTCTTCAGTGGGTGGAAGCAGCAGAACAGACAATTAAGTAAATTGAAAAGGCCTAACAGGTTTCGGAAACATGGCGAAACTAGCATACTCCCAACAAAAAACAATGAAATACTAAAACAAGATTAAATTAATGGTAAATTATATATAACTATAGTAATGATTAAATTAATGGTAGATATAAAGATATCAATGCTTTATAAAAGCAACATAACCAAAGAAATATAATAGTAAAAAATATATAAAGTTGATATTTGTGATAAAAGTAATTTAATAAAAGGACATGCTAGATCGTCATGTTCCCACCCAGACCTGAAAGACAAAGAGATATTGTAATAAACTGAAATAAATTTAACCTACTGCATTGCCGAATTGTAGAAACAGGACTTAATTAAAAATTAATTTTTAACAGGACAAGCAAAAGTCCTGTTAAAAATTAATTTGCTGCCTTTGGCGCCTTTTTTACACAAATATACTTTAATTAATATGTAATTAATATATAGTATATATATATATATATATATATATATATATATATATATATAAACGCATATTACGGTTAAGCAACAAATATCATATTATACATTATAAAGTAGTGTTAAATTAATTCATAATAACAAATGACTGATGTTATCTTATTACTTAAATCTAAAAAAAAAAATAGCACTAGTCATAAATGTTTGCCACTAATGATGTTCACACCCCGTTTATTTTTATTGTTTAAACTTATAAAACATTATTCAAAAAAAATTACTTTTTTTTAAGAAGCTGTTAAATTGATGGCACTTAGGGTATTGAGTGTTTATCCAAATAAAATGTCGCCTATTTAAACAGTTATGATAGTTTAATCTTTTTAAGTGTATACGTTTTAATCTAAAGACAACATTTAATATTTAATATAAAAACCAGCCACTAAAATAGTTGGTTGCCGAGTTTTTTACGATATAGCCATAAAGTTTATGGACTATTTTCATATCTTTAAACTACAAATATAATTCTGTTTTTTGCAGTCATAAGTTTTACTTTATGTTTTAAAAATAACTGATTTTTTGATAGTATATAAATAACGTCTAAATAAAATTGTTATGTAACAAAACAGAATTTTTAACTGATTCAAGAAAACCTTACTGATGATACGATAATATATAAAATTTTATATATGTTGAACTAACATATTTTTTTTTTCATATTATATGAATATCAAGTTTAAAAATCTTCATATTTTATTATAACATAAATGTTAAAACTGCTGTTTTAAATGACACGCAATTATGAAACTACAGAACTGAGTCACGTGACTTAACCTACTATCGTTCACTGGTTTCGAACTGAAATGAAATATTTAATATTTTTTTGTGCAACAATTTTTCAATAATTTTTTCTTGTTTTAATCGATAGGGTAAGTGCACCAGTGACTAACACTTTTAGAGCAATCTCTGATGTTTTTAATGTTCTAGTCATCAGAAGATGTTTTTAGGAATCTTAAGTTAGTACATATGGTATGAAAGACCTTCAGAACCACAGATATGTTAAAATATATACATTTCATAACAATCATTTTTTTTTATGAATTTTTATTTGACACCCACTCAATGTTCCAGTAATTGACACTGCCAGTTTTTCATTTTATAAGTAATTGGCCCCCTATGTTCCAGTGTTTGACACTGCTAGTTATTCATTTTACCACTTATTAGCCCCTATGCTCCAGTGTTTGACATAAAATGTTAAAATTTTTATATGTAAAATATTATTTTTATTATTTATTAATTATTTCGAGATAGATGTCAATTACTGGAGCATGCCAATCACTGGAGCACCTACCCAATTTAAAGTTTTGTTCCTTGCCTGTTTGTTAGATAGCAACAATGCTCCGAAATGTAACAAATAATATGTAAGAAGAAACAATATTCAGGAGCCCCTTTAAGTTATTTAAATTTCACAAGTTTTTAAAATTTAAAAGTTTTATTTGTCTTGCATAATTGCAGATGAACTTGCTATACTAAAATCCTTCTAAATTAGAAATTATAAATTTCAGTTTTTATAAAATAAAACAGAAGTACTCCAGTAACGGTTGTAAAATACTCAGTAATGGTCGAATTCTGTCAGACAATAGAATGGAAAGTTCCATAGGAATAGAAAATAATTCGTATTGCTTATTTTTTTTCATTTCCTTTATTCATACTAAGGTATATAAGTATTTTTATTTTTCTTTGAAACATTTTATATGTTACGTTTAATAATTTTTAATTAATAATAAATTGAATTAATTAAATTGAATTAATAAAGTTAGATTCGTAAATTAAATTAAATATTAATTAATTAAAAATTTAATTAAATTAGTTAATTTTTATGTGTATTATAACTTTCACAACTGAATTAATAAATTCATTTTCGTAAATTAAATTAATTAGATTTTAATTAATTAAAAATTCAATTAATTAATTTTTATGTGTATTATAACTTTCACATGTGTGTATATATCTTTACAAAAACAATCCTCTTCCACATATTGAATTTGCAAGAAGAATTAAGCGTCTTTCGAATTATAAAAGGTCATACCAACTAAAAATATTCAAAAACATATTCACTTTCCTTAGGAAATACAACCCTAACAGCACAAAATGTTCCAGAAACGTAACAATCATATAACATTGAAACATTATAAACATTTCAGAAACGTTGAAAAACGTTCAGATTGCTTTCCGATTAGTTTCAAAAACGAAGATATATCCGCGATCATAACAAATAATCAGATACGTAACAGAAACATTACAATCACTTAACAGATAGAAAATGAAAAAGGGCGAATGTTTCAGAAAGGTATCACAGAACATATTTAAATGTGTTATGTTTTTGAAAGATTGTACGCTTTTTGCAACATAACTGAAACATTCTGTGCTGTATGGGAATATTATTTTCACATATATAAAAAAATAAAATAAAAAATGCATGTTATTAATTAAGCTATATCAATTCATAATTTATGTAAAACTTTTTTAATTATATTTGTAAAAATAAAGTGTGTTTCTCTTAAACAAAGATGTAAAATTTCGAGTAAAGAAAAAAATAAAAATAAATAATAGACCAAATAACCAACAAAACATTGCGTTTCGATTCAGTGTATAACAGGCGAAAAAAATGGAGATTTAATATGATTCATTTTAGTTTGCAAAACGAATTGTTAAAAACAAAAAATTGATAAAGACAAAAAATTAATTTAAAAATTAAAAAATAAATAAATAAATAAAAAATACTTACGGCTTTATTGTAATGCAGCAGAGACCTGATATCTGGTCTTTTACCTTTTGATACCTGTAAGAGTATTCTAGATAAGACTTTTATTAATCTGAACTTGTTTATGCTTAAGTTATTAGTGCTCTATTTCGGTGTGGCAATGTCTAACATCCAAAGTTGACTGAATCAGAAATGTCTTTTTTTAAGTTTCAACTAACTTAATTATGTTTAATTTTTGTTCATAAAAAATATATGAAACATATCAAATAATATAACACGTTATATAAAAAAATTTGTTTATATCAATAATAAAAAAGGAATATTTACATTTAAAAATAAGTAAGTAAAAGACAATTTTAAATTTTTACACTTGTCATGTCATGTCTTTCACGTTATTAAATATTACAACACGTTATTATTCACGTTATTAAATTTACAACAATTGAGTGATAAAAATAAGTCACTGAAATCATGCCTGTTTTTGTAATGTCGTCACGTTCTATTTTTACCTTATTAAGTGTAAATTATTTTTCTTAAATTAAAAGTTTTGTATTATTTATAAGCAAGACACACATATATATTAGCACACCAAAATTCCTTAAAATAATTTAAGATTTAGAATTTAAAATTGGACAAGCTTTCACTGAGATCTAACCCCTCGCATATGAAATTAACTTTTATTAGTTTTTTAGAGTGTTACGTTTCTGATAATTTGAGACTCCCAATATATTAAAAAAAAAAAAAAAAAAAAAACTTTGATTTTTATGCATAAAAGTTATACAGATAAACTTCACAAGTATGCTATTTTATTATTATTATTATTATTATTATTATTGTTATTTATTCTGGAGTATAGGTTAGTTCCCCCCTTTTTTTCACACATACTTTGTTTTTTGAAGAGTATTTTTCTTCATATTTAACCATAATTGGATATTGGAGAAAATTACTCTACAAAAAATGTGTGAAAGAAAGACGGGTATTAAAAATGCTCCAAGTAAATTACACTAATGAAATTTGGTGTTAGTTTGAACTAAAACTGTGTACTAAAGTAGCTGCTACCACCCGATAGTTTAACCTTTTACCACGATTTGGTAATTTTTGTATGTTGAATCATATATTGGTATTATGTAAAAAAATAAAAAATAAATAAAAACTTTCGACCGAAGCGGGGAACAAACTGAAGACCTTCTTGTCTGAAGTCCAACACGCTAGCATTATGCCACGCTTTATTGCCCGCTAATACTGTTTAGTTGATTTTGATACAAGGGGCTAAATTTTCTAGGGTCCTATCTTGACCGATGGGTAAGTTCACAAAATTTGCCCTTTACCCTATGTTTTCGACCCCGCTTTTTAATTTAAATTTGGTTTTGTTTAAATATATATATATATTGATTCATACTTTCTGGACTGTGTGTAATAGATTTTTCTATCTTCTTAAAAGGATATACTTCAATAAAATTTCTCATAACATCTGGTTAATGATCAATTGAATAAAGAATTCTTTTGTTCTTGTAATAAATATTGGTTTTGAAAGACATAATCACATACAATCTCTCTTCACAGATTTTATTTTCACTCTCCGACTAACAGCCGGTGATTTTCAGCGCACTAGTGGCGCCATCTCCTGAATACAAAGGAAATTACATTTTGCATGTACGCCGAAACATTTCCCTTGTGAATGGACATATGGTAACTCCAAATTTTGATGCAATTGAAATTCAATCGCTAGAAGTAGGAAAAGTGAGGTTGAACCATATTATGGTATTGCTTATAACTTTACTCCATATAGTGGTTCAAGTTTGTACTCAAATTTTTAACAGTATAGAAATGTTGGTATATCTAAATAAACTTTGTTCAATTATAATTATAACCGACATCATTTAGACCAGTAGAGTTGTCACAAATGCAGATAATATAAGATAGATAATGGCAAATTTCACCTTAGATCTGTAAAATGTTAGAAAGTAGCTATTACCTTTAAACGAAAATTTTTTGTATTCCATAATGTTATATGCATTCAAAGAACCTTATCTTTTTAGCATTTAGAAGCAATTCAAACTTTTTAATTACGTTTACAGATTTTATTGTAATTTTTGTCGATATATGAAAATAAAACTACTCACGTGTTACGATCTTTTCATGTGTTATACATATTGCTTAAACTAATAATCTTAAATTCGAAACTGTTACTAGTATCTCTTGAAAAATCTGACTATTTCTACCCTGTAATAAGGGGCTATCCTGACGATGGCCTCAATATTTTTTGAGTTATTTAATATTTTCTGTCTGATTTCATTTTTAATATTTTGCCTGCATTCATTTTCAATTTTTACTTTATAATGATGTTTATATACCTTTTATTTATTTATTTATTTTTTTTTTTTTCTCATATTAAGTATTTCAATTTGCTGTCTTTATATTACCTATTTTATTAATTTTTAGTTTTTAACCTTTTATACATATTATATTTATTTGTATTAGCGCTTTATTTTGAAGACAAAATGAGTCAATAAAATTATAAATGAAGTGAATAAGCAATTTCAATAATTAAAATAATTGCTTTGGATCATATTTCTAAACAACTATGAATTACTAAAAGAAGTAAATTATTCATTATAACATATAATAAAATAATTGCTCGCATAAGCCTTTTTAGTTAATTTTCCTTAGCCATTTTTCTAATATGTTTCAGTTTTCCTTTTTCAACACTCTTTTATAAACCTTTTCATTCCTGTTGCTAAAAGCCAGACCTTATTATCTTATGATTTATATTCTTGCTTTATTAACATTCTGTTCTTTATATGAGAAATTTATCCTTCTTCGAATTTAACTGAATTCTTCCATTTTATTCTCGTTTATAAAAGGTACTAGGAATATTAAAATATGCTTTATATATATATAAACGTGGAACTTGTTAAAAATAAGAATAGTTTAGAATGGCGGGGAAAATTGTTGTATTTTATTTTAAAAAAATTGTAATTGTTTTTATTTTTATTGTAAAAAGTTTTCAAGCAATTTACTTATAAATGTCTTTTGTAAAAATTAATGATGAATATTTATCAAAGGCCAAAGAAAACCCCTTTTTTTTAACCAAATATTTTATTCTTTCATTTTCAGTGTACTTTTACAAAATAAAATTCCTTAGTACAACAGTTGAAAATGTAGCTAGTATAAGCATATTTGTGCAAGATATACAGGCATGTAAAAATTATTAAAGTAATTGTGAATTTTTATTTATTTTTTTTTCTAATGCATTCTCTAATTCTATAAAAGTAACTTCACTTAACATAATTTATCTTCAAGTATTTATAACCAGCTTGGAGGATATATATGTTTATTATTATTATTATTATTATCTAACAAAGTTTACAATTGCTTATGTCTTCAGTTCGTCTGTCTATCTATCCGCTTTTCATTTCCATAAAACACTTTTTAATTGTATTTATCCAGAATGCCATAAATACTAATTCATTAATATTTTCCGATGTCATTTGGAAGTGTAGAAACTGCATAATGCAACTGAAAACTCACTTCCATCAATTTCTCCTGATGAATCTGAATATTTTCTTTCTTTCTTTAAATGAATCGATAATGTTAATCACATCATTTTCTATAGGAAACACCATTTACTGAATATGAAAAGAATATTCTGATTTCTTATGTTTAGCTCATTATAAAGATGTTCATATATGCTTTTTTAAATTTTCGATTCTTAGACCGTAATATTTTCCAGATATTTTGTGAGTCCTACTATGTTCCTGGCAGCTTAGCTTGATAGAGCAATGGATTTACTATTTTGTTTTCTCATAAAATTAATTTTAAATCTAAACGACGACAGGGAATAATAGGACACAATGATTCTTCAACGACTGTAGGACAAGACATAATTTAATGACGACAACAACACTGTAAAAAAAAATTTCGGCATTTTACAACAAAAGTTGCTGGCACCGCGGCTGCCAGCACAGTTGCAATAAAATTCACAATTTGCTGTCTTTTATGGTGCTGTAAAATTAACTGCACTTTGCTGTAAAATTCACAAATTGCTATCTTTTTCGGTGCTGTAAAATTAACTGCACTTTGCTGTAAAATTCACAAATTGCTGTCTTTTTTGGTGCTGTAAAATTAACTGCACTTTGCTGTAAAATTCACAAATTGCTGTCTTTTATGGTGCTGTAAAATTAACTGCACTTTGCTGTAAAATTCACAAGTTGCTGTCTTTTATGGTGCTGTAAAATTAACTACACTTTGCTGTAAAATTCACAAGTTGCTGTTTTCAACGGTGCTGTGTAATTTACTGCAATTTGCTGTATATTTTACAATATGCTGTTTTTAACAGTGATGTGAAATTTGCTGCACTTTTCTGTTAATTTTAAAAGTTGGTGTTTTTAATAGTGATATGAAATTTACTGCACTTTGCTGTAAACTTCATAAGATGCTGTTATTAATAGTATATTTTATTTAAAAGTTTGTATTTACATTTAATATTTATAAATTTCGTTTGTTCAATAAAATATGTATTCAGGCAACAATTCTCATGGTTTTTGATAGACTGTTTTTACAGATTTGGAATCTTTAAATAGCGTTTTCTCAGTTTACATTTTTTCATGAATTTATGATCTTTAAAATCTATAACTTCCAAAGATATTTTAGAATATACTTAATGTGTATGGATGTTTTATAAAACTTAAAAGAATTGGGGATCGATTTTGCAGTATCTTAAGAAAAATTAAGAAAAATCACCTTTTTTTTTTTCCCCTTTCTTCCCAAATTTTACCAAGCACTTTTTAACTTTTTTTTTTTTTTTTTTTTTTTTTTAACTAATGAATAAATTTCAAAACCTATATGTAATTCTTTTTAAATTGTTTCCCTTAAACATGCAAAAAAGTTGCCAGTTCTTTCCTAAATATTTCTAAAAGTTTTAGCTGTTTGAAGATTAATAATTCATGAAAAATTGCAGACTGAGAAAACATAATTTATAGATTTCAATTCTGCAAAAAAAAAAAAAAAGTATTAAAACCACAAGAAATGGTTTCGGAACATATATTTTATTAGACAAACCTAATATAGTCCAGTTTAAAAATATTAAGTGGAAATATAGGCTATTCTATAAAACCTACTTCAATAATAATTACAGAACTCTGGATAAACACCATAAAATGCAATAAACTCGCAACATTTTTTTGGGTCGAAAGAACTCACGATCCTTCGTCAGGCGAACAAAGTAGGCACGAGTGCTGCATTCAATAATGCCGTCAAAGGGGCCATGTCATCTTAATTCAGTTGCTGCTTCAGATTCTGAGAATTTGCTGAGAATTGTACAAGATCTCATTTTTTATAATTCTGCAAAATTCACTACATTTTGTTTCAAATTTTACAGGATGGTGTTCTTATCGGAGCTATAAATTTCACAACACTGTTGTAAAAAAAATTACACCTGAAAAGATCAGTTTCTTTCTTTTTCATCTTTCTCTCCCCGTCTCTCTCTCTCTCTCTCTCTCTTTTTTTTTTTTTTTTTTAAGCCATGTTAAGCCTGAAATAAAGCTTCAGAAAAGTATAACTGAAGACATAGACTAATAATTTAAACTAATTTTGGAATGTAGTATTTTCCACTTTTCCTCACTCAATAGAAAGTTAAACCTGTTCATTTTGTATTATGGTTTAAAGATTAAAGAAGCATTTTAGCTTGGTTCGTCAAATTTTAGGTACCCTGATTAAAATATCTTCAAAATTTAATGCCAATGATAATTTTTGAAAAATATTTTTTTTATATAATATTTATTTTCTTATTGTATTTGTAACTTAATTTTTTGTTTGACAATAATAATAATAATAATAATAATAATTCTTATTATTATTATTATTACTGCTTGAACGTGCTTGTTTTTTGCTGCTTTTCATTAGCTTTCCGAAAACTTATTTTGCTATTCAGAAAATACTCACTTTCTCAGCTACATGCTTATAATTTGTTAACAAAATTATATTAAACTCTGTTTATGATTTGTCCAGTGTAAATATATATCCAACTGCAGCTATCCAAATGTCAGGAATCAGTTTTTAGATGTATACTATTATTAAAGCATTTTATACATTATTAGAGTTTTTGCCAGAGGTGTACATTAAATGATCCAAAATGCTAGGAGATGTGGTTCAAATATTAAAAATTTTAGACAAATTAATGCGAAAAATACGTTAACATTCTAGTTTTACTTCATGGTTATTGTTACAGATTTAAATTCTGAACCAATTATAATAAATTTTTAATACTGCTTCCGAATTTTTGTTCAATTTTTTGCATGGTTGCTGCATCCTTTCTATAATTAATTGTTCAATGTTTTTTTATTTATTTATTTATTTATTTTTATTATTATTTTTTTTTTTAATGCAGGGTTTGACACAATTACTTTTTACGTACAATGTTTATTTTTATTTTTATTTTTATTTATTATCTTTTTTTTTTTTTTTTTTTCATAAAAAAAAAATATATATATTGCAATGATTTTTATTTTTGTAACAGCAGTTATCTCTGGTTGAATATTACAGACATTGCTTTATAAAAATAGTGTTATTGAAAAATTGATAGTGCCGATCCCTGCTTTATATTTAATTGTAGAGATCACAAAATATTTTTTATTTTTATTTATTTATTTTTTTTTCTGTTTATGACGAAGTCATGAAAAGAATAAAGCATTTTCGCGCAGATGCCCTAACAATACACCCCCAGTACATCTTTGTGGTGTCTCTAGGGATTATTCTTTATTTATCAAGATATCTCAAGGATGTCCTGGGGAGAACACCAGGAGAACTGCAGTGTAGGTGCGCCATCAAAATTATAAAGATAAGAAGAGGGAAAAGATGTTAGGTTCTCTATGGAAACATGATTCTGCTAGGAGTAATTTACGTTATGTTTTTCAAATGTGAATATTAGATATGTTAGGTTTACCGGCAAGTTTTGTATTTTTTAATTAAAATACTTACATCGGAAAGTTATCTTGAATAATATTTAAGGTATTCTTGTGTAACTCTCAAGATGATAATTGTTAAATAAAAATTTTCATTTTATTAATTCAAAAGGACAGAACTTTGCAGTAAACCTAATATTTTAATGACAAATTTTCTAGATGACACATTTGTTATTCCTAATAACAAAACTGATACCAATTATTTCGAATTGAGGTAATTGTCAGTACACTGACAGGAATCCTACCTATTTAATTATTCCTTGTTTATTACCCTTTGATCTTTTTCCAATTTCTAGAAAATTCTACGCAGTGTTGCCAGATCGGGGACTTTTTTTATTCAACTATCACCAATAATTTTGAGAAATGATATTTTATATGAATAATAGATGATTTATCTTCGAAGTGATTAACTAACCGTTACAATTAAAATTTAGTGATAGTAATTGAATAAAAAAAAGCCCCCAAAACTTGTAACACTGATTCTATCTCACAAAATTCTATAAAATTACCATTTTAATTCTTTCTTAAATATATCATTTAAACTTTATTATTCCCAATCTAAAATACAATTAAGTATTACTGTAGTTACGAATGTCATTTTTTTACAATGTCACACTTGGTCACCTAAAAAATTTATCCGTTTTTGTAAGTGAACAGTTAAATGTTATTCTTTTGGAATGCCACAATGCTGCTAATTTACTCTATTTTTATTATCATTTAAGATCATATCAATAATGTTCACTCCTGAGCATAGCAGGATGAGTAAACTTAGAATCAGATATATGTTCTATTAAGGATTAAAATGATACAACTCCGGGGAAAAGAAAAAAAAAAAAAAAAAAAAAAGCTTTTAAACTAAATTATATGTACATTTTAAAACCCGAAGAAACTACTACGTCAGAAACGCCAAAGAAAAATATTGAAAATGCATACAGCTGTTTCGGTAGCCTTAAGCGTACCGTCTTCAGTGCAAAAAGGATTCTGAATCTGGAGAAAAATTAAGAAAATGTGGACTGAATATAAAATTTCCAACTTTTAATTCAAAATTTCCAACTAATAAAATTTAAATTTTTAAATAAAATTTCCAATTTATTAAAATTTAAATTTTTTAATAAAATTTCCAACTTTTAATTAAGAAAATTTCCAATTTTCTTAATTTTTCTACTGTTTACACAGCTAATGTGATATCGAAAATCACATATTATAAATTATGTATTACATTTCTGATAAATTTAATTCTTTCCCAATTCATTTCCTATCTGTATAAAAAGCGAGTTAATATATGCGGTTTCATTCTTTATTCCTTCTTACAAAAAGAGCAAGCCATACTATTCCTTTCATTTAAAAGAAATAATAATAATAAAAGCAAGAGATGATCTTTCAATCGCTTAATTCTGTGGAGAACAATTCGTTTCATCGCAATTAAATAAAACAGAATAAAATGTTTCCTGATGTCATTTTGAACATTGAACAGATCTCACATCTGCGACGTAAAAATAGAAATCGCGTATTCTTCTTAGACTAAGGTTTATGAATAAAAATTTAACGATAAAATTCTTGTGGTCAAGAGTTAAGGTTGGTTTGCCAGATTCTCACGAACTGATAACGAATTTTTTGGCTAAGAAATCAATCGCCAATATATTTTAAAAAGTTACACTAAATTAGCTGTAACTGAAAAAGTTGGGTGTTGCCTTGGCATCAAAAATTTCTGTGGTTTGGTGTAATGTATTCAGCCAACAATTTCATCTCTTCTGCCTCTTTGCTGTTCCTGTTAAGACGTCTGTTGATTTGCTTCTCTCCCCGTGTCCATTCCGTCCCTGTAATGTTAATTCATATTCACCCTTCCATATATTATACATAAAAAACTTTATTCTGGATGTTTCGGGTGACTATTTGTACTGTGAATTTCTTCAAAGGAATTTATGTGTTATTGAAATTGCAAGACACATGATGACTTTGAATTTCATTAAATGATTGCATTAAAAATTTCGCTTGCCTGAGTTATTTGTGGGACATAACGCTTCCTCTGATTATCTTCACGGCTGTTATAAAGAAAGAATTCACACTACCTACCAAATAAATCCAACATATTATGTGGTGCTTCATACCAGGCGAAATCTTAGAAAATTTATGCAAGAATTTAAAAATGGACACGGGGAGGAGGAAAAGCCTTCTTGAAACTTTAAAAATTTTCTGTGTGCTGCCTTGATTAACATTTGCATTTTTAATACGCTGCAATCATGAAGGGTGCTGTCTCGCTATGTCTCTCTCGCTTGTTCTGAAAGTGTTGACTCCTGTCTCTTCAAGTTCGATGCTCGGCGAAACTCCATTTCTCTTCACTCTGTTACTGGATGGTGTGCAACAGATGTTTCGTACGTGACAGCGTCTTCTTCAGGAGCGGTTTCGTTTAGTTTTCCTGTGTTACTGCATGACCCTCAACAGCTGTTTCGTCATGTGAGCTTCTTCAAAGCATTTTTATCGAAAGTCAGTCCGATACTGACTATTCCGTTCGCTTTCTGTATTTTTTTTCTTTTCAAGAGTGTGTGGAAAAATTATTTGAAATCGTCAATCGTCAGCCGCTTAAAAAAAATGATGAATCATCGTATTTTTTCAAATGCCACTATTTACAAGTTCGATCGTAATGCATTCAGCTTGAAGACGATCTCTACGAAAAATTATTCAATGTTTTGTGTTGTGACTATCCGATTTTTCAAATAACTTTTATTACGAAGTTACAAAATTTTTAACTATTAGTGACTACAATTGAAGCAAGAATCACAACAATTAAAATATATACAACAGTAAGGTATGACAAAACGCAACATATAATATATATATATATTTAAAAGAAAGTAAATAAATATATAAATAAAATAAAATAATATAATAATTCTACGTATTAATTATAAAAAAAAAAAAAAAAGAAAAGAAAAGAAATCTTTCTATTCAAGTAAGTAATTTTAATATATTTTTAAGTACACAGCTTTCATTTTTAAAATAATAAAGAGTAAGTAAATGAATGAATTGTATAATATGATTATAATTTTATTGCACTTTAAAGTCATTAATTCTTCTCTTGGTCTTTATATGAAATTGCTATTAAATTAAATGATTTTTTTTTAAATTGCTTAAAAAATAAATAAATAAATATATAAATTAAAATTAAAATCAGGACATTCTAATATTAATGCTCATCATATAATATTTCTATCTCCCATGCATTTACTTAAATATTGAAGTTTATGAAATCTTTTATTTATGCTATATATATTTCAGCTAATTTTTTTTAGTAAATTAATTATTTTACTACTCATTTTTTAATTATTACTACTCACTATTGATTGGATGAGAATAAATATTTAAATATATAGATTGCATACATATGTTGATTGCTACGTCATGGTATAAATATAAAGAAATTTAAAATATTGAGAATTTTGAAGGTCATTTTTTAAGGTTTTACATTTTGTGATTTATGATGGTTCTACATTTATTGCACAACATATATTTTTATAAACAACTAATTTCTGCCATGACTGATCTTACATATTAAGATCTTATATATATATATATTTAATATATTTTTGAAAAGGAAGTATTCAAACCAAAATATATTTTGTGCAATCTTTTTTAAATTTTATTTTTTTGGTAATGAAAGTTTTATATATATATATATATAGTACATATTCAATATATAGTATATATACATAGTATTCAGTTTTTCCTTTAGGTAATTAAATTATTTAGTAATAATGGCCACCAATATTATGATTCCAACTTTTGATGGGGATCCAAATTTTCTTAAATTCTTTTTTGATCAGTTAAGATCGTATGCAGAGATCGGTGGTATAAAATCTAAAGAAATCATTTTGATTCTAAAAAGTAAATTGATCGGTCCTGCAGAAAAATTCATGTTAGAAAATGAAATTTTATATAATGCAACTGATCTGGAATTTATCGAAAAAGAATTTACTAATTTCTTTGCATTACCGTCTACAACATACAATATTAATTCATTTAATAACATCACAATGATGAAATCGGAGTCGCCAAAACATTTTGCACACAAATTAAATTGTGTCGCATCAAAAGCATTTCCTGATATTTATGACACGGAAGCATTGAATTCACTAAAATTCTCTAAATTTATTTCGTGTATACCACCAAACATTAGAATTAAGCTTCAAGAGGAAGGTATTAATAAATACAAAGAAGCTGTTGATAGGGCACAAAAGCTCTTTGAGATTCATGTGACAGAGGATATGACAAAAAACACAGAAAACACAGACACAAACACTAACATAATTTTGGAGAAAATCAATTTTTTGACTGAACAAGTTAACAGCTTATCATGTAAACAGGATGATAAAAAAGACTATCATGATAAGCAGAACCATCAATTGCAAAACAAGAGAAGAAAATATTCTCCAAAAATGCACAGATTTGCTGATAATCAAACACACTTTAAAAATAAAAGAACTTTCTTCCAAAATAGACAAAGTAGAAACAAAGTCAATTCTAGAATTTGCCAAATTTGTGAGAAATATGGACACACTGCTAAATATTGCTTCAGATGGAAGAGACAAAATTTAAGAAAACAAGATTAAAGACACTACTCACACCAACAAAATTCTGAAGCAAATTTTCGAGACAATACAAAGTTTAGAGAGGATAGGAATTTAAACTGATAGAGAGATTTATTCCTACTGGTGAGAATATTTCTCAATCTCTACAATCACCAGTATTTTCTACGCTAAATAATGATATACCAAAATTAACAAATCGTAGGCTAGTTAATTCTGTTGCCTCTCAAACAAATTCTATCATTACGATTTCAAACAATGTAGCTATTCAAACAGAAACCGAGCAAAGAAGTAAATATATTTGTAATGTATATCAAAATGCTTCTTCCTTACCACTTATTAATGCAGTGATGGCTCAGTCAAAAGTAAATTTTTTAATTGACACAGGCAGTTCGTTAAGTCTACTGTCACAAAAATTGTTTAATCAAATCAAAACATCTTTGAAATATAAAAGAAAAGGTTCTAATATTACAATTAAGACTGTCAATTCTGAGGTTAATTTCTCATCATGTATAAGTGCATCTTTTAAAATTGAACAAAAGAATTTTCACCATACATTTTATATTGTTGATATCCCTTCATCCTCGTCCTTCCAAGGAATTCTTGGAATTGATTTCATTAAACATAATAACATCCAAATTGATTTTGCTCATGACTTACTAAAAATAAATGATACATCAATTCCATTTTACTCTTGTAATGAGGAGGATGATGGTACTTGTAATCACAATCATACTGACCGTGCACATAAAAAAAATTGCATTCCTGCATATTTACATTCTAAATGTATTCTCAACCCATATGAAACAAAAGCAATTAAGGTATTCACCAAATTAAAACCTGATCCTACATATGTTTGAGGGAAATGAAGATAAACAGATAAATTTTTACGATTCTCTTATATCATTCAAGGACTTCCAAAAAAGTTACAATAGGAAAAATCATATAAAAGAAATTTATAATTTCCAGATTTATGTATCAAATAATTCTGAAAAGAGTGTTCATCTTAACAAAAACATGAATATAGGAAAAATTGCTTTGGTTCAACAAATCAAAAATTTTGATGTAAGTGAAATTATTTTGAATGATGGCAATCACACGGAATTTAAAAACAAAACTGAACACTCTGTCAATTTAATTCAACCATCTGAACAAATTTTAAACAAAAGAAACACAGATTTAACTCATTCTGACTTTAAACTTGATCACTTATGTAAAGAAGAAAAAGAGCAGTTGCAAAAATTACTATTCGAAAATTTTGCTGTTTTTTCAAAATCTTTAGCAACCTTAGGACATACTGATAAAGTTATTCCAAATTTAAAGCTCACAAATGATTTTCCAATAAAAACTCTTCCTTTCCCAATACCTCAAGCTCTGCAAAATGAAGCTCTCAATCAAATTAGAGAACTTGCAGATGCTAATATCATTGAGCGTAGTTGCTCCGAATGGGCCTGTCCCATCCTTTTGGTAAAAAAGAAACCGGTTGGTTCAGGAAAACAAAGATTCAGACTAGCTTTAGATCTAAGAATGCTAAACACGGTAATTCAGGGTTCTTCTTACCCTTTACCAAAAATTCAAACTATTATTTCAAATTTATCATCATATAAATATTTTACGTCATTGGATTTTCAACAAGCATATCATCAAATCGATTTACCGGAAAAACTTCAAGATTATGTTACTTTTACATCAATGTTTGGTTCATATAAATAAAAACGTTTATGTTTTGGTCTTAAAACAGCTAGCTCTATTTTTCAATCACTTATGGATAGTCTTTTAGATGAAATTCAGGAAGATGGAATCTATTCCTATCAAGATGACTTAATTTTAGGGGCTAACTCATTTGAAGAAACAATGTTTAAATTAAGGAAGGTATTCGATGTTTTAAAAAAGTACAATTTAACTTTAACTCCTAACAAATGTTCATTTCACAAAACAGAAGTAGATTATTTAGGTTTTCACATTCAAAATCATACAATTTCTCCGGTTCAGGCTAATATTATTAAAATTAATTCTTTTCCTGTACCCACTACTAAAAAACAGGTGAAAAGATTTTTAGGACTGGCTACTTATTATAAATCATTATTACCAACTTTTTCTCAAATTGTCCAGCCATTAATTGACTTAACCAAACCTAAAGTCACTTTTAAGTGGACTCAGAAACATCAAGAAATTTTTGAAAAATTGCAACAATTATTTTTCAAACCGCCAATTGTCAGATTACCTGACTGGAACAAAAATTTTTTCGTAAACACAGACGCATCAAAAGTTGCAATTTCAGGTGTACTTATGCAAAAATTTGGCGATAAACTTTTGCCCATTGCATATTTTTCAAAATCATTAAAACCCTCTGAACAAAGATATCCTTCATTGAAACTAGAATTAATGGCCATACACAGATCTGTACTTGCATTTAAATACTATTTATATAATCGAAATTTTGTAATTCTTTCGGACAGTGCACCTTTAAAAAAATATAAGAAAACAACAAATCCTGCAGACATTACTACTAGATGGCTTATGGACCTTTCTGAATATTCTTATTCTTTTGAACATATACCTGGTTCTAGCAATATTTTAGCTGATTATTTGTCCAGATGTAACTTAGATGAAAATCAAGAAAACCTTTCTACTAATCCGAAGATTGTTTTTGAAGAAAATCTTCCTGTCGTTCAAAATGATCCTGATAAGGTGAGTACAAATGGTCATGAAAATTATGAAAAAGGTAAAAATAATTATCAATTAAACTTTCTTATTTCTGGCCAAAATGGCAATAAAGATCCCCTCCTGGAAATATCAAATAACACTTTTGTGTTTGAGCAGAAAAAGGATGATAAATTATCTCCTATATATAATGAAATTTTAAGAAAAGGATCATCTAAAAAGTTTTCTAATTTTTTTATACATCCTGATACTAAAGTTCTAATGATAAAAAAGTATGACACTTGCAATGACACATATACTTACTGTATTGTTGTTCCAGAAAAATTAAAAGCTAAAACATTAACTATTTCTCATTTATCACACTTCGGATTCACAAAAACTTACGAATTTTTATCATCTAGATATTTTTGGAGAGGAATGTACAACGACACATTAAATTTTGTTGCATCTTGTACAAATTGTTTACAATCAAAACATCATCGTATACTTAATGCACCTTTACAGCCAACACACCGAAATTTCCTGGACATACTATATCTACTGATTTGTTAGGTCCTTTCGAAAATGGTCAATCCATATTGACCATAATTGACCATTTCTCAAGGCATGCAGAACTTTATCCCTTAATGGATACATCTGCACAAAAAATTGTTAAATGTTTATTTTCTTACATATCCACACATGGTCGTCCATTTGTAATTCTTTCAGATCTTGGACCCCAATTCACGTCACATGTTTATAACAATTTCAACGACACACTAGGTATCAAAATTTTACACTCTTCTGTTGCTCATCCACAAAGCAACGCTATTTCTGAAAGAATAAACAAAAGTATAAAATATTCCATAAAAACACTCCTACAAGAAGGACACACATTTGCAAATGCTATCAATATTCATAAATCTTTGTATAATGGATCAAAACATTCGTCTACACAATTTTCACCAAATTTCCTACACTTTGACAGAGAATTATCGTTAATTTTTGATACATATGATTCTCAGTGCAACCAACCATTCCTTGATAGAAATGTTGATGTTTATAAACTAATGCATGACCTTGATAAAATTTATCATAAAGCTTACAGTAATATTAAAATGTCTCAAGAAAGAAGCTATAACAATTATCAAAGAAAAACAAAGTTAAGAAACATTTTCGAAAAAGATATAGTATATTTAAAATCTACTGACAGATTTAGACTTAAATATTATGGTCCTTTTATTGTATTTAAAAAGCATTCACCAGTTGTATTTTCAATAAAAATAATAAACTACCCTGATGAGTCTGCATTTAAGGTACATGTGGATAGACTGTTGCTAGCTCCACCCAGAAACACACATTTAGTTGATAACTGTGCTACAAATGATCAAAACACTTTTCAAAACATATCAACACCTACACACTCATATAATCTACGTCCAAGACAAAAATGCACACCAAATAATTTCAATGCTATTCCAAATCTACACACTCATATAATTTGCGTCCAAGGAAAAATAAGGCAAATCCTTAAAAAAAAAAAAAAAAAAAAAAGTGGAACGAGTTACCATTGCAGGGGTACCACTGCAAGGGTAAACTTATTGTCATAAAAAAATCATATACTCATAAATGACCTTACACTTTATTTATTTAATACTAGCAGGCTACGCCCGCTTCGCTGGTCACTATTTTTAAATGAATCACAATAATTAATGAAATCTCAAAATTGCATTAATTTTTATCGTGTGATAAAAAAAGAGAAAAAAAAATTCTGATCGGGAAAAATGCCGCACCGGGTCCCCACTGCCTTCGGCAGCGTAGACCCGTGCGCTGCGCGCACGTATTCCTTCACCATCCTTATGACTTCTCAAAATTCCATGTTATTACTCATAAACTTTCAATCTCAAGAAAAGGAATTAAAAAATATATCATTTAGCATCGGGTAAAAACTCACACCGGGACGCCACAGCCTTCGGCAGCGCAGACCCATGTGCGCTGCGCGCACGTTTGAGGATATACGTGCGCTGTACACGCATATTCTTTCTCAACTCAAACTTTTATTATTAAGAAAATAAAATTAAAAAAAAAAAAAAAAAGATATCATCGGGTAAAAACTCGCACTGGGTCCCAAACCCATGCGCGCTGCGCGCCTATTCCTTCCCTACCGTTCCAGCCCCTCCTAATTAACTTGCATATACCAATTTTGAACGGTTTTACTCAATTAGCTGAGATGCAAAAGAAAACCTGATCAGGACACTTTAAATTGTAAATCAGGTGAAATCTCGAATTCCACTTTCGATAATGTAAAAGAACTTTAAAATGTCTTTCGAATGATGTATTAGAAATAATTTAATCATAATTAGAATATGAAATATTGAAATTTAAAGATATTACAGCGCCATCTGGCGGTAGAAATTTCTGTAATCTATTGTTCCATTCCAGATCAACAATGCTTTCAAATGATGTATTACTCATGAAATTATTTTAATTAGTAGATGAGATACAAAAGAAAACCTAATCAGGACACCTCAAAACGTGTAAATCGGGTGAAATCTCGATTTCCATTTTAGATAATGTAAAAGTACTTTAAAATGTGTATTAACTAAAATATGCTTTCAAATGATGTATTACTTATGAACTTTTTTAATTAATAACTGAGATTTAAAAAAAAAAAAAAAAAAAACTGATTCAGGACATCTCAAAACGTGTAAATCTGGTGAAAACTTTCGATAATTTAAAAGAACTTTAAAATATAGTTCGAATGATGGATTACAAATAATTTAATCATAATTAGAAATTGAGATATTGAAATTTTGAAAGATTACAGCGCCATCTGGCGGTACAAATCTCTGTATTCCACTGTTCAATTCCAAATCAAAAAAGCTTTCTAATGATGTATTACTTATGAAATTATTTTAATTAGTAGTTGAGATACAAAAGAAGACTAATTCAGGGGACCTCAAAACGTGTAATTCTGGTGAAAACTTTCGATAATTTAAAAGAACTTTAAAATATAGTTCGAATGATGTATTACAAATAATTTAATCATAATTAGAAATTGAGATATTGAAATTTTGAAAGATTACAGCGCCATCTGGCGGTACAAATCTCTGTATTCCACTGTTCAATTCCAAATCAAAAAAGCTTTCTAATGATGTATTACTTATGAAATTATTTTAATTAGTAGTTGAGATACAAAAGAAGACTAATTCAGGGGACCTCAAAACGTGTAATTCTGGTGAAAACTTTCGATAATTTAAAAGAACTTTAAAATATCTTTCGAATGATGTATTAAAAATAATTTAATCATAATTAGAAATTGAAATATTGAAATTTTCAAAGATTACAGCGCCATCTGGCGGTACAAAATTCTGTATTCCACTGTTCGATTCCAAATCAAAAAAGCTTTCTAATGATGTATTACTTACGATATATTTTAGTTAGTAGCTGAGATACCAAAGAAAACTAATTCAGGAGACCTCAAAACGTGTAAATCTGGTGAAAACTGTCGATAATATAAAAGAACTTTAAAATATCTTTCGAATGATGCTTTAAAATAATTTAATCATAATTAGAAATTGAAATATTGAAATTTGAAAATATTACAGCACCATCTGGCGGTAGAAATTTCTGTAATCCACTGTTCGATTCCAAATCAAAAAAGCTTTCTAATGATGTATTACTTATAAAATTATTTTAATTAGTAGCTGAGATAAAAAAGAAAACCTAATCAGGAAACCTCAAAACTTGTAAATCGGGTGAAATCTCGAATTCCATTTTCGATAATGTAAAAGTACTTTAAAACGTGTATCAAGTCAACAAAGCTTTCAAATGATGTATTACTTATGAATTTTTTTTAATTAATAACTGAGATATAAAAGAAAACTGATTCAGGACACCTCAAAACGTGTAAATCTGGTGAAAACTTTCGATAATTTAAAAGAACTTTAAAATATCTTTCGAATGATGTATTAAAAATAATTTAATCATAATTAAAAATTGAAATATTGAAATTTTAAAATATTACAGCGCCATCTGGCGGTACAAATTTCTGTATTCCACTGTTGGATTCCAAATCAAAAAAGCTTTCTAATGATGTATTACTTATGAAATTATTTTAATTAGTAGCTGAGATACAAAAGAAAATTAATTCAGGAGACCTTAAAACGTGTAAATCTGGTGAAAACTTTCGATAATTTAAAAGAACTTTAAAATATCTTTCGAATGATGTATTAAAAATAATTTAATTGGAATTTGAAATATCGAAATTTTAAAATATCTGGCGGTAGAAATTTCTCTAATCTACTGTTCAATTCCAAATCAACAAAGCTTTCAAATAATGTTTTACTTATGAAATTATTTTAATTATTAGCTGAGATACAAAAGAAAGCCTAATCAGGACATTCTAAAACATGTAAATCACGTGAAATCTCTAATTCCATTATCTACGGTAGCTTTATTAATGAAAGTAAAAAGAAAAATAAATATTTTTTATTTCCCCATAATGGAAGTAAAAGGTAAAAGAAAAGTATTTTTTAAATCCTTCAAATGTATTTTGTTGCTATGGGAACTCCTATCGTCTATTGAAAGATAGATTACGTGTTTGAATAAAATTTAATTTGCAATTAAAATGTAACTGCTTTGTTTATTAATGAAAATTGATGAAATTTTAACTGCAGGTTGGTTTTGTGCTGAATAGGTTGTATATTAAGTGTTGTGTACGAAAAAGAAAATTTGAAGCGTTTTGAAATTTGCAATTTTTAACCCCAGTTAAAGATCACGTGACATTAATGACTTGCACATGTTTTGCTTCGGTTAGAGGCAGCCGTTAAAATCGTCTGCTGAATGATGATAGAATGTCGCTTTTTAAGCAATAAGGATTTTTGGTCATTTTTGCGATCGATATGGGTCAACATTCTAATTAATATCTCCGAAACTAATTAAGATTTTTAAATTCTGTTTCGAGGAAAACATCGGAAAGTCTCCAGAGCATCCGTATGTCAATTCTTGTACTTCTGCGTTCAATAGGGGCTGAACGTATAAAAGAACAGACAGACAGACAGACAGACAGACAGATAGACAGACAGACAGACAGACAGATAGACAGACAGACAAACCTTTCCATTTATTATTATAGATTTATAATTTGAAATTTTATTTTACAATCAATATATCAGTTTCTCAAAAGATATTCTTAACAGCATTTATATTACATAGTTAAAAAAAAAAAAAAAAGGAATATGTAAATATTTTGCTGCAATTCCCGAAGGCCAAGGGAACTTTGTTGTGCTTACTGCATCATTGCATGCCATTATTGGCGGGCCCACTTTTTGCATGTTCAAGGGTGCAATTGACATAACAGTATTACTCTAAAATGTTGCATATTCTTTTATTCAAATCGAATCGATATATTTGACATATTTTATAAAAAAAAAAAAAAAAGGAATTATGACAAAATTATAAAAATATACTCTTACGTTATATTTACATTTATTTAAGAACATAAGAATTACAATTTACAGACATTTGCATCTTAGACACTTGTCAAAAACTTAAATTACACATTGTTTAGTATTCATAAATAAATAAATAAGTTCATAGATAAAAAAAAAAAATAGTAATAATATCTTATGCCATTTCATTGAACACATAATGTTATAATATATCATTTAAAATTTTTGAATTTTCACATTTTTGAATAATTTGAACGTTTTGTTAGCAACATGCATTTCCATAAATGTGTCAATGTGTGAATATTACCGATCGTGACTTTTTTATGCTCTCAATTTTCTTGGAATGACTTTTTAATAATTTTTTGTAGATATCAAATCATTGAATCTACACCTTTTTTTAAAATTTTTTAAATAATTATCCCTCCTTGAGAAGATGATTCGTTCAAAATTATTGCCCGAAGAATCATCAACTCAATTGAGAGCATCCAATTTTGAGA
The DNA here is from genome assembly GCA_963930645.1 of Salticus scenicus. Classification (NCBI taxonomy): domain Eukaryota; kingdom Metazoa; phylum Arthropoda; class Arachnida; order Araneae; family Salticidae; genus Salticus; species Salticus scenicus. The sequence continues at coordinate 159,533,995 of OZ005653.1, forward strand.
ATTCTAGTATGCTATTAAACTAGTAATTCTCTATTTATTCATTTGAAAATCTCCCGTCCCTGTTTTTGAGGTGCTCCCGATCGTGTATTTTTCGTAATGGCGTGGTGGAGCTGTTTTTTACATGCCCTATTCATCTAGGACGAAGGCCCTAAGCCTGAGTCATATACTTGTGTTTCACACAAGAGTAAGGTGGGTTGTTCGTGTTACGGTGGATGCCTAACACAAGTGAACATCTTCCCTGGCTGGAATTGGCCAAAACACATTTTTGCTTATATTTTATGGTGTTATTCACACATCATATTTTTTCATATTTTTATTTTGACAATTTTTTTCTGATGTTTCTTACACATCATTTGGTGTATTGTATATTTAGTTTTAGATAATTTTGCTTCTTTATATTTCATTTTTGCATTTATATATACTATTTTCTATTGTAATGAATACTATTTCCACAAAGTACTATTATGTTTGCAAACAAAGTATAGTTATGAATTTAGCAGAAAAAATAGTTAGAAAAATACGTGATATCCAATATTACTGCTTTTTCATTGTGACTGACAGTGATTCATATAGATATATCAACAAATCGTATATGCAGTGGACTATGAAGCATGTATTTAAGAAAAATAAGATGACTGAAGAATATTTTCATGGACATGAGTGAAAATGTGCACATATTTTTAAAAAAATGTAATGGTAGCTACTCTATATATTTCATACAAAGTTGTACAACTGTTTACATATATATTTCTTTTGATATCTTATACATATATATAATTTGGCTGTTCTATATGTAGAATATGTGTTGTATATGATTACCCTGGGCAACACCTCTTTCTTTTTCAGACGAAGGGGAGAAATATGTGATATCGAAAATCACATATTATAAATTATGTATTACATTTCTGATAAATTTAATTCTTTCCTAATTCATTTCCTATCTGTATAAAAAGCGAGTTAATATATGCGGTTTCATTCTTTATTCCTTCTTACTAAAAGAGCAAGCCATACTATTCCTTTCATTTAAAAGAAATAATAATAATAAAAGCAAGAGATGATCTTTCAATCGCTTAATTCTGTGGAGAACAATTCGTTTCATCGCAATTAAATAAAACAGAATAAAATGTTTCCTGATGTCATTTTGAACATTGAACAGATCTCACATCTGCGACGTAAAAATAGAAATCGCGTATTCTTCTTAGACTAAGGTTTATGAATAAAAATTTAACGATAAAATTCTTGAGGTCAAGAGTTAAGGTTGCTTTGCCAGATTCTCACGAACTGATAACGGATTTTTTGGCTAAGAAATCAATCGCCAATATATTTTAAAAAGTTAAACTAAATTAGCTGTAACTGAAAAAGTTGGGTGTTGCCTTGGCATCAAAAATTTCTGTGGTTTGGTGTAATGTATTCAGCCAACAATTTCATCTCTTCTGCCTCTTTGCTGTTCCTGTTAAGACGTCTGTTGATTTGCTTCTCTCCCCGTGTCTATTCCGTCCCTGTAATGTTAATTCATATTCACCCTTCCATATATTATACATAAAAAACTTTATTCTGGATGTTTCGGGTGACTATTTGTACTGTGAATTTCTTCAAAGGAATTTATGTGTTATTGAAATTGCAAGACACATGATGACTTTGAATTTCATTAAATGATTGCATTAAAAATTTCGCTTGCCTGAGTTATTTGTGGGACATAACGCTTCCTCTGATTATCTTCACGGCTGTTATAAAGAAAGAATTCACACTACCTACCAAATAAATCCAACAGATAACTTTCCTAAATTCCTATTGGCCACTCTCCCCACCTTTCCCGTAATCCTATTGGTTGAACTAAATTCGGCCCCTCTCCAATATATACGAGCACTTCTCCAGATTCAGAATCCTTTTTGCACTGAAGACGGTACGCTTAAGGCTACCGAAACAGCTGTATGCATTTCCAATATTTTTCTTTGGCGTTTCTGACGTAGTAGTTTCTTCGGGTTTTAATATTCTAACGCCAAGTCTCCTGTTATTATATGTACATTTGATACATCTCAGTGTAGTATCGAGATAGCACAGAGTTTAAACGGTTCTAAAATTTCTTTAGTTTCCTCTACCATCAATTTTGTATAGCACTTTTTTTTAATAAAAATGTCTTTAATAACAAATTTACTGCTTAAAAAATACTGGTTGAAGAATCTTACAAAAAACGAGAGTACTTAGGAATCTTGTAGCAATATTTAATGAATTATTTAAAACAAATAAAATAATTAGATATTCACGAGATTACTTCTGAACAAAGGTGCACAAGCTTTCAGAAAAATTTCAAACACTAAATTTTAGCAAGGTTTTGCTCATTTAAACGCTTAAACATTCAGAATTCATGTCAGAAATAAAGCGAAATTTCTTTTCGCAAATTTATTTGTTGACGATTTTCAAAGGCTTGTACACACATCCTTGTTCTAACGTATATCTTTCATCACAACAGCTTGATAGTTGGTCATGCAAAGACCTATAGTGTGCAGCAGTGGCTAGTAATTCCGGTAACACAACGCGGGGAAAACTGTGAAGATTAAATCAACTAATAAAGTCTTGTAAAAAACTTTTTTCTTCTTCTTTTAATCTCCAAGAGAGAATAATTAGAAAAACCACTGTGAGTGATTAGAATTATTAGAATTATTAGAATTATTTATTTATTTATTTTTTATTATTTTTATTTTTTTTTTTTTTAATTTTCTAAAAAAAGTACTGGATGTAATGACTTTGAACTTCAGACATATAAAGAATATTTATACTCACATAGGAATGTAATTAGAGGATTAAATATAAATTGGAGAAAAGCACAAACACTTTGGGTAACCCTGTATTATAAAAAAAAAGTTACAACTGACTTGTAATTTTAACACATTGTTGTTCTTATTGTATTCTACATTTGCACGTATTATTTTTTGTGTGGAATCGCACAATTTTTAATGCAGGTTAATATATAAGTAATGTTTTAAAAATTACAAACAAAAAACTTACCGAAAAAACTAATAACAAGAAAGAATTTAAACAAAATTTTAGAAAAGATGTTGAAAACTTGACAAAACATTAGAGATACATTACTCTGAAACATAAAATTCACATATTTGATATTCGCTGATTCATAAACATTTATATACACATTTATATATTTACTGCGCATGCTCCAAATATAGATATTATTGTTATTATTATTATTTTACGTGTTGAACTCTATTTATATTGCACAAATTATGTCAAAAGTTCATTTGAATAGGATGAAAATTAAGGAAATTATCTGCAAAAGAATGATTTTAGATACGTTTCAGAGTTGAAATTTAATAAGGGGATTTTCACACCACGTTTTTAATTTGGAGATCCAAATATTATAAGCACATTTGAAAAGTTCCATTTTGTATTAAAAAAAAGAGAAAAAAAAAAAAAAAAAACCTAGGAACTCAGAAATGTTAGCAATTAAATAAAAATATGTTAGTTATAAGCCCACAAGGAATTTTTTATAAAAAAGAATTTTTACAATATAGTTGAAAACATTCGATCGTCAAATAAAATACTTGGTATGTGAAAAACCTCTTGTGAAATTTTAGCTCTAGAAAATATCTAAAATCTAGCTCATTCTTTTGATGATAGTTTGTTTAACTTTTACTCAAACGAATTTTTAACGTAAGTTACCCAACATACATTCCTGCTCAAAAGTTTAACAATATTTCCAAACGAACAGCTTTTCTCAATTTAAAAACACCTTCCCATGAAATATTTCAAAAAATTAGATATTTAAAAATCTTGGTCTTCCGCGTGTTTTTCATTGACGATTGGTTTAAGACTAATATTTAGAGGACCGATAACAACTAGAACAAAATCAATAACGTTTGTGATCATGTTGTACCATTAAATAAACGAAATGACCTGTAACTTTAGGCTAAGTTAATATATACCCAGAACAATTTGTGGATGGATTTATGTGACGATAGCATGTTAAATAATAGAGATAAAAACATTTATTTTTAAACTTAAAAAAAAAAAAAAAAAAAAAAAAAAAAAAACTTATATATATATATATATATATATATATATATATATATATATATATATATATATATAATCTAGAGCAGGATGGCCAACCCGCGGCCCACCGCGTAGTTTCTTGCGGCCGCGAGGAGACTAACGATATTTAAAGTTTGACAACTTTGGTTAACGGATCAAAAATTAATAAATACGTACTAACTTTCAAAGTGAAAATACCTTTCAACGATTATGGTAACTAAAGAACTGTTGTAATGAAATATTACTAGATCCATAATTCATTCTCTTTATTATAATTTTAATATACAATCATAAATTTTCTACGACTCTATTGTTAAATTTATGAATGAAAATAATTTAAATTAATGTATTCTTCTCCGAATTTTCACCCAACCCTTCCTCGAAAAAAGTATATACATATATGAATCATATACTCACAAACATAGATGCACATATGATTATGTACAGTCATAAAATAATAATAATAATTTCCTTCCCCGACTAATTTCGCCGAAAATTAACGTAGAAACCGGCAGTTGATGCCTAACGATTGGTAATAACATCTAGTTTTTAATTCAATTGCTAAATTTTGTTTAGGGTGTCATACACACATTAAAACTTGTACAAACTTCTTCTTCTTTTTTTTTTTTAATTTCCCGAATTGTAACACCCATTTTTGACTACGTATTCGAATTTCTGAGGTCAAGGCGATTCGAAAAAGGGTACATTTTACATTCTTTATATCAAGTTTTCATCGAGCAACAAGCACAAATTTATCAGGGGTAAATCTCTATATTTAAAAAAATAAAATTCAGATATCACACAGAAAAGTATTATATCCATTCAGATAATAATCGGAAAATAAAAATAACAATTTTAAATATAAAATAATGCTAATTAAGAAATGATGTGTACGTCTAAACTTACTTCAATAACTATTATAACCATGCGCAAGCAAAGTAATGTATGACACAAAAGATAACAAATGACATCCCGCTAAGAGCAATAAAAATTGAAATATCACTATAATTCGAAAAATAATGATAGGAGTAAACTGTAACCCATAATTTTAATGATGCCCATTCTATTCGTGCAAAAATTAAGGCAGGTCGTAACTCATAATTTTTTTAAATATGATTTTATTAATTATTTTCATAATTCAAAAAAAAAAAAAAAATTAATCAAAAATATGCATGGAATATATTTGGATTAATTCATAACATTAATTAAAAAAAAAAAAAAAAAAAAAAATTAATCTATTAATTTTTTGGGAAGACATGAATTAATGTTTATTACATTCATTTAACATTAGCATCTCCATATTCTAACAAATTAAAACTCAGAAAAATTGATAGAAACATATAAACTATGTCATTTTCTGAGCTGATTTGTATCAAGTAATCCAAAAAGCTCGTCGAAATTGGGAGGTTGCCTTTGAAAAAAAATGAAGTTGATGTCAGTTTTAATATGTAGACACCCCTTAAGCAAAATCTAACTAAACCGTTCTAAACTAGATCTTTACTAATTGATTGGCACCAGCCGCAAGTCTCTACTCTAATTTACGGCGAAAGTAGTCGGGAAAGGAGGAGGGTGATGGCTTTTTTTTATGATTGTACATACAGCGCGGCCCGAATGAATAAAATAGATTTCCAATGCGGCCCACTAAGTGTTTTGGGTTGGACAGGCCTGATCTAGAGAGTTTTAAACGAAATTTACTCCTTCTTTCAGATAATCTGAACAACACTTTTGAAATAATATACTGCAGTTGGAATACAAATACCTTTCTATCTCATGAAATATGAACATTTTTATGAAAAACGCTTCCATTGTGCATGCGCGAAAGATAGAAAAACTTTTATTACACAGGGGAGAGAGAGAGAGATATTGGGCAACTTTGTCAAAAGTTCATTTATGAACAGAGTAAAAATTTAACAAAAAGAACTAGCTAGATTTTAGATATTTTTCTAGAGTTGAAATTTAATAAAGGGTTTTTCCAGTGTTGTGCAATTAATTTGAAGATCCAGTTATTTCAACCACGCTCCAAAAGTACTCTTTTGTGAAAAACCTCTTATAAGCCTGTAGACCTAACTTATTTTTGTTTATTTACTAAGATTTGTGAGATCATAAGGGGTTTTTCCACAAAAAAGAGCTTTTTCAAAGAGATGGAAATAATTGAATCTTCAAATTAATCATGCGCCATGTAAAAAGTCCTTATCAAAATTCAACTCTGAAAAATTACCTAAAATCTAACTCGTTCTTTTGCCGACAATTTTCTTACTTTTTACTCTATTCAAATGAACTTTTGACAAAAGTTGCCCAAATAGCTTTCAGCCCACGTATCTTTTTTTATCTTTTGCGCATGCGCAGTGAAATACTTATACCTCCGTTATTTAACTTGCTATCGTCACACAAGTTCATCCACAAATTGTAATTGGTTTAAAATAAAACATCCTAAAGTTACATATCATTTATTTCATTTAATAATACAGGGTGATCACAAACATTATAGATTTTGCTCAATTTGTTCTTGCTCTTAAATGTTGTCTTAAACCAACCTTCACAGAAAAACATGAGGAAAATACACTTCTTTAAACACCCAATGTTTGAAAACATTTCATTGAGAGATAAGTTTTTAAATTGAAAAAACTGATCGTTTGCAAATCTTGTTAAACTTTTGAGCAATAATGTATCAAGCTTTCAACCCACGTAATTAAAAAAAATCTACTTTTAGCGCATGCGTAGTAAAAAAAAAAAAAAAAACTTCAAATACTCAAATCTTAGCGAATACTACCCGTGTTAATTTTGTGTTTTGGAGTAATATTTCTTCAAGTTTTGTAAAAATGTTTTGAAATGCATTCTTGTTATAAACAAAATATTTGCCAAAAATAATTTAATGCTTTTTGAAAAAAGTTATATCTACCTTAAAAATAGTACGATTTAAAATAAAATAAAATAAAATGCAAATATTGTACATTGTACATATAGAGTGCAATAATGTGTTAAAGTTACAAGTTATTTGTAGATATTTATAATATAAGGTGATGAAGAATGTTTATGCTTTTCTTCAGTTTATAGTTTGTCCCCTAATTCCATTCGTGACTAACTTGACAGTATAAAATGCAGTTTATAAATGTTCTTTGAGTGTTTGGAGCTCCATGCCACTTCATTCAGTATTTTTGTTTATTTATTTATTTTTGAAAATCGAAAAAATGTCAAAATTACAAGTATTTCTAATACTTTGTTCACTCACTGTACATTATGAACCAATTAAAACAAAAGGACTCATACGAAGAAAACAAAGTATCCAAATTCAACATAAAAGTAAGAAATTATTCTTACACCAATTGCATCTAAAAATATTTTATTTATTTAAAGCAAGAAAATTATTTAAAAAAAAAAAATTAACGTGAAATTATTTATGTACAGGTTCCTTCAAAGAAATATCCAAAACACTTGTCAGTGAAGAAGTCTTGTACCTTAATCTTAAAAAGTAAAAATATAAATAAATAAATAAATAATGAAAACAAAGCTTTGATACATAACAATTTAAAGAAAAGAAAACTTTTTTTTTTTTAAAAAAAAGAATATAATTATTACATTTAATCCTATCAGGATTATAAGAGTCATCTACTTGTCCCAATTGACTATTATGGCGTTACAGGTTAATAATGCAAATAATTTCTGATATAGGCTGTTATGTTACTGAGAAACAAGGAAGTTCAACCTTTAAAAAAATATATAAATACTGAAATACGTGATAATTTTGCAACCTATATTTGAAGTACTGAATAATTTCATCGTTAGATGTCAAAATTTATGTTTAAAAATGTAAAAACTTTCCAAAGTTCACAATTATTTCTTCAATCTCATCGATAAAATTCGCATTTCTTCGAAGTTGTTTTCCGAAATATGCATCAATTCTGAAACCTATTAATAAAATGTACAAGCATTTCACTCTTCTTTGTTAAAATTTACGTTTAATTGCAATTAATTACTAAAGCAAAATTTTTTTTTCGTTGTTAATCAATAAAATTCGCACATTTGACCAACTTTTGTATCAGTTTGTACTATTTATATTTATATTTATATTTATATTTACAGCTTTAGATGGTTAATGCTTTACTGAAACCGCTATTATTTTCAAAGCTAAGAGATTAACGGTGAGAGAAGCTCGATTTCGTATAGTTGTAATGTAATATGTATAATATTGATGTAATATATATAACAAAAATAAGATTTCCTAACACTAATCACCATATCAATTAATTTGAATATATATATAATAAATGTTTCTGTAATAGAAACAAGGGTAGTTAAAAAAGGAAAAAAAAAATGTCGAATGTTATCCGTGATGCATGCTAAAATTCTTATAAAGAAATAATTGATTTCATAATTAATATAACGATAGATATATTTCCAGTGTTATATGAGATAGGAGCAAAAAGTACTTGCTTATAAAGCAAAATAGAAAGCTAATGCCTTTAGAAGTTGAAAGATTGTTTTGTAAAATTTCTAAATTTAAAATCAGGATTTGATTTCAATATTACAGTTTCATTAATGCTTTACAGTTTTGTTTTCAAATAAAATAAATTTGCACTGTTTGCATTTTTTTTTTTTTTTTTTTTTTTTGTGTGTGTGTGTGTGTGTGCCGAAATATGTTACATTCTTGATTTACAAAGTTTATGTTTAATTACAGCTAATTACTCGAACACGTATTTATTTTTATCATCCATTGCTAAAATATGAAATTATATCTGTGTTTAAGCGTCAAAAATCGAACTGTTTTGCTGATTCCAAAAAAATTAAATATTTACCAATAAATCCGCATATTTCAGAATTTAGGTGTATGCTTACTAAAATATGCCATTAGATTTTTATTAACTAAAGCTTAATACAAGGAAATGCTATTTATTTATGGGTATTGTATTATATTGAGGGAAAAAAGAATAAATAAGTGAACAAACAAATAAAGAAAGAAAGAAAGGGAAAAGAAAGGAAACAGTATTTAAAGTCCTTATTATCATTATTAATATCTTAAAACGTTAAAAAAAAATTAAAAAGTAGTACTCTGTAAGCCGAGTTTATATATTTCTATTAAACGCGCAATAACATGCATTAAATCTAATGATAGACAGTTATTTTACACTTGGAAATAATTTACAGCAGGCTTATCAATACTATGTGCAATAGATTAAAAGCATCTCCGTGTCTGTGGTTAATGGTTATTGTCAAATGTCCTTGAAGAAAAACTTCTGCACTCGAGGCAATAAATGATATAATTGTTTAGGTTGGGACGTTGGGAGTGGCCTTTTTTAACCTTTCGTACAGTATTTGTTGATCTTATATCAGCAATTTTTTAATTTTTGTTTTTCTGTTTTAACAGTTACTCTGTTTAATATTTAATATTAAATTAATACTGTTTCATTTAAACAATATATGGATATCTACGTCTTAAAGCACCCAGAGAAGCCTGTTTGCTCCCCTTAGAAACGACCATAGGAAATTCTGATCGTAGCAAAATTTCGTGATTTTACACTCACAGAATTCATTAATAGCATTACTATTTTTATAGTTCCAATCTTTGATTTAAAGTTTTACAAATCTACCTTCACCGCTCTCCCTACTTCGCTGTAATAATTTTAGCGCTTCGAAAGTATGTGTCCACATTTATGTACTCCACCCCACAAAAAAAAAAAAAAAAAAAAAAATCTGTCGCACGGCTTTTCTAAGCTTAACACTTAATGTCGAAATAAAGTCAATTTTATGAAGACATCTCAGTATATATATATATATTCTTTTTCAAAAAGGATTTTTATGAAAAATAATAATAATAAATTTGTTTTAAACTATCCCATATTACTTTACCAATTATTCGTTTTAAGAGTATTGACCAGTTCTTTTGAAATATATCCATACTGAAAAATTACATACTTCCTGAAGAAGGGAGCAGTTATTCTCTCGAAAGAAAGCAGGGGGGGGGGGGGAGATGCCCATACACAAATAACTTTTCCTTGCTGATTATCACAATCACACACACACACACACACACACATATATATATATATATATATATATACATAATACATTGAAAAAATAAAAATAATTATCATTATGTACATTTATACGAAATTTTGCCCTACACTGCCGCATTTAAAAAAAAAAAAAAAAAAAAAAAAAACAGTATGACAGAGAAACCTGTTGAGTGAATGATCACTAAACGTAATCAAAACTAAGCTAAGTCAAGGTCTAACTAAATATGATGTTTGGTTAAATTTTGTTCATTCGTTCGTAAGGTATGGTGTACATAAAATTTTTGATACGCATTGACACACATGCACACTCATACATAAAGAGAGAGATTTTCTAAACGTGGTCTAATCGTGTTCAGGACGACTGAAAACGTGTAAATCCATCGAAAACCGGAAGATCGAAAATTTTCAAGATTTCAGTAAGAAGAAAAAAAATAGTTTTCTTTTGATTAAAATATTTTAAAAGAGTAATAAATAAATGAATAAGTATAAAAATTGCTCAGCCTTTTTCTTAAAAAATAAAATTACGTTCATTGGCAACGGTTACTTATATAAACCTTTTAAAATTTGTTTTACACTTTTCTACTCGGTGCCAAAAGAAAAAAAGATAAATCGTTTTCAATTGCAGTATTTTGCTGAAAGAAACAGATTTCTCGTCTTAATGCCTTTCTTTATAATAGAAATTAAGAGCTCAAAGTCTCCACCGTTTTCATCCACATTTTCTATCACTAAATTTAACCCTTTCATTCCCCGTGATGTCAATTGGAATCATAACAATTGAGATTTTGTTTCTTACCCTCTAACACTCACGCTGATTCAAAATAAACAATATTAAAATTTGTATACATTTTCCCACCGAAAATATATATATTTTAGATGATTTCACTATCCTTGTTGATAAATGAAAGTATATTTTTCTCTATTCCGATAGTAATATTGGAAACAGTTTCCTGTTTTTAGGCAATTTAAGTAAATTAACTGTTTGAAATATTATTTATTTTAATTTTTATAATTTGTATTTCAATTAATTAGAATATGTATTTCTTCCAAAATTTTGATATTTTTATTCATTGAAAAGTTACCACTTAAAATCATAAGTGGTATCAGTGGTTATATTAAACATAAATAAACACATTTCTAGTTGCTATGTTATCTATATAAATTCATTCTCTGCTATTACTCCTATTTTATATATATATATATATATATATATATATATATATATATATATATATATATATATATATATATATATATATATTACCTTTGAAATAAATTTATCACTAAATATAAGATTTATTGTGTTATGGACGGAAAAAGTTGGGAATGAACGGGTTAAATACAATTTTTATCATAAAATAAGTCAAAAAATGATTGATACTGAATAATAGTTGGAAAATGTCCTTAAAAAAGGTGGTATTCCGAGCTATACAGAAATTAAAAATTCAAAGAAGCATTAAATGTAAGACAATATAAAATAGCACATAAATTTAATATAAAATCCAGCTTCAAAATAAGTATATCTGTTCGATGGCAGATATCAATTTTGAAAATTAATTAATTAAATTACAATAAATAAATAAAAGTTAGAGAAAACTATTCTGAAATTCAAAATACCATATTATCTCATATATTTCCCTTTTTAATAGAATTCCTTGCTATGTCATCATTCGGGAGTTTTCTCAAGGATCGCAAACGACTTGTTTGCAAAAGGAGTTATTAAGAAATAAAACAATTTTCATTTTAGTTTAATTAAATTATCTGAAAGTTGTTATTTAAACTGGAATTAATATTCTTAAAATGAAAGAAAATATAAAATTTTGAATTATATTTTCATTTTAAATGACTCAAAAATTTTCAAACTAAGATCTAATGGATCTCTGCGCAAGTTAATATATTTGAAAGTAATTCATTTTAATTAATCAACACAAAATATTAATATTGTAAAAATTAACAACAAACCTTTTCCATGAACCATTCTATGCTTGCCTCACCGACAGTTAAGACAGAAAACATCTACTACAAAGAGACAGGACAGATGTTATGTTCCTGGGCAGATGTTTTAGTCTAAAGTCCAAAGGAAGTTCCGTTGCTATTGGTTACGACAGGAAGAAATAAATTTTTACAAGATTTAGTGCTGTATTTTTATTTGAAAGAACAGGTGCTTGAAAAACTACAGCAGAAAGTGCAGGAAAAATTACAACATTTTTTTACAGTGAAACACAATATGTACAGCGTAGATGAATAACATTTTAAGTAATAGCATGAACAGCGTTGTCAAAGCGGTGCTACATTTTATAATTTAGAACATTCCAAATAATAAACACGCGATCCTTTCTGAAAGAGAGACTGCTACAGAATTGCTAAGTTTATTACTAAATCTCATTGGATGCAAGGTCACGTGGTTTTTGATGACGAACGCTTCTACGTAAGCGTTTCGTTATTGGCTTTCGATGGGAAAATAATCTCACAGGTGATCTGAGCTAGGAGATGTGGTTTTGGGTATTACGCTACTACACAAACCCACCCTGCTAGGTGTAAGATTTTTAACAGGAAATATTTTACTGTAAATCTGAAAAACCTGAAAAGTACTGGGTTGTCCGGAATGTTCGTGCCGATTTTGAAGGAAAACTGAAACGCTAAACATTTAAATGCTCGTGGATAGTGGATTTTGATATTTTTAATAATTTTCGATCAGTGTTTTAATCTCATCTTCATATGGGGTGGAGGGCCTACCCGGGCGTTCTTGATCTTGGAAGTTGAAATTACCAACTTTAAACCTAGCAAACCATTTCCACACAGTTCTTTCAGCTACAGCAACTTTGCATAAACAGCACGTCTTTCGTTTGCCGCTTGTGAGTCATTTTTGTCTTTCCGGTAAAAGAAAAGCATTAAATGCCTCTAACGCACTTTGTTTGTTTCCATATTCAATGGCGTATAAAACTGACAACAATTAACGGATCATGACCTTTTTTTTTTTTTTTTTTTTTTTTTTTCTAAATATGCCTGAAGTACTGACTTATAGAATATGTAAGCATATCATTTGTTTTCAATCATTCTGATATATTTAGACCTGTCCTTATGCCACTTAACGAAACTCAGAACGAACTTTATGGTCGACCCAATATATACCATTTTTACTAATTCTAAAAATATTTATTGGTCTGAAAACACTGAAAAACAGACGAACTCAAGCCATAAACACTAATAATCCTTTAGCACATAGTGTCCTTGTCACAAGCACTCAATTACCAATACTCAACAGCGAAAGTTCCTCTCGGAAATATTCAACAAAATTTTAATTTTAAATTTTAGATGAAAAGTCTCTTTTTTTTAGTTCCCCATCATACTATAGGTATGAGGAACTTAGGCAATCGTGAAAATTTTTGACCTCGGTTTTTTGACTTTTTTATACGTTTTCAGGTGTGAGGAATCCGAAAATGACAAAAGTTGTATGGTGTCTGTCTGTAGGGTGTCTGTTAGTGTGTCAGTCCGTAAGTGTGTTAGTCCGTTAGTTTGTTAGTGTGTTTACACGATATCTCACGAACAAATGATCGCAGAGAGGTCAGATCAGTTTTAAAATATTACTTTCGATACTGGCAAGAACCCTATTCATTTGGAACAATCGAATTAAAAAACTTCGTAAGTTATTAGAAATTTACGATTTTCTTAACATGGGAGAATAGGACAAAAATTCACTTAAACGTACATTAAATGGAAACTTTATACTGTAAAAATGTCAGACCAGTTTTAAAATATCCGTTTTCATGCCGGAATGAACATCAGTAACTATAAATATGCTACTTTGAAAATTTCGCAAGTTATTGGAAATTTACGAATTTCTTAACATGGAAGTATAGGGCAAAATTTCACATAAACGTCAATTTTGAGCGATATTTTCATCGCAAAGATGTCAGACTACTTTTTAAAAATTATTTAGGACACCGGCATGAATATTAATGACTATGAATTTTCCAATATAAAAATTTCGTAAGTTATTGGAAATTTACGAATTTCTTAACATGGCAGAATAGAGCAAAATTTCACATAAACGTCAATTTTGAGGGATATTTTCATCGTAAAGATGTCAAACCACTTTCGAAATATTATTTAGGATACTGGCATGAATATCATAGACTATGATTTTTTCAATTTAAAAAGTTCGTAAATTATTTGGAATTTACGATTTACATAACATGTCAGAATAAGGCAAATTTGAGCATAAACTTCCATTTTGAGGATCATAAAACATTAGACAATTTCAAAATTACATTTATGATATTTGTTTGAACATGATTGAATACAAATATTCCAATAGGAAAACTTCGTAAATTATTCGTAATTTACAATTTTATCAACAGAGCGAAATTGTAAATTTTTCATATAAATATGAATTTTGAGGATTATTTCATTGGAAATAGTAGCATGAAAACTAAACAATGGAATCGACCCTGATAAAATAAATTAATAGATTAGAATAAGATAAATATATCGAAGTGAACGGTGGATAGCCTAAGAGGCGGGGACTTCATTCTGTTATGTATCAAGCGTTGGTCAAATTCATTTCTTTTAACATGATTATAATATGTCTCGCACTAGAAATTTATGAGAACCTATATATGATGGGGAAATGAGCAGAGTCCACCTATGCCAACTACTTTAATGTTAATTTTGTTCGCAAATTTCCGTAAATTTTCATATTAAATTAGCGGAATTATTATGTCCCTCAAAGGATTAAATTTTGATGGAATGTGTTTTAAAAAATCCTCTGTCTATTCTTAAGTAATATAAATTACATCAACAAGTGAAATTATGTTTCTTGAATTATTGTACGCAGAAAAAAAAAAGAAGAGGAAGAAGAAGAAGAAGAATCAAACAAAATTTTGAAGACTCAGTGTTCCTCTAATAATGTTCACACCTCTGTATTTTATCATGTTTAATTTTGATGACTAACTAAGTTTTCACCCTTTTGCTCTTCACATTTCATCTTGACAGCAAAATATATGATAATTATTGTAAAAGCGTCATACATTCGACATGTCTTATAAACTATTAAAATGGTATTAATTAAAATGAAATTGATATGTAATACGAGGTCCAAAGTGCTTCCCGCCTTTAAGCTGTTAATTATAGCAATCATTTACATAGCAACCCTTAAAAAACTAGTTGGCATAGGTGGACTCTGCTCAGTTCCCCATCATATTTATGTTCTCAGAAATTTCTAGTGCGAGACATATTACTAGTGGATCTGCAGATCAGGAGCCTCAACGTCCTATTTGCATCAGACATTATTCAATAGGACATTTTTATTTATTCCTTATTATATAATAGTATATATTGATTCGATCGACTTATTACCAAAATCAAATACATTCCTGAGGGGAGCGGCAGCCCCCCTCAAACCCCGTTGTATCTCTCTTTGTATACCTATTTGTATATGATATAAAGTGTTACGAAATTGTAAATAATTGCATTTATTTTTGTATAAATTCTTTCAAAGAGGTTTAGTAAGTTGATAAAATGCTAATTTTGTGCCTTTAAAATCGTTTTAGCGTTAAAATAGCCAAATTTTCCT
Source organism: Salticus scenicus (assembly GCA_963930645.1). Lineage (NCBI taxonomy): Eukaryota > Metazoa > Arthropoda > Arachnida > Araneae > Salticidae > Salticus > Salticus scenicus. Next base: position 159,549,625 of record OZ005653.1, read on the forward strand.
TTAAAAACGCATTAAAAAGCTCCTATAAGGGAAGAAATAAATTTGGCGCCAAATTTGGCGACTATTTCCCTCCTTGGCGATTTTTTTGGCGATCTTGGTGAGAAAATCCTTATTAGGGATATACCAAATATGGAAGCTCTAATCTCATTGGCTGATGTGATACGAGAATTTTCCAGAACAGTCTGTTTTCGATAAAAAAATTATAAAAGGAGCATTATTTTCACCAAGGCGGTCAGTCTCAGATCTATATCAGTTTCGTCAAATGCTTGCTCAATGGGCTCATGAATATGTGTACCAAATTGCAAGTCAATAGCGTTATTTTGGGGGCCGCTATCGCGGTACATACAAATTCTTCCCATAGGCCGTAATGATAAGAAAAAATTTGGCGTGTCCCTGTACACGAACTTACAAATGGAATGCACACCGAAAACTATACAGCTAATTTCGTGGGCATCATGAACATGTGTACAAAATTTCAAGTCAATAGCGTGTTTTTTGCGGCCGCTATCGCATGACAGACAGACAGACAGACGGAATCCAAAATCCTTTTGAGTCTCAACAGAGGGCCTCCATTCATATTTCGGCAAAAATTGGAAGTCAATAGCTTGATTTTTGCGGTGGCTATCGCGGTACATACAGATTCTTCCCATAGGCCGTAATCATAAAAAATCTTTGGCGTGTCCCTGTACACAAATTAAAAATGGAATACACACCCAAAACTATACAGCAGATTTCGCGGGGCACATGAACACGTGTACCAAATTGCAAGTCAATAGCGTGATTTTTGTGGCCGCTATCGTGATACATATAAATTTCTCCCATAGGCCGTAATGATAAGAAAAACTTTGGCGTCTCCCTGTATACAAACTACAAATGGAATACATACCAAAAACTATACAGCTGATTTCGTGGGGCTCATGAACATGTGTACCAAATATCAAGTAAATAGCGCTTTTTTGGCGGCCGCTATCGCGCGACAGACAGACAGACAGACAGACAGACACAGCCCAAAACAGTTTTGAGTCTCAACAGAGGGCCTCCACTGACGTTTCGGCACTAATGTTGAAAGAAATCAATTTGACCAAAGCTTCATACAGTGACAGAATGAAATCCCCGCCTAATAGGCTATCCACCGTTCACTTCGATATATTTATCTTATTCTAATCTATTAATTTATTTTATCAGGGTCAATTCCGTTGTTTAGCCTTCATGCTACTATTTCCAATGCAATAATCCTCAAATTCATATTTATATGAAAAATTTACAATTTCGCTATGTTGATAAAATCGTAAATTACGAATAATTTGCGAAATTTTCCTATTAGGATATTTGTATTCAATCATGTTCAAACAAATATCATAAACGTAATTTTGAAGTTGTCTAACGTATTTAGGATCCTCAAAATGGAAGTTTATGCTCAATTTTGCTTTATTCTGACATGTTAAATAAATCGTAAATTCCAAATAACTTAAGAATTTTTTAAATTGGAAAAATCATAGTCTATGATATTCATGCCAGTATCCTAAATATTATTTCGAAAGTGGTTTGACATCTTTACGATGAAAATATCCCTCAAGATTGACGTTTATGTGAAATTTTGCTCTATTCAGCCATGTTAAGAAATTCGTAAATTTCCAATAACTTACGAAACCTGTATATTGGAAAATTCATAGTCATTAATATTCATGCCAGTGTCCTAAATAATGTTTCAAAAGTAGTCTGACATTTTTACGATGAAAATATCTCTCAAAATTGACGTTTATGTGAAATTTTCCCCTATACTGTCATGTTAAGAAATTCGTAAATTTCCAGTAACTTGCGAAATTTTCAAAGTAGCATATTTTTAGTTACTGATGTTCATTCCGGCATCAAAACTGATATTTTAAAACTAGTCTGACATTTTTACAGTAAAAAGTTTTCATTTAATGCACGTTTAAGTGATTTTTTGTCCTATTCTCCCATGTTAAGAAAATCGTAAATTTCGAATAACTTACGAAGTTTTTAAAATCGAATGTTGCAAATGAATAGGGTTCTTGCCAGTTTCGAAAGTAATATTTTAAAACTGATCTGACCTCTCTGCGACAATTTGTTCTTGAGATATCGTGTACACAGACTAACAAACTAACGGACTGACCCACTAACAGACTAACAGACTAACAGACTAACAGACACCCTACAGACAGACACCATAGAAAACGTGTAGAAAAGTCAAAAAACCGAGGTCGAAATTTTTCACGATTACCTAAGTTCCCCATACCTATAGTATGATGGGGAACTAATAAAGATACAAATTAAAATGTGTGCCAAAACTTCGTTAAACTATTATCAATTTTGAAAAAAAAAAAAAAAAGAATTAATTCCTAGTTATAATTTATATTTTAAAATTTTTACCTCGTATCATTCGACTTTATATGAATGAGAATATATCTAACGTTTTGGCTCATCAAAAAAGTATTTAAAAAAATCAGTATATTCTTGCTTCTAGTTGCTTGATCAAGTAAATATTTGCAACAACTGTTTACTTAAAGAAATTACGCCATTTTCTTAGAATATGTTGGGTATTCAGAAAATTACTAAAAAATTTAGGAATGTTATAAGAATCTTAACTTTAACGTTTCTTATCAAATTACAATTTACGAAAAATTAATAAGAAGAAACCAGCCATTTTACTTATTATAATTGGGTATGTTTTCAGAAAACTATGTGAGCTTTGAGAAAATTACATCAATTTATAACTACAATGCAAGATTATATTTGATTTTTACTTTCTCTTAACCATATATATATATATGGTAGAGAAAGTATTATTTTAGGGTCAATTTTTTTAAACTGAGTTTTTGTTATATTTACACGTTTTGAGGTCCCATGTGTTACGGTTATTATCATGTTTTTAATGGTTGGTTTGTTTGTGTGTGTGTGTGTGTTTGTTTGTGTGTGTATTTGTGTGTCTGTCTGTGTTTCTATGTGTCTGTGTGTCTGTTATCAAAACAAATAGTAGCAGGAAATCCGAACTCGGTATTCTCTAAATGTATCATATAGTGATGCTACACTAAACTTTTCGTTGAGATTAAGCAAATGGTTCGAGTACAGGGACATCCAAGAGAATTCAAATACATTACGTCTATGGGGGAACTTTCTGGTAAGTGCAGTCTAATAGCAATAGGCAGCCCTAAACAAAATGAAATGGACATTTTTTTTTATGTGCATAAAATCATGTTTTGTGTAGATTGAAGTATGAATATCATTCATCATTCGTTTACATGGCTACCCAAAGTATTTGGATATATTGGAGCTATACTTGGAGATTGCTGGAAGTATATTTCATTTTGTGTTAGATATTTTTTATATAGGATTAAATTTATTTACACAATGTGACGTACATATAATTTATAAAAAATATACAGGGCTACACAAAATTAAGCAAAACTTTTCTTTCCTACTGAATGTAATTGATGAGTGTGATTTGTTATATTCTACTACGTTGAAGATCACTGCCCAAAAAAGAAAATTAATTTTTTATACCCATACGGCAAACAAAGTATTTTTTGAAGTTTTATTTTCAACTCTCTTTTGTGTGTAATTTCACATTTTGAAGTTAATTGAATATGAAAGTCCAATTTTTAGCGGTTCATCTGTATTTATGTTTGTTTTCAGCGTAAATTAAAAAAAAAAAAAAAAAATTCAGAAAATTCAAATTTAGAATTTTAAACTTTCTATTAGGTTTCCATTTGAAAAATTTTATCAGTATTGGCAAATTTGAAGGCATATTAATAACAGCCTTGATTATTATTATTATTATTATTATTATTATTATTATTATTAAATGAATGTAAGCATTATATTTGAACGGGGTTTTAAGAGAGGCGGTAGCTTCCCCCCACACACACACACACACAGAAATATATGTCAAATAAGACTGTTCCTAAACCTATTTTAGATTATTTTTAAAATAAATTTAATATTATTATTTTTCCTGCTTGATCTTGCGGCTTAATGTACAAACTACCTTTATAGTAATGAAATGCAAAGTAAAAAAATCTGATGTGGGCACCACATGACTTCCTCATACACCCATTGGAATATATATATATTGTTAAGAAAACATTCACATTTTTGTGAGGTAACTGATTGGAAATTAAACATGCATGTTCCAGCCTACGAAAATTCCTGAAAACAAGCAAGGGGGAAGAAACAAACAAAGAAAAAAAAAGCTACTCCGGCTCAAAAGTCACGATAATTGGATTATATATACTACGGAGACAAATATAGTCGTTTATTCAGAAATAGTGCTACACGTCTTATAGAATCTCTCATTGCCAAAAGAAGAGCTTGAGTTCAATAAAAATCATTCGAGTATAGATGGCCTAGTTTTGTTCTCTTTGGCAAAAATTAGTGACGAGAAATGATATATTTTACCAAAACAATTAATTCTGCTAAAACTGAGAAAATATTTTCTAATTCTGTCTATCCTGAAGCAATATTTGCCGCCAAATTTGATCGCTAATCTCGCCAAGCCCCCAAGTATGTAACCAACGCAAATTTTGGTCTTGACATCAATTTTGGCGGTTTGGCATTTAATTTGTCGACTTAGCGACCAAATTTAGTGAAAATTTGTAGTTTATTGTTGCCTACGTTTGGAAGCTCTAATTTTAACAAGAACAAAGTTCTGAAATATTCGGGAAACTTTCATTGATTTATAGCGTAGAACCAAATTCTTTGAAAATTCTATAAATGAATTATATATTTGAAAATTCTATAAAACAAGACTACAACAACAAAAAAAAAAAAAAAAAAAAAAAAAAAAAAAGAGAGAGAGAGAGAGAGAGAGAGAGAGTGTTTATTGATGATTGTAGATTAAAACTTGCTTATATCTTTACGTGCTACTTACTTTCTATACGGTATTCCCGTAAAAAAGAAAACAGATGGTAGTTCTTTTATTTCCACGAGGGTAGGCGATGACTCAACGTCAAATTAGGCATTCAAATGGGGCGAAAAGTAGCAGTTAAGGATTACTAAAGTTTGGAAACTCTAACTTCAATAGGAGTCAAATTCTGGAACCTGCTTATGACTTCAAGAATAACTTAACTCCATGCAAAAACGTTAACAATTTTCATAACGATATCATTACACACTCTATCATTAGCTTGTTTTGAAATCTCTATGACGGTATGCCATACATAATGGCCAAAACCTTTGTAATTTTCATTATAAATAAGATTTTCGTAAGTATCTCCAAAACGGAAAATCGCAGCAATACAAAAAATGGAGGTGCGCAACTAGATGTCATAACAAACCTATGTATCAATATTGCAACGTTCTACGTTATATCGTTTTTGAGTTATGCGAGATACACACACACATACACAGACGTCACGGAAAATCGTGTAAAATCGTAGATATCTCTAAAACGGGTAAGACTAGACATCAGGACAGACACGAATATAAATTTGCAACATTCTACAAATATTTGTTCCAGAGTTATGAGAGATATAAATTTCATTTCACAAATCGGGATTACTATACTTCCTTTGAAACCTTTGGGCGGCCCCTGCCTGCCTGGGCTCGGTCAAGCTTAACGGGTTGGATGCCGTCCGCCGGAGCGAATAAATCGCCAGATCACCGTGTGGAAGCTGCTGGGCAGCAATGTAACTAGAACGCCAAAGCTCAGGAATTGCAGGGTATCGACTTCTGCTTTGGAGACACAGCTCGATTTGTACACCACACCCTCCAAGATAGCTATGGTGGAAACGCACAGACACGCTCCAGGATGTTAAGGAATTTGGAATAAGTGCACTTACTAGCTGAGAGTCGAAATAACCGGAATTATACAAAATAAAAACAATTTTGAATTTAGACAGGGAGGGAGGCAAAAAAAACGCTGGGGGAGCCGCTAAAGTTAGTTGTGCATACAATAATTAAAGCCGAAAGAGGAGGCCATTTGAAAAGGGAAAGGGGACAACACTTAAGAATTGAGAAAGAGAAGCTGAACGAGGAAGGAACAATAAGATTATTTAAAAAAAAATTAATTACGTGAAGCCACTGGGGGATGGAAGATAGTTTTGGGAACATAGCGAAAATTTTAAAGTTTTTGAAGTGGCAAGGCCTAAATAATCATAATTGGGAGGGAAATTACTATGCGCAGGGAGGCCGAATGGAGAAGAGAAAGAGGGACCATCGCAATTTTGATCCACCACGGGGGGATGGTTCCCCACGTTGATAGCCCGACGACTGCTAAACGACCCCAGCGAGCACTTGACGGTGCAGCACAAATTAACGAGGACCAGACACCGCCACACCCTCGTACTATACTTCCTTATACTTTGCATAAGGAAACAAAAAAAAAGTCGTGTAAGTGACACACTAAACTATATCAGATGAAAAATACAGATAAAATTAATTAAACAACTTTTTTTTTTTTTTAATAAATTTTCATTTCAAGTTGAAAAAACAGTTTTGTTACTACGAAAACACAAAGTATATTATAAAAAAATTACAAATCTCCTTGAATTTGCTTGTATAAAAAAAATATTTTGTTTAACTTTACAATTTTTTTCTTTCTACATTTGTAAGTAAAAAACATTTTTTTTTTTTTTTTTAAATAAGAAAATAAAATATTTTTGTTAGGATTTGAACAAAACACTATCTTGTTAATGTAAACAAAATTTCTCTTGGAACACATTTAAACAGAAATTTTTGTTATACAAAAATAATTTTTGTTGATTCATTAAAACTTTTCTCTGAGTGAAGGTAAATCAGATAACAACGTTCAATAAAGCCATTTTAAATTATCAATTATTTTTTAGAAATAATAAAATTTTTGAAAATCGGCTTTGAGGTTATCAAAACACTTAAAACTTTAGTGTTAGTTGAAGAAAAACTTGGTACTGTTGTTGATGATGATAATGTTGTAGGGATTAAGGCCGATTGACTGTTTTAGGGTCCTGGGCCTGAGGGGGAGGGCCCTCTTTGGGGAGTCTTTCTAAGGTCCTAGCCCGTATCTTGGTACTGAAGTAGCTGCAACCGTCTAACCTTTTACCATGATTTGGTAATTTTATGTTAAACCAAATATTGGTATTATGTTTTAAATAAAGAAAAAATTTCAACCGAGTTTGGAATTGAACTGAAGACCTTCTTCTCTCAAGTCTAACACTTTGACACTGTGCTGCGATTTTTACCCGATAACGCTGTTTCGTTGATTTTGATTAAAGGGGCTAAATTTTCTAGGGTCTTATCTTGATCCATGGGTGAGTTAATGCACAAAATTTGAACTTTACCCTATGTTTTCGACCCCGCTCATTAGTTTAAGCTTAGTTTGGTTTTAAAAAGAGTTTTACTGATTCATACTTCCTGGACTGTATAATACATTTTTCCTCTTCTTAAGAGGATATACTTCAATAAACTTTCTGATATGTTGTAACATCTGGTTAGTAATGAATTGAATAAAGAACTCCTTTTTTTCTGGTAATGAATATTGGTTTTGAATGACATAATCAAACTCACTTCGCACATTTCATTTTCAATTTCCGGCTTACACCTGGTGATTTTCAGTGCGCTATGACGCCATCTCCTGAATACAAAGGGAATTACACCAGCATGTACAATTTTTTTTTACAAAGTTTTACGTAGACAAGCACTTTTTTAACTTTTTATTTAAAAACTATTTAATAAATTTCAAAATCCATTCCTATTTTTTTTTAAGTACTAGGTTCAATTAAACATTCAAATAAAAGTATTATGTCTTTTCTTGAATATCTGTAGAAGTTTTAGCATTTTAAAGATCTTGAATTAATGAAAAAATGCAAACTGAGAAAACGGAATTTAAATATTTCAAACTTATAAAAAATATATCAAATCCATAAGAATTATTGCCTGAACATTTATTTTATCGAACAAACCCAATATAGTTCAATTTGTAAATACTAAATAGAAATAAAAGTTTTTATGTGAAACTTTCAATGGTGCCAAGTCAAAGGTGCCAAGTCCCTTTAAATGGAAAACAAATATCACATAGATTAGTTGAGATGTTGGCCTTTACTTTTAGCAGACAAACTTTAGGCGTTACGATAAATATTAAAAATGACATCAATTTTGCGAATACAAAAATACTTTCGTTTTAACAAACTTTAGGTGTTACAGCGAATACTGGAAATGACTGCGCTCTTCCGCGAATATAAAAGCATTCTCATTTTATCAGATTTTTTGAGACTCTGCGAAACGTAGCAATATTGAAGTTAGAAATGGCTATTGTGATGTTATTTTCCAGTTGCGCAATTATGTGTGGACTGTTCACATAAATTCCATTTTTGAGATAAACACACAGGAAGAAATATTAGACAGTAATAAGTCTGACTAGCAAAGGGGCCACAATCCCTGGAAAATGACGAAACATGCTCGAAAACTTTATAGTTACATAAGACTATTTAGTGTGTGACAAGTCACACCGTTCTGCTTGAACCATCGGTAATATTTCTCAACTTTCAGCAGTTTGATGAATTATTTCAAAATGTTTCCAGGAAACTTAGACCTTAATTCCAATGACGACTTATCAAATACCAAATTATTGCAATTGCAGAGGCCTTTCGTAGAAAACATGTATGATGTCACTAAACCGAATTCTGGTCACTTTCGTAATTCCATGTTCTTCCATGAAAGAGCGAAACCACCTGTAGATTAAAAGTCTATTTTCATGATCAGGAAATTTTAATTTCTGAACTGCATGAATTCTATATGGCCGAAGATTAGGGGAGACTGGGACTAGTAGTGACGTTTTCGTCGTTTTTGAAATAAGCTCTAAGATCTGAACTGAAGTGAAACATTTAATATATCATACCATACAGTAAACCCTGTGTAATATATTTATAAAACTATCATTAATATTATTAACGTTTTTCATACCATAAAATGAATTCTGCGTAACGTCGAAATTTGTCACAACTTGTCCAATAGCGGGGCTAGTAGTTACATGCTTGGGGCACATCGTGACATACAAATTACACATACAAACATGTTGTAACACATACAAATTATGTGAAAAAGGTAATAAAATGCGATATTTTAAATCAACAACGAAAATTTTATTCATTTATATTGTTCTTAACACAATAAAAACACTTTATTTATTTATTTATTTTTTAATAACTCTGTAAACCAAATGAAAAAAAAAAGAGTTAAATTACTAACACTTGTAAACTCAGGGCTGTATTCACCAACTTCTTAACACTCGGATTAAAACTCGGATCAGCGATTAATCACTCGATCATACGAAAATCGGTATTTTCCAACGAAAATCCACAGTTCACCGGCTACTTTAACACTTCGTTTTTGATCCTCGAATATCGGAGGATTAACAGAGATAATTCTCGGATCTTTTCGTAACGCATGCGCACTCCGCAGCTCAGCTTCGTAAACATTGAATATGAAAGAAATATAAATTTTGTTTTATTAGCAGCAAATTGCTTTTAAAATCATTTTGATGATTTTTTTTTTCTTTTTTTGTTTTAATCTTTTACAAAGAAACAGTCTTTAAATACCTGATTTTGAACAAGAGTTTGATTAAAAAATATGCTTTAATTATTTAATGACACACATTTATCATTGTGTTTTTACTTAGTTAAAATTGAATTAAGTTAATATCATTTCTGACGACATTATACTCTGTTCTGTCATGTCAAATAAAATTTTGCTGATTAAGAGATTTTTGCTTTCGATAAAGATATATATCTTCTCCTTCGTTTTCATGAGCTTAGTCGTTAAAGCTTATTTCGCAAATTGATTTATTTTAATGGGTTGCATAGCAGAAATTTTAAACTTTTCAATTTTAAACAAATATATTTGATATAATGATATAACTATAATGTATAGAAAATGCACCAAATTATTTGTATTGAATGAAATGTATACAACAATAATATCGTGTCGAATTATTGTGCTTACTTTTTTCTGCCTGATGAAAGGTTGTACTTCGACGTAAACAATTGTTGCGTGTTTCATAATTTATGGTTTTAGCTTATAAAGTTTTCATTTATTTATATATTTTCCCCGATTTCTCATAAAATTATTTAATAAACTTGTATATATTTTAACCTTTTTATTAATTACTTACAAATGTACCTGAAATAACTACTGAAAACTTGAATGAAACAAGGGAAAAACCTATCTTCATTCCCGTTGTTTGGTTATGTTTAAGTTTAAACCTTATTCCAAATTTTATAAATAGTTCATATATCCATTCATAGAAGTGTATTTTATTCATATATAACTAGAGAATGCTAATTTTTCAAATTATTGAATACTCAAACTCATAATAGATATTTTAAATAAGTAATTAATGAGCTAACTAAAATAAAGAAAACTAATTAAAGTTATTTAAAAATATTTTCAATTAAAAATTCACTAATTTTTGAAGACTGCTTGATAATAGCTTTTGTAATTGGTTTACAGTTAGGAGTATTGTTTGTGTGTGGGGGGGAGGGGGGGGTATAGTTCGGAGAATTATTTTATCTTATCCATAACAATCAAAATTGTGAATCATAGCGCAAACAGTTGTCGTCTGCGTGATTATTCTTTTAAAAAATGTTCTAAAGAAAATTGATTCTTAATCCGTGCGTAAACAAAAGCGAACCATGTATCAGTGTTGCGAATTTGCTTTTTACCCTTTATGAAGCCGAACAGTGAATAAAAGCTATCTTCGTTCTTGGCCAATCAAAACGAAGCTTTTATTTCTCTTCCAGTTAATACATGAATTACGTAATCGGTTGATGGTGAATACCGTAGGAATTTAATCCAGTGTTATCTTTGATTCTCGAATTTCCTGATCCATGGTTTAATCCTCGATCAATGAAGTTTGGTAAATACGGCCCTTAGTCTTTTATAAAGCTACATTTAGAGACACTTAACAATAGAAATAAAGGAAACAAAACTGTGTTAATCAGTAAAGAATGAAAAAGTAGGCTAACAAAAATGTTTGGCCTTGTTGGTCTTTGACTGGATAGCTTACTACAGCATGGAGGTCTATATCCTATAGGCCTACTATATTTTTAATCATTCATTGTTATCTCTTATTTCAGCATCTGATTTGGAGTTCGCAGTTAATGAATATAATAAGGTTCATTTTCGGTACATTTGGCATGATCCCATCTTTTAGCCTATCACCCAGTTTTCTCCAGATCTAGAAAATTTTTATTGCTTCTAGCAAACTAAATATAAGCAATTTTCGTCATCTTCAGAGGTATTCAAGTCCTGCTACTTAATTTTATTTAATAACGTAGCTTTTTATTACTTTCTTCTATCTTCAATAGAAGAAAGTATTGGATTCGTAAAAATTTTCGATTTCGGGTTTTTGATGGATTTACACGTTTTGAGAGCTGTAGAACACGATTTGACCATTTTTAGAAAATGTCTGTCTGTCTGTCTGTCTGTGTGTGTGTGTGTGACAAAATTTTGTGGCAACTGTACCTCAGGAACTACAGGACAGAGTTTCATACAAATTGGTATGTAGTTGCACCTTGACATAAATTAGTGCCTATCAACTTTTGGTGAAAATCGTCTTACAGGTTGCGTTGCCATCCCGCTTTTTCTAAATTTTTAACATGGTGATATAGAGCAAAAATTTTCAAGGTGGGTATCTTTCGAAAGGTCTCATCAGTACCTTTAAAACGAATGGTTGAACTATAAATCTGTGATACTTTAAAACAAAGTTATCGATTTTTTTTACTTTTTACGAAAAAAAACAGAAAAAAAATCTTAATTTTTTTTTTTTTTTTTTTTTTTAACGAAATTATCAAAACTTGGTATTTAGTTGGCTCCTAACATAAACTGGTGCTGATTAGATTTGGGGATCAATCGCACAACAGGAGGCGCTGTGATCGTATTTCTTCTAAATTTTTAGCATGGTAGTGTAGGACAAAATTTCGTATAAATGTACATAATGAGAGTTATTCTTAACCTGTGATTGTAAAATTAATATGAATTATTGCTAATAGTAGTAGTTAATTAGGAAAAAAAATTGTGCATGTGGGGGCATCGCTTCCCCCCCCCCTGGGGGGAAGTACCCTCTGGGGGGGGGTAAATTTTCAAGATGGGTATCTTTCCAAAGGTCTCGTCAATACCTTTAAAACGAATGGTTGAACTATAAATATGTGGTAATTTAAAACAAAGTTATCGATTTTTTGTTACTTTTAACGAAAAAAAAAAAAAAAAACTTGGATTTTTAGTGAATTTGTATAGGATTATATAGTATTTGTATAGTATTATATGGATTTTTTTTTTTTTTAAATATTGTTACTGAGTGAATTTGTATAGGAAAATATAGAAGAAAGTCTCGTGGTGGCCACAACATACTAGTTTTTATTTTGTATGTGTGTGTGTGATGCACTTTTTGACCTTTTCCTATAGTGTGAATATCACATGTGGTTTTTTATATCCCATTTCAATATTTCCTTCCATATTAGTACTCTTCTTTTTATTCTTATATCTAAGAAGTGACATTCTGTTTACACGAAACAGTTCTTGGGTTTCCTTAAACAGAACCTTCTTTACTTCTGTTGCAGCCTACCCACAGTCTTCTAAAGTACCTTTAGCTCTGTCAATAAGCCTATTGTAATTTAACATAATTTTTACTAAAGCATAAAAACCTGCATTAAAAATCATGCCTGGGCAAGAAGAGACACTGTCACAACATGCCCCCTACACTTCGTCACAACTAGCCCCGCGTTACGCCGTTTTGAACTTTATTCATTAGTTTCCGAAAAGTTGTTATCCTTAACAAATGAAATACATAGAATAACAGCTCAGAATATAAATATTCAAATAATGTCTAGGAAGTTTACATACCTAACTATCCTTCGTGGTAATAACGATTCTAACGTAGGTCACAAAATTTACTTTTGCAATACAAAAAACAATAAATAATTTTATCTCGAAAACAACGCAATGCTATACTTCCAAACTTATACAGCACATTACAATAATCAACCTGTTCACTCACATGACGCGACAGGTTCTGCAATCTACCGGCTCATTCTGAAAGCCTTATGGCACTACTTGCCCCCTTGCACAACTAACCCCGGTCTCCCCTACTTTTCCACAGCTTTGATCACGGCGCTTTGTGATAATGTATAGCCTATCGCGATTTTTCTTGTGCTTTTTGTAGGCAGACGAAGAAACTTTTTAATTTCTCTCTGATTTTTATCGTTCAAAAAGGAAGGGTTTTAGTTCTTTTCTTGTCAACTACTGATCCAATTATCCTGAAAAGGTGAACTAATAGTTTAACCATTAAATTGTTTGGTAGTTCTGCATCATCATGATATTACTTGTGAATCTCTTCAATGACATGAGAGTGGGACTTTCAGAAATATTACTCTCCCATATGAATGATTTCGGTTTCTGATAAAACAACATCCCGTCGCCATGAACACCAAACGCTTCACAAATGAAATCTCTGAGTACAAGATCACTTATAACCGATTGAAACACGTTACAAAAAATCTGCATGGACGAGAAGAAATCGAGTATCAATGCGTTTTCGCTGAATTGCAGCACATTAAATTTCAATGTGAGCAACCTTAAACTCACTGTAAAAAGTTATTGAGTAAATGTAATTTTTCATATAGATAACAGTATTTTATTATTGCTGCCTATAGAGGAGAAAATGACAAGTGAATAAGTGATTTTTTATTTAGAAGATGACAACATAGCTGATTTCTAACAATAGAAAGAGAAAGTTAAGAATTTTTATGTTGATTGAGGAATGAATAATTCAATTACATTTTTAACAAAGACTGAATATCTGATGGTGTTTGTTTATGAATAAAATTAAGAAAAGGTTCTACATATCCAGATTCTTTAAAATACAGAAGATTGAAAGAGAAAACATTAACAGCAAAGTAATGAATGCAGAGTAAATATCATGGCTGCATTTTAATTCCTTTATTTTTCTGCAGATACTAGAAGACAGTTTTGGAGAATGGAACGGTGCCTTATACTACACTTAAAATACAATTCTGTTACATGTTGACCGCTCAATTGAACGAAAGAGAATATCTTTTTTTTACCAATTTTCAGCGAAGTGTAACATTTTGGCATTTAATTTTCACTCCACAAGAACATATAAAACGGAACAACTTTCAAGATACGTTATACTCTAATAAAGTTAATAATTTTAATACACAGAGCAGGATTGCCATATCTATTAACCCTTGAATTTTCGCCAAACTTTAGTAATGAGAAATGAGAACCCACAAAGACGGATACTAAAAAATAGATATAATTTTTTTTGTTCAAGGATAATTTTGACTAACTGAATAAAATTACGTTAGCAATTAGACTATGATTTAGGAGGAACATAAAAAGGAAATGAGCCATGTGTTATTCTTTATAGTACGAAATGATATCATGAGATTTTGCTTGCAGAGTGATTTTCTTTTATATTATTTTTTTATTTATTTTACTGATGGTGAAACAATTCGACGGTTATTAATGATTAATATTGTATACACGAGTAAGTTATTACATAAAGCGTTAAATTAGATTTTAATTAAAATTAAATACTAATTAAATTTTAATTAAAACAAACTTGTATTAACTTCAAAATACAACATTTGAATTGCATGAAATTATTTGTTTTAAAGGTACTCTGATAAGAGATAGAGACAAAGATCAAACGATATAAACTTAATTTCGGCATTCAGGAAACCTCAAAACGTGTAAATATACAAAAAGCAATCAATGAATATTTAGCTTACTTTATTTTAAAAAAGTACTTTATTTACCGTATTTTGGTACTTTACCGGTATGAAGAATTAATTTAAATTCCTCAGCAATTTTCCTGGACATGGTAAAATATTATTGCAAAGCTGTTCCACTAATTACGTTCAATAAGAAAGAATAATTTTTCTTGATTATTGGTAGACCTGTATGTCGTTTAAAAATCATGTAAACACCATATGGTGCACATAAATATAATCTTATATTTATAACGCACAGCACAATCAAAAATACACTTCCGTTATAGGTTGATTCAAAATTAGTGTGACCAATTCCAGAGTATCAGAAATTTTTATTAAATTAAGTTATTTACATGAAATTTTCAATGTAGTTTCCTTTAGCATAGTACATTTTAGGCCAAGCCAAAAGAGCTTTTTCGACCATTTTTATGGGTATTTTTCAAACTTCTTCTTTGATTGCTTTTTGAAGCCACTGAAGTGTTCTTACTTTACGACCACTTAATTGTTTTTTTATATATCCCCATAAAAAATAATCGCAAGGAGCACTGTCAGGGGATGATGGTAGCCATTTCTCAGGAGGAAGAAAATTTATTTTTTTATCTTTAGCCATTTTATAGTTGATTTTGCAGTATGACTTGGGGCAGGATCTTGGTGAAAAACAAAGTTTCCTTGGGGGTAAAGACGTTTACTTTCTTTGATCATGTGCTTCAAAAGTTTATTCTGATAGTATTTAGCATCAATTTTAGCCTTTGGTTCTTCAAAAAATAGTTTTGTTAAGCCTTGGGAGGACATCCCCATCCATACTATAACACCTGACGGACAACTTGCCTTTTGCGAAACAGTTGCGTCTTTGAGACGCTTTTCGAGTGAAATATACTGTATCTTCGTTTTGCCAGTTGTGGATGACAGATAAAACAGCGCTTCATCCGATGCTATCCATGTTTTGTATCTACTTTTGCGTAACATTAACCACAGAGGCCAAGAACGTTTTCTTAGTTTTTCTACGATCTTTGCGCAAATATTTGATGACAGGCTGGTTTATTCACTTTTTTTAAAGCCAAGTTTTTTTATCTGATGACAAATTGTCGATTTTGATACCTGTAGTTTCTTTGCAAAAGTTTTTTGGGACAGAGGATTTTCTACAGCGATAAGTCTTTTCAGCTTCTTTTTTTTCTTTTTCACCAAGGACTTCCTTTTTTCCACATGTTTTTCTCTGGAGCTTTTGATTTCCAGCCAAATTCTATTTCTTTCCGAAGTTTAGATAGTAATCCATTAGAAAAATGTCTTTTCTGATTTTTAAATCCTTTATTTATAACAGAATTTGAGCAATCATCCTTCAAAACCTTTAAAATTCCGTTTCGGGTTTGAGGATCTAATTTCAGAACTATAATTTACTCCCACTAATAAAAATAGCTAGATTGGTAATTTAAACATCTCACTTTTAAAATAAAATTGGTGGTAAAGCGATTGAAATTTACCATAAATAGTTACATTCTTTTAAAATTGGTCACAATAATTTTGAATCAACCTGTAATTTTCAAGTATTGTCCCCTTATATTCCAGTTCTTTAGTATAGCCCTGTAAACAAAAGGTGAAAATTTTTCATACCATATCCTAGATGAAACCTGCTTTTACGCATAGAAAAAATATATATTCATTTTACTTGGTTTAGTCTAGCCTATAGACGTTCAACTCTACGTATCTGCAATTTCCTCCATATACGTAATGTATATGAATTCTCTTGGGTGTCCCTATACACAAATCATTTCCTTTATTTTAACGAAAAGTTTAGTGTAGCATCCCTATACGATGCAGATTTAAGATACTGAGTTTGAGCTTCTTTCTGCTATCTGTTGTTTGCTTTTAACACACACGCACAGACACACACTGCGTAAAAAAGAAGAAAGACACTAAATATTTTTAGAAAAAAGGCATCTTTTAATTTTAATGAAATTATTTTTATGAGTAACATTTTTCAGATTGTTTAATAAGAAAATATCAGTTTCATTACTATGTCATACAAAAATAAAATATAAATGACAACAGAAATAACTTATACCATTTTAAACTCTGAAGAAAAAAAAAAGGACAGTAACACAATCTGTAAAATACAAGCAATATTAGCAAGAAATACTCTTCCCATTAGCTTTTATGACTTCGAATATTCTATTTGGCAGTGAATCATGCAAAGATTTGATTTCTGTTTAGAAAAAAATTCGGATGACCTATTCAAAACTTTTCGAAGCTCAGTAAAGGATTTAAACCATTTTGCACCAATATATACTCGACGAACAAGCAACGCCCAAATGTTTTTTTTTTTTTTTTTTTTTTTTTTTTTTTTTTTTTGTTAAGGCTGTACATCAGTCCCTTTCTCCCTTCCCATGTTATCCAATAGGATTTTTGTTGCGTCGTTTTATAAAAATATATCATTCAAAAATGAACTTTTTCGAATTCTGTTTTTTTAATATTACTCTTTGAACAGGTCGTCTTTTAGCTTAGTGAGCAATTTTTCGAAAAAATAAATTTAAATATTTTACTTAGAGATCCACATTTAGAGTCCATAATTTACTTATTCAAATAAAATATTTAAATTAATTTTTTCGAAAAATTGCTCACTAAGCTAAAAGGCGACCTGTTCAAAGAGTAATATTCAAAAAACAGAATTCGAAAAACTTCATTTTTGAATGAGATATTTTTATAAAACTAAGCAACGAAAATCCCATTGGATAACATGGGAAGGGAGAAAGGGAGCTATCTGACTGATGTACAGCCTTAAGATCAGGGCTTTCTGCTGGCTATGGTAAAATCTGCACATTATTTGCAGCGAATCAATTTTTAACTCCACTAGTAGTGTGAATGGAGGCTCCATCTTGTTACAACATCCACTCTTCTCCTCCTAATTCGGAGCCACAAGGGAAAAAACTCAGAATTGAGCAGTTCGATATATTCTGTATGTTTCAGTTAACCACTGAGAAAGACCGGACTTTTTATTATTCCACGTCCAATCGCTTACCAGACCATCATTTTTCACCTCACCCCTATTTGTCAAGTTGAATAAAATTCCTCTGCATTCTTTAGATAATGTCAGTAATATTGGTATCCATCTGGATCATCTAGTTAAACTTCTTTTCGCCTGAAAATATTACAGAAGTCCCATATAAAGTCCGTGACATGGGTTTCTTAGCCCAAGGTAAACGGTTACCATTATTATTCTTTTTTTTTTTTTTTCACTTTGGATGATTCTTCTGCGTTTTGAAAATGAATTTTTTGGATCTTGTTATGCAGTTGTAAACTGATTGTCTTGACACATGAGTAAATTCTACTTGATTTTGAACCTTTGCAATACCTCTACTGTTCATTTTAAGCTAGTGAGCAAGTTTCCTTTCATTAGGAAATGTTAAGTGTTTAGGCTTACCTGTCTTCCTTCTTTTCCAATTTTTGTCTGACTTTCTGATAAAGTTAGAAACTGTATTGAGCCTGACGTGTAGTATACAAGCAATCTGTCTTACACATTTACAATCAGTTTTATATCCAAGAATTTATCCCTTTTAAAAATTATTTATAGGTATTCTGAAAAGAAAATAACAATGCAATTTTTAACAAAATACGTTTGCCTCAATGAAAGCAGTTAAAGAAAATTCTATATTTACTCTTGTACTTGTGCACAATCCATCAAATAACAAATTGTAGCAGGTATGCTTCTACTTTTTTTACACTCTCGAAATCATGATTATCAGTTTCTCTACAATCCACAAATTATCATCAGTAGCAGACATTTCATTTTTACGTGAAATTAAAGAAAATTTTGTTAAACAAAATATGCATAAGGATCTGATAGCCAGGATAAAAATACAGAAAATAATCGACAAAAAACAAGTGTCCTACTTTTTTGACAAAGTTTATACAAACACCAACCGCTATAAATACGTTTTTTCGGATTCAGGGGACCTTGAAACGTGCAAATATAGCAAAAACTCTATTTCAAAAATTTGACCTGAAAACAATACTTTCTTTATCATATGTACGGGCAGTGGCGGCTCGTCATTAAGGGCCAGCGGGGCACGGCCCCACTTAACTTTTTTTTTTTTTTTTTCGATTAATTATTATTATTTTTTTTTTCATTATTTCATTATTTTTCTTTACTGCTCAATATATATATATACAAACTAACATCTTGCATCCATTTTTTTCTTAATATGCTTCACATTATCATTTATTTGTCAATATATTTTTTTCAAGAGTCATAAAACACTTCAACACATTCGAGACCGCTGACGTGAATTCACGTCATTTCAACTTCCCCACACAGCACATACGTGCAAATTTTGTTGATTTCTCGTCTCGTACGTCCAAAATACGTCCCACCAGAGAACTGACATCCCATTTTTGTCACATGCTCACATAAATTCAACTATCATTTTGAAAGTATGTGTCGTGAGTAACCAAATTTGGACATACATAATTAGAAAAATATCTTGGACGTAATGTGTCCCACAAGTGAGCGAATTGATCCTCAATGAAGTGTCCTTTTACGTTGAATTCAACAAGCATGCAGCGTACTTTTAACAAAAATGGAACGAGCAACTGGGCATGCGCATTCTCACTCAACATAACAACCTGCCATTCTCTCTTCCTCTTGTTGTCTGTCGCCGCCATGTTTTTACGGCTGATTAGGAAGAGAATAGTATTTGAAATTGAAAATAATTATCATGTAAGTACCTAGAATCGTTTAATTTTATTTTCATTTCTGATATTTTAATTTAGTGTAATAATGCATATTATTCCTGAAGAGATTTATTATTGTTAAAATTTAATTTCATGGGAAGTTATAGTTTTTGCTCATTTGTTATCCAGGTGATATGTGAATCAAATGTAAAAGAATTGAAGGCTTCTGGCCTAAATAGTTTGTTATTTTGTTTTTAGCGATCCACTTCGATATAGCTCGAACTGTTTTATTTAATCTTATAATTAACCTTACTTTTGTTATAATTTAGTATGTTGGTTATACTACAACTATATTGATTTATACTTAGTTCGCCAGGGTAATTCCTGATCAATGATATTTCATAGAATTTATGATTTTTTTTTTTTTTTTTTTACTTAATAAAGGAATAAATGTACAACTGATTTTTCCCCCTTCTTTTTACATATGTTTAAAATTATTTTAGACATATTTATGAATGTACACATATGTAGCATGTATCTATTTATATTCATTACCAATGAAAACAATCCCTCGAGCAAATGTTAAAATATTTCACCTGAAAGTTTACCCACCCAACATCCTAATTAAGTAATACTGTTTAAATGTTCATCAAAAATACATAATATGTATTTTGCTTAAAATCAAAACAATCTTTTAAGCTATTTCAAAAATTTTCTAGTAAGCTTCACTAATTAAGATTATGATCACTAAGTATTGTACTCAGTTAATAAATTAAAGTGTATTGTATTGTACACACTTGTAAATGAAATTATACAGTTATATAAAAAGTTAAATATTTTTAACTGATAATTGCAATACTTAACTATAACTCAAAGAAAAGTTTTTCATCTCTATTTCATAGTTAAAAATAAACTATAATAACAATAAATGGTTTTATTTATTAAGGATATAATAAAAATGTATGGTTGAAATAAAATGTATCATAAAATTAGGACAGTAATGCCATACATTATGCTTTTAAATGTTATAAAGAGTTTTGCCAAGAAATTTAGATGTAATTTCAAAACAAATAAAAATAGTAAATTAACTATGCAAATTTCCATTTTAAAACGTATATAATATATAATTAAAGTCAGGTTTATATTAAAAATGATAATTTGTTGTCTAAATTAATCAATGTAGTTATCTTTAGAACAAAAATGCCCTGATTGGTAATTGAACCGGGTGTGACCGATATTTACTTCATTGCCAGGATAATTACACCTCAGTGATTTTTTTTTCAATTAAACTTTAAATACATTTTAGTCAAAGTCTACGTGTTGTTGAATAGACACATGGTTAAGCTTTAACAATGCTAGATTTAGTTACATGAATTGCTATAATTTTAGAGTTATTTAGATAGATGTTTTTTTTTTTTTCCTCCATTTTTTGATCGGAAATTATCCTGATCCACCATAAAATCTTATCCACGGTATATGGAAAGCATAAAATAATTTTGGAAAAGGATAATTTAATAGGAAAAATTACATCATAACTGAAGCAATGCTTTAAGAAAAAAAATTTTACCTCATACTTTTCAAACAAAATTAAAATAATTTAATTATGACTAGGCTAAATGTATATCATTTGAATCAAAATTTTTTTACACTTTACCCATTAACAGAATTCATGTTTTCATTACCATCATAATATTTTCACTTATTTTTTTATATTTTTTATGGGTACAGTTCATTAGACAAGCAGCTTCGAACTGTGTTTAACTGATTACATATGTAGTTAAATTAAAAGGTTATGGTTTTAAAACTTTTTGGAGCCTTCAGGGCTTCTTAAATACTACAAAGTAAAAAAATATTCTATTACTTTTAAATTATCATGTGACCCATTATTAAATGATATAAACTGTCTTGAGAGTTAAGTAAGCAAGGAAATATTTTCTTTTCTAAATATCAGTAACAAGTAGAGCTGTACCGAGTACTTTGTATATACTCGGTACTCGGCCAAATTTGGTCCAAGTATTCGGCCAGTACCGAGTAGTTGTAAGAATTTCATTATTTTTAACGTATTACTGAAAGAAATATATTCATAAGAGTTGTTTATTAATAACTAAAAAATTATGAAAATATGAATATTGAGGCAAACTTTTGCTGCAAACAGCTTTCTGCAGTTAAAACGGGCGAGTAGATTGCCACCAAACTCTGTATAGAGACGATTCATGATATGAACTTATCCATTTTAGTTACAAGAATTAAGTATAACCATCTTGTATGGTGTGTGATATGCAATTTTTTTTTTATAAAAACTTAGTACATAAAATTTCATCTATAAAACACAAAAATAAAATATTTTAGATATGAGAATCCTTATATAATGCTAATATAGTAGGTAAAATTTTAGTTACATGTTTGTGCAAATAAAAGTAAGACACTTTTAAAACTATAAGAAAAAACTGATTTTTAATTTAAAAAATAATAATTATGAAAAAGGTAAATACACTAACAAGATATTAAAAAGATATCTTAATAATGAAATTTGTCAAATTTTAGCCCAAAACCACCTATCTTTTTTTACTCTTCTAGAATTTGAAAATTAATGAAGTCTATCATGTTTGAAATGATAAAATATTTATTTTAATGTTCTCATTTCATATGTAAATTTCATGCATCTTAAATTAAGCCTGAGTCTATAGGAACTTTTATATTCTCTAAGAATTATCTGAGAATGATTCGCATATCTGAGAAAAACCATATAATGCAGAATGAAGTCATCAGTTATTTATTATGGTTTTAATAATCCACTAAGCTGGAAGTATCAAATATAACAATGAACCTAATTGTGTATATACAAAAGTTCTGAAACATTTCATGAAAACATGCTGTTTGCCATTTAACTTAATTTTGTGTTTAAAGGGCCTTTTTTTTAATTTCAAGATGTGCAAAATTCTTCATATGTACATCAGTTATTCTTTCTTACAACTATTCGGTACTCAGTTACTCGGCCAAAGGGCTACTAGGTGCAACACTAGCATGTACAATCAATCAAAGAATTATAGTTTACACTAACTAAATATTTATAATTCACGTACCAATCATAAGGTTGTGCTTGTATAAATAATTAAAATATAATAAATATTTAAAATGTATAAATAATTAAAAAATTAAGGTATAATTTATTTCTGTGTTTATCAATGTTGCTTAGTAGAGATGAATCTTAAGTCAGGATGTCAGAAATATTAGCTTGTTTAATGAAATATTTTGTTATATTTTACAAATTATATTTTTATAAGAAAAACCACATATTTTAAAGCTAGATAAACAGTTTCATTCCATTAAAGCCATTATCTTTTATATTTAAAAGTGATCTAAATCAGTGATTTTTTTTTTTTTTCAAAAAAATCAATAGATTTTTAAATTATTACAAACTTTTTGCCAGATTTTCAATTTGTAGTGTTAGTTTGCTTATAAATTTTTTATTCATTAGCTTTACAAGGCAAAATTAGTTCTGGCCACATGGTCAGTTACTACTGAAAAATTAGCTGCTAATAAATTTGGCCACCACAGTGGCCACTGTTTGGCTGCCTGTAGCCAGGGTTGGATTTTTGATGTCAAAAACTGGTTTTTAACATGAAAAGGGTTTAAACTGTCAAAATCCTGTCAGAAAACTCTATCATCAAACCTCAAAATTTGTATATGAGGTAGAATCTGGCTAGAAATAGAAATTTAATATTTGTCATATATAGTCGACAACTAAATATTATGTTGTTTGTAAATTAACAGATCTTAAAACAATTTTTAGATGATAATTCATAAAAATTTAATTATATATATTGTGTGAATTGAGAACATTTTTATTTATAGATACGTGTTGAGATTATATGCCCTAAAAAGTTATGTTAGTTAATGTTGCATAAGAATAAAATATGTAAATTGTGGATTACCACATCATAATTTGGTTCTCTAATAACAGGGGCCTCCAGTTTAAAGTAAGGGGAGATAGGATTCTAGGAATACAAAAGCAACAGTTGGGGGATTAGAACAAAGAATGTTGACTGGGATCCTTCACTAACAGTGATCCTTCTAGTTCTTTGATAAGATTGTGAATGACACAAATTTGTATTTTCCCGAATAAATGTTTAATGTTTTTCTCAACTAATTTTAATATAATATATTAAACTTAATTACAAATTAATTTCTGAATGATATAAAAGTATCATTGTTATTTTATTTATTTATTTATTTATTTTAAATGCACATGAGAATTAATACTTCATAATGAATTTTTAAAAGCCTAAAGTTTTGTTTTTACATTAATCAAAATGTTATAATAATGTTTCTCCAAAATCTTTAATCTGTTTACTTTTTAAAACACACTTATAAATAATATCTTATTAAAAATAGCTAAATTTTTAAAGTATCACTAACTGAAAATTTTAACATATACTATTGAGCATTGTTGTAAATAAATTTCATAGTAATAATAATATATGAAAGTATCATAGCATATTGTGAATGAACATGACCATAATTCCTAATGAAATTTTTCCCTGTAGCAGAAACTGAGGGCAGCACGGCAACAAGCGCTGCAGATTATTGAAAGCTCTGGGATTAATTTTACATCTCTGAAAAGAAGTGCCAGGTTTAAATATGTAATTATAATTTACATTATCTCAAACATTGTACTTGTTGTATATTCTTAACTTATTTGTTTTGTAGGTGTAAATTTTATGTATTTTATAAACTGCTGGTAATACTTGTGAAACACCACACTGTGTCTGCCATTCCTAGCTCGAACCCAAATGTTGTTTTGCTGTGGATTGATACAGAAAATTCTGCTATTGGAGAAATTTTAAAAGCCTGGAGTTTGTTTTACATATTAATCAAAATGTTATAACAATGTATTTTAAGAATATCAAATTATTTATTTTTCAAAATATCTTTATAAACTATATTTTGTTAAACTAATTTTTCATATAACAAATTACGATAATGATATCATTTAACGATCACTGATCGTTAATAGGCATAAGGGGGGGGGGGGGGGGGGGGGGTCACAAAAAATTAAATGAGTGAGAGATATTGAGCAGTTCTATCTCTTTATTGATTCCAGAATTTAATAAAGTGTGTTTAAAATGAATATTGACAATTATGCTGTGGATGGAAATTTGGAAAATTCATCTGTGTATCGAACCTGTCTCAATTCTGAAGTTTTGTAGTTTCTATTTTTCAGAGATATGATAGCCACAATATTTCGTGCACACACACACACTGACCAATTGCCAAAAACTGCTTTTTTGGACTCAGGAGACCTTTAAAGTGTGTAAATCAGGTGAAAAATCGATATTGAATTTTTAGACCGAATACAATACTTCCATTACCTATGGTAGTCGGTAATGAAAGTAAAAAATCACCTAGAAGGTCCCCAGTGGCAGAAACATCGCGACACGGCGACATAGTTGCGGACACAAAAAAAGGACTTGCAGACAGTTTTTGACTGCGCTAATGAAAAAAATTAGTCTGCAACTTTGCCTGCAGTCATAAAAAAATTGTCTGCAATTAATGGACATTTTTCACCTGCGATAATGCGCTACTGATGTATGACGCCTTAGATGCTCTCTGGTAGGAACTCTAGAGCCCTCCTATAGGTGCCTTGGTAGGAATATACAAAACAGTGCTTAACAACGGTGACCTAGGGAGCCTAGATCTCCCTTGATAGACAGCATTATGCATGTATTCTTTTCTCCTGTTACCTGTTACTGAGATTCTATGGGAACATAGAAAAATGCTAATTTCATTTAAAACTGCTCCAAAACTTCTTCACTTCAAAATCAACTTATAAAAAATTTTTGTATCAAAACTAAAACTAATATTTTTATTATTTATATTGTGTTGTGTTAAACATTGCTATAAAATATTTAATTAAATGAGTTCAACAAATTATTTTTTATTGTTTATATTGTATTGTTCTGTAGTAAAATTGTATTCGTGTATTGTTGTACGAGATTCCACTATTGTTAAGCTCCCGCCCCCCCCAAACATGATTGCCTCTATCAGCTTTCAGGTTTTTTGAGCGTAAGTCATTTTTACCCCTGATTACATGCAAATTTCGCAGACAAATTATGAAATTTTAAAAATCTGTTGCAGACAACTACAAAACTTTCTGCTACTGGGGGAAGGTCTACAAATAAAGCTTATAAAAGAAAATTTATGATCTGTCGAGTTTAGATTGCTATTCAGTCAAATGTGAAATAATTGGCAGGTTTTTTTAATCTACAATTTGACAGTAAAAATATAAAAAATAATTGGAAAAAATTAATTCTTTAAGAGCTGTTTATTTTAGCATCATAAAGTTTGTATATTAACGTTTATCAATAATTGTATCACATTTTTTTAATTATAATCAGACTCAGAGAATGTAGACGAACACACGAATGCCATTCACAGAAAATTTTCGAAGTTTACAGACAGTTTTCACCTTTTTTTTTTTTTTTTTTACACATTTCTTTAAAAAAAAAATATATATATATATATATATACATGTAGCGAAATCTCATTTCTGGAATATTATTACATGATATTCAAGTTTTAACTCTTAGCCACAAAAATAAAATTAAAAGGAATTCCATTTAGAGCTGCATCAGTAACAGATAAATTTGTGATTTCTGCTCAAAAATTAGTTTTTGAGTTTAAGAATGTGTCAGAAACTGAATTAAAATTTCAGTATAGAAAATTTATGAAGAAAAGTGAAGAACTAATAAAACCTATGCTTTCCAAAGATTTTATAAGATTAAAAAGTTCCTGCATAATTAAAAAAAAATTCTCTCCAGTAAAACAGCACTTTTCAAAGACATAGAAATACTTTAAAAAACATTAAAACCCGTTTAAAAGATTACCTCGCTAGCGCTTTCGGCTGCGTGATGCAGCCGAAAGCGCTAGCGAGGTAATCTTTTAAACGGGTTTTAATGTTTTTTAAAGTTTTAATGTATTTTACCTTTTTTTAATTGTTTTAAATAGACATAGAAATAGTTTCACAGGCTGTAACTGTAGCTACTATCATGTCTGTGGAATCAGTGTGTGAGTCATTAACATTAAAATAAGAGTATCACAGTAATAACAGACGACATATTAGTAAAGAAACAGCCCACCATAAAATGAATATTTCTGTGAATGGACCTTTACCCACATAGTGTGACTCTGTAGTAAATGCTGCGTTGAATCAATTATTTATCAAGCAGAGTGAGTGGCATTTTTTAAGGAATGGTTTATTTCAAAAACAGTAGAGAAAATGATGAGTAAAAGTTCATTATTATATTTTAATTTTTAAAAAATTGAAAATCAGGCTTTGAAATGCACTAGGACATCTCAGGAAGCATCTTCGTGTTGATTCACATAACTGTCTGTACTACCATTTTAGTGCTATGCTGTCTTGCAGAATCACACCCAGACACTGTCTTTTTTAGATTATGAAGATTTATTTAATTATTGAAATATGCACTACTGATTGTAGGGTGAGAAAATTGATCGGTTTCAATTAAATAATCAAATCATACAAAATTAGTTTCTTATAAATACCACAACTTGCATATTGTTATTGAATGTAATTTTTCAGTTTATGGGGAAGCATAAATGTCAGTTTTTATTTATTTATTTTTTTTTTTTTCTTATGAAATAATATATATTTTTTTTTTCTCTCTCTGCAGGTGCTGCAAAAACTTGCCTGTTAAAGAGAAAAGGCAACATACAGAGAAATTTCAAGGCAACGTATAATTCTGATATCCTATTTATGGTGCTATGGGGAATACGATTCTTAAAATCTCCTTTAATCCACAAATTAAAATGTTTTCAAACCATTCTCAGGCACACAAGATGAATGTATTAAAAAAGTATTTGGCTGATCATTTCAAAATTGTCTTCTAAAATTGACGTGCCAGTGTGATGATCTTGCAAACGACCTTTAAAAGACATGCCTGTTCGAACAGGAGAATTTAATTCAGGAAAGCAGACTCTATTTTTTATAAATTCTCCTTTCTGAATGCATTTGCCACATCCGAAATACCCATAATACCCTTTGAAATAAGAAACAAAAGCTTGAGCCGATGCATCACAGATTCTGGCTTTGAGTTTCACAATATAATTTTTACCAGAATCTGTTACACTATTATTTATTAACTCTTTAAATTCACCACCAAAACTTGATAGAAATACATTTGCATCGTTGGGTTTAGTTTTCCCACAATATGAACCTACAGGAAAAACAAATTTCCACCGCATTAGAAATTAAACAAAGAATGGGCTAAAATTGGCTGTTAGAGCTTTTTGCTAACGGCAAGCCGTCAATACTAACAATTAATTTCAGTTCGGTGGGAAATGAAATTTTCAAATTTAGTATTTTTTCTGATCCTGCTGCTAAACAAAATTACAATCAATGCCAGGAAATACAGGTTTTGTTATTGCTTGACGTGAAGTTTTTAGAAGAGTCTATGAATCTGTGTAAATCACTAAAGCAGTTACGTTCAAGTGTTCATGAAGCATTCCGCATTCGACAGCTCATCTTTCAATTTTGTCAGTAAAAGAAATAGTTGATGGTTGTAAAAATGTTTCAAACTTTCTAATTTCAGATTCGCTGGAGAAAATTATCTGACAAATTACGATTTTATACATAGTCAGAAGTTAAATCAATTTCAGAAATCGTACTATTTTCTGCAATATTTTAATCATTAAAAAAATGCACATCAGGAAAAGTAGAAATATTCCAAGAATTTACATCAAAATCTGGACTTATGTGCTGTGTGGGTTATCGGAGTAGAAGAATGTAAAAAATTTTGATTATCATTGGCAATAGTACTATTTTCACCTTCAGTCAAGGCCATTTCCACATTATTTATGTCAATATTTAGGTCTGCTGGGGGACTACACGACATTAGACCACAAGTGGGCCATGCAACCATGGATTTACAAAATTTACATTAGATGTTAAATTTAAAAAGTAATGTGCAATTAGTGTCACTGTGTAAATACACCAGTTAAAGCAATTTAATGTAATTTTTTAAATAAAAATGTATGAATACATATTATTTCTTCTTGGAAATCTTTTTAAAATTTAACCTGTAATTTAATGTCAAACCAATACAGTTAGGTTGGAAGTCATTCATTCATGGTATTTTGCCAAACAGTCCACAATTTATAGTACAGCCGAACCTCATTAACGTGAATTACTTTTAACATGAACTGTTTCTAGAACCCTTATCAAAAGAAGATTAGTTTAGTTATATGAAGATTAGTTATTGATAGCCTGAACTACTGATAACATGAACAAATTTTTTATCCCCCTTGAGATTCACATTAATGAAGTTCGACTGTAATTAAAACAAATTCAGCCTATAGAACGAAGCCCAAATAAAATTAATCTGTGTAATCAAATGGAAAATACATATGCATAATAAAAAGCATATGTAAAAAAAAAAAAGTTAAGCAAATCACTTTTGATAAAAAAATAATGAATGTATGTTTTTAAGCTTTATAAGTACTTTATGATTTTTTTTCGTATATTTTTATATTTTATCTAATAATTGCACAAAGTTTAATTTTAAACTTGTATAATATGTAACAATAGGCAATATAGTTGTTTAACAATTTTCAAATATTTTTAACAATATCTTATGAACTTTATCTTATAAACATTTTTGCTTTCGACATTCTTTACGTGAGTTGTTTCTGATTTTGACGTTCACAGAAACTTGATTCTTCACTTTTTCCTTTTAGCAGCATTTCATTCATACAACCTGTCATCCAAAAATGTTGGATCATATTAATTACAGGCATTTGAATTAGTGATTACCTCTATAGTTTTATATCACAACCACCATTATGCATCACAATGTGAAGCCATCAGGAATTTAACTGCCTGTAATCAAATATGATCAAACTTTGTGGATGCAAGGTGATATGAAATGCTGCTAAAAAGAAAAGTCTGGAGGTGGTGTTTAAAATATTTGAAAATTGTATATGCAATACACTTATGCTGCTATTACACTTAAAAACTTTTCACATACACCATTTGAACTGACTTTTGCTCTGTGTTCTAGAGATCGAATACCAAAAGAGGGTTGCGAAAGCTCTCCAAAAAACTTCAGATCTCAGTGGATGGTGTCACATTCAGTCTATGCATAGAACCGGTTTGCAGCTGCATCTATAATGAATGAGTTCTGGGCATAGACCGAAAGTGGTGTGATTTACTGGGATCAGAAAAGGAGAGTGAAAAAAAATCAGTTTCAACAGTCAACATCACATGAAACATGCGCTCAGGAGTTTCTGGATTTGGGAAGAATGATTTACATATAAGCTCTGAATAAAGCCATTAGGTTTTATCTTTAATTGTAATATAAATTTTTCATGTTTTTTAATAATAATAAAATGTGGAATTGATGCATTTTTCTACAGGGAAATAGGTGAATAATAATTAGTATTCATTAGTTGTTAAGAAAACGGTATATTTCTGTACTGATAAGTATAAAGGATTTAAGTCCATATTCTTGATTTTTCAGGAGACGAAAAATAAAGTTAAGCTAGCTAAAAACTAATCAGAAGAATCGATTAGGAAAAAGGGTTTATGTTGATTTATACCATTCAGTGATTGTCAACCTTCATTTAATAAACGGAAAAAAATGAATTAAATATTTTATATAAAGATTTATGCTAAATTTCTGACTTGAATCTTTTTTTACCTATGGATTTTCTCAAAGACTAAATGACATGGATTTAAATCCTTTATACCAATCGATAGAGAATTTTTTTCTGAGTCTGACAATGTACTGAACTCAAAATCGACATTTTTGGTCTTAAATCCTTTATACTTATCACTACAGATTTATAGACATAAATTTTACTTTTAAAAATGTGATTTTCATATGGTATTAAAAAGAAATTTCATGACAATTGTTTCTTATTGTACTGTTTCAGGATAGTATATGGGTACTTCATTTCAACTTCAACCATGTTAATGTGGGTTTGGTTAAAGCTTGGTGGGTTATCCATGTATGCTAGATTAATTTTATATTCAAAAATCTGGAGTGTCTATTTGCCCTTCTGAGTACTATTAAGTAATTAGTGGTTGTATGAATACAGTAAGAGAAGTTGTTAAATGATCAGAAGAGATAATTATAAT
The DNA here is from genome assembly GCA_963930645.1 of Salticus scenicus. Taxonomy (NCBI): domain Eukaryota; kingdom Metazoa; phylum Arthropoda; class Arachnida; order Araneae; family Salticidae; genus Salticus; species Salticus scenicus. Next base: position 159,580,171 of record OZ005653.1, read on the forward strand.
AGTGTTTGAGTAATATTCTTCATATAGTGTGTTCTTTAACATTATTTCACTTAAAGTAATTTGAGCCTGTAGCTCATAATGTTAATGAATTTCTCATTGTGTCACTGTAAATTAACTAACAAGGAAAGTATGAATCAGTAAAATTGCTATTGAAACCAAACCAAGCTTCAATTAAAGAGCCTGGTCGAAAACATAGGGCATATTAGAAATTTGCTGCAACAAACTCCATGAGGGGCGACATATGACCCTCTAATAGTTTTAGTTATTTCTATAAAAGCCAACAAAACTTGCATTGTAATAAGAATGAATGGTGCTGTGGTAGCATGCTTGACTTCTGATGCGAAGGTCCTGGGATCGAGTCCCTGCAAGGGCGTTTTGTATTTTAATTTTTTATTTAAAATAAAATATTTATTTTTTACATTTTTAATTAAATTAAATCATTATTTTAAGAGAATTATCAATTATATTAAGATATATATATATATATTTTTTTTTTTAAGTATTCCAGTTAATAAAGTATTGACCATGAATTTATGAAATATATATTTTTATTTTTTTTTATTTATAAAAAATAAAATAATATTTAAAGCTACGAATAAAGTTTCTAATTTATAACAGTTATGATTAAAAGTAGAAAAATCATGAAACCATAAGTATTTTTCACAATTAGAAAAAGAAATACAAAAAGATTGATCACAATTATTTGAATTACAATTTTGTTCACTGTCAATTATTGTTCATCACGAACATTTTGTTAAATATTTGTCTTTTCGTCGAGATTACTAGATTTGTAAAATCTATAATTACCCAGATTTTGAATTTTTTGAGATGTAAACTAATTATGAATTTAAAATCATTTTGAGAAAATTTGTCATTGTGATCAATATTATTATCAGTTCTTCCAACACCACTAAATTTGACAGTTGTTTAATGAAACATTTGAAATAAAACTTAAATGCAACATCGAATAGTTAAGTAACAGCTGTTGTTCATTCAGGATTTTTCGTGCAAAAAGTCGCATGAATAAATAATACAATTGAGAGCAGACGATAACTCTGGATACTAATGTCGTTCAAAAGTAGTAATTAGAAATTTATATAAAACATAATCATTAACAAAATTTTATCGGAATGTAATCATTAACAAAATTTTATCTGAATGAAATATAAAAGTGTTTCCCGTTAAATTATTAATTTCTTTAAATTTAATAAATAAATAAATACAATGGTTAAAAATTAAAAAGATTATTAAATTGCCCACGCTGAAAAGGAAAAAAAAAAGTTATAATATAATTAATATTTTCTCTTAAAATAATGATTTAATTTAATTAAAAATGTAAAACACAAATATTTTAGTTGAAATAAAAAATTAAAATACAAAACGCCCTTGCGGGGACTCGATCTGAGGACTTTCGCATCAGAAGTCAAGTACGCTACCACAGCACCATTCGTTCTTGTTATAACCTGTGCTTTGTTGGCTTTTATAGAAATAACTAAAACTATTAGGGGTTATATCTCGCCCCCATGGGGGTTGTTTCAGCAAATTTGTACTGTACCCAATGTTTTCGACCATGCTCTTTAATTTAAGCTTGGTTTGGTTTCAATAGCAATTTTACTGATTCATACTTCCCTTGTAAGTGCTACGGTGACCTATAGCATATATATAAACATTCAGGTCAGTTAATAAATGCAATCAGATGCTTTCGTGTTCACTTACACACTATGAAAAAAGTCCAGTTTGCTGCCAGAAATTTTCCGTAATGCAGAAAAATACGTTCTGTAAACATAATTTTTCTGTAACTTTTGCGTATTTTATGTCATTACAGAAAATTTCTGGCAGCAAACAGGACTTTTTTTTTTTTTTTTTTTTTTTTTATGATGCACATATATATATGCGCACACATGAATATATCATCGTAAAAATAGCAAAAATGAACTTTGATATCTCAAAGTAAAATATTTGTCATAATTACAATATTTTCCTTACAAATGTATGTTTGGAAAGTATAAGTAGTATTGCTATTCCTTGTGGGAAATAAGGCTGATTATCTGTTTTGTGAATTTAAAAGTGGAGGGATCCTATTTATATTTGAGTATCGGGGGGGGGGAGAATTTACTCCCCAACAGACAAAATTTTCTGTAATGATTTGCAGAAAATTTATCTGTGATCTAGAACTGCTGAACTAAGTCTAAAATCATATGAAGCTATTAGCAGTTAATAAATTAAGTAATACCTACATCTAAAAAGAAAACAAAGAATAGTAATCTAGTGACACAATGCAAATTTTATTACTTTCTCTCAGGGGTGCAGAAAATGTTCAAACCTCGGAAATTTCCCCCAAACACAGTATAAATTTCCCTCAATAATGCAAAAATCTACTTTGATATACAAAGTTATTTGTGCTATGTAATAAATCTTTAAGAGAATAAGTATACAGTGTAACACAAAAATATCGCTGTTAGTGTATAAGCACTTCAAAGTAGCAAATTTTTATTTTTGATTTACATTTTTATTTTCTCTTAAAAATATATTCAAAATTTCCCCAGTCAGTTTAAATTTCCCCCGATCCTTGTTCGGGCGTTCGGACATATTCTGCACCCCTGCTTTCTCTTACTCCTATGTGTAGTAGAGAAAGTATTGTTTTTGAATCAAATATCGAAAATTGAGTTCATGTTAAATTTACACATTTTTAGGTCCCATAAATCCGAAAATGTTTCGAAATCCGAATGTTTTTAGCAGTTATCTGTGTATTTGTCTGTTATCAGCATATCTCAATAACAAATAGTAGCAGAAAGTCCATACTGTAACTCACAAAATATGCATCATATAGGGACGCTACACTAAACTTTTCTTTGAGATCAAGTAAGTAGTTTGTGTATAAAGGTATCCAAGATAATTAAAATACATTGTCTTTGAGAAAATTTCGAGTAACTACAGTGTAACAACAATAAGCTGACTTAAACAAAATGGAATGAACAATTTTTTTTAATGGATAAAAACATGTTTTGTGTAGATTGTGATATGTAAATCATTCATCATTTGTTTACAGGCTACCTAAAATATTTGGAGCTATACTTGGAAATTGCTCGAATTATAATTCATCTTTTGTTAGGTGTTTTTCAATTGAGACTAAATTTAAGTACATAATATTGTTCATATTGCATTTTGTTTATAGACAATATACAGAGCTACCAAAAATTGAGCTAAATGTGAATTACAAAATTGTGAATATAATTGATGGGAGTGCTTCTATTCATATTATGTCGACGAACACTGTTCAGAAAGAAAAATTAGTTTTTTATAATCATACTATAAAAAAAGTATTTTTTAAATTTCAACTTTGTTTGTTCTTATATAATATATTCTCAGGTGCCTTGATTATGAAAATCCAATTTTTAGCGGTTAATGAATATGTATGTATGTCTATTATCATAATTTAAATAACCTTGTGTGTCACTCACATGACTTTCTCTTACCCTGCATTTCAGTATTATTAATGATAGATTGCATATTAAATTTTGAGATCAATAGCATGAGATAATAAAATTCAATGTACTTTTAAAACATTCTAAAATCATTTTAAAAACAGTTCTATTTGATGTGTAAGTCTGTGTGAGGGGGCAAACCCCTCAAAAAAAAAAAAAAAAAAAATCCAAGCTGTTATTAATTTGCCTTCTAACTTAACCAGTCTTGATAAATGTTTTTGCAGGTAACCTAATACGAAATTCAAAATGCCAAATTTAAATTTAATGCAATTATTTATTTTTAAGTTATGTTAATAGCAGATACACATACAGATCAACTGCTAAAAATTGGACTTTCGTAATCAGGCCACTTTAAAACTTGATATAATACAAAAAACAGAGTTGAAAACAGAACTTCAAAAAATACTTTATTTACAGTATGGGTATGAAAAATTGTGCAGTATTCAGTAACATAATAAAATGTACAAAGCACTTGTATTAGATTCAATAGAAAAGACCATTTTGCTTAATTCTGTGTAGCCCTGTATATTGTCTATAATCAATAGGCAGTATTAAGAATACTCTGTATTAAAAAATTAGTCATATTTTAAAAACATTCAACACAAAAGGAATTTCGATTCCTGCAAGTATAGCTCCATCCAAATACTTCAATTGGTCTGTAAATAAATGATTTTCATACTACAATCTACACAAAACAGGCTTTTATGAATAGGGGGGGGGAGGTTTATTTTGTTTTTTTAAGTCAGCCTATAGATGTTACGCTGTACTTACCAGATATTTCCTCCTATACATGTATATACAATGTATTTGAATCCCTATATGATACGCATTTAGAATACCAAGTTGTCTACCAGTAGTTACCTGTTAGAATACCAGTTTTAAAGTGCATGATATTACAAGTCAACAAGAAATAGATTGTTAGGCTTTGCATACAATCTCCTGTTGCCAAGATTAATTTCAGATTTTATTCCACCAATACTGATCTTGTACTTCTGCAAAAGAAAAAAAACTGATGTGGACACCACATGACTTCCTTATACACATTTAGAAATATATACATATTGTTAAAAAGCATTATCATTAGACCCAAGACAGTTAACTAAAAATATTTTTAAAATGCATTGTCAACGTGTTCTGAGCTTTTCTGAAAGTTTCAAATGCCTAACTAGTCAAGAAGTCAGTTAAAAATCGATTGCAAGATTTGTACTTGTAATGCTGCCGAAGGCAGCAGGGACCTGAAATAGTTCTCTAAAAGTACTAAAAAAAATGCATTTTCACCATGTTCTGAACTATTCTGAAAGTTTAAAATGTCTAGCTGGTTGAAAAGTTAGTTAAATAAATTTTCTGTTGAATCATATAAACACTGCTAAAGGCAGCAGGTATCCGAAACAGTTGGCTGAAAATAATAAAAGCATTTTGAATGTGTTCTGGGCTTTTCCGAAAGTTTCAAATGTTTAGCTAGTCAGGAAGTCAGTTAAAAATCATTTGCAAGATTTATACTGGTAACGCTGCTGAAGGCATCAGGGATCCGAACAGTGTTACCAGATTTGGGGACTTTTTTATTCAACCCCCGCCGCTAAATTTTAATTGTAACAGTTGGCTAAGCACTTTGAAAGATAAACGTCTATTATGTATAGCAATTATCACTTCTCAAAATTATTGGTGAGAGTTGAATAAAAAAGTCCCCAAATCTGGCAACACTGGATCCGAAACAATTGGCTAAAAGTATTTAAAAAATGCATTTTCACCATGTTCTGAACTATTCTGAAAGTTTCAAATGTCTAGCTAGTCGGGTAGTTAAATAAATTTTCTGTTGAATCATATAAAAGCTGCTGAAGGCAGCAGGTATCCGAAACAGTTGGCTAAAAATATTTAGAAAATGCATTGTCAACGTGTTCTGAGCCTTTCTGAAAATTTCAAATGTCTAGCTAGTCAGGAAGTCAGTTAAAATTCGATTGCAATATTTGTCCAAACAGTTTTTGAGTTAAAGTTTTTTGATTCATTATGGCCAAAACCTTTGTAGTTTTGGTCATTATGAACCTAATTTTCTTAAATATCTCCAAAACGGAAAATCATACGAAGTCCAAAAAGGGAGGTGCACAACTGGATGTTATAACAAGCCTATGTACCAATTCGCAACTTTCTACGTCCAATCGTTTTTGAGTTATGTGACATACAGACACATGCGTACGACATTACGAAACATCGTGTAAAGTCGCTTATATCGCTAAAACGAGAGCTCGTGTTAAGACGACACTTGCAGGTGTACAACTAGACATCATGACAGTCACACATATAAATTGGCAACATTCAGCGATCATTCATTTTCGAGCAATGTGAAACATAAAATCCATTTCGCAAATCGGGGTTACTATAATTCCTTATACTTTGTATGAGGAAGTAAAAATTGGTGCAGAATTTTATGAAACCAACTAGAAATTTTCAAGGAATTTGAAAAAATAATAATTGTCGCCTGTACGAAAAAAAAAACAGTATTTTACAATGAGCAAAATATGTCTCATATTCTAATAAGATGATATACAAAGTTTTATCTGAAAAAGTTCCAGGTGTGATCTGAAAAAAAAAAAAAAAAAAAAAGCTATCTTGCCAAATTTTTTGCCCGGGTAATGAATTCCATTAAAATCTACCAAAATTGGATACGGAATATACATTTAGATTTCATCCAAGTTTTATAGAAGTTACATAAAATCAGCATAATTGTTGCATTTTTCTTTTCTTCTTTCTTTCTCTTTTAAGAATTTTAATGCACTTATTTTAAACAGGGAAGCCAAAAGCATTGGCCTTGCTTTTTATTATGCAAATATTAATTTTAGACAAAAATATACAGGTACTGATTTTAAGCATATATTTTTAAATCCTGATATTGAAAATCAATATCGCATTTATGTTTAAAATTAATCTCTGCATTATAAAAAACAAGGTCAATGCTTTTGGTTCCCCTGTTTAAAATAAGTGCATTAAAATTCTTAAAAGAGAAAGAAAGAAGAAAAGAAAAATGCATCAGCTATGTTGATTTTACGTAATTTCTATAAAACCTGGATGAAATCTAGATGTATATTCCATATTCAATTTTGGTTGATTTTACATGATTTAGATGAGATCTGGATGTATATCTTACATCCAAATCTAGTTGATATTACATGAAATGGCTGAAAACACAATGTTGCATTTACATCCAAATTTGGTTGATTTTACATGAATTGGACAAACTCTGAATGTCTTACATAACAAGTTGGTTGATATTACGTACCAACTAAGTCTCATTTGGGGCCATGTTACAACTTTGCTTGTGACATTTCAACCAAAAGTCAACCAAAGCAGATAGCAAATTTCAACGTAATGGGACGTAATATTTGATCGCGATTACGTAATATCAACCTAATCGGGATGAAGTGTGTTGTGTGGGTCTATAGCTAGTTGCCGCTGACGCAAATTCACGTATTTTTAAATTCTATTCCTGGTTACCACTGACGTGAATTCACGTCATTTCAAGAATTTTTATGGAAACAATATATTAGTATTATTTTGATAGTATTATTAGAGTATCAATTCTTTGATAGTATTATAGGTTCGTTCTAATATTATATAACCAATCTTCATTCCAAGCTTCAGGTAATTATAAGAGTAACATTTCAAAACATTACATTCAACTTTTATCCACGTTTAAACATCAAAAGTTTGCGGCAAATAGCTTTAGTTTACTTCGATATTCCCCGGCAATCAGTTTTAGAAAAGACAAAAGTATACCAGTCGCGAAAGTGTTAATGATTCACCCAACAAATGTTGAAAAAAAAAAAAATAATAATACAGCCTTGGACCGGCTGCTGCTACGTTATCAGCGTAGGGCCGCATCGTAAAAGGCCCATCTTGGCGTATTCATTAATACAATAGTTATCCCAAAGAACTTCTAACGAGATTATTATAGATTCTTTGGTTATCCTGTTAGATCAGCAGGTTAACAGATTTGGCGACGAACTCATTTATCAGCATTAGCACGCTGTAATTTATCGTCGGTAGGGCACCGGGAGAGTGGCCCGTTGAGACAAAACTATAGGGGAAAAAACTGTCTGTTTTAAAGTATGTTAACCATAGAATTCCTTGATAAAATTTGGCGACTTTTGCATTACTTTTATTTGTGTGATATTTCGGTGCATTTTTTTAAACTTACATATGATAGTTTTAAATTTTAGTGTTTAAAACTGAATTCTGTTAATAGTTAAAAATATATTTTTTAGATTAGCGTTTGAGATATAAAAGCTCTTAATTAAGAATTTGAAACCTTTCTAATTGCGGTATTTTGATGAAAAAATGGAAAGAAAATGTGCTACTGCGATATTTTTCTTCAGATTGGTACACTAAAACTTTTATGCAAATAAATTGTAAAATTTTTAAATAAATAAATAGTGGATTTCCATGGATATATAGATTAACTATCTACATAAAAATGCAGTTTTTTTTTTTTTTTTTTTTTTTTTTTAACTGGATTTCTTAAAAATACGATTTGGTAAAACAGTTTTATTATGACTATTATTTAAAGACGACAGACCGTTTTATATATATATATAGATATATATATATATCCTTAAAAAAAAAAAATCTATTTTTGTCTTTTATTTTATTTAAGAATGAATCTTTAATTCTCAACAAACATTATGCATAAAAATATCATAAAATTGTGTCAAAAAGTAGGAATTTTATAATCGTAATTGAAAAGTTTTAAAATGACATTTTTCAATGTTCGAAATTTAAGTTAAATTTTCTCTAAATGCACATTTTTATAATTTTACGCATGAAAATTCGAAACTCATAAGGATAAAGATATTTAATTTTAAATAGATGTTTTCTAGCTAATTTTCTCTAAATTTAATCAAAAATTAAGAAATTTAATTTAAATTATTTAAAATTAAGCTCTTAAAGTGATAAACATGGTAGATTTTTAATATGTATTCATATTAGTACATTTTTCATGACTTTCCAAATTTCAATATAACTTGTTATAAATTTATTAAAGTTTATTTTATTTGTTTTTTAAGATAAGAAATGTGAATATAACATTTGAAATGTTTATTATTAAATGACTTAGGTATATAATTCGCGCAAGCTAAAAAATATTACATGTAGAGTGAGAAAAAAATTGAGTTCAAAATTTAATGGCGTGTAGTGTTAGGGTTAAGGCCAGTTGACTAAAAGTAGGTCCTAGATCTGGGTGGTGTACTCACCCTAGGGAGTCTTTCTAAGTGATGATACCTAGCTCGTATTTATGCGAGTTTCGGAGAAATCCATGGAAAATTGCAAACGCATATATCAGCTAAAGCGACCTGGAATAGAACTCGGGAATTCCAATCTACCATCTTCCAGATATTTAAATTTTGATGCTCCACTGATCAGAAAACTGCAGAATTTTGTAAATGAAGTCGTAAAACATTAATTTCTGAGAGAAATTTACGCAGTTTTTCCCTTATTGTTAAATTTAAGATTTGCCATCAAAAAAAATTTTTTTCTAAAAAACTCAAGCTTTATATACCTCCTTAATAATGTATGTATTTATGTTTGAACAATGAATATTATTACTTTTAAGTGATACACCATACGATGGGTAGGGCCCCACTTATGAAAATTTGCACGAGTCGCCACTGTGTATGGGTAAAAGTACAAAAAAAAAAAAAAAAAGAAGAAGAAGAAGAAGAAGTAGAAGAAGAAAACCTTGCTCTCTTAACATACTAGTCAAATATAAATTTCAAATTGAGCTGTGAACATGTTACAACTGACTTACAAGGAATATACATATGAAGTTATGTTTTACAATGTCTGCACAGCCTATATAATATGTTGTAAAATATATAGAACGATAATTCAAAACAAAAATATTAATGTAAAAAAGTACATGCATATTTTATAATTTTTGTGCAGCAAAGAAAAGGCTTCTTAACAACAAAATAAATATTCGTACAAAATTGTGTGCAAATTTCAAAATAGTTTTAATTGAATTACCACAAATTAGAACTTGAAAAATAACTTTTCCCTTTACAAATAAAGAAAGTTTAAAAATTTAGACATGTGATTTTCTGAAATAATCTAATTTGAAACTACTAAGAAACAGAAATTGATTTGTTGGCGATAATTACTTTTCATTATATATTCTAGTTTTCTGAAATAACATATACACTGTTAACTTATTTTTACTTTTTAAAAAAATTTCTAATTCCTAAATTATTTTGTATACGCTACCTCCTAAATTCAATTTACTGTAAAATAAATAGACACGCGTACTTGGAGAAAATGCATGTTAATATTTCAAAACAAGCAGAGGCTTTATTCAAAAGGTATTAAGATTACTTATTTTTAAATTGCTTAAAAATATTGGGAAAATGTGGAGTGTAGTCGTTTACAGCGAATAACTCTTTTAATGCAGCGTACAATATATGTATGTTAGTTTCAATTATTATGTAAATTTCCTTTTCCCTTGAAAATAATTAACTTTGGGTTATATATTTATTTTTGAAAATAACCGTGAGACTTTTGGAAAATTATTAATTGGAGAAATTTTAATAATTATACTTTCTACCTTGTAATCGAAATAAAAGAAACCAGGATAATAAAAACTTGTACGAAAACTCTCAATTTTAATAAAGTGCTTAAACTGGAAAGCCTATTTGTATAACGACCGTACATAATAGAGTTAATAAGGCAATAGATAATCAACAAAATTATCATTTAAAATAGGGTTAAACAAAGTAAAAAGCTATAAGATGAAACCCCATAGAAACGAAAATTAAGTTCAGAATAGTCATTTCCATGTATATTCTAAAATGCAAAATTAAAACATTTTATTAAAAATTATGTTTAAAATAACAGTGTAAGAGGGGAAAAGTAAACATATCATCAAAAAATTATATTTTGGTATATATCGCAATTTTTTTAAATATATTTATTAATAAATTAAAATTAAACTGCCTTACTTTAAAGTTGCTTCATAAGCTCTTTCATTCGGGTGCCCGACGTACATCAGACATCTTTGTTGACCGCTAAGCCTATTTCTGTTTAATAAGGAGAGCCATCCTCTATCTACGAGTTGAGTTGCTTCCTGATCATTGCACGTGTGCTTATTGGCCATAATTTCTGTCACTTCGCACAATGATACGTAACTGTAATTTGTAATGATGCTGTAATTCGTAACTGTGTGAAGTAGTATGTCTGATTCAGTCGAGCGTCCAACTGAAAGTGCTTATGAGCAACTTTAAAGTAAGGCATTTCAATTTTAATTTATAAATGTTGAAGAAGTTCTCCTTTATTTTATATTTCGTATTTCAAATACATTTATGATTAAAAGTTTTGCAATATTTAGCAATATGGTATAATCTATATACAATAAACAAGAACGAAACATCATGCGGTTTACACAAATTATTAGAACTTTCCAGCTGCAGTTACTTGTTGCACCGTTTAACGTTCAATGTATTATGCCTACGTGGTCACACAGCGAACAGACAGGAGGTCAGACAGAAAAAATAAATACAGAGAAATAGACTAACTGAATTCATAATTACATATTGTTCGAAATAGCGAAAAAACGCTTAACATAAACGGAAATGCGATTCAAGCAATTTCTGGTTGTAGCCCTTAATGTAACTGAATATTTTAGTGTATCCATATAAATCTTAACACTAAATACACCATTTTCTATAGAAAATTTTTTTATAATATGAACAATAAATGTCAATTTCATTAGAATTTAAGAAGTACAAAGTTAGTTAAATATGGTTTATAAAAAATGCTTCCCTTAAAACGTAATGCATTCGCATTATTTTGGACTTCCCTGTACAAAACCTATTTTTGCTATTTATTCCCTTTTGAATAAGGGACATGCAATAGCGACCTTGAATAGCATGCATCATTTTGAAGAAATTCTGGAAATATGTACAGGTGTTATGCGCGAACAGCCAGATTGACAGACAGGCGGGCAGAAAGACAGAAAGAAAATCTAATTATAATTATAATCACTCTTAACAAATTGTTTACAAAGTTGTTGAAAATCTTTAATAAAACCGAAAATACAATTGCAGCAATTTCTTGTTATAGCCTTTAATGTATCTGAAGATTTTTGTGTGGCCCTGTAAATCGCAATGCTAATCATAGTATATTTCATAGGATGTATGTCACATGATTTGCTTAACAAAATTTATTCGTTAGTTACAAATTTGAAATTCCTGTTGAACTTTCATTCATGAAATTTTGCAAGATCATACTATACTTCAAATAGGTGTGAAAGCTGCTAAAACTTCTTAATATTAGCTACTAAATTTCGTTTTAATGTAGTGTATAAAGAAATTTCTGCGAAATGTAAATTTGTTTTCAGCAGAACTACTTCTCATTATAGATTTTTGCTTAACTGAAGCATAATCTCTTTAAAAACTTTAAAATTTAAACATTTATTTTTAACGTTTGCAACATAATTTTATGCATTTTTTTACAAGTTTAACTTTTTTCTGACTAACTGAATTTGCATCCATTGTGATAACGCATGTTAATTTTCAAAGTATGCTAATTTTTGTTGAAGGCTTTATCCAGAAACGCGAAAAACTCTTAATCCTGTAATTTTTTATTTTTTTTCTGAATGCAGTAAGAGCTTTAATACTTTCAACAAATAAGAATAGATTATATTTTAATGAATTGGTGAAAGTTCATGCTGTGGTTTCAATTATTATGCTAATTCAGCTTCATTCTAAATAATTTGCGCATTAAAAATGTATGTTCTTAAGAAATGGGCTTTATGAAGTGAAGTGAATACATATGCTTCAGAAAGTTTTAAACTATTTATGCTGTATATCGGAAGACACATCAGACCCATAATGATAAATAAATCGTTCGGATTGTAATAGTAAATGATTTATAATACTTGTATTTTACTGTTATATTATGCTTATTTTTTTTTTTTTTTTTTTCAATTTTTTTTTTTTTTTTTTTTTTTTTTACATTGCATTAATATAAATCTAAAATTATATCTTTTTAATTAATTTGATTTTTCACAGAATACTATTAAATATTATAAAATATTTCGAAATATATGTCGGTTGGTTAGCTGGTTGTGTGGCTTAAAGCCGATTCACAGCACTAGGCCCTAGGCTTATAAATGGAATACCCAGGTCTTTAAGAGGTCCTAGCTCGTATTTATGCGAGTTTTGGAGAAAACAACGGAAAATTTCAAACGGTTAGGTCAATTTGCGCGACCTAGGATCGAACCCAGTACTTCCCGTCTACCAGCTTTGAGCGCAGAGCCGCTCAACCACTCGAAAGTATATGAGACAAAATTTATCAATATTGTAGAATCTGTTTTATTTAATTTTTTGTCATAATATACAAAAGAAAAGCAATTTATAAATAAAAGGGCTAAGGTTTCAATGATAAGCGACTTAGAAAAATAAAACAGATTTTATTAAATAACTTCTATATCGTTTGACATTAAGAAAAACTAAAATTCTACAGGTAAAAAAAAAAATGGTTTCTCTTTCAATTTAAATTTTTTTTTTATTATTATTTAAGAGATTTTACGTACTCAACTCACCTATTTTAAACAAGTTCATTTTTTATTTATTTATTTATTTATTTATTTTGGTGTGGAAAACAATTTTTGCTAGAGTCTTACTTAAAAGTCCTTTTTTTTTTTTTTGCCTTGTCCAAACAACACTTTTTTTTTTTAATTTTACAGGGGGGGGGGGGGGGGGGAGTGGTTTCTCGCTCAATTTCAAGTTGCCTTTTTTTTAAAGAGATCTTACGTACTCAACTCACCTATTTTAAACAAGTTTCTTTTGTGTGGAAAACAATTTTTGCTGGAGTCTTACTCAAATATCTTTTTTTTTCTTCTTCTTTCTTTCTTTCCTTGTCCAAACTACCTAATGGTTTCTCGTTCAATTTTAAGTTGCTTTTTTTTTTAAGAGCTTTTACGTACTCAACTCACCCATTTTAAACAAGTTTCTTAATTTTTGCTAGCGTCATACTTAAAACACTTTTTTTTTCTTTCCTTTCCAAACTAAACTTTTTTTTTTTTTACAAAAATTTTACAGGGGAAAAAAAATGGTTTCTCGTTCAATTTTAAGATTTTTTATAAGAGGTTTTACGTACTCAACATACATATTTTAAACAAGTTTCTTTTGTGTGTAAAACAATTTTTGCCAGAGTCTTACTAAAAGTCTTTTTTTTTTTTTTTTTTTCTTGTCCAAACAACCCCTTTTTTGTGTGTGTGTACTTTAGATGCACTTTAAAATACTGGAAATTTTTTCAGCCTCTATTTTTGACATTTTTACCTGTTTTAAGAGAAAAACCGTAAATCATAAAATCAATGTTGTGTCCCTCTATGATTAACCAGTTTGTTTGCTTATTAAATTGTTAGTTTATTAGTCTGCATAGACACTGTCTCAAGAATGAATGAATAAAAAGTCGGACCAGTTTTAAATTATTAGTTAAATACTTTCAGAACGCTACTGAAATTTAACATACTACTTTGAAATGTTTGTAAGTTATTTGATATTTAAAAAATTGATAACATTACAAAATATATTGTATTATAATTATTATTATATGGGAAAACGACTACAATTTAAAAGGCATTCTTTCTTTATTTCTTACACTATGTAAAAAATACAGATTGTTTTTATAATATTTGAGTTTTATCTAAATCCCGAAATAACTTTAACAAGAATGAAAACATACTTTACTTTACTAATAAATCCAGCCTGCTTATTAGTTGATAGACATCGCTGATTAAAATAAAATTTCGAAACATTTAATGTACTCTGTAAATACAGGCACAGTATTATGGATGATTTTTTAATAACTATTTTTTTTTTTTATTGGAAGAGAGGAGTTGCTGCTCGGGAACATTCATAGAATATTTGCACTCCTTCATAGCTTCATAGTTTCTAGGTAGTAATGAATAATTAATTAGTAGAGTAACTTGGATTATATATAAACTACAGATAATTCATGAAAATGCTATGAATTTAACAAGGGAGTTTTTTGTATGATTCATTTCTCCATTCTTTATTTATTTATTTTTTCCCCTTCAAAAATTTGTAATCAAATTCATAGTCTGGAATCTGGACTGATAAAAATTTTGGAACTACTGGAAGAAACATGAAGAAATTTTTAAAATATGTAAAAGTTTTTGACCAAACAAAAACATTTCATATCTTAAATTTGAACTTTTAGATCTATACTTTTTATAATGAATTTATTTTTTCTTTCAATTTGTTTCGAAGATTGATCATCTATTATGTATATTAAATATCCCTTCTTAAATTTATTGGTCACTATTAAATAAAAAAAGTTCCCAATCTGGCGACACTGCTAATAGCATAATCTTTCAGAATTTACCTTGGTTTTCTCCGAAAGTCAAGTGCATACTAGCTATAAAGAAACCCGAAACAATGACACCAATCTCCCGCGAAGGAATTCTACCCAGATCTAGACATGATGACAATTGGCCATAACACCACCACCAGCAACATCCTTGCTTTAAAAAACTCAAATGTAAATTCAACCATTAAAATATATCTTATGATATCTTTTCTAAACGCTAAAAATATAACTTTTTTTTTTTTTTTTTTTTCAATCCATCTTATTCTTTTTAAACTAAACGAGTTAAATTTTTAAATTTTAAATTTTTTACCGTTCAACTTTTGTTTATTTTCAAACATTACTTCTAGTGAAGAAATTTCAAAAGCGCATAGATACAGCAAAACAATAAGAAAAATTCTGGCAAATTTCTGCAATCTGGCGACACTGCTAATAGCATAATCTTTCAGAATTTTCCTTGGTTTTCTCCGAAAGTCAATTGCATACTAGCTATAAAGAAACCCGAAACAATGACACCAATCTCCCGCGAAGGAATTCTACCCAGATCTAGACATGATGACAATTGGCCATAACACCACCACCAGCAACATCCTTGCTTTAAAAAACTCAAATGTAAATTCAACCATTAAAATATATCTTATGATATCTTTTCTAAACGCTAAAAATATAACTTTTTTTTTTTTTTTTTTTTTTTTTTTTTTTTTAATCCATCTTATTCTTTTTAAACTAAACGAGTTAAATTTTTAAATTTTAAATTTTTTACCGTTCAACTTTTGTTTATTTTCAAACAATACTTCTAGTGAAGAAATTTCAAAAGCGCATAGATACAGCAAAACAATAAGAAAAATTCTGGCAATGTATAGACTATCAGAACAAACATGTTACTGCTAGAACAAATTCCGATAGAAAATTCATCATTCAGGGTAAATCTCGGAGAAAATGGCAGTTTATCCTAGGAGATATGACGGAAAGCAGAGTTTTCCCAAGAAAACATATTTGGTTATTCTGTCTTTTGGATAAGCTTGTCTCTAAATGGAAAAGTTGCGGTCACGAGGTTAGATAGAAAGAAAGGAAAATATATTTAAGCATTCTAACCTTATTGATAGAGAGAAAAGGATCAGTATTTGTTAGAAATTGTCTCTTACTAGTATTTTTTTTTTTTTTTTAATTCCATTTTATATCTAAATTATAATGCACATTTTATATCTACTTTAGTGCAATACAAAAATACTATGAAATTAAATATTATTAAGGCTACAAAAATAATTGCGCTTGTAAAAGCATTTGGTTCCTTAAATTAAAGCTATGTTTAAACAACGAACAGACACAGACGTATTATAAATGGAAAAAATAAATTAAAATTAAAATAAAAACATAATAAATTCAAAATGTTATTATATTACTTAAAATATACCCAACAAACATTTAATGATAAAGTCTGCCGTATGCTCATTTTTAAACTTTTAAAATTCCAGTTTTAAATTTAGCTTGTTGTAAACATCACAAAACTTTTTCTTAGATTTTCCTATACAAATTCACGCAGCACAAATTACTTATTAAAATCATTTTCTATGGTGAGTGCTTACGATTTTTATCATAGAAAAGTATAATCCTGAATATCTAAAGAAGTTAATTTTGTGGCTTATAAACGACCATTTACAAAATGTCTTTTTTTTTTATGAAAAATTTAATACCTTTTTTTCGTACTATCGCAGATATATAGTATATGTCATTCGTTTTAACAGCATTAGTGAGTTCTTTTGAAAAATGTTGTAAATAAACGATGCTCGTACGTATACAAAAATTATATCGTAGATGACTATAAGATATGTAAATATTTTTTTACAAATAATGGTTAAAAATAATTTTCATTCTGCATTTATACGAAATTTTATCCCTTGCTACCATATTGAGAATTATAATAAAACATGATGACAGCGACACATGCTGAGCGATATAAAACGAAAGTAAATGAAGGTCCAACTAAATATAAATTTATATTATGTACGGTTTATTGACTCGCGATACTCAACGTCCACAAAATTTTAGTAATACGACAGAGAAGCTGCGAAGAAGTCCATATTCTCAGGCAGTCGATTTTATGGATTTCTTATCTACTAAGCAATACTAAATGGCTTTAACTAATGCATTAAAATGCCTTTCTTTTGGATCGGTTGACTTTTCCGGGGTTGACATGGCTAAAAAAGACTAAACATGCATTAAAACACTAATAAAATATGTTATGTTGACATAAACGACCCTATGTGACAATTTGTATCTCAAACAAACTCTTTAAATGAAAAAAAAAAAAAAAAAAAAAAAAAACAAGTGTGTTCACAACGGGTTACATAAAAGTGCCCACAACCGGGAATGTCAGCTGTCTTTATAATGACAGAAAAAGCAATTTTCGGTTCACATTTTGACCGAATTCGATTCGATATTACATCACAAAATGTATTTAATATACTGCATGAATATACATTACACTTACATTTTTTAATTAAATCACTTCGATTTATCGCATTCTGAAAATATTCACAAATTACCTTTGTGTTGCTTTTTTCAGACCTTTTATTTCTTGCAAACTTCGGTGTTAGCGTTAGCACAAAAAATTTTTATTGTCACAATACAAGTTTGACAGTACTCAAATCTACCATATTTGCTTTCTGTCAAAAGATATAGTGAGGTGCCTATAACCGGAGAATGATCTTAAGAGGAGACATTCTCCTACTTTAATTAAACGTTGTAATCTTATGGATAAAAATACTTTTTCTTTGAAATGTGTTAAACTGTTGTGAAATAAAATATTGTAATAGAGTAAACATGAAAACAACAGTATTTTTATAAAGATATAATTGGTGTTGGATTTACACGGCAGATTGTTTACACTTGGGACTAAACCTGGATGGGATGCTCTACCATGGCAAAGGGGCTTTTTAAGGAGTCCTTGCATTGAATGACACATGTGGCAATGAAAAAAAAAATATATTTTATGTGAATATAAATTGGTATTAAAAAAAAAATAAAAATAAAATAAAATAAAGCTAAAAGTTTAAAATTAGAGGAACAGTGGGAAATATGGAACAATCCAGTAGAATGGAATACTGTTATATCTGACATGTACGGTGCTGCAACCTACCAGAAGCAGGTGAAGCGCCTTCACTGAGCCTCAAGTATGAACTTAGTTCACCTTGTGTTAGTAATAAGAGGAATTTTCGTGTTATACAACTTCTTTGATATATCAAGATTCAGACGTTTTTCTAGGAAAGTATTACGAAATCTGTAATCCATTTGCGAAGCAAAAAAACCATTGCAAACTTAGTGTCATTCTGATTGATTCCCATGAGCTTATTTCTACCAACCGGTGGTTGAGATTGATTTATTCTTCCAGATGACGATTCCGGTAATATGGAGTACCCACTATTCCATATTATTTGCGATTTTTGTAAAACTTGAATGTTGATATTTTATTCAATACCGTTTACTTTCAATAATAATTTCAAAAGCGAATTTTTTTATTGTAATTATTCATGATTTTCCGTAAAAATACTACTCATTTTATATAAGCATTTCAGAAAATGGGCATTCCACATTTTTCTTCACCACTGTTCCATATTACCTGAAAATAGCCTTTTTTTTTTTTTTTTTTTTTAACTAAAAAGCATGTTTGCATTTTGTAACATAAAACGACCAAAACACGTTAAAAAGTTTGAAAGTTTGTAATAGTCGAATCCACATAATCCAAAATACTTTAGTTTTTTTTTTTTTTTTTTTTTTTTTTTGTGGTGAATTAAAATAGAAATGGTACTCCATATTCACCTACTTTCCTATATATGTATTAAATTTAAAAATACTTTTATGCATTTCGAGATTATGCATACATTACGCAAGATTTGCGTAATACTTTATTGCATGACAAGATTATAATTTCAGATCAACGTAAAATTTAAAAAAAACTTTTTGCAAAGGAAAAAAATAAAATGAAAAAGTAAAATTATCAAATATCATGAAAATGAAAAATTATAGTTAAGGTTGGTTATCAGAGAGTGTCAAGAGACGAATTTTCAAAAACCCCATTTTAGTACACTCTTATGTTCTATGATCTGACTCAGTTTCGAATCAGTGATTCCAACTAACTTTGTTATGCGTTGATGAGTTAGTCAGTGAGTGAATGAGCGTTCTCTTTTATGTATAAAGTAGAGATAAATGCAGATTCTAATACACTATGGTCATCATAAAAATTCTTGCGTTAGCATTCTATTATATTAGATGAAATAATAAATTTAAAAAATCAGTACTGGAACTATTTCACATAAATTTCATTAGTAAGTAAAATGTAATGTTCATTCCACAAAGCATAGAGTAGTATCCGATATAATTGAGTAATCAAAATCAACACGGTCAGTAATCAGTATAACTAATACATAATAATTATTTTATATATTAAGTTTACAACAATTTCATATTATACTGGCCAAAATATAGTTATCACGATATTGTTAAAAGCAAGGCATGACGCAGCTCCAAATCTTGTTCAGCAGTACGCGCCAAAACATAATCAAACATTTTCATAATGAACATATTGCATGTTGAATTTAATGTAATTCCCTCTCATACGTGTTGAGATATGCCTATTAAGCAACTGTGGAAGTCATAATGTACTAGAATTATATGCACAAAATTAGCTTACATTTACATGAAGATCAGACTAAATATAAAATTTCGAATAGATTAAATACGTTCCATGCATTAAATACGTTCAAATTTTGTGGAATACACTGCCAGATAAACATCAGTCCATTATATTAAAATGTTTTCAAGAAATTCAAAGTGAAAAAAAAATTCCTATTTGCAGTTGTACATAAAACAAATATTAATGATAATAATTCATATCTATATATTAATAGGCTTGCATACAATTTGTAGTCCCTTTTCAACATATTAATTATGGAAGTAGAAGGTTGAAAATGGTATCATTCGATAGGTATGGTTAGCCAGATGATGCGAATATAAAAATTATTTTCTTACGATGTCAAGAAGGTATTTAAAAATACATTTATTTTTTATGCATTTTCCCCCATTTTTTCTTTTTATACACCTATTCCTTTACATTAAAAAATACCTAAAAGTAGAAAGTTGTTAAATCTGGCTATTACGTTTTTGATCTCACAGTACAAAAAACGCCAAGGGCGACATAGTTTTGAAATTTAAAATTAAATTTTTGTCAATTTGACAGCAGGATAACTTAATCTAGCACATGTGCATGATAGTTAATTTATTATTATATCCAAATATGGGGATTAAAATCGGGAAATATTTTTCCTCAATTTTAAATATTTTTTTTTTTTAATCCAATGGACGATTAACATAAAAAATCTTTTACTTGGCCCCAACAACGGTCAGTGACGTCACACTTCGCTTGCGTATATCTTTTGCATCTGTAAGAAAACTAGTATGCTGTGGCCACCACAAGACTTTCTTCCATATTTTCCTATAGAAATTCACGCAGTAACAATATTAAAAAAAAAAAAAAAAAAAAAAAAAATACGATTTTTTTTCAAAGTTTTTTTTTGTTAAAAAAAAAATCGATAACTTTGTTTTAAATTATCACATATTTATAGTTCAACCATTCATTTTAAAGATATTGACGAGACCTTTCGAAAGATACCCATCTTGAAAATTTACCCCCTCCCCTGGGGGGGGGGGGGAAGCGATGACCGAGATTTTTTTCCTAATTAACTACTACTATTATCAATAATTCATATTAATTTCACAATCACAGGTTAAGAATAACTCCCATTATGTACATTTATACGAAATTTTGTCCTATACTGCCATGTTAAAAATTTAGAAAAAATACGATCACAGCACCACCTGTTGAGTGATTGATCCCCAAATCTAATCAGCCCCAGTTTATGTCAGGGGCCAACTGAATACCAAGTCTGGTTAAATTTCGTTAAAAAAATAAAAAAAAATAAAAAAAAAAAAAAAAACGATTTTTTTTTTCTAAGTTACTTTTTGTTAAAAGTAAAAAAAATCAATAACTTTGTTTTAAATTATCACAGATTTATAGTTCAACCATTCGTTTTAAAGGTATTGACGAGACCTTTTGAAAGATACCCATCTTGAAAATTTACTCCCCTCGAGGGGGGACTTCCCCCCAGGGGGGTTCACGAGGCTCCTACGCATACAAAATTTTTTCCCCAGTTGACTACTTCTATTATAAATAATTCTTGTAAATTTCATAATGATTACTAAAAAATAATTCTCTTTATGCACATTTATACAAAATTTTGTCCTATATCACCATGTTAAAAATTTAGAAAAAGCGGGATGGCAACGCAACCTGTAAGACAATTTTTACCAAAAGTTGATAGGCACTAATTTATGTCAAGGTGCAACTACATACTAATTTGTATGAAATTCTGTGCAGTAGTTCCTGAGATACAGTTGCCACAAAATTTTGTCACACACACACACACAGACAGACAGACAGACAGACAGACAGACATTTTTTAAAAAGTGTCAAATCGTGTTCTACAGCTCTCAAAACGTGTAAATCCATCAAAAACCCGAGGTCGAAAATTTTTACGAATCCAATACTTTCTCTATATTACATATAGAAGAAAGTAAAAAGTAGAAGATATGGAAAACTTTTGATTTCCGGTTTTCGATAAATTTACACGTTTTGAGATTTCCTTAAATTTCAATTAACTGAAATCGATTACTTATTTTTAAAGAAGTTGATTTATTACTAACTGCTGCATGTCTAAGAAAAAAGTAGACGATATGGAAAAAATTTCGATTTCCGATTTCCGCTAAATTTACATGTTTTGAGCTTTCCTTGCGTTTCAATTAACTGAAATTGACTACTTATTTTTTAAAAAAGTGCATTTATTGCTAGATTTGCGGGTATAAGAAGAAAGTAGAAGATACGGAAAAACTTTTGATTTCCGGTTTTCGACGAATTTACACGTTTTGAGATTTCCTTGCATTTCTATTAACTGAAATTGACTACTTATTTTTATTAGTGCTAGAGGCCTATTTCAGTCGGTACAGCGTTGTCGAATTTTTATACGTCACTCTTAATAGTGCTAAGGGCCTATTTCAGTCGGTTTATTGAATGGGGATTTATTGAATGAAGTCCCCTCAAGGCCCAACTTTGACATGAGTCCCCCCCAGGCCCAACTTTGACATGAGTCCCCCCCAGGCCCAACTTTGACATGAGTCCCCCCCCCAAGGTACAACTTTGACATGAGTCCCCCCAAGGCCCAGCGTAGTCGAATTTTTATACGTCACTCTTAATAGTGCTAAGGGCCTATTTCAGTCGGTTTATTGAATGGGGATTTATTGAATGAAGTCCCCCCAAGGCACAACTTTGACATGAGTCCCCCCCAGGCCCAACCTTGACATGAGTCCCCCCCCAAGGTACAACTTTGACATGAGTCCCCCCAAGGCCCAACGTTGTCGAATTTTTATACGTCACTCTTAATATTGCTAAGGGCCTATTTCAGTCGGTTTATTGAATGGGGATTTATTGAATGAAGTCCCCCCCAAGGCACAACTTTAACAAGAGTCCCCCCCCCAGGCACAACTTTGACATGAGTCCCCCCCAAGGTACAACTTTGACATGAGTCCCCCCAAGGCCCAGCGTTGTCGAATTTTTATACGTCACTCTTAATAGTGCTAAGAGCCTATTTCAGTCGGTTTATTGAATGGGGATTTATTGAATGAAGTCCCCCCAAGGCACAACTTTGACATGAGTCCCCCCCAGGCACAACTTTGACATGAGTCCCCCCCAAGATACAACTTTGACATGAGTCCCCCTCAAGGTACAACTTTGACATGAGTCCCTCCCCAAGGCACACCTTTGACATGAGTCCCCCCCAAGGCACACCTCCCCCTCATTGGGAAAAAGAGAAAAAACATTGTTTTGCGGCTATAAGACAGTTTGGACTTCCAACGTTATTTGTTACAGTATCTGCAGCTGAAACACATTGGTTTGATTTAATGAAAACTTTATCATGGAATTTAGATCGTCACGAATTAACTAAAGAAGAATTTGTCGATATTAACAAGTTTAGCAGTAGGCCTCTGGCACTAAATTAAAATCTGTCAATGTCAGATTTTCATGTTTTAAATAATGAAATAATGTCGTGTCTGTATAATTTTTAATTTAATTGTTTTTAAGAAGTGGATTTATTATTCTTTCCTCTGCATATATAAGTAGAAAATATAAGATTCAGAAAAATTTTAGATTTTCGGTTTTCGATAGAGTTACACGTTTTAAAATTTCCCGAACTCAATTCGACCATTTTTGCAAAATATCTTTCTTTTTGAGGTTAAACACTGTAATTTATGAACCAATCAAATTAATTTAACAGAATTTGATATTTGGTTGGACCTTAGTTTGACATGGTACCGATTAGCTTTTGGGCTGTATCACCCATCAAAGGTGTTTTCACGTTGCAATTTTCTCTCATTTCAGGAAAGGCTAACATCTATACAGTGAGAAATAGTTATATTAAGTAAAACTCTGCTGATTCAGTTAGAGTGCATATCGGCAAACAATTGCCGCAGCTGTGTTGCAATTTTATTCCGTTTAGGACAAGGCAATAACTTTGCTTTGCCTTGCTTTGCTTTGCAAAAAAGTGGTCGAGTGTCGACCACTGGGCGATACTAGTTAAAATAATTTTGCGATCAGAAATGGTTCTGACATAAATTACATATTGTTCATTTATGATGTGAGTCGTTAACGTACAGGAACAATTCTAAATAATGTCCATCGGACTCAGATACGAAAACAAACAATAATTATCTGGCATTTATTGTTATTTTAATTCCTTCTTTTCACCATTTAACGTGCACTGCATATTTAAAAACTCGCAACAAGTGCTTTATCTCATAAAATAGCATGTCCTTTCATTAGGTTAAAAAAAAAAAATAGGCACGGGTGCATCATCAAAGCAGCAAGGTAAATTTGTGCAGACTAACAAATTTAAAATGACTTTTGCATATGGCTTTCTTCGAAACATCATTTGTTAAATTTCGGAGAAGTACGGCTATCTAACGAACAGAAAAAGAACAAACACTTAAAAATCGTTTAACCCTTTGCAAACTGTTTTTGACAGTACTTTTAAGTACTATCAGTTTAAAAAGCGTATAATGTCGAATTTATGTAAGAAATATCAAAGGTAATTAATTATGAGAACAGATCGTATATACCTCACTTAATCTCATATTACAAACCACAATATCCTACATATAGCCGTTTTTATTTTTCCAGAAAGGATTTCATAGAGTGCTCTCTTACGCAGCACTAATGCAACGTAAAACCCAACCAACCAACCAACCATAGAGTGCTCTCGATGATTGAATTTGGCATTTTTAACGCTCTTCAGGTGCGTTATAATTAATTCCCATATATTACCTCAAGATTCTCCCATCAATCTTAGAAAAAAGTATAAGGAAGATAAAAATTAAATACGTTTTTGCACTTTTTTAAGGTCTAAATGCCTTTTTCGATCTCTAAAGTACAACCTCACAAAATCCTCATTATTTGTTATGATGAGGTGATACGCATAATTTTCATTGCATATATCTTCAAAAAATACTCTTATATCACTAAAAAAAATACGTTTCTTTTTATTTATTTATTTATTTATTTCATTTTTTTTTTTTTTTTTTTTTTTTTTTTTTTTTTTCATAATGTGGTATAGATAAAGAGTTAAAACGAGGAAGAATTATTGAAAAACTATTGCATAAAAAAATGTTAAATGAGTTAACAGATGTACTTAGAACAAAAACAACATATTTTATTTTATTTATTTATTTATTTATTTATTTTTCGAACATTCAGTTAATTTAACAATTGTTAGCGAAATTTACCCACACAAGGAAATTGCATGTTAAAATTTTTCCTCATGTGCGTTTTTATTTCTGAGCAGCTTTATTCTAAATAAGTTAAAATCCTAATCTTTCTAATTAATAGAATGAAAAACGAAAGATAAGTTCCATTCAAGAGAACAATAAATCATTCTAATGAAACGCAAAAGTTTTCTATTCTGTTTTCAATTAATTATGAAAAATTTACTTCTCTCTCAAATAACTCAGCGTAAGCCGGTGGTAATTGTTTTTAAAACATATTTTGGACGTAAAACATTTAGTGCGTAAGAGGAAATTGAAATTAATAGCTTTTTGAACCTAGCATGGTTTTGACCATCACAAAACTTTCTGCTATATACCCCAATACAAATTCACCCAAAATTATTTATTAAAATTATTATTTAATAAAATTATTTTCTATGGTGAGTGCAGATGATTTGTTTTTTCAGAGATGTATTACACTAAACACAGAAACAAAGTAAATTTTGAGCCGAATATTTCGGGTGCGAATAAGTCGACAAGTGCGATGCTGATGGCCTGCAATTTAATTCCGTTTACGAAAAGGCAATGTCTCGCTTCTATGATATATATAAATACACCAAACTTGGGGTATGTGGAAAGAATGAATAATATGTAAATCCATGCTGATTCAATTTTGGTGTGTATCGGATGAAAGGTGCCGCTTCTATGCTGTAATTAATTTTCCTTTACGGAAAGGCTATATCCAGTATCTATATTATAGATGCAACAAACTCGCTATGTATTTTATTTATTTATTTATTTATTTTTAGGATATAATCTAAGAATATTGTTTACACAAAAATTTTGAATGTCTATACTTATTATTTAACAGATTACTTAAAAATTGATTAGATTCGCGAAAATTTTCGAATTCCGGTTTTTGATAGATTTACATGATTTGAGATGTCTTGAACACGACTTGACCGTTTTTAGAAAATATCTGTCTGCATCATAAAGTTTTGTGGATGCCGTATTTCTCGAACCAATGGACAAAATTTAACCAAATTTGGTATTTAGTTGGACCTCGACCTAAACTGGTGCTTATTACATTTCGGAAGCAATAACTTTACATGTGGCGTTGCCATCCTTTTTTTTTTTTTTCCTAATTTTTAATGTGGCAATATATGGCAAAAATTCATATGATTGTACATAGTGGGAGATATTTTTGACGAATGATTGTTAAATTAGTACGAATTTTTAACAGAAAAAAAATTCAGATGTCGATACAAAGTTGACTTTCTTCCGGCACATTGAATATTATATTTCTCTGAGATACAAATCGTCTGCATTCATTAGTGAAAATAATTTTAATAAAAGATAATTAAATAAATAACTTGTATTCTGTGAATTTGCATACGGAAATATGGAAGAAAGTAATGTGTTAGCCACAATATACATTTTGTTTTGTCTCTTTTTTTCTTTTTTGAAAGCAAACATGAATCCAAGAAAAATTATTTTCTTTGTTGATGTAATTTATCTAACATTCTTTGGTAAATTTTAACAATACCAACAAAGTTTGTCAGTGTTTATGATTTCGCTTGGTCTGGGTGTCAGTCTACGCGTCCATTTCCACAAATAGTTTTAGAATTTCAAAAATCTAATGTATGTTATTCCTATATATTTTCCCTTAATATTTAATGTAAAGTGTTTTCTATTTTTAAAAAATCTCACGTATAATACAGCTCGTTTCACTTAAAAAATAATTTTCATACATTGTGGTTTACGAGACGTATTTTCTATACGACCATTTTAAAATACATATATTGTGATAAATATGCAAATTCAATACATATTTTTAGGTAAAAAAAAGAATCTATTCTGTAGAAATAATATTGTTAATATTAATGTTTCGTTTACAGATCATACAAATAAATTTCGATTTATTACAGAAGTTACTGCGAGAGTATTTCAGTTGTTCTATGAATTTTCTACACTTCCCAATGATTTTAAAAAGTATTTGTGATTTAGTATTTATAATAATGATGTGAGGGATAAATGCAGTTGAAAAATATTTTGTGAAATTCTAAAAATATTTATGGAAATTAAAACGCGGACAGGCAGACGAACCAAAGTCGTAAACTCTGTTAAATTTTGTTGGAAAGGGAAGAAAATAGCATCCATAAGATTATTAAATATGAAAGACTATCAGGCAACGCCCGCTTCGCTGGTCCCTATTTTTAAAAGGATCACTATAATTACTGAATTCTCAAAATTGCATTACTTTTTATCACGTGAAAAAAAAAAAAAAAAAAAAAAAAAAAAGAGAGAAACAAAATCTGATTAGGAAAAATGTCGCACCGGGTTCTCACTGCCTTCGGAAAAAATTCCCCAAATGCTCTAACTCTTATTTCTATTATTTTCCCCCTTCGCCCCCCCCCTCCTGTCTATCCTAATAATTTTACAAATTTTAAAATATCCGCAATCGATTTGTAAGTATCAACGATATATCTCTATTTTTATTTTTTTGCCCCTCTGCTCCCCCCCCTTCCCGCCCCTCTCAATAATTTTAAAAATTCGAAAATATCCGCAATCGATTTGTAGGTATTGGAAACCTCTATGTACCAATTTTGAATGATCTAACTCTATTTTATTTTTTTTTGCCCCTCTGCCCCCCCTTCCCGGCCCTCCTAATAACTTTACTCTTTCGAAAATATTCCCATTCGACTTGCAGGCCTCTAAAACCTATCTGTACCAATTTTGAACGGCCTAACTGTATTTCTATTTGTTTTTGCCCATAGCCCCCCCCCTTACCGCCCCACCTAATAATTTTACAAATTCGAAAATATCCCCAATCGATTTGTAAGTATCGAAAACCTCTATATACCAATTTTGAACGATCTAATTCTTGATTTTTTACCCCCCTCCCCTCCCCCTTTCCCGGCCCTCCTAATAACCTTACACTTTCGAAAATATCCCCATTCGACTTGCAGGTCTCTGAAACCTATCTGTACCAATTTTGAACGGCCTAACTGTATTTCTGTTTGTTTTTGCCCATAGCCCCCCCCCTTACCGCCCCACCCCCTTACCGCCCCTCCTAATAATTTTACAAATTCGAAAATATCCGCAATCGATTTGTAGGTATCGAAAACCTCTATATACCAATTTTGAACGATCTAACTCTATTTTTATTTTTTGCCCCCCCTCTCTCCCCCCCCCTTTCCCGGCCCTCCTAATAACTTTACACTTTTGAAAATATCCCCATTCGACTTGCAGGCCTCTGAAACCTATCTGCACCAATTTTGATCGGCCTAACTGTATTTCTATTTGTTTTTGCCCATACCCCCCCTTACCGCCCCTCCTAATAATTTTACAAATTCGAAAATATCCGCACTCGATTTGTTGGTATCGAAAACCTCTATATACCAATTTTGAACGATCTAACTCTATTTTTATAATTTGCCCCCCTCTCCCCTCACCCCCTTCCTGGCCCTCCTAATAACTTTACACAATCGAAAATATCCTCATTCGACTTTCAGGCCTCTAAAACCTATCTGTATCAATTCTGAACGCCCTAACTGTATTTCTATTTGTTTTTGCCCCATACCCCCCCCCCTCCATGCTGCCCCACCTGGGGGCTGAATTTCTAAAATTCCAGAAATTGGTTTTTAGATATTTGCATTAGCTATATTTTAGAGCAAAAATTTCACGTATATCTATTTTTTTGTTTGAGATATATAGGATTATGCGAAATCACGTTTTACGCATGTGAAATCACGTTTTGCCCCTCCCCCCCCCGCGCTCCCCTTGGGGACCGAATTTTGAAAATTCCAGAAATTGGTTTTTAGACATTTGTATTAGCTATATTTTAAAGCAAAAATTTTACGGTTATCTGTTTTTTTTTGTTTGAGATACGAAGGATTTTGTGAAATCACGTTTTGCCCCCCTCCCCCCCCCCTTGGGGGGCGAATTTTGTAAAATCGCTTCTTAGTGGATGCCTACGTCATAGAACGAACATTGTCACAAAATTTCATGTTTCTAGGTCCAGGGGTTTGGTCTAGGCGATGATGAATCACCCCCTCCCCCACTCACTCACTCAGTCAGGATGAACGATTACTATATATACGAGTATATAGATAACACAGGTTTGCCAAGTCATACATTTCAATTTTTTTCTTTTCTTTCTCTTATTTCTTTCTATTTTTCTTTTTTTTTTTTTTTTTTTTTTTCACTTTGTTGAGTGTCTCTAACGTGTTTGCATACGCTTATTTCAGATATGCTTGTCTTTTCTTTCTATCACGTAAGGGTTTTTTACGAAGTAAGAATGAAGATCGGAAAGAATTCGCACAGAGGCTATAACAAATTCAAAACTATTTATGTATAAAATACATTAAAATGTGCTATTATTCGCACATTACCTTTTAAATGTATGTCTTTACATTGAATTTCCCTTTAGAGTTTTTTTTTTTTTTTTTTTTTTCTTGTGCACGGCTTGAGAGTTGAAGGGGGGGAGATTCTCTACGCAGCATCCAACAATAATCAACTAATATGTTAACACTCCATCGGCGCTGATACCTCATTTCCTCGTCTTTCATGTCTTAATCTCCTTCACTCGCATTACCCAGATTTTACAGGAAACAACTTAAAATGGGAGCTGAAAAAGTTGAGTTTTAAACTGCACGTAATGGAAACTTTTGAATAGCCTTCCACTCAGATATCATCTAAAAATACACCAGAAAAACACATTACCTTGAAGAAAAAATGTCGTCGCATACCTGCGCAATTATATTAATAGTAAGCGAAATTATTTCTTTGAAATTATTGCATGCATTTAAAAAAGATTAAAAATTCACAATTATTCTAATAGCATTCCAATTTATAAAATAAAAACTCTTTCATCTTTTATGATGTCTTTTTATAATTGGTAATTCAATTGCCATTTATATGCAATAACATGAATTTGTAAAATAATATATTTTTGTTTTAAAAACTAACAAGAAACGACATTGCTTTTATTCATAAATAGCTAAAAATATTTCGAAGCCAATTAATAAAATTGTTTCGAAGTATATATTAATATTTCATCCTTAATTTATATTTTCAAAATGGTGTTTGAATTGCCATAAATATTTATCCCCCAACTTAATTTAAAGTGTCTTCGAATTTTATATAATTTAATTATGTAAAATAGCCAAAATTTACATTTGTGAAGAAAATGACGATTAATGATCCACAGCTTCTTTATTTGTATTAAGCACTTCATTTAAAATAAAGAAAGAACCCTGATCTTATTGCTTAAAATTCAAGATGCAGTTGTTTTAAGAGAATATCAATAAATTATTCTAATAAAACTCAGGGTGTTTTTGATATGGTTTCAATTAATTATGCTTTCTCATACGAGGGTAAATTTTTAGCATAGCAAAGTCACCTTTCGAACGATATGCAACCAATTTCAGTCAGCATAAGTTTTCTTTAATGGACATCTTAAATATCAAGTTCTGTTCAAATATACACATTAATCTAACCTTCCCTTAAGTGGCAGAAATCGCGGCATACTAGCGTTAAGTGTGAAGTGATGTGCACCAAAAGTTGATCAGAACTAATTTGTGTGAAGGGGGCAATTACATATAAATTTGTGTAAAATTATGTGCATTAGTTCTTGAGTTAAATATGTCACAAATTTTTATCACAAGCACATGTATGCACAGACATGCAAACACACACACATTTTATAAAAATGGTCAAATAGTATTCTTGACTTTTCAAAAGGTATAAATCCATCAAAAACCGGAAGTCAAAAATTTTTACATATCCAATACTTTCTTATACTGAATATAGAAGAAAGTTACAGCAAAACAAACCGATAAAAAAATTCACAATTATTTTAATATTTTCCCCACGTATATAATATAAATATTATTTTACATTTATAATATGTTTTATAACTGGTAATTTAATTACCTCGACTAGGTAGATAATGGGGTTTAACTAAAAAAAATTTTAATTTGTAAATTTTATTTAAATATATTTTTGCTTCAAAAACAAGCAAGAAAGGATATTATCTTTATTCGTAAATAAGCAGACATTTAGAAGCAAATTAACGAAATTAATCCGAAATTTATATTAATATTTCATTCGTAACTGATTTTCAAAATAAGCATTTCGATTACCTTAAGTATGCAGCCCTCAAAATAACTTAAAACGTTTCCAAATTTTCGGTAATTTAACTTCTTTAAAAAGCCAAAAATTACATTCGTGAACAAATTGCATGTTAATGTTTCACAGCTTCTTTATCTTTCTTGAACACTTTATTCAAAATAAAGAAAGAACCCTAATCTTATTACTTAACACAATAGAAAACGCGGGACGCAGTTGTTTTACGAGAACAGCAATAAATCATTTTAATAAAACGGGAGCATTTCTGTTATGGTTTCAATTAATTATGGAGAAATTCCACTTTCTTTTCAAATAATTTAGTGGATGCCGGATAATTATCTTCAAAAATGATTTTTGGACTTAGTGAATCCAATAAGGAAAGAACTTATAAATTAATATCTTTCGTAAATTATAAATAATAATAATAATAAATTCTTGATATTTTATAAATTATTACTACTTAAATTATTAATAAATAAGTGGTGTTTACTTCTCAACCATTAATACGATTAGATTTTAGTTTAGTTTCTAATTAGCAGGCTACGCCCGCTTTGCTGGTCAAAACATTTAAATGAATTTTCAAAAAAATTCAATAACTGTTTTTTATATCGCTTTATAAATAAAAACTAAAGAATGATTTTTTTTTTTTCATGAATTTCATGGGGATTTTAATTAAAATATATAAATTTCGAATTGAAAAAGCTATTTTATCAAAATTAATTATAGCCTGTAGCACTCAGGGAGAGTGTAGCTTTTGATTAGTGAGATTTTTTTTTTTTTTTTTTTTTTTTTTTTTAATCGGTTCAGTAGCTCCAGAGATTACCCTCTACATACAAACAAACTTTTCACCTTTATAGATTAGTATAGATAACAAAACAATAATTAAGGTAATGCCAGAATACCAGAATGAAGGATAAAAAATTTAGATTTTCACAAAAACCATTTTTAACCTATTTCCATTCACAGGGATCTAACTCACAAACTCTGGATTCGGAGCCCAACACTTTACCATGGGGATTTTAATTAAACTATTGAAATTTCGAATTAAAAATATTTTATCAAAATTAATTATAGCCTATAGCACTCAGGGATAGCGTAGCTTTTGATTAGAGAATTTTTTTTTTTTTTTTTTTTTTTTTTTTTGAAATCGGTTTAGTAGTTCCAAAGATTACCCTCCACATAAAACTTTTCCTCTTTATATAATAGTATAGATACCATAGACATAATTAACATAATGACAGAATGAAAAATAAAAAAAGTTAGATTTTCCCAAAAACCATTTTTAAACTATTTCCCTTCACGGTGATCTAACTCACAAACTCTAGATTCTGGAACCAGACACTTGATCTCGAAGCCACGGTATGCGACAGCTTTTGTTCCAATATTTTATTTATTTATTTATTTATTTTTATTTTTTTCATAGTTTTTGTGAGAATTGTAATTAAAATATTGAAATTAAGAATAAAAAAACGTATTTTAGCCAAATTAATTATAGCCTATAGCACTCAGGGATAGTCTTGCTTTAGATTGGTAAAGAAAAAAAATTAATCTGTTCTTTAATTCTAGAGATTATCCTCCACATACAAGCTAAGTTTCCTCTTCATATATTAATATAAATAAACAGCACAATTTTACTTTTCTTTCATATTCGTCCATGAAAGCATTGGGTTCATAAAAAATGTTTTCTTTTTAAACCAATTTACACGTTTTGAGACCGCCTTTTTACTTCCTTATACAAAGTATAAGGAAGTATAGTAATCCCGATTTGCGAAATGGATTTTGTATTTCACATTGCTCGAAAACGAATGATCGCTGAATGTTGCTAATTTATACGTGTGACTTTCATGATGTCTAGTTGCACACCTGCAAGTGTCATCTTAACACGAGCTCTCGTTTTAGAGATATAAGGGATTTTACACGATTTTTCGTGACGTCTGTATGTGTGTGTGTCTGTGTGTGGGTATGTCGCATAACTCAAAAACGGTTGGACGTAGAAAGTTGCGAATTGGTACATAGGTTTGTTATAACATCTAGTTGTGCACCTCCCTTTTTGGACTTTCTATGATTTTCCGTTTTGGAGATATTTAGGAAAATTAGGTTCATAATGACAAAAATTTGGCCATAATGTATCAAAAAACGGTAATAACTCAAAAACGGTTTAGACAAATCTTGCAATTTAACTGACTTTCCGATTTGCTAGACATTTGAAACTTTCAGAAAAGCTCAGAACACGTTGACAATGCATTTTTTAAATATTTTTAGCCAACTGTTTCCGATACGTGCTGCCTTCAGCAGCGTTTATGCGATTCAACAGAAAATTTATTTAACTAACTTCCCGACTAGCTAGACATTTGAAACTTTCAGATTAGATCAGAACACGGTGGAAATGCATTTTTTAAATACTTTTAGCCAACTGTATAGGGTCCCTGCTGCCTTCGGCAGCGTTACCAGTTCAAATCTTGGAATAGATTTGTAATTAACTTCCCGACTAGCTAGACATTTAAAACTTCCGGAAAAGCTCAAAATACGGTGACAATGCATTTTTAAAATATTTTTGGCCAATTGTTTCGGGTCACTGCTGCCTTCGGCAGCGTTTACATGGTTCAACAGAAAATTTATTTAACTAACTTCCCGACTAGCTAGACATTTGAAACATTCAGAATAGTTCAGAACACGGTGAATATGCATCTTTTTAATACTTTTAGCCAACTGTTTCAGGTCCCTGCTGCCTTCGGCAGCGTTTATATGGTCCAACAAAAAAATTATTTAACTAACTTCCCGACTAGGTAGACATTTGAAACTTTCAGAATAGTTCAGAACATGGTAAAATTCCTTTTTTAAATACTTTTAGCCAATTTTTTCGGGTCCCTGCTGCCTTCGTCAGCGTTACCAGTACAAATCTTGCAATCGGTTTTTAGCTAACTTTCAGAAAACTCAGAACACGGTGATAATTCATTTTTTAAAAATATTTTTAGCCAACTGTTTCGGGTCCAATGTCAATGTTTTTTAACATTATGTATATTTCTAAAAGTGTATAAGGAAGTCATGTGGTGCCCACATCAGATTTTTATCACTGTGTGTGAGAGACTAAAATTTTGTTGCAGTTCTAGCTCAAGGACTAATGCAGAGAATTTCGATACTTTGACATAAATTAGCGTCTATTAACTTTTAGCACAAATCATTCTGCAGGTGAGCTATACTATAACAGTTACTGGCAAATGGTTACTGGAGCCGACATATTGCTGACTCAAATGATGCTGCAGAAGGCAGTGAGGACTCCAACTAAGATTCGTGAGCATATTCGTTCCTTTGTCCGAGAGCGTAGCGCTGCAACGGAAAACGCTGCCGAAGACAATGGAAACTTGAAATGAAGTTTTGAGCGATTTTTTTTCTTATTGATGCAGGAAGACGTTATCGAAGGCAGTAGATATTCCAGCCGGTGATTTAAAGGATTTAAATTGACTTTTTACTTAAAGTTTTTAAATGAAAATAGATAATAATAATAAAGTAATTAATTTAAATTGAAAGTTCATTTAAATGTTGTGACCAGCGAAACGAGTGAAGGAATAAAATCCTTATGAAATTACATATATGATAACCTAGTTTTCCTGGTTGTATCATAAATTTTTAAACTATTGACTGTAAAAATATCTATTTTTAAGAATGTTAAGGACAAAAAAATCACATTAATTTTACCAGAAAGTAAATTTGCAAATTTGATTTTTTATATTCTTATTTTTTATTTTTATTAATTATTCACATCTAAATGAATGTATATATATATATATATATATATTACGTCACAGAAAATTATCCAAACATGGTTTTTGTTGCATAAATAAACGCAATGCCAAATGTATAAAATTACATTAGCAAGAAATTAGGTGGATTTACTCTGAGAGAGAAAAATATGTGTAGTAGGCCTAAAAAAGTTAACACTTCAACAATACAAGATTTTAATTTCTTAATCTGTCCAAACATTTTACAGATAAATATACCGAGATACTGTGATGAATTGGGATGAATAAAAACCTTGTAAGCAAACACCCTAAACGTTTCTGCTTTAACTTTAAACTTGCGCTTACTTTTATTCGCATGATGATGGGTGGTGCTTAAGTAATTCTAATCGAAACAATTGCAGCGTGTTTATTTAGACTTATAAACTATTTTACGTGTCATTATCCGAACACTATCTGTGAAATCTTATTGAATAGCTTTTTGAAAAGTTCATTGCTATAAAATGTATTTATTTATTTATTTTTAAGTGCCATGATGTAATATGCTATATGCTGCTACAAGTTGAAAGTAATGAATTTAAACTTTGGTTAAACCAGATTCACTTTATAAAGATAAATTAACTTAGAAAGTCAAAACTTGCAGTAACATGAATTAGATATTCTTTTATCATAATGGTGACGAAATTTGATATCAAGGCATAAATTTAAATACAAAAAATTTTAATTGTAGTCAAATTAAAGTATTGCTATCTAAATTTTTTTTTTTTTTTTTTTTTTTTTTTTGAAATAACGTGACATAAGTTTGGTAAGGTTAATCCGTTGTTTATCATAAGCTTTGATAATCTGTCGGAGAAATGACGTTGATGGCATCGCTACGGTACTGCCTAAGACTCCTATAGGGAGCTGACGCATCCGCCATTCTTACGCTCAAAGGTTAACATAAGTACATTCTTCTGTTCAGTGTGGATTGCGCGTGATTGTTTTTAAACGTATTTTCAGATAATTGTTTATGTGAAATATGGGTGATTGTGTAGCCGTCAATTGTACAAATTACTCTAGTGACAATTTCGATTGTATAAGTTTTCAGTTGATAGAGCAGAATGGAGAAAATGGATTAAAATGTTGTAGAAGTGTTTCAAAATTCAAGAGCTGAATTTTGCGAAATATTGTTACCTGTTTGATATTAAGGAGCTTTATTTTTAAGATTTAAGTTCTACATTAACATTTTGAAAGACATTTAAATGACTCATTTACAGATTTAATTTTAAAAAATTGTATTTTTGTAACGATGAAAATAATTATTTGGTTATGAAATTTACTAGGGTTGTTGGCGAATTTTTTGACAGTGTTCGCCAATGTTTACTAATCTTTAAACAATGTCAGACGCGAACTGATTTTTTTCTCCATTTAAATTCTAACAGAATTTTGAATTAAAAAAAAATACAAGTATAAAATTATGTATTTAAAATCTTAATACTTAATTTACTTAATTGCGATTTTCATTAACAATGATTTGAAAAAAAAAAAAAAAAAAGAGAGAGAATATTGTTTGTTACTATTCTTTCCATCAATGATAGCTGAATTTTGCGATTATTTTATGATTTCAGTTATCTATATTTTTAGAAAATGAAAATAAATGAATTAATAAAGTTTTTGACTCTTTAAGTAGTAGGTTGTTTGCAATCAAATTTATATACAGATATGTATCGATATATATCTGGATTCAATATTTTGAAAAATGCTAGGTAGGTAGCCAGCAAAAATTTTTAGCAGCGGTATAGATATAATCTCTTAACCATATGAATTAAACAACTTAACCATATGACTTAATCTCTTAACCATATGACTTAAAAAATTTGTTTTTAAAATACTTAAAATAACTAAAGCCCAAACTAAAGGAATAATGCATAATATAGTAATAATAAACAGCATAACGTTAAATATTTTAAGTTATCGACCTACCAGCTGGGGACAGGTTCTATCCTCTAAACTGGTAGATGTGAGGTGCCGGGTTCAATTCCAGGCCGCGCTCGCTTGCCTAGCCATTCGGAGTTTTCCGGGGTTTTCTCCGAAACTTGCGTAAATACGGGCATCAAATTCCAAAATATTTATTTCAAGAAGCTATGATTGACTTTTGTGTGTGGTGCTATTATATGGAATGATATAGACGAAAGTTTTATGATGGCCACAATATGCTAGCTTTTAATTAAGGACGTTTTTTTTTAAGTTGTATAATGTGAAGGTAAAATATGTGATACTATAAGTGATTAAAAGAAAATATTGACATTTTAAATACCAGCCAATGACAGGAATGTTAAATATTTCAAAGAGTGTAATTTCTTACTATAATAATTTAAGTATTATTTATTTATAATGATCACATATAATAAGAATAAATGACAGAAATTTGTTTTATTAATCTAAAATGAGATTAATTATGTAAATTAATTGTTATTTCAAAGACACTGAGATATATTAAAATTTTGATATATTTTCTCTAATAACATTAAAAAGAAAAAAAACTAGTATGTTGTGGCCACCACAAGACTTTCTTCTATATTTTCCTATACATATTCAATCAGTAACAATATTTAAAAAAAAAAAAAAAAAAAAAAAAAAAAAATACAATTTTTTTTCTAAGGGTTTTTTTTTTTGGAGGGGTACTTGTTTTTTTTAAGGGTACTTCCCCCCCAGGGGGGGAAGCGATGCCCCCCCCCCCCATGCACAAAAATTTTTTCCTAGTTACGTACTACTATTATCAATAATTCATATTAATTTTACAATCACAAGTGTAAAATAACTCTTATTATGCACATTTATACGAATTTTTGTCTTATTCTGCCATGTTAAAAATTTAGATAAAATGCTATCACAGCGCCTCCTGTTGAGCTATTGATCCGCAAATATAATCAGCACCAGTTTATGTCGGGGACCAACTAAATACCAAGTCTGGTAAAATTTCGTTTAAAAAAAAAAAAAAAAAAAAAAAAATACGATTTTTTTTCTGTTTTTTTTTTTTTTGTTAAAAGTAAAAAAAATCGATAACTTTGTTTTAAATTATCACAGATTTATGGTTCAACCATTCGTTTTAAAGGTATTGACGAGATCTTTCGAATGATACCCATCTTCAAAATTTAACCCCCCCGGGGGGGTACTTCCCCCCCAGGGGGGGAACCGATGCCCCCCATGCACAATTTTTTTTTCCTAGTTAACTACTACTATTATCAATAATTCATATTAATTTTACAATCACAAGTTTAAAATAACTCTCATTATGCCCATTTATACGGAATTTTGTCCTATAAAATGCGATCACAGCGCCACCTGTTGAGCTATTGATCCCCAAATCTAATGGGCACCAGTTCATGTCAGGGTGCAACTAAATACCAAGTTTGGTTAAATTTCATTCATTGGTTCGTGAGATACAGCGTCCACAAAAAAATGATACAGACACACAGACAGACAGACACACAGACAGACAGACAGACAGACAGACAGACACACAGACAGACATTTTTTAAAAACTATCAATTCGTGTTCAGGACATCCCAAAACGTGTAGATCCGTCAAAAAACGGAGGTCGAAAATTTTCGCGAATCCAATACTTTCTCTATATTACATATAGAAGAAAGTAAAAAGGTGATATGAATATGTAATATTTTAATGGGCCTGCTTATTCTTCATAAATTACTTTTAAACTGTTTAAATTATATCAATGGGGGATGTCTTCATCCCTTCTTTAGTTGTATTATGATTTTTTTTTTTTCATTACTTCTTTTACAAACATTTCAAATTTTGTTGAATAAAAGAATAAATAATGTAATTTTCCATTAATCACCGATTAGCATTCTTGTGATTCTTGAACTCTGTTAGAAAAGTTGCTCTAAATACAGGAATGTTACATTTCACTTTCTTAAAGTAATCTCGAAAATTGACCGACATTATTTAAACCAGTCAAATATTTGCTCCGTAAAAGCAATAACGACTCCAAGCGAGTAACACGTTTTAGTTCTGGTTTCACTGAAGCGTAAAAATGGCCGCCGATGCGTCAGCCTGTATTATAGGAGCTCTAGTACTGCCCTTCCCAGAGAGTACGATGTCATACGAGCGATATTACTCGTGTAGATAGCAGCGGTTACTAGATAGCGTTGTCAGTTGGCCAGCTCTAATGTTACACGGCGTGACGTGACAGGGTTTGTGTTGTGAACGTTTCACAGGCTTCGTTGCTAGGAAGGTGTGATACTGCCATCTATTGTCACAGAGTGAAGATGATAACTCGTTGCGAGTCCCGTTTGTGTGTCCGGATCATCAATTGTAGCAACGCCTGCGTGAGAAGCTGGATTTGATCCCGATACCTGAGTCATAGAAATCCAAAGACGTGCTCTGGACAAAAGGTTAACCTGTTGGTAAGCGGTAAACTTTGAAAATCTGTCTGATAATCGTCCTTACAAGCCAATTAAACCGGCAATGATATAGGTCCCGTGATGCTCACGGCTTAGGAAAAGGGCAACAACAAACGAAAAAAAAAAGGTTTTTTTTTTTTTTTCAATAAAATAAAAAAAGTTACGCAAAAGTCTTATTATCATTATTAATATCATTTAGAGGGTCCCAAGTTTTTGCTTAGTCATTGATGCAGATGGCCATATAATTTAATTCGTATGTTGTATGTACGGGGACAAATTTAAAAAAAAAAAAGGTTACAAGTGTAATAAAAATAATTTTTAACAATATATAAATATTAAAGAAAGGGTTGGTTGGTTGGCTTTTTATGGTGCAAAATCCACAAATGAATATGCCACACCAAATTTTTTAAAAAAAGGCATTAAGTGGCACATTTGCAGATCGCTTCATTACACAAATTACGGCTTATATCTAAATGCAAGACAAACTTGCAAAACTTGAAATTGCTCGAATTAGGTAGAAATCACTTCCTTTACCCATTAATCCAGTTCTCGACAGCTGTATACATATCACTTTCTGATGAGAGCGTTGTGCCAGATATGTGTTCCTTTAATTTTGAAAAAAACAGTGTCACTTGATACCAAATCTGGATAACATAGGCAATGACAGTAAATTATAACTCGAACTTTTCCTGCATTTCTAGATATTGGCAAGTAATATGGACCTGAAGTTGTAATGCAGGAAGATGACATCATTGCTCAACATGGTCCCCCCCCCCCCCCCATTAAAACAGACTCGCATCTTCAAGACAAGACAGACCAGTTTCATAAACGCCTTGCAATTTTAATCGCTTTTAATGAGTCTGAATTTACTTAACCACACAGCTACTGTAAGGCAATTAGCGGTATATTCCCCTCTAGTGAAAAAAAATTCTTCCACAAATGTTCCTTTTAAAATGCTGCTTCTTATAACCTTTCTCTTAGATCAACACTCGTACCATTAATTTTTTTTTTTTTTTTTTTTTTTTTTTTAAAGATTGATATTGATACCCTTTTGATGTGGTGATTTGTCAAACATGCAGGCAAAAATATTTACTTTTTTTCAACAACTTAACTCAACATTAAACTAATCTTGAATAAAGCAGGCAAACTCATTGGAATCTCTAGAAAACTATCTTTATTACTTTCTTCTATATTCAATAGAAGAAAGTATTGGATTCGTAAAAATTTTCGACCTCGGGTTTGTGATGAATTTACACGTTTTGAGAGCTGTAGAACACGATTTGACCATTTTTAGAAAATGTCTGTCTGTCCATTCGTCTGTCTCTCTGTGTGTGTGTGTGACAAAATTTTGTGGCGACTGTATCTCAGGTACTACTGCACAGAATTTCATACAAATTGGTATGTAGTTACACATTGACATAAATTAGTGCCTACCAACTTCACTCTCCCTTTGGGGGAGAATCCAGCTTCGAGGGGAGTAAATTTTCATGATGGGTATCTTTCAAAAGTGTTCGCCAATACCTTTAAAACGAACGATTGAACCATCGATCTGCAATAATTTAAAATAGAGTTATCGTTTTTTTGTTTTGTTTTTTATGTAATATTGAGAATAAAATGAACTTTTTTGGATATTTAGTTTTATACTGCTTCTCTAATATGGAAAGCGTCTGCATTATCATAAAAGAAAATTTTTTTAAAATAATAATTTTAATAAATTATTTTTACTGAGTGAATTTGTATAGGATAATATAGAAGAAAGTCATGTGGTGGTCACAACATACTAGTTTTTGTACTCACATGTGTATTGTTAATTAGGAAATTATTAGACGAATATAAATTTATCTTTAGATTTTGTTATTTATTAGAATTTATAATATGCACGTAACTTAATTTTCTGGGAGGCTATATCCAAAATAAGAAAGAAACTTAATCTTCTTACCTTATACAATACAAAAGGAGCGATGCAGTTGTTTTCAGTTCACAACAATAAATCATTCTAATGAAATAGAAAGCGTTTTCTATCCTAGTTTTCAATTAATTATGAAAATTTCCCTTTCTTTTTGAATTAGTCAGTGTATTATTCTTAGTAATTCTCTTTTAAAAACAATTTCTGAATTAAAGCAAATTTAATATGAGGAGAAAATTTAAATTAATGTACTCCGTATCTTTTAAAAAGAATATAATGAGTCATTTAATGAAAACTCGTCTTAACAAATTCTACTGACACGTTTTGCAAGAAACAGAGCAGTTTATTTCTAATCATTTGTTAACTTAATTATAATAATTAATCTAAATGCATTTTATATTAATAAGCTCTATATTTAACATATTTTTTTCTTATAATTAAATGTATATTAATTTGTTATAAAATTAAATTTTATATTTTATGAATTATTGCGTAATGGAGTTGACAAAACCAAATATTGAGTCATTAAGAGAGCAGTTCCCTTTTTTTTTTTTTTTTTTTTTTTACTTAAAAATGTGAACTGTAATCAGTCAAATGTAAAAAATTTTTATTGTTCGATGACTATATTTGCTACCTTTCCAGTAATTTCATGAATGCGCATTCATAGTATCAACAAACAATTCAACCAAATGCGATTTGAAGTCGTCGTTATTACCGAATTTTTTACCGCTTAAAAAAATTTCGTAGACTTTTAAATAAATACTAATCAGATGGTACGAAGTCTGGACTATACGGGAGATGCGACATTACTTTCCAACAAAACTCCACTTTTTTTTGTGTGTGTGTGTGCTGCTGAGTATGTTACGATTACTTTGCATTTTACCAATTTTGCCCATTTCCCTTTGATTGCTTTCTCGAAATTCATAAGTTGTTAGCAGTATACATCTGAGTTGATCGTTAGCTCGATGTTTTTCTGATGCAATTCAACTTTCAGTACGGCTTGTTCTGGTTCATATGCTTGGACAATGATCTTTTTCATTTAATATTATTGTAGACAATACATTTTTTATCACTATTGATCATTCGTTCCAAAAAGGGTCGATTGCATTACGGTTGAAATGTGTATCACAAATTTTGATACGTTGTGTTATGTAAATTTCTTTCAATTCATGCGGCAGCTAAATATATCTACTTTCTTAGTGAGTCCATGACATCTTACAGGATTTTCAATTGTTGTGTATGATACATTTAACCTTTTTGCAATCTCTGGCACAAAAAAAAAAAAAAAAAAAAAAAAAAAACTAGCTTGTTGTGGCCGCCACATGACTTTCTTCTATATTTTCTTGTAAAAATTTACGTAGTAAAAGTAATTTATTAAAATTTTTATTCATTAAAATTATGTTCCATGATCAGTGCAGACGATTTTCATTCTAGAAAAGTGGTATAACACTAATGATCCAAAGAAAGTATATTTTATTCTGCCTTATATAACATCTTTAAATATATATATATATATATCCCTTCTGTTAAAAATGAAAAACATCGATGTCTTTATTTTTAATCACAGACCAATGGTTCAACCACTGGTTTTAACACTAGAACGCCCGACGGCGTCATTTCGACTCCAAGTTTTATTTAAACACTTGTATCTCTCTGAAATTTTAATTTTACTTACTTTCCTTCCGTGACTTTTATTATTTTTTTAATGTCTATTTATTCTGAAAATTCTAATTTATTTGCTTATTTTGTTAATTAGTTATAAACAAATACCCCTGGAACGCCCGGAGTCGAATCGACTCCAGAGAAAGCAAAATAATATTTTCACGATTCATGACCTTGGGATCCGTATTCTTTGTATTTGTCATAGGTAAAGAGTGTTTTTCATGTCCTTACCTTCTTTCCACTCCTTTCTTGGGTAAAAATTGTTTCTTTTATGCACCTGCTGGAAAGATTGTCTGCTTCTTGCGAAACACATTCATTTAGTTATTTGATCTGCGTTTCGTTTGAAATCGTGCCAGTCTGTTTTCCTTTTTGCTGAGAAATTGCGTTATTTATAATAAAAAGAAAATATTTCAATATGTCGCGTAAAAAAGGTCTTACACCAGAAGAAATAACTGCGCTTTTACGAGAGCTTTCAGAAAATGAATCTGAAGGCGGCGATTTATCCGAATATTTCGTCGGATTCTGATATAAATGAAGAAGATGGCCGACCAAGTGATGAATCTAATAAAGACGAATTTCATATTGCTCATGATGGTACTCAGTGGAAAATAATGCGTGCGAATACGAATCCTCCAGGGAGATATTCGAAGCAAAATGTGATGAGTGAAGTCCCTGGTCCAACTATTTATGGCAAAAAACTCGTAAAAGCTAAAAGTGTT
Source organism: Salticus scenicus (assembly GCA_963930645.1). Lineage (NCBI taxonomy): Eukaryota > Metazoa > Arthropoda > Arachnida > Araneae > Salticidae > Salticus > Salticus scenicus. The sequence goes on from OZ005653.1 coordinate 159,623,455, forward strand.
TTGAGTGCTTGGTCATTATTTATAGACAGAAAATTTTTGCAACAAATAAAAGAATGCACTGAAACAGAGGCAAAACGTGTTCTTCAATCTGATAATTGGACAGTTACGATAGATGAACTTCAAGCATTCATTGAAATTTTATATGCTCGAGGCGTAAGTGGTGCAAAAGGCATTGATATACATTCCTTATGGTCTAATTCATGGGGCTTGAATTTTTGCATTGAAACTATGAATAGAAGTAGGTTTTCGGAAATTCTACGATTTCTTAGGTTTGATGTGAAAGCTAACAGATCTACTCGATTGAAAAAAGATAAATTTGGAATCATATCCGAAATGTGGAACAGATTTGTTGAAAACTGTATTGCCTGTTTCAATCCTGGAGAAAATATAACAATAGATGAACAGTTATTTTCAAGCAAAACTCGTTGTCCTTTTACGCAATTTATACCTTCTAAACCAGATAAATATGGACAGAAATTTTGTCTAGCTGCAGATCTTAAAACAAAATATTTGCAGAATGTTTTCCCTTATTTAGGCAAAAGTGAAGAACGGCCCTCGGACCAACGTTTATCAGAATATGTAGCAATGCCATTGATGGAACCCTTTCTAAATAGAGGAATAAGTGTGACAGTTGATATTTTTTTCACCTCTCTACATTTGGCTAAAACACTGCGGAAGAAAAAAACAAGCATAGTAGGGACTGTAAGCAGAGCCAGGAGAGAATCCAAAATCAATGAAAAATTTACGGGATAAGTTATATGAAACAAAAATTCTAAAACATGAAGAAACGGGTGTCTTACAGTGTACCAAGGCAAGAGAAAGAAAAACGTTACTATTCTGTGCACTCTCCACCCGTCCGTTGACATTGAAAAGAACGAAAAGAAGACACATGAAACCATTAGATATTACAATTTAACAAAATGTGGTGTGGACATTATTGATCATATGGCCAGGAAATACTCTGTAAAAGCTTCCTCAAGAAGATGGCTGTGCATATCTTTTATAATATCTTAGATTTAGCTGCAATAAATGCTTGGATCATTTACAAAGAGATTACCGCAGAAACAAAGCTAAGCAGGCAAGCGTTTATTCAGTTACTAGCAGATGAGTTACGTAAAAATTACATATATCCTAAAAATGAAAAAAAAAAAAAAAAAAAAAAGCCTTCCATGGCGCAGACACTAGAAATAGGAGCCCTCAAGAGACGGAAATGTGAAACAAAACTTTGTAAAGGAAACATGACTTTCAAAGATTGTATAATATGCGGGAAAATGGTTTGTGGAAAATGTTTAGGCTAGACTGAATATACTTGCACAGCCTGTATTCCAGATATTATTCTGTATGTATTTGATTTTATTGGATAATATTTCTATTCGAAATTCTTAAAATTGTACATTTAAATATTTTTCTCTTATTTGTAAAAATGAAAATGCAGTTAAATATATGCTGAAACTCTCTAGTTTAATTATTTAATTATATCTGTGCGTTTGTATATTATTAATCCTTCTAAAATTGGCAGGAGTCGAAACGACTCCGGCGGGCGTTCTAGGGGGAAAAAGGTGGCGGGCGTTCTAGTGTTAAAGGTATTAATGAGCTCTTTCGAAACATACCCATAATGAAAATTTCCCTCCCTCAAGGGGAAGAGCGTTGCTCCTACATGTACATAATTTTTTTCCCAGTTGACTATCACTATTACGAATAATTCTTTTTAATTTAATAATGTTCCTTAAAAAAGATTTCGCTTTATGCACTTTTGTACAAAATTTCGTCTTATACCGCCATGTTAAATATTTAGAAAAAGCACGATTTGGACATTTTTCACCGAAAATTGACAGACATTAATTTATGTTAAGGTGCAACTGCATACCAATTTAAATGAAATTCTAATGCAGTAGTTACCGAGATACAGTTGCCACAAAATTTTGTCACACACACACACAGACAGATAGATAGCCATTTTCTAAAAATGATCAAAGCGTATTATACATCTCTCAAAACGTGTAAATCCATCGAAAACCCGAGGTCGAAAATTTTTACGAATGCAATGCTTTCTTCTATTAAATAAAGAAGAAAGTAATATACATATGTATATATATAATATAACATTGACAGAAAAATAGCAAAACAATTATAATTCTATCTGTTTGTGCAAACCGAAGGTACTCTCTTGCCAACGCAATAGTTAATTTTGTTGTTAAGCGACGGTTTAAGTTAATTATTTCTTCGTGCATTACTTTTTTTAAATGTTGTTTAAAAGAAATTTTTCGTTTTTTTTTTTTTTTTTTAGGACTGAGGGCCTATTAGTCTCAATCTGGGATTTTTGCGTTGTCGATTTCGATAGTTGGACATTTGTCGAAATCTAGAATTTATCGAAAATATAATTGAATAATTTGAAAGCGATGTTATAATTTGAAAAAAGAAGAAAAAAAAAACTTATAGTCCTCCGTCCTAAACTAAATTCTGCTTTTGCCAGAATTTCATCAAAATCTTTTTATTATTATTATTATTATTATTGAAAGAAAAAGAAAAGAAAATTAATAATAATCAGTATCGTTACAAGCGATATCGAAAAAGTTTTTTCTAATAATTTTGAATTAGGAAATAAGAAGTGCGCGTGAAATATTATGAAATAAAAATAAGTAGAAAATTGAATTTAATGATTTAATGTTTTTGTTTTTCGGGGCTGCTCATGCATATAAAAAATGCGTATTAAAACGAGTCGAAGAAGGAAGCGAAATAAGTATTGAGTTATATTACGATAAATACGATATATAATATGATACGATATATTAGACCTATCGTCCAGGGTTAGTAGGCATTTTCGTTGAAAAAAATAGTTTGTTCGTTCGGTGCAACTTGCACATTAGTTCCGTGAGGTACAACTTTCACATTACTTCCTTGAGGTACAACTTTCATTTTAATCCCGTCAGGTACAACTTGCACATTAGTCCCCCTTTTTTTTTTTTTTTTTTTTTTTTTTTTTTTTTTTTTTTTAATATCATTGAACTAAGTCCACGAGCTTAAATATTGTCCATTTATAAATCTTATTTTAATATAAATTCTGAGATAGATTTAAACGTATAATAATAAAAAGATGATAATGATGAAAAGAAACATAATAATAATTTATTAGGAATTTGATCATGCTGTTTTGCAAATAGAATAATTTATTAAATGATTACACAAAGAAATTAAATGTGTCATCAAAAATAAAACATTTTTAAATTTTGAATTTTTACTTTACTTTTCTTTTTTTCTTTCTCTCTTTATTCTCTCTTTTTCTTTTCTTTCTTTCTTTCTTTTTTTTTTTTTTTTTTAAGACTAAATTTTAAGTATTTTACATTTTTAATTATCTCAAAAATATTAAAGGAAAACGAATAATCAAATGATTATGCCGTTTGTCAATTAAATAATTTGTTACATGAAGAATTTATCAATTATTACATGATTACATGCAGAAGATACATCATTTTAAACATTAATTATTTGAAATTTTCGAATTACCGCTCATTTTTATTCATTTATTTAATTATTTTAGTTTTAGTTTTAAGAAACAATGGATTTTAAATATTTTACATTGTTTTTTTTTTTTCTCTCTCTCTTTCTTTTTTTTTTTTAGATGCTTTTTGAAAAATGGTTCCTGATATGTGTGTTTTTTCTTCCCTTATTCAAATACTATATAAATGAAAGATACAAAAGATAAAATCATGCAATGTTGAAAAGCGTTATTGGGTAATTCCTAAGCAATTCTAATACATTTGTTATTCTTTAATAAATAACTAAATAAAAGTTTTGTTATTTACTTTTTCAAAGACAAAAATTCTTGATTACAGTTAATATACTATTATTGAAATTTTCGATTATAGTTTTATGTCAAAGATTTTGTTTTCCAAAATAATTAATTATTTTTCTTTTATAAATGTAAACAGAAAAGAAATGTTCTGCGATTCGCATAGTTTATAGACACTTTCATCTGTACGTACAGTCGGCAGCAAAATTATACAAGCACATATCTACCTTTTTCATATATATATCTATATATATATATATATATATATATATATATATATATATATTAGTTCGATCTCTAATTTTTATCATTAGTTTACTTTTTTACAGACAGCATAAAAACTGAGATCATGACTTGACAAATCTTCACTTCATAAAACCGTAGGGGAGCGTGGGGCTATTTGTAACAGGGGTAAGAAGTAACACGCAATTTACGTAATAGTTTGTATTATTTTTGATTAAATATTCCAGTAAACATATTTCATATTATGACACGCTTTATTTTGTAAGCACAATCAGTGTTCCGCAAAAATGGTTAATGAGAGGTCCTGTACACGTGCTTCAATTTAGCTGGTTAGTGGAAAAAAGCATATTTCGTAAAGTTTGATTAAAAGTATGTTAATTTATGTTTTAAATAAATGTTTATAGCTATTTATTTTGTCTATGTATTAAGTTATAAAATGCATGTTTAAATTTTTGTATAATTCGTTATATTTTTTTTTTCATAAATAACCAAAATGTTCAAAATTATTCGATGGGGCAAGTTGTAACATTCATGTAATTAGACATTCTATTTTAAATTTTAACAAGCAAATTATTTATTCAATGAATTTGTTTTTTCTTGTATTATAATAATGAGAAGTCTAAAAATAATTCTGGAAGAGCTTAACGGCCCTCTTCACTCACCGTCGCCGGAAACCCGAGCCAATGTTATTCTATGGGGAAATTTTCTTTACAAATAACTTATTAACTAATACATATTTTTAAATTCTGTTTGCACATTCAGAAAATTCCCAAATGTTAAATTGACGGACCTTTTTTAAAAATGTATTTTTTTAATTTTTAATATTTTATTTCGAAATTGCAAAATGAAAAAAAAATCACATATTGAAAATTCATATTTTGCAGCTTCAAAATAAAATATAAAAAATTTAAAAAATATTTTTTTAGAAAAGGTGCGTCAGTTTAACAGCTGGGAATTTTCAGAATGTGAAAACAGAATTTAAAAATATGTATTAGTTAATAAGTTATTTGTAAAGAAAAATTTCCCATAGAAAAACATTAGCTTCGGCTTCCGGTGGCGGTGAGTGAAGAGGGCCCTTAAGAGGGTCATATATGATTTGGCTACAGATAAAACCTTCGAGAAAGGTACAAATATTAGAAACCATCACCCGAAAAAAAAGCATTTGAAAAATATTTTGAGAAATAATATAAAAGTAACACAAGCATAAAGAGAAAGAAAAAAATTAAAGAACGAAATAAATAAATAAATAATAAAACGAAAGGATAAAAATATAAATAAATTTATTTTAACTACACGTATAAGTTCTGAATCAAAGGAGCGGTTTTACTTAGCTTCTGAAGATGCCTATAGCCAGGGATCGTAGTCTCTGCCTTTTTTTTTTTTTTTTTTTTCGGACTCTTTCATAAATGAGAAATTTATGTCTTTTTTTCTACCACTATTTTTCTACAATAATTTCTATCCTGTTTAATCATCACATATTACTTTAATAATACAATAAAAATTTCTCTAAGAAATAAAGTGGTAGCGAAACAGGTGGAGTTTTCCCATCCTTGAAAGTGTTCTAAAAAAAATTAAAAAAAAAAAAAAAAGGCGGGAACTATGATCCCTGCCACAGCCTCTCTGAGGCAGAAGAATTTGTATAATGCTTAATTTGCAAAATGTGGGCACAGATTAAATGTGTGAGAGGGGACATGAACAGTATATCTCTGTTTTGTATAAACTTGAGTTCTGACAAAGAGTGAATTCTATACTGATTAGATATTGAATTTCTCTTTATTTTACTATAACTCATTTGATATAATTCATTGTTACTATACCAAGAAGGTATAATTTAATATTAATTGTTAATGACTATGATAGATGAATATGTATGCTATGGAAAACAGCAATTATAAACAGGAAAACGTAAATACATTTCAAATATATTTAATTTTATAAAAACTATTACAACCAGCCCACTCTCCCCTACTTATTTTTAAAAAAGTGGATTTATTATTCTATCCTCATATAAGGAAAAAAAATACAAGATTCAGAAAAATTTTAGGTTTTTGGTATCGATGAAGTTACACGTTTTGAGATTTCCTGAACTCAATGCGACCGTTTCTAGAAAATATCTGTCTAATTGAGTTAGAACACTGTACTTTAGGAACCAATGGACTTAATTTAACTGAACTTGATATTTGGTTGGACCTTGGTTTGAAATGGGGCCGATTAGCTGTTGTGCTATACCACCGAACAAAGGCGCTTCCCCGTTGCAATTCCCTCTCATTTCATGAAAGTCTCAGTATCTACAATGTATCAAACTTAGCGAAATATATAAAGTAAAACTCTGCTAATTCACTTTGAACGCATATCGACAAACAATTGACGCAGCTGTGTTGCAATTCATTTCCATTTACGAGAACTCAATACTTTGCTTTGCAAACAAGTTGTCGAGATTCGACCACTGGGTGATACTAGTAGTAGCTTAGATTTATCTTACGGTGCAGAATTATATTTTTAGTTTCAAGTTTAAATAGGCATTAGTTTAGTACATTGTAAAAGTAGTACAGTTAAAACAACTTTACAGTTTTGAACTTTTTCATAGGCAGTTAAAAGATTAAAGTTAATATACTTTTTTTTCTTGTTTTAATTAATAATTAAAAAAAAAAAAAAAAAAAAAAAAAAACTAATTAAAAAATTCCAGAATTTGGCTTCGAGGTGCATCAAGAAAGGTCAAAACGGACTGTTGCCGCCAGGTTCCTCACAAAGGGCAAAATTTCGATACCAAAAATTTTATATAGTACTTTTTTTAATAGATAAGAATAATTTATCAAGTGCAAAATTAAGTAGTGTTAAAAATAATGGTTCCAAAAATTTCCTTTTGTGTTCCGCAAATTTCGATCACTGCCTAGAGGAATGGCAGCACCTAATTAGCCATCGAGCACTAGTCATCTGGGCCTGAAACCTGAACGCCAACTCCCCTCTAGTTTTCAAACCGTAAAGGAAAAGCCGCCTTACTGAACATATCCTAACACACAGCATATGACTAGCTAATATTTAAGTCTCTCTGCGGCAAATAATAAAAGCATTTTATTTTATTTTATTTATTACATATAGTACATACATATATTGATTTTTGAGATCTTTTAGTTGGATTCAACCGGTAAATTTGACTGATTATATATTTTATACATAAGTTGTGCCTCTAAAAATTTTCTCTGAATATTATGAACATGCGCTTTAAAGGGACTTTATTGTGAGCCGTGAGTTGTTCAATGAGAAATTCTGCAATAAGCTGTTAATTACTGTTCCTAAGAAAACAATGTTTCTGTTGTGACATCTATATAATGCTACTGTCGTGACTTTTATTGTGTGAGTTTGTTTCCGGAGTAATTATCGAATAAATTGCATTCGTCAACTGAATCCTGCCTGCTTATTTACTAACCGCTTACCTCAAACCAAATGCCAGTGCTTGTGGAACAATATGTATAAGAAAATGGTTGTGAGGGGAAATCATATGATATCCGCATATCACATCAATTTTTATTTTGTTATTTTTATTTTTTTCTTATCCATAATATATGATAGAGAAAGTATTGTTTTGGGATCAAATTTTCGAATTCAGTTTTTGTTATATTTGCACATTTTAAGCATGTTTTTAGCAGTTGGTCAGTATGTCTGCCCATGTCCCTGTTATCAGCATACCTGAAGAACAAATAGCAGCAGGTAATTCAAGCTCGGTATTCTAAATCTGTATCATATAGGCATGCTACACTAAACTTTTCGTTGAGATCAAGCAAACGATTCCTGTACAGGGACATCCAAGAGAAACCAAATGCATTACGTCTGTGGGCGAAATTGTAGGTAAGTAGAGTTTAATGTATATAAACTGCTCTAAACCAAATGAAATGAAAACATAATGAGTAACTAAATGCGTAAAATCATGTTTTATGTAGAATATGGTATGAAAATTATTCACCATCCTTTTACACGCCTACACTAAAAAATGGAACAGAGTGGGACAGTACTTGTAAATTAGTGGCAGTGCATTTAAGATTGTGCTGTGTGTTAGTAATATAGGATTATATTTAAATGCGCAAAGTGGTGTGTATATAATTTTTAGAAGGTATACAGGGCTACCAATAATTAAGCTAGTACGACATTCTTTTTTATTGAGTATTATTAGTAGAAGTGCTTTACTATAATATTTTACCATATCCAAGAAAACTGCTCAGGAATTAAAATTAATTCCTCATAAGGTAAATAAGTAAAAAAAATTTAGCTAAATATTCAATTCTTGTTTTTGTATAATTACACGTTTTGAAGTTCCCTGAATACTGAAGTCAAGTTTTTGACATTTCATCATTTCTTATGTCTCTAATCAGAGTAACTTAAAAACAAATGATTTCAGGCAATTCAAAAATTGTGTTCGATTAATTAGACTTTGAATTATACAAGAATAATAGCAATTGGAATGAATAATAAATCTATCAAAACTAAACTTTATTTTTACATGCATAAGATTAAATTAAATCTGACTCACTTTCGCTTGAATGAAGAAAACCACATATCAAGAAAAAGATGACTCCGAATTAATTATCAAGTTGAATTTAATTACAGTTTTTTGCATTCAGAATATTGATGAAACAAATAGAATGTCATCGTTTTACATTATTCTTATATCGACATGATTGCAACATAGTTTCAAATCGACTACGAATGAATACATATGTTTTAATTAAATAAAGAATATCCAAAAACAATTTAAAAAAAAGGGATGAAAGTTCTTGTCTTTCGAATTACGGGACTGTCTGCTTCTGATGAACTGGCGCCAGCATATCCGCTGCGGTCGATTCAACATGCTGCGCAGTTAGGGGAGCAGGATTTAAAGTGCATGGAAGAGGGATAACTTGAGACACCGGTCGAATCAGATTTCTATTAGATGGGGTCTGAACTTCGACAACTATAGTGATGCTGTCGGGTCCGAGAATCAGTCTGATGATTCTAGCTAAGTTCCAGTAAAGTGGCTGTGCTTGTTTATTCTTCAAGATAACTAGTTGACTAGGATAGAAGCTATAGGATTTTTTTGTTTTCTTTGCTCGTTTTGGCCGCTGGATGAGGTTCTGGTGATATTGGGTGGTCTACCGTTTCCAGAAGGTATCTTTCAGTTGCATTAGAAGCTTATACCTGGAAAAAAGACTAAGAGAATTGGATATTAATGAGGTTTCTGGCAGATCTAATAACGCAGATCCAATCAATAAGTGCCCATGTGTCAAAGCTGCTAAATCGTTGGGATCATTGGATAATTCTGTTAGCGGTCTAGAGTTTATCTCACTGCCTCGATCTGACATAAAAGTGTCTAAAGCTCTTTGAAAGTTAAATGGCGCTTTGTGTTACCTTTACTAAATGAATTTTTGCCAGTTTGATGAACAACTCCCATAACCGCCCAAAATTTGGAGCATACAGGGGAATGAAATGCCAGGCAATTCTTTTGTGAGACATAAAATTTTGTAATTCGACTTCTTTGAGTAAGGTGAAACACTGGTTGAGATAAGAATAGGCTCCTACAAAATTTCGCCCATTATCAGACTATATGTCGGATGGGTAACTCCGTCTGTCTATGAATCACTGTAATGCTGCAAGAAATGCCTCTGTAGAAAGGCTAGAGACATAGTCAAGATGTACTGCCTTTGTGGCCATACAAATGAACAATGCAATAAACAAATTAAAACTAGCGAAATCTATGTCACTTTTAGAAATGGTTGGATAGGGGTCATTTTGACTGAGGGTAAATCCCCCATCTCTTGAACTGTGAGCTTAGCTGACAGTCGGAAACAGATTAGGCATTGTCTCAACACTGATTTAACAGTGGATCGTACGTGAGGGATCCAAAATCTTTTTCTAATAAGAGTTAAGACTAAGTTTGGACCAACGTGGCCACTTAAGTTGTGATAATGTTTTATGACTAATGAGGTTAGATGCTGGGATTTAGGTAACAAAATTTGATGTTTTTTCATGGAATTGCAAGGATGGATGATTCCGCAAGCGTCCTCCAACACGAATAATATCCGATTCAGCGATAAAGGGATAAAATGTTGTGGGAAGGTTTTAATGGTTCGCCTTTATTCAGTAAAGCCATTTCTTTCTCAAATTCGGCCTTTTGGATAATTTTTACTATACATATTTCAGCTTTTTCTAGCTCTAAGGCCTTTAAAGGACCACTTTCTTTTGACTTGGTTTTGAGATTATGAATAAATCGCAGCACATACGCTATAGTTCTTAAAAGTTTAAGATAGTTAGAAAATTTTTTAACATGAGGTAAAAAATCGTTGTTACTAACAAGGGAAGATTTAGAGTTTGATTCCGTTGGAATGTCAATGGTTTGTTCCTGAAATGCAACCGTATATAAGATGTGGATGTTGGATGTTTCAAAATTATAAAGCCATTTTGGGCCTTTCACCAATCACCTTTGGCTTTAATTTTAAATGGTGATAATCTTCGCGTGGCACAATCGGCAGGGTTATCTTTGCCTGGAATATATCTCCAGAACTCTATGCTGGTAAGATCTCTTACTTTATTTGCTCTGTGAGCTACAAATTGATAACCTTTATTTGGAAGATTATTAATCCAGTTTAATGTAACGGACGACTCACAATAATAACAGGTTGAATGAATAAATTTAATTGAATTTTTTATAGTGGTAATTAGTTCTGCTAATAGTAAGGCTCGGTATAATTCCAACTTTGGCAGAGTAATTTCTTTTACGGGTGCGACTCTTGTTTTTGACGCAATTAAAGATATATGGATTGTATTTGTGATGATCTTTAAATAGGCTACTGCAGCATACGCCTACAGAGAGGCATCACAAAAGCCATGGATCTCAACTATAATGTCAGTAGCATTTAATCCTAAATAGCGGGGAATTGACATAGATTTAAATTCCTGCATTTTATTATAAAAAAATATTCCACTTCTGTAAAATTTCCGGATGGATCGGCTCATCCCTTGTTGTTTTTTGTTTTCATTGTAAAAGTAATTTTAGAATTATCGATGACGGTGAAATAATCCGTAGGGGATCGTAGATTTGAGCAATTACGGAGAGCAGTTGTCTTTTGGTTTGAATGTTCTCGTCAGCTACTGTTCTAACCTGAACAGTGTCTTCACTTAAATTCTAGAACATCCCTAGAATTCATTGATTTATTTTTTCCTTTTTGTCAAGAAAATGTATTGCGCAATCAGCTCTTCCTTCATCAGTGATTTCGGAGAGAACTTCTGGATGGCTACAAGTCCATTTCCTAAGTGGAAATCTACTTGCCTGCATTAGAGCCTGTAGCTCCATTATTCTATATTTTGTTGATTCAATCGATTCTGCCCCCGCTAATAAGTCATTGATATAAAAATGTTCCTTGGTATTTTTTTTTGCTAACGGGAAATTTATCTTTTCATCCTCACCTAATTGTTTAAGCGTGCGTAACGCTAAATAGGGCACAAGATGTGCCGTAGATGAAAGTGTTTAATTCATTGACAGAGGAATCTCTCAATACAATTCTTTGATATTTCCTATCTTCATCTACTATTAGAATTTGCCTATACATTTTAGTAATATCGGTATTGAAAGCTACAGTGTAGGATCGAAATTTCAATAAATAGTCAACAGTGACTGTAATTTAGCAAACACCACATATAATTTGGTTGTTTCACTATTTTCAATTACGACCTCATGATGCGGTAAATAATAATGTAGAGTCTGATTAATTTGGTCTTGATTCAATTTTGTCATATGATTTAATATTATATATTCATTCATGAAGTTAGAATAGGCTATATTTAACTGTTTATATTTTTTGTTAATTTTCAATCGAAAAAAATCTTGAAATAGCACCTAACAGACTGTCACCGGGTGACTTATCTGGAAGACTTGTTATATCTTCCTTGATCAATTCTTTTTGTTGTTGTTAGAAACAATTGTTTCACGGGATCATTTTCTTTAGGTTTAATTTCCAAATTAGGAATAGATTCAGTATCGAAGAATTTATTTAAAGTATTGTTTAAATCTTCCTCGATAGTAGTGCGACACACTAAAGTTAAATTTGTAAGCTTAAATCTATCAAATCGTCCTGAAAGGATGAATTCCAATTTAGTATAAAATGCTGTAGCAAAATGTCCACAGGACCACTCACATAAAATAGGGTACCCGCCAAAAAAAAAAAAAAAAAAAAAAAAAAAAGAACTCAGAGGGCTTTAAAACCCTCGCATATGCTGATGACTTCTCTGTGATTCTCTCGGGTTTAACGAGAAAAGTTCTGGAGGAACAGGCCCAGGCTGCCCTCTCCCTCTTCAGCTCCCTATTAATAGAATCAGATCTAACACTCTCACCCTCGAAAACTCAAGACTCCTTAAACGGAACCCAGTGATGAGGATCGATGGCGTCAGTGTCCGTCATGTTTCACAACTAAAAATATTGGGAATCACAATAGATAGAAACCTAAACTGGCTGGCACACATACAAGACCTAATGATAAAAACTTCTAAAATCTTCCACAATTCAGCAAAAATGGCAGGGAAGAGGTGGGGTATATCCACCTTCTTCCTAAAAACCTGGTATAAAATAGTAATAGAAAAGATCCTAACCTACGGCGCTGGCATTTGGGGGGGCAACCTCACCAAAGCAGCGTCGAATAAACTTAATACAGAGAATGTTTTTTAGAGGTTTTCAAATTCTAGAGGTTACAAAACAATCTCTACTGATGCCCTCACAGTCATCACTGGTATTCCACATACTCACCTCCAATTAAAATACAACTTTAACAAAACTAACGTCCTGCAATTAAATAATTTCATTCTCACAGACACTCTCCTCCCTAATATTCATGTCCTACAGCTTTCTAACAGCTGGCAAATATACCCAGCACAGGATGCTGCTTCCCTTTTCATAAATTGTGCAAAAAACAGCTTCTCCCCATCTGCTCAACTGGCGATCTACACTGATGGCTCCAAAACCGATTATGGAGTGGGAGCTGCACTCTGCGTTTTAAACAATAACAAAGTTCTCCATCAGTGGGCAGGCAGGCTCGCAGACCACAATTCGGTCTTCCAGGATGAGCTCTTTGCCATCCTGAAGGCAGTTCAGTGGTCAGAAAATAACTCTCCAGATTACAATCAAATCTCAATCTTCAGTGACAGCTTCTCGAGCCTGCAGGCCATAGCTCGCCACAAGAGCAGACACCCACAAGTAATTGAAATTAAAATAAAGCTCTCAAAATTAAAATCTAAAATCTCCCTGGCACACGTTTCTGCCCATAAGAGGGTCGTAGGAAATGAACTAGCGGATTCTCTTGCAAAATCAGCAACAGAATCTAGTGACATAGCCTATTCACTCCCAGCTCCCCCTTCCTACATAAAATATCACCTAAATCAAAAACTAATTAATGACTGGCAGAGTCTCTGGAGTGTGTCTCCAAAAGGGAGATACACTCACGAGCTAATACCAAATGTCTCACTCAATATTTGGGACCTCTCCCCGGATATCTCTGCCTTTCTGTCAGGTCATGGCCCCTTCCCCAAATACCTTCACAGATTTGGCGATAACATATTTTATTAATAAATTATGTTAGCTCATGCTGCTTGTGTGTGCCATGTTAGATTGAAATCTGTAAGAAGAAAGACTTTTTTAAAATATTAATTATCACTTTTTAATTGGGATAGTTCTGGGACTAATTCATAAATTGTTATTCCTTCCAACATGAGTCTACACGTAATTTGCGTATTAGAAGAGCTTTAAGACTCTTATTTAGAGTTTAACGAATCTAAAGTGTTTAGCTTTCTTTAACTTTTTTTCTTTGTTTTTCTTTTATTTTATTTCCTATTGTACGTTTTTATTTTTTATTTTTTTTTTTTTTTTCTAGTGTGCAAACTATTTCTTCTTTATCTAAAATTACAGTCTTCCGAAAATAAAAAATTGAAGATAAAAACCCTGGTATATATATTCTGGAGAAAATTCAGGAAATAAAGGAAATAAATAAAATAAAGCATACAAAACATGCCGCAACTAAATAAATTCAACTGAAAAATCCATAGTTCAAAACAAATCTGGGAAAATAACAACTTATCCTAAAAGATGCAGTAGAAAAGAAAGTTTTCCTCAAAAACAGTTTTGGCTTCACTACTCTCAGTATACATTGGTTTGTGTATAAAAACTTTAAGAAGATGAAGAATATAGAACTAAAAGAATAAGTACATTATAAAAATATTCTCGTATTCAGTGAAAAAAACTTCTGGTATTAGATGTTATAACCTGTGGTAATTATTTAAGACATTTTAATGACTGATATGCATTTCCATAGTATTTTATGATATTGCAACAAATTTTATAAATGAAATATCATGTTTGTTTTCTTTAGAAAGGGGCAAAATGAATAGTAAATTAGTTTAAGAATGGGATAACAATTTATTGGTGTTTACATTCGTCCACATATCTTCGCTTTCATGACAAACATGCGTAACTCAAAATTGGTAACTTTTCAGATACAAACGTCAGTCTCAAATATAACTGGGTAAGGAATTGAGTACTAGATAAGGAATTGAGTTACGCCACTTTGACATGTTATAAGTACCACCTTGGGCCTTTAAAATAAATGGCTTAGATCAAAATTGCAATTTTTTTGAGTTACTCATTAATCGAAATCGTTTTTTTTTTTTTTTTTTTTTTTTTTTTTTTTTTTTCATGCCTTTGTCATGACTTGGTTGGTTGGTTGGTTGACATTTTATGACGCAAGACCTTTTTTCATGAGGACTTCGATATCTTAACAAGCTTAATTTATAAATATAAACAAGCTTATTTTATATATTGATAAACTGAAATTAACAATCTTGTTTTTTAAACTGTGCACCACTTAAGGCCTTCTTACGATTTCCCCGTGTCTAGTCACCAAATCCCATGTAAGTCTATGGCGAAATTTGTTTATACAATTACTTATTACAGTCGGCTGCAAAATTATTCGAGCACTAGCAATAATCCTTGCCAAAAAAAAGTACACTTAATACAGCTTTGTTAAATAAATCCTTGTCGAGTCATGTTCTTAATCAGTCTAAGAACATGATTCGACAAGGATTTACTTAGCAAAACAGTCTTAAGTGTACTTTTTAAATATAGGAATTATTGGCTAGTGCTCGAATAATTTTGCAGCCGACTGTACTTAATTGATATTTCTAAATTCCATTTTCACTTTAGAAAATGCACAACCATTAAACTAGTACCCGTTTTCTAAAAATTGAATTTTTTTTTTAATTTAATACTTCATTTTACAACTAAAATATGAGAAAAATGCTCTAAGTTAATTTTACGCATTTTTTTCAAATTTTCAAATTTCAAAAAATAAATATTTGGAAAACGAGTACTAATTTAACAGTTGTGTATTTTCAGAATGTGAAATGGAATTTAAAACTAACAATTAAGTAAAGTGTAATTCTATAAACAATTTTTCTATAGAATAACATGGGCTTTGGCTGACCTTGATAATCGGTGACGTATCCCCTTAAATAATAGTGCAAAAAAATATATGTTACAAAATCATCGAAAAGTCGCAATGGTGCCAAAGAAGTGTTTGTTCACTGAAATAAAATGCTATTACCAAAAAACAACAATATCTGTAAATTTTTTCGTGTTGGTATTCAACTGAGAAGTGTTCGACTTTTTCTACCAAAATTCAGTTAGGTAGAAAAAATGTTTGCTATGAGCATGTGCCGTAGCATAATTTCCTTATCTGTCATCTCTCTCCACAGAGGATCTCTAACATCAAGCGAATTAAAGTCGCCAGCTTAAGATTTAACAACAAAGTCTTAAAATAGTATACACAAAACATAAGACCTCAACAATATTTATGCTCGATGATGTTTAAAGTATCTTTTAAGAATACGTATTATTTCAATTAATAAATCAATAACAAAAAATATTAAGCATAAATCAGTCAAGAATTTTGCACAGACGCTTTATATATGCAAACAAAGTACATTATACAGAAGCAGATACGAAATTTCATTTATAAGCGTGAAATTTTACAACGAAAACTTAAAATATCCATAAAATAGAAACTAACACTGAATGAATTTTCTTTCAGTGATTTAAAACAGTCTCTTGTCTAATAAATATTTTGAAGTTTAGAAATTTATTCAAAATAAAATGAAATTATACTTTAAAAACAGAGTATAAATTTTATGATTATGAGAAGAAAATTTGTTCGGAGTTCAAAGATTTGAAAACATTCCATAAATTTTACGACCGTGTTGGGAAATATTCAACCTCCATCATAAATTCAAATGGTTTTCTTTCAGAATACATTAAACAGGACTGTTCAAGATTTTAATATTTGTACGAAATAAATGAATATTTATTTTAATAGAAACAATTCACTTAAAAATATGGTTAACTTCATATAAAATTTTGTTCATATGACAAGATTTAAAAATATCTTCCTACTTAAATTCTTTAACACCATTTTTTTTTTAGATCTATATGCATCTGTCTTTAGCTCTAGAAGCGCATGCTTGTAACTCAAAAAAGAAAAAAAAAAGTCGGGTGTAGGGGCACAAGAAATAGCTTACGAAAATTTATAAAACTTTATTTTATTTTAACTTTGATATGAATTTTAGCTTATTAGTGTTTATTTATGAGATGCATAATTTAATTTTTTATATATTTTTTACTGTTCACGTTTAATTAACTGTATTTATTTTTATTTTGAAAAAAAAAATTTTTTTTTTCAACAATTAAATTATAGTTAATATTTAAATGGCTAATTTTAAAGGTATTACGAAATTATTATTTTCCTATCTGCCCACCCAAAACTACACCGAGAACAGTACAAAAGTATTTGAAAATGAAAAGTAAAAAAATATATAAAACAAAATGAAGAAGTAGAAAACAGCTGGAGAGCGAAGAGATGTGGAAAACATCAATTAAACAGTAGAATAAGAGGCGTTTTCAAAGACAAGCAAACATAAAAAAGCTCTTAAAAAACTTTAATTGAAGAGTAGTAAAATAAATAGCTCATTCGCGAATGTTTTCCCAGTTGTAATAGCTTCGTAAAGTGACTTCTAAGAAGTCAAAATGCTTTTCAATATTGAAGCAGTTTCAAAAACAGACGTACGCTTCAACACTTCTTAAATTTAATTCCCATCTGTTTACAAATCGTCTCGAAATGGTAGACAAATTTGCTTTTAACTAGATTTTGTTTCTGCGTTTCCTGAAAGTAAGATGTTAAGAAAAAATACAGAAAATAAATAAGCTTGTTCTTAGTACTATGAAAAAGCCTGTGTATGTGTGCTATCACGTTTTAACATATAGAAATTGACCCAGATCTACCAAAATTTGTACACACTTATATTTTTACAAGATCTGATCCTGTACAAAGCTTGATTTACGATTTTTTTTTTTTTTTTGAGCTCTTTTACGTTTTCTAAAATCAGTGGAAAATGATACCACATTATCGTCTTAATTATCAAAAATTATTGCCTTAACTAATTAAAGGTATCAATTCATTTTCTTCATTTATCAAACGTTATTAGTAAATCTATGTTCTCAGAAAATTCGCCCAGACTAATCCCTTGGAGGAAGACCTGACTTTACACAGAATGTTTCAATAGAGACAATGTAAGTTAGCATATTTTAAAATGACATCATATAACATGTACCAAATATTATATACATGTGTAGTCGTTTGAGTACAAATTACATTTTTTTCTTTTACAAAGATCTAATTTTCTGGTTTTATCGATACTTAGAATTTTTAGATATGTTTTTGAACTATGTCGGCCATTTTCATCTCTGTATTACTTCCATTACCTGACTAGACTACCGTATGTAATCAAAATATTGTATTCAATCAAAACATTTGAAATAGAGTTTTTACCTGATTTACATGTTATATGGTCTGGTGAGTCTTAAAACAAAAATGAAATTGAGTGTGTGCGTTTGCGTGTGTGGAATCTCCGTAATATCATATCGATGCAGATCTGTTTTACAAATGTGTCAGCCAAATGGCTTTAACAATATCCTGCAAATTTGACTTATAAATACCGTTTTGGATTTCGTTACGTATGAATTTTTTAGTTGCTGCTTGAAAACTGATTGAAGTAGTGGCTGAGAATCTCATATCATGATCTTGACAGTTTATAAGAAAATCAGTTTTAACAATTTTTCCCAAATTTGCTACATAAATATCCTTTCAGAGGCCTACTCGTATCTTACTACATAAAAATTAGTAGTTGTTTTAAATTGGTAAACCAATTTTAACCCTTGAATGCATTAATTTTTATTGTTAATAAATAACATTTGAAATCAACCGGTAAATGGGTGTAGTTAATTGAAAAAATACAAAAAAATACAAAAAAAAAAAAAACATTTTTTTCAAAAAACATATTGATGTATTTCTACATCATTCAAAAAAACCTACATTTTTCTTGCATAAATTTATCAGTACATGCAAAATTATATACCATATTATTCTTTACTCTTACTTTATTTCTATTCAAAAAAAAAAAAAAAAACGGTTGTTTTTACTACTTTTTATATAAATGAAATTGCGCGGAAATGAAATTGTACTCAGATAGCGCGCCTAGAATGAAAGTTGTCACAGATAAAGAAATAAACTGTCAAAGATTCTAGTTACATTTGGAAACGATAAGGGAGTTCTGGTAAAATTAAAAGATAAATAAATAAAAAACACTATGCGAAGTAATAGTGTGTGTGTGAAAATAGATTATGAATATTTGAAAATTTTCATCTCTTCCAAAAGTGAAATATATATTTTTTTCTCTAAAATTTTTCTTAGTGTTAAAACTTTCATTTCTTTACAGAATGTCTTTGCCACAATAAATTTTTATTTTATGCTTTTTAGGGCTTCACAATAAAAAGGTTCTAATGTTAAAAAATATTTTTTTACTTAATTTTTTTGTGTTCTGTTAAATGTATAATTTACATACTCTGTAAGTCATTTTGTTATCAGAATCTAATATCTGTGGTTGTATTTGTACTTCAGAAATATTCCTTGAAAAAAGAAGATTCTTAATTGAATGAATGTATCATTGTGATGAAATCCAAAAATTCCGAGCAACATCTTTTTAAAAATCGGGCCGATGTAGCTCGGTTGGTAGAGCGTCGATCTCGTAATTGAATAGCTGTTTCGATACTCAAACCGGACTACGATCATTGTGAACAGTAATAATGACTTGTGCATGCTTCATAAAATATAATACTTATAATAGTTACCAATAAAGTTCTGAGGATAATAATTGCGATGGCATGTCTCCGGATAAATTAGTGGTGAATCCCAGGTCATCGTCAGTTGCCCATTGCATAATTGTTGTACGATATTAATCCCATTCAACCTCATACTCAACATTTTTAAAATCATGTAATGATGGAATTATATGCATTATGTTGAAGAAAAAATGCATGAACCCAGAAAAAATTCCTGCCCAGCCTTAAACTCGACATGTGTGTTGTGTTCGACTGGATGAACAGATGATTAAACAGTGCAAAGGATATTCTCTTCAACAGGTGGTAAACCACCCGTGGTACCTGCCAGCAATACAAGCAGATAATCGTTGGAGTGAAGCAACTGTTGAATGAGTTCGATAATATTCCGACATAGCTGAAATATCCTATACAGCATGTCTTGAAATTGTTCGATTAGTGAAAGATCTGAAGACCTAGTAAGCACATATTAAAATATTTATGTGTTTATTTGTTTTTTACATATATATCCGACTTATATACTCGACCCCAAGTACGCTTTTAATTCTTCGTCGAGACGAAGAGAGATAGCACAGGACAGAATTACAACATGAAGAACTTGTAAGTAACAGCTATTGAACATAACCGACATTTCGAATCGAACCAACAGGGCCAGAGTTCACAGATTATCGTCTGAGATTCGGGCTGGCTCTTGTCCTCTCGCCCGTCGAGGCCCCTAGTAGGCACCTACTAGGGAACAGCACGCTATGAACATTATTGTTAGAACAGATACATATATACCCAGCTAAAAAAAAGTCTTAAAAAAACTATTAAAAATGAAGAAAAAATGCAAATAATGTGAAGGTATTTGGGACAATCCCAGTTTAAAAAGTCTTCAAAAAAAGCTATTAAAATGAGCAAAACTGCAGAAAACTGCATATATTTTGAACAATAATATGTTTAAGGGGATAACTATTTATGCGGGGGGGGGGAGAGAAGTTACCAGCAAATTTTTGCTTTTCCAAATAGCTTCAACTTATCTGCAGTTTCTTTTCATTTTTTATAGTTTATTTTTTATTTTTTTATTTTTTTATTTATTTTTATTTTTTTATTTTATTTTTTTTGTTTAAAGACTTTTTAAAGCTGGGATTGTTCCAAATACCTCCACATTATCTACATTTTCTTTTCATTTTTTATAGTTTTTTTTTTTTTTTTTTTTTTTTTTAGATTTTTTTTAGCTGGGTAGTTCTGCGTTGTCTTGCTTCAAACAGAATCTGTCTAGGTAAAAAGATAAGCACATTCCACAAAATTTCATTGACGTACCAGCAAGTGAAAAGAGTACATTGTAGCAGGCAGTATTAATCTTTATAATAATAAAATACATTATGAAGCGTATTTCACTTTGTTGCAAACAGTCAGTCGGAAAAATTTATCATAATAAATAGTGCGTTATAATCTAGATAGTTTAATGAATGAAAAATTAGTCTTTATCTCGTTAAATTTTTTCATCGTGTTTTCAAAAAAAGGATTTTTTTTTTTATATTTATTTTTATTTTTATTTTTTTATTTATTTATTTATTTATTTATTTATTTTATTTTTTTATTATTATTATTATTATATTTTATTTATTTATTTATTTTTTTTTTAGAGGAGGGGGCGGAGCACATTTTAAATACCAGGTCATTTAGAATTTACCTTAACCTCTTCAGATCCGAGAAAAAGCTGAAAATTGTTTTTAAGTAATTCTAGTACATTTTGATTAAATATCAATATTAAAAGGGAAAAAAGAGAAAAAGTTATTTCTCAAAAATTTTAATTAGCTTAATTAAGCGGTTTCCAAATGCAAACGGATACCTCAGGACTATATGCTGATAAAGGTGCGTACAGATTTAATTTTAAAATGCATGTACAGTCGGCAGCAAAATTATTCGAGCGCTAGCAATAATTCCTATGTAAAAAAAAAATAGTACACTTAATACTGTTTTGTTAAATAAATCCTTGTCGAATCATGTTCTTAGTCTAAAATCATGATTCGACAAAGATTTATTTAACAAAACAGTATTAGGTGTACTTTTTTTTCTTTTACAGGAATTATTGCTAGTGCTCGAATAATTTTGCTACCTACTGTAATACAAAAGAAAAAAACCATTTATTACTAAATTCATAAAAACAGTTCCTATTTTGAAGGCATGAGTAGATGTCATATTTTATGCACGAGATTTTCCCTTACATCCGGGTTGCGACATTTCATTTAATTTGATAATTTTACATGCTCAAGGAAATGTCCGTTTCTATCGTATCTTGCATCATTTGCTCCTAAAGGCATGAACTTCTGTACCTTCTGTGGTGTTTTTCTTCTTCATCTCATGTTATTGAATTTTCCTTTTTAGTAGACTTTCAGCTATGAAGAGCATAGCCTGATTAAGGGGGAAGCACACATTATCTCCGCTCTCACCGGAATATTTTTACAATTATTTGTTACTTCATGTCATAGAAATTCTACGCTTTGACGAGGAAATATTTTTTATAAAAAATGAACAATGTAAAACAATCCAATTTACTCACCGTTATTAGACACCAGAATTCTTTTAAAATAATTTTTAATGAGAATTTTCTGTTTATTATAGGAGGAAAGTATTTGTTAAACAATAACGGTGTAAGTATAAATAATGTGTGCTTCCCCCTTAATCAGGGTCTGATGAAGAGCTTGAAATTAATGAGCTTCAGCGCATCTTTTTGAGGAATTTTATTTTTATTTTATTTTTATTTTATTTTTAATGCCGAATACCTAAAATCCATGCGTTACATATTGCCATATCTAAGAAATAGGCAAACACACGTATTGACCATTTACTTCTTTGAATAGCTATTCTATAGTAAGATATCAATCTGTCCATGAGGTCTACTTATCCCATTTTTCTATTGTACGACTTGATTACGTTCATTTACATCAATTTTTTTTTCTTGTTTTTTTTAGATCACCTTTATATTTTTATTCAGGATCAACATCGAACGCACTGGACAATAAAACAACAGACTTCCTATCCTTTCATTTTGTTAGGTAAGTTTTACCAACTTGACGAGTCCGAAAATCCGATGAACCTCTTTCCATATCTCTGTCTTTAGAAAAACTTCCTGCGACACGCTCTGTGCGATTGAACATTGTTGTACCAATCATATAAATGTAAAGATTTTTGGTTCTCAAGTAATTTAGGATTGCCAATCCTGCAAAGTATCTGTCAGTAGACAAATGAGTTGGTGTTGATGTTGAAATGGAACTTACAAATTGCTTAACTAAAGCTCCTCCTAAATCAAAATATTTCATATCACTATATACCACAGTATTTTTTTCAATGTAAATAAGGAAGTCTAAAACAAGACATGAAGCAAGCGCAAAATTCTTCAAACCACAGGGTTTGGCTTAGAAGGTCCATACTGTCTCATTGGACATCTGTCACTAAAGAGCACACACATTTGCTCATCTATTGATAAGTACCGTGTACGTCGACGACTCAAGGTTCAAGCAGTAATTTCTGAAACTGTGGAAAATTGGCCTTTGTTGATCTTCTATTAGAATACTTTTGTCTACAAAATGTAAGATGTTTCTAAGTTTAAAATAACTGTTACAAGTCATACACTGTGTAATTATTGGAACATCAGAAGTTTTAGACCAATACGAACGTACTTGTGGAACATGCATGATGTTCATGATGATGTGAGAACATCAACAAATATCTTTAATTCTTTTACATCTATTTTAGTATACCATTCACCCTTTTTTTAGAAAGCATAATATCAGTTTGTTCCGTGCACAAATTCTAAAAATCATCTGGAAAATATTTGTAGAAGAGATAAGGACTCTTGGAGATAAGGACACTCCACAAAATCTGCCTCATCTTGGTCTATAGGCACGTCTAAATTAATAAAAACTGAAATATATGATCTTCTGAAAGATTTTAACAGTAAACAAGAAAAAGAATTTCTTAAAATAACTTAATCTGAAAAAAAAAAAAAAAAAAGGTGACAAGTTTCAATAAACTGAGTATACTAAACTATATAAAATATAATTTTGGAAAAATGACTCCTCTTAAGACCAAATTAATACCCTTCGCTTTCTTTTTCTACTGTTTGTCTTTGGAGGTGCAACTTTTTTTTTTTCCTCACTCTGTTGAGGTATCTCGATGTCTTTTGTATTTTTAGATTCACAGTCATCATTATCACTATCAAATAAATTTTCCGCATCATCAAAATCAGGATCATCTATATCTGATAATTCCCATCACTCTGAGCAAGCAACGCTATGATTTTGTCGTCAGTTAGATACTGCACTGGAAAAAATACATCTAAAACGTTGTTTCAGATTCCAAAGTAGTTATTCAGGTACTTGTAATTGCAAACAAAATATTTTCAACAAAATACAATCTAAAATTTTTTTAATTGCCTCTAGTATAATATTTGTATAGCTCTTACTATAAAATAACGTCTAAAACGTTTAAATTTAGTTTATTTTATTAAAAAATATAAAGATACTTATCTTTTTGCCTACGAGTCGTTGTTTTTTGCTTTTCCGCCATTTTACTTTATGATAAAGGTAATCGCTTCACGGTATAGTGTTGCTATCTATTGAAAAACTATTAAAACAATATTTCACCAATCGTGTACCGTGGATTTGAATGCTAGTAAACGTAATATTTTCTTGTTATATGCATTTCATCCAATTGGGTATCCATGGGTCCTAAGAGGATCATCTGTTCTCTAAATAAAAAATACATTTCAATTACATTTTACTACTATTTTTGATGGCTTTTAAGTTATTTGTGTCTCATTTGGACACTTTATTTCCATTGGCATGAGAAAATGACAAACTCTTACAAAATAACAAGAAACATGATTAACATGGAAAAAAATACAGTAAGAGAAAAAAGTCAATGTCTCATGAGCTGGTGTTTGGCACCCCAATATCTCTTCACCTTGCAGTCCCCTTGGAGAGCCGAACATCCCGATAAATGGTTCCTGTCCATAACTTCATCTTTCCCACAGAGTGGGCAATTTGGGCTGACAAAAATATCAAAACGATAAAGGTGGGCCGTCAGACAGTCATGATCCACCGCAAGTCTAAGTTCCGCCACAGCTTTTTCGCGGGGTTTATCAGAAACACCCTGCTCTAAGTTGTTCCTCCAACGTCTTGAAGAAACAAGAGAAGTGAGCAATGCCTTCAAGTTTTGTCTCATTAGCTTTTTATGTAAAGTTTAGTGGAATGGAAGGACTTTTAAGTATTTGGCTGCTAAACAATTTGGGTTCTCTTCTTAGCCAACATTCGTTGCCGAAAATATCACAATGTCCCGGAATCCACTGGAGTGTTATTTGTCACCCCTCTATTTTCAGACTCTCCAGGAGAGCCCGACAATCTAGGATAGTCTTTCATTTGGACATAAGTAGCTTATTTTGATCTCATAAATCATCTTGTCTTTTGTATTTCGGCGACCGGCTGGATTTGATTCTGGGACCTCAGGCATAAAAATCAAACGACGTACTTCTGGAAAAAGGGTTAACCCATTGTTCATTGGTAAGATCTGATAATTTATTCTGAGAAATGGTGTCCGCTACACTTTTCCTATCCAGCGAGTACCTTGTACGAGTATGAGCGTTTTCTTCTTCTTCGATATTGGATTTTTTTTGTTTATTTGAATGGTACTTTCATCTACTGTCCCAGGTTAAAGTTCTTGTTGGTAGTTGCATTTTTTTTTCACATCCGGGTCACTAATTTAGCGACCGGCTGGATTTCATCCTGGTACCTCAGGCATAAAAATCAAATGATGCACCTCTGGACAAAAGGTTAACCCGCTGTTCATCGGTAAGATCTGATAAACTATCCTGAGATATGGTGTCCACTGCAATATCCCCTTTATTTTATCTGCTAAAAATCTGCATCAAATATATGAATTGAAACATAAAATTATTTTCAAAATATAACTTACTGATTAAACAAAGTAATACCCAAATATGTTTATAACATATTGTTAAATTACAATAATAAAAAATTGTGGGGGGGAATTTTAATTAACATATATAATTTAATTAACATACTCAAATGAAGTTGTAAAAGATTTCAAAATCAAAAATAATGTATGTTATTTTACAGTTAAACTGTTTAATTGGCATGCTGCAAAATATCATGTAACGTTATCTCATATAATTATAAAAATTGACTAACTGTTATTTTATGCTAAAACTTAGAAATTAAAGTTTAATTATTAATTATAACTATTTTTCATTAAGGATATTTGAACTCGTTTATGCACATTAAACTTAAGAAATCTTCTCATATCCATGCTATTTTACCATGTTTTTATTAACTTCTACTCTTGTTTGTTTGTCCGGTATAAATCTTGCTATCGAATTTTAACTAACTTCCCTACTAGCTAGACATTTGAAACTTTCACAGTAGCTCAGAACCCGGTGACAACACAAAACTTCTAAGTCCGATTTTCGAACTTTTGATTAGTTTTCTTATAATTAATTAAAATATGAAAATAATAACATCCTAATAGAGTTAAAATAGCCGTTAAAATATTATCTATAATTTAATTGTTTCCAAAAAAAAAAAAAAAAATACGAGTTCATTTTCTTTCGACATAAAAATAAATACTACATTTAATTAAACGTGAACGTTAAAAAATTATAAAAAGTAAAATTATGCATCTCACAAAAATTGACGTCACTATCACTTTAAAAAATTTATGCACATTGGTAAGAGAATCAGAAAATCTTCATAAGAAATTTTAAAACAAAGAATATAAAAAGTTTTTTTTAATTATAATAATTATTATTATTCCCTTTTTTTTTTTATGTAGATAAAAGTACATAAATAATCTGGTGTGTCACTCACGCGACTTTCTCTTATCCTGAAATTTAATACTATAAATACAGGTTGCAGATTAAGAGGTAAGATAACGAGAACTGTCATGTAAACCTACGCTAAACAATTCAAATTAGGCTTCAGAAGAGTTTTATACCATAATTAGTTCTGTGTGAGGGGGGCTACCGCCCCCCTCAACCCCCCGTTTCATTAATGCACCTACATTTATATAGAATTTAATTCGGTTATTAAAAAATAATTCTGTTTTTAAAAAATAATTTATTAAAATTATTATTTAAAAAAATTATTTTTTATGATAATGCAGACGATTTCTATATTAGAGAGGTAATGTAACACTAAATATCCAAAAAAAAGTCCATTTTACTCTCAATATTAAAAAAAAATATATATATATATATATACCATTTTTTTTTTTTTCTAAGTTTTTTTTTTTTTTTTCGTTAAAATTTAAAAAAATCTATAACTTTGTTTTAAATTAACACAGATTTATAGTTCAACCATTCGTTTTAAAGGTATTCGCAAGCTCTTCTGAATGATACCCATCATGAAAATTTACTCCCCTCGAGGGGGGACTTCCCCCCCCAGGGGGGAGGCGAGGCTCCTACATACACAAAAAAATTTTCCCAGTTAACTATCTCTATTACAAAAAATATATGTTCGTTTCATTTGGTTTAGTGCAGTCTATAGACGTTAAACTCTACTTACCTGCAATTTCCCCCATAGACGTAATGTATTAGAATTCTCTTGATTGTCCCTGTACACGAACCATTTGCTTGATCTTAACGAAAAGCTTACTGTAGCATCCCTATATGATACACATTTAGAATACCAAGTTTGAACTTTTTGCCATAATTTGTTTTTGAGATATGCTGATAACAGACAGACAAACACACAGACACACAGATTATTTGCTAAAAACATGATTTTCGTATTCAGGGGACCTCAAAACGTGTAAATACTATAACAAAATCTCGCGTTCGAAAATTTGACCCAAAAACAATACTTTCTCTACCTTATGGGTAAGAGAAAGTAAAAAAGCACATTTGACTGTTTAATAACCGGTTTATCAGACTTGTTAAGAAAATACAGTATCCTAATATACAAGAAAAAATTAAGCTTGGGCGTTACGCATTAATAAATCATTGAGAGAGAAAAATTGTATCTTTATTTCAATTTATTATAGAATTTTACTTATTTCTTTTAAAGAAATCCAGCGTGTGTGCGATGAAAATCATCAATTATTAAAAATATTTCTTCGTTTGCACGTCAGCTAATTTCAAGAGCTTTGTGAGGATTTAAATTATTAACTTTTGTTAAATAAAGAAAAAAATAAGCCGCTTAGCATAAATTCGCAGAATTTATCTCATCTGAAAGAATTACATAATTAACTGAGTTAAATATTCTTATAACTAACTTGCTTAATTACATTAGTATCCTTTTTAAAAGAACTCTATTTTTACAAATTTTCATATTTTTCGAAACTCTGAATTAAAAATAGTTTTACTCTGAAATTGGTAATAAGAATTAAAGGAAATAATGATGACTAATAATAACTGAGTAATAACCACTAATAACTAATGAGTATGTTTGCAGTTACTCTACTTTATACGTTCAAAAGTTTATACTTATTTATCATATACCAAAAGGAAAACAGTGGAGCTCAGTTTTTGCGTACTATGACTCATCAGACACAGACAGGAACCTACAGCTAAAGTGTATTCTAAATCACTACGAATACATCCACGTCTGAATTGGAGGTGGTAAGCCAGAACGTTAACCATTCCACCACCAGACTGACGATAAACAAGCAAACAACAACAACAAAAATGATTTTAATGTATTGAACGTCAAAAGTCAAAAAGAAAAATGCAAACAGCTGTGTCAATTGCACTGAATATATTGTTATCGGTGCATAAAACAGGCAAAGATTGTGTGCTACTGTATATCTAAGGAAACCTGATTCTATGCATGTTTTATCAGACAATACAGTTGAAGCGATTTTGAATACTTAGCCAACAGAAATTTGTGAAAAGTGTGCTGTGAAAACTGATTCCATTTCCATGCATAAGATCCCATTCTGGTTCTTTTTATATAGGTACCAGCAAATATTATTCCAGATTTTAACTCTTTACGGCGCACTGTCCTCGCTGCGAGGACGCAATTATTAAGTTCCAACAGCAAAAACTCATCACGGAAATTTTTTAGTGACATTTTACTTGTATAACATAGCAGGAAAGGTCGTCAATTTCTTTTATTTTAATTTTGTTCGTGAATTCCGGTGGCAGTGTAATTTAAATGTTCCCAATTACCTTGCGCCGCAAACGGTTAATGCACTGATGATGGTATTTTCGAGGCTTCATTTTTGATTTTCGGCATTCTATACGTTGAAATCTTTTTTTTTTTTTTTTTCTTTTAGTTCGATTATCAAACGCTAAATCTTATATATACATATATATAACTCCAATTATTTATTATTCCAATATTATCTACCAAAATGTGCAATTTCTTCGTTTTAGTGGAATACTCTAGAAGCAAATAATTCAAATTTAAAATTAAAATTTAGTATCACCGAAACAACGCAAAATATTTTTCTGAAATAATGATATCATTATTTGACATGTTATCAAAAATATGTTATATAAATTTCAAGTGATACATTTATTTTTTTAATTCCAATTTTTATTGTTTTTCATAATTGAACTAATAACCGACCCTTAACCATTTTGAATAGCTTATAAAGTAATACTCCATAATAATCAAACTGCAGTCATGAGGTCACAAAATATCTGGATTTATATCGATATAAAAAGTACGTTATGGCAAATTGGGAATTGCGAATATTAATTTATAAAAATAACTCTCAGTACGTAGAATAATAACAATCCAGCACACTACTAAATTATAAATCAATAAATAATAAACTGTTAGGTTTAATAATTTCTGATTCTTTTTTTTTTTTTTTCCGTTTCTTTTACTTTTTTTATGTCAAAAGTGTCTAAATAATTTTTAGACTTTTTACATGTAAAAACCAATTCTTGAAAAAGGTATAATTTACATCATTAACTCTTTTCCTTTGTTCAAATTGCAAAGTATTGCAAAACACGTTAAAATAGTTTACTGAAATTTTACTACATGTTTTGCATTTTTCAAAAAATTGCTATTATTACACAGGATTATGCTCCAAAATGTCTAAAACGCTGCCTCACTAACACGCACTTTTTGAATCAAGACAATTACCCTTTTTTACAAAACAATAATTTATAAAAACAGCCTTAAAAATTACTAGCGATACAATGCAATTTAAAATCGACGCGTCAAATATTCTTTCCATTCATTTCCACCACACTTTTTTTTTTTTTTAATATAAATTCAACACGATATATATATATATATATATATATATATGTCGTATTATTAAATTTTAATATCAGTGAATATACGTCAGTATAAATATGTGATATTTACACTGGTATATAAATATCATATATTTATATATTTATATTTATATTTAAAAAATACTACCATATATAAAAAATACATATGCTAAAAAGTATAATACCATATGTAAAAAAAAAAAAAAAAAAAAAAAAAAAAAAAAAAAAAACAATAAATAAATAAATAAACTGCCATTTTTCAAAGATTTTAAAAACGGAAGGAGGCCGCTCACCCCTATGCAGCAATTTTGAGCGATTTTAACCTCCAGAAAGGGGCTCAGACGGCAGTTGTCTCCCTACACTGTAGAATTTTAAAGGATCTTGTTTTTATAGATTAAGCTTTCCCCGTTCTTTATTGCATAAACAAAACAATATATATATATATATATATATATATATATAAATAATAGATATCGTAATAAGATTAAATCATAAAATTCAGCTATTAATAGAACTAAGACAATAACAGCACACTAAAATATAGAACTGAATTTAACACAGAGGAAAGAATTACACAAAAAGTTGCAATGTAGATTAAGAACCAATGAGTTAGGATAGTAACTTAAAATACTTACGCCTACCAGAATGATAATAAAAATGACCATTAAGCTTATGAGAGTGAAAACGATTAATAAATAATAAATCACAGAAATATTTGGATGTAAATGCTTAAACGTAGAAACATACTTATCAAGGGGTGCATGCTTCATAAAGCTTAAAGAGCCGCAACGATTTCGTACAACGATATTGCTAATCATAGCAATTAATATCGTTTCACACCCCGATCGATGCAGCAAAACCAAAAAGAATTAGAAATAATTGAAATATTAAATTAAAACAAAGATTAAAAAAAGATTAAATTTAATCTTAATGGAAACCAAAATGAACACATGAATGAAGCAAAGCAACCACATGTATAACAATTAACTCTAACAGGAGAAAAGGATGATGCCAAAACTTAAATTGAAGTAAAATAAAATTTCGAGAGATATCGATTAATCGAAGAAACTTCAGAGCATTTTCATTAAAGATAAATTACACAGAGTTAAAATTAAATGATAATTTTAAAATAGATTTTATATCTAATTAATTTTAAAACTAGTAGAGTTGAATTAAATCGTACCATATTCATTAATAATGTATCATTAAAGTTAAAGACAGAAGAATAAAATCATAAGACAGAGTGCAAGCGCCATCTATCGGTGAGCTATAATAACATTAAGTCAGTAAAATTATTTCAGGAGAAGAATCCAATACAATAAGGGAAATTAAGATGTAGTGACTGAAAGATTAAGGTAATTAGAAGTATTGACTGCAAGATTAAGATAATTTTTAGCGCCATTTAAGTAATTAGAAGAATTGAACTTTTGTGATTAACCCAAAACTAAATAATCTTGAAATCATAGTATTAAATGTTAAGTTTTAATCAGACACAATTACAAGCAATAATGCCAAAGAGTACACATATAAGGATAAGCATTATAGGGCAGTCATTAATAATTAAAATTATAATTTAAAAGATTTTTTTTTTCCAAATAATATAAGATCTTATTTTTGTTATGCATATAGATTGATTGTTCAAACTTAACAATGGAAGCCTCAAGTAGCCAGATGTACAAAATTAAATTTAAGGATAAAAGATTTCAAAATACATAGTATCAACCAGAAATATAAGCATGTAACTATGAGTAATCCCCCCCCACACTTTTTTTTTTAAATTAATTTTATTCAGCAACAAACCCACCCAACCAACCAGCCAAACAACACCACCCTACCTCCTTAATCAAACATCTAACCACCCATCCACCAGTTTTTTTTTTTTTTTTTTTTTTTTTTTAATTAAACCTTAGTAGTTTTTTTTTTTTTGTGTGTGTTAGACAAAGACCCTTTATGATAAACAAGTGAATAAATAAATTTTTTAGGATAACCCATTTTTGTAGCAACATTAATTATGTGAGAGATATTTTTGTTTTTAAACCTAACAGAACAAAGATTATGTATACGAAAGAGGTGATTGAGTAGGATATTTCTGTAAACAGAGATATGAAGACAAGAAGTAAAGTGAGTAAATAAATTTACTTTGAAACTGAAATCTTGTCTTTTGTCATACAGATCAGTATAAATTTGACTACCATCAAGTTTGATTTTTAAATCCAAGAAATTTATACAGTTATTGTTGAGAAGATTATGAGTTAAGGTAAGGTGAGAAGGATATTCAAATTCAAATAAATTAGGGGAAAAATTATTGACATAAAAAATTATAATGTCATCAATGTATCGGTAAAAATAGACATTTTTAATACATAATCCCTGTTCATAATGGTAAAGGTATAAGTCAGCTAACATACTCGAGCTGCATCCTCCTTGTGGAATACCGACCTTTTGAATATAGATCTTATTACAGTGTAGAATGTAATTGTTATGAATAATAAAATTTAAAAGTGTCTTAAATGATGCTGCCGAAAAGCATTTTGGTAAAGAGATTTGACTTTTAAATTTTTCAAAAAGGTTAAAGATGATATTATGAAGATCCGTTAAATTAATATTATTAAACAGGTCAGCAAAATCATAAGTCATGATATCAGTCACATTATTCATAGATAAGACATTGGCTTTAAGTTGATAACTATTTTTAAGGCAAAAGAAGTTTTTTGATCTACTGATTAAGTCATAGATTTGTTTGAGAATATCAAGGAGAATTTTGTTAGCGTTATTGTTGTAAGTATTACACCCTACAGTGACAGTTCTAAATTTAATAGGATTCTTGTGAAATTTAGGGATAAGTACAATATAGGGATATTTAAAATTATTATATGGTAGCTTTAGCAATTTATAAAAGCAGTGAATTTTGCGGTTATTGATTTTAAGATCATGATTTGTAAGATGAATGTTAGTACTATTAGATATAGATGAACTGAGTAAAGAAAAATAATAATGTTTACATATTATAGCATAATTATTAGGAGATTTATCTACATAAGTAATAACAAAGTTTTGTTGCAATTCTTTGATAGATTTAAAGAGATTTGATTTATTGTAATGTGTGAGATTTGATTTTTGTTGAATTAATTCATCTTTAAGTTTTTAAATCACTAAAAATTTCCATTGATTGAAATATTCAATAGGTTTATTATAAGAGATGGAGAGTTTATAAATAAACAAATCAATATCATATGAAAACTGTTGTATAATCTGTGAAATATTAGTTTTTGAAGGGAGTCGATATTTAGTACCATATTCCATAAATTTCTTTAAATTAGAGTCATTAATAATATTAAGATCACCAGTGATAATATGTGCATGATCTCTGTCAACATATTTTACATAAGAGGGATGAGCACAACTACAAGTCACATGAGAAGATAAATTAGACTTAGAGACTGAATTATAGTTAAAAAGCAGACGACCAAGCGTAATAGGATATTTAAAGGTACGAGAAATATGAATGTCTTTAATTGGAAACATGCATGTTTTATCATTAAGAATGGATGATATATTAATGCTATTAAATATTTGATTAGAATAATTTAGAATAAGCTGTGAATTAGATTGGATTTTGTGAGGTTTTTTAGAGATATTTAAATTGAAGAGTTTTATTCTGTATAATATTAAATCATAGAAAATATCAGAAAAATGTTGATTATAGGATAGGTTTTTAAATACACTTAAGTAAATGGACAAATACTTTTTTTTAATAGCAAATATAAACTTTCTAATATAAATCCAATCATAATGGTTAAGATAATTTGACTGTAAGGCTAGAATATTCTTATAATGAGATTTTTTGATATTAAACCATTAGCAGATTTATTTGATTGTTTACCTCTTTTTGAACGAGAAGTTTTCTGGTTGACACTATGATTAAGAACAGAGTATACAGGGGAGTAATCATGAAGGGATTAATGTTAGTATAAACCTTAACAACCCTATTGAAATATTCATGATTCAGACCATATGGATAAATTGTATTAAAGTATTTCATGTAGTGAGATTCATAGAAAAGGCGCTCACTTTTATTTTTTTGAATCCGAAGAATTTCAATAGTACATGAGCAGAAATTATGTAAATTAAAATGTCTTAGCTCAATAGTTGATTTATTGTTAAGGACAGGTGATGATAACTTTTTGGAGTCTGAGCGATGTTGATTAATTCTAAGATGTAAAGGGGTGGAAGTTTCACCTACATACTGCATTTTACACATACCACAGCTTAATTTGTATATTACATTATAAACCTGACAGAAAGGAACCAATTTTAAATCATTATAAATTTGGGACTGTAAAGCATTAGGGCAAGTTTTGCAACGAGAAGAATCACACTTTCTGAATTTAAGATTGGAAGGAGGAGAGTATAGGTAGCTTGATATCGATCCAGGAATATCCCTATCAATATTCCTGTACCGGGCACAATACTGAGGATGACCAAAGCATTTCTTGCCAGGCACTACTAATTTACTGAGAACATTCATAATAAAGGAGTGGTTTTATAGATAATAAGAAAATCAATTGTAATTTGCAAGTATACATTAAAACTATCATTTAGAATATCAATAAATAAAAATTTTAATTTGCAAGAATACATTATAAATATCATTTAGAATATCAATAAATAAAAAAAAAAATTTTTCTTGAATAAGTAACGAGATATCAAAATTGAAAATTTAAATTTAAAATTAAAATTGATAAATATATATATATATATATATATATATATATATATATATTTTTTAATAATAAATAGTTATATAATAAAATAGAAAATTAAAGTGTCTGGAATATTAATCTTTAATCATGGTCATCAACCTATACATATCCACCAACATATTGAAAATCACAAATTGAATATTAACCTTTCTAGATTATAATAAGCATACATTAATAAAAATTAACCATTCATTTAATCTGGGATAATTACATAATTAAATATACACAATATTTACAAAAAGTTCCAATCCAAAGTATAATTCAACCCGAAGCATTATGATTATAAACCCCACAATCAAATTCATAGGACTAAAATTGAATAAGTTGACGATAGAAAAACTATAATGGACAAAGTGAATAATAAATGCTCATGATATCAAAATTCATCCACATGTAACTTTAGAAAATTATGCTTAAACACTTTTAATTTTAATAATAAAAGTCAAAACTTATTGAAAAACATACAAACTACTAAAGGAATATCCCAATTTGAACTTAAATAAAACAGTTCCACATAAAAGAGCCATTAAATGCATAGATCCACAAACAGCAAAATCAAGGTATGATTAACAATTGAAATGATACAACTCAGATAAAGCGCCATTGCAGCTATAATCAAAGTGCATGTAAACTTTTTAAATTACTGATGGTAAGCCAGATTGGCAAACATATGTATATATATAATAATATATACATTAAATCATAAACAAGATTTTAAATAAATGAAAAAACTGTTTATATTAAACAAAATACATTTAAATTAAATGCGCATAAGCAGCAGATGGAATTTAAATGCAAAGATAAATAATAGATATCGTAATAAGATTAAATCATAAAATTCAGCTATTAATAGAACTAAGACAATAACAGCACACTAAAATATAGAACTGAATTTAACACAGAGGAAAGAATTACACAAAAAGTTGCAATGTAGATTAAGAACCAATGAGTTAGGATAGTAACTTAAAATACTTACGCCTACCAGAATGATAATAAAAATGACCATTAAGCTTATGAGAGTGAAAACGATTAATAAATAATAAATCACAGAAATATTTGGATGTAAATGCTTAAACGTAGAAACATACTTATCAAGGGGTGCATGCTTCATAAAGCTTAAAGAGCCGCAACGATTTCGTACAACGATATTGCTAATCATAGCAATTAATATCGTTTCACACCCCGATCGATGCAGCAAAACCAAAAAGAATTAGAAATAATTGAAATATTAAATTAAAACAAAGATTAAAAAAAGATTAAATTTAATCTTAATGGAAACCAAAATGAACACATGAATGAAGCAAAGCAACCACATGTATAACAATTAACTCTAACAGGAGAAAAGGATGATGCCAAAACTTAAATTGAAGTAAAATAAAATCTCGACAGATATCGATTAATCGAAGAAACTTCAGAGCATTTTCATTAAAGTTAAATTACACAGAGTTAAAATTAAATGATAATGTTAAAATAGATTTTATATCTAATTAATTTTAAAACTAGTAGAGTTGAATTAAATCGTACCATATTCATTAATAATATATCATTAAAGTTAAAGACAGAAGAATAAAATCATAAGACAGAGTGCAAGCGCCATCTATCGGTGAGCTATAATAACATTAAGTCAGTAAAATTATTTCAGGAGAAGAATCCAATGCAATAAGGGAAATTAAGATGTAGTGACTGAAAGATTAAGGTAATTAGAAGTATTGACTGCAAGATTAAGATAATTTTTAGCGCCATTTAAGTAATTAGAAGAATTGAACTTTTGTGATTAACCCAAAACTAAATAATCTTGAAATCATAGTATTAAATGTTAAGTTTTAATCAGACACAATTACAAGCAATAATGCCAAAGAGTACACATATAAGGATAAGCATTATAGGGCAGTCATTAATAATTAAAATTATAATTTAAAAGATTTTTTTTTTCCAAATAATATAAGATCTTATTTTTGTTATGCATATAGATTGATTGTTCAAACTTAACAATGGAAGCCTCAAGTAGCCAGATGTACAAAATTAAATTTAAGGATAAAAGATTTCAAAATACATAGTATCAACCAGAAATATAAGCATGTAACTATGAGTAATCCCCCCCACACTTTTTTTTTTAATTAATTTTATTCAGCAACAAACCCACCCAACCAACCAGCCAAACAACACCACCCTACCTCCTTAATCAAACATCTGCCCACCCATCCACCAGTTTTTTTTTTTTTTTTTTTTTTTTTTTTTTTAATTAAACCTTAGTAGTTTTTTTTTTTTTTTTTTTTTGTGTTAGACAAAGACCCTTTATGATAAACAAGTGAATAAATAAATTTTTTAGGATAACCCATTTTTGTAGCAACATTAATTATGTGAGAGATATTTTTGTTTTTAAACCTAACAGAACAAAGATTATGTATACGAAAGAGGTGATTGAGTAGGATATTTCTGTAAACAGAGATATGAAGACAAGAAGTAAAGTGAGTAAATAAATTTACTTTGAAACTGAAATCTTGTCTTTTGTCATACAGATCAGTATAAATTTGACTACCATCAAGTTTGATTTTTAAATCCAAGAAATTTATACAGTTATTGTTGAGAAGATTATGAGTAAAGGTAAGGTGAGAAGGATATTCAAATTTAAATAAATTAGGGGAAAAATTATTGACATAAAAAATTATAATGTCATCAATGTATCGGTAAAAATAGACATTTTTAATACATAATCCCTGTTCATAATGGTAAAGGTATAGGTCAGCTAACATACTCGAGCTGCATCCTCCTTGTGGAATACCGACCTTTTGAATATAGATCTTATTACAGTGTAGAATGTAATTGTTATGAATAATAAAATTTAAAAGTGTCTTAAATGATGCTGCCGAAAAGCATTTTGGTAAAGAGATTTGACTTTTAAATTTTTCAAAAAGGTTAAAGATGATATGATGAAGATCCGTTAAATTAATATTATTAAACAGGTCAGCAAAATCATAAGTCATGATATCAGTCACATTATTCATAGATAAGACATTGGCTTTAAGTTGATAACTATTTTTAAGGCAAAAGAAGTTTTTTGATCTACTGATTAAGTCATAGATTTGTTTGAGAATATCAAGGAGAATTTTGTTAGCGTTATTGTTGTAAGTATTACACCCTACAGTGACAGTTCTAAATTTAATAGGATTTTTGTGAAATTTAGGGATAAGTACAATATAAGGATATTTAAAATTATTATATGGTAGCTTTAGCAATTTATAAAAGCAGTGAATTTTGCGGTTATTGATTTTAAGATCATGATTTGTAAGATGAAAGTTAGTACTATTAGATATAGATGAACTGAGTAAAGAAAGATAATAATGTTTACATATTATAGCATAATTATTAGGAGATTTATCTACATAAGTAATAACAAAGTTTTGTTGCAATTCTTTGATAGATTTAAAGAGATTTGATTTATTGTAATGTGTGAGATTTGATTTTTGTTGAATTAATTCATCTTTAAGTTTTGAAATCACTAAAAATTTCCATTGATTGAAATATTCAATAGGTTTATTATAAGAGATGGAGAGTTTATAAATAAACAAATCAATATCATATGAAAACTGTTGTATAATCTGTGAAATATTAGTTTTTGAAGGGAGTCGATATTTAGTACCATATTCCATAAATTTCTTTAAATTAGAGTCATTAATAATATTAAGATCACCAGTGATAATATGTGCATGATCTCTGTCAACATATTTTACATAAGAGGGATGAGCACAACTACAAGTCACATGAGAAGATAAATTAGACTTAGAGACTGAATTATAGTTAAAAAGCAGACGACCAAGCGTAATAGGATATTTAAAGGTACGAGAAATATGAATGTCTTTAATTGGAAACATGCATGTTTTATCATTAAGAATGGATGATATATTAATGCTATTAAATATTTGATTAGAATAATTTAGAATAAGCTGTGAATTAGATTGGATTTTGTGAGGTTTTTTAGAGATATTTAAATTGAAGAGTTTTATTCTGTATAATATTAAATCATAGAAAATATCAGAAAAATGTTGATTATAGGATAGGTTTTTAAATACACTTAAGTAAATGGACAAATACTTTTTTTTGATAGCAAATATAAACTTTCTAATATAAATCCAATCATAATGGTTAAGATAATTTGACTGTAAGGCTAGAATATTCTTAATAATGAGATTTTTTGATATTAAACCATTAGCAGATTTATTTGATTGTTTACCTCTTTTTGAACGAGAAGTTTTCTGGTTGACACTATGATTAAGAACAGAGTATACAGGGGAGTAATCATGAAGGGGATTAATGTTAGTATAAACCTTAACAACCCTATTGAAATATTCATGATTCAGACCATATGGATAAATTGTATTAAAGTATTTCATGTAGTGAGATTCATAGAAAAGGCGCTCACTTTTATTTTTTTGAATCCGAAGAATTTCAATAGTACATGAGCAGAAATTATGTAAATTAAAATGTCTTAGCTCAATAGTTGATTTATTGTTAAGGACAGGTGATGATAACTTTTTTGGAGTCTGAGCGATGTTGATTAATTCTAAGATGTAAAGGGGTGGAAGTTTCACCTACATACTGCATTTTACACATACCACAGCTTAATTTGTATATTACATTATAAACCTGACAGAAAGGAACCAATTTTAAATCATTATAAATTTGGGACTGTAAAGCATTAGGGCAAGTTTTGCAACGAGAAGAATCACACTTTCTGAATTTAAGATTGGAAGGAGGAGAGTATAGGTAGCTTGATATCGATCCAGGAATATCCCTATCAATATTCCTGTACCGGGCACAATACTGAGGATGACCAAAGCATTTCTTGCCAGGCACTACTAATTTACTGAGAACATTCATAATAAAGGAGTGGTTTTATAGATAATAAGAAAATCAATTGTAATTTGCAAGTATACATTAAAACTATCATTTAGAATATCAATAAATAAAAATTTTAATTTGCAAGAATACATTATAAGTATCATTTAGAATATCAATAAATAAAAAAAAAAAAATTTCTTGAATAAGTAACGAGATATCAAAATTGAAAATTTAAATTTAAAATTAAAATTGATAAATATATATATATATATATATTTTTTTTTTTTTTTTTTTTTTTTTAATAATAAATAGTTATATAATAAAATAGAAAATTAAAGTGTCTGGAATATTGATCTTTAATCATGGTCATCAACCTATACATATCCACCAACATATTGAAAATCACAAATTGAATATTAACCTTTCTAGATTATAATAAGCATACATTAATAAAAATTAACCATTCATTTAATCTGGGATAATTACATAATTAAATATACACAATATTTACAAAAAGTTCCAATCCAAAGTATAATTCAACCCGAAGCATTATGATTATAAACCCCACAATCAAATTCATAGGACTAGAATTGAATAAGTTGACGATAGAAAAACTATAATGGACAAAGTGAATAATAAATGCTCATGATATCAAAATTCATCCACATGTAACTTTAGAAAATTATGCTTAAACACTTTTAATTTTAATAATAAAAGTCAAAACTTATTGAAAAACATACAAACTACTAAAAGAATATCCCAATTTGAACTTAAATAAAACAGTTCCACATAAAAGAGCCATTAAATGCATAGATCCACAAACAGCAAAATCAAGGTATGATTAACAATTGAAATGATACAACTCAGATAAAGCGCCATTGCAGCTATAATCAAAGTGCATGTAAACTTTTTAAATTACTGATGGTAAGCCAGATTGGCAAACATATGTATATATATAATAATATATACATTAAATCATAAACAAGATTTTAAATAAATGAAAAAAATGTTTATATTAAACAAAATACATTTAAATTAAATGCGCATAAGCAGCAGATGGAATTTAAATGCAAAGATAAATAATAGATATCGTAATAAGATTAAATCATAAAATTCAGCTATTAATAGAACTAAGACAATAACAGCACACTAAAATATAGAACTGAATTTAACACAGAGGAAAGAATTACACAAAAAGTTGCAATGTAGATTAAGAACCAATGAGTTAGGATAGTAACTTAAAATACTTACGCCTACCAGAATGATAATAAAAATGACCATTAAGCTTATGAGAGTGAAAACGATTAATAAATAATAAATCACAGAAATATTTGGATGTAAATGCTTAAACGTAGAAACATACATATCAAGGGGTGCATGCTTCATAAAGCTTAAAGAGCCGCAACGATTTCGTACAACGATATTGCTAATCATAGCAATTAATATCGTTTCACACCCCGATCGATGCAGCAAAACCAAAAAGAATTTGAAATAATTGAAATATTAAATTAAAACAAAGATTAAAAAAAGATTAAATTTAATCTTAATGGAAACCAAAATGAACACATGAATGAAGCAAAGCAACCACATGTATAACAATTAACTCTAACAGGAGAAAAGGATGATGCCAAAACTTAAATTGAAGTAAAATAAAATTTCGAGAGATATCGATTAATCGAAGAAACTTCAGAGCATTTTCATTAAAGATAAATTACACAGAGTTAAAATTAAATGATAATGTTAAAATAGATTTTATATCTAATTAATTTTAAAACTAGTAGAGTTGAATTAAATCGTACCATATTCATTAATAATGTATCATTAAAGTTAAAGACAGAAGAATAAAATCATAAGACAGAGTGCAAGCGCCATCTATCGGTGAGCTATAATAACATTAAGTCAGTAAAATTATTTCAGGAGAAGAATCCAATGCAATAAGGGAAATTAAGATGTAGTGACTGAAAGATTAAGGTAATTAGAAGTATTGACTGCAAGATTAAGATAATTTTTAGCGCCATTTAAGTAATTAGAAGAATTGAACTTTTGTGATTAACCCAAAACTAAATAATCTTGAAATCATAGTATTAAATGTTAAGTTTTAATCAGACACAATTACAAGCAATAATGCCAAAGAGTACACATATAAGGATAAGCATTATAGGGCAGTCATTAATAATTAAAATTATAATTTAAAAGATTTTTTTTTTCCAAATAATATAAGATCTTATTTTTGTTATGCATATAGATTGATTGTTCAAACTTAACAATGGAAGCCTCAAGTAGCCAGATGTACAAAATTAAATTTAAGGATAAAAGATTTCAAAATACATAGTATCAACCAGAAATATAAGCATGTAACTATGAGTAATCCCCCCCACACTTTTTTT
Source organism: Salticus scenicus (assembly GCA_963930645.1). Taxonomy (NCBI): domain Eukaryota; kingdom Metazoa; phylum Arthropoda; class Arachnida; order Araneae; family Salticidae; genus Salticus; species Salticus scenicus. The sequence goes on from OZ005653.1 coordinate 159,664,946, forward strand.
TTTTAATTAATTTTATTCAGCAACAAACCCACCCAACCAACCAGCCAAACAACACCACCCTACCTCCTTAATCAAACATCTGCCCACCCATCCACCAGTTTTTTTTTTTTTTTTTTTTTTTTTTTTTTTAATTAAACCTTAGTAGTTGTTTTTTTTTTTTTTTTTTTTTTTTTTTTTTTGTGTTAGACAAAGACCCTTTATGATAAACAAGTGAATAAATAAATTTTTTAGGATAACCCATTTTTGTAGCAACATTAATTATGTGAGAGATATTTTTGTTTTTAAACCTAACAGAACAAAGATTATGTATACGAAAGAGGTGATTGAGTAGGATATTTCTGTAAACAGAGATATGAAGACAAGAAGTAAAGTGAGTAAATAAATTTACTTTGAAACTGAAATCTTGTCTTTTGTCATACAGATCAGTATAAATTTGACTACCATCAAGTTTGATTTTTAAATCCAAGAAATGTATACAGTTATTGTTGAGAAGATTATGAGTAAAGGTAAGGTGAGAAGGATATTCAAATTTAAATAAATTAGGGGAAAAATTATTGACATAAAAAATTATAATGTCATCAATGTATCGGTAAAAATAGACATTTTTAATACATAATCCCTGTTCATAATGGTAAAGGTATAGGTCAGCTAACATACTCGAGCTGCATCCTCCTTGTGGAATACCGACCTTTTGAATATAGATCTTATTACAGTGTAGAATGTAATTGTTATGAATAATAAAATTTAAAAGTGTCTTAAATGATGCTGCCGAAAAGCATTTTGGTAAAGAGATTTGACTTTTAAATTTTTCAAAAAGGTTAAAGATGATATGATGAAGATCCGTTAAATTAATATTATTAAACAGGTCAGCAAAATCATAAGTCATGATATCAGTCACATTATTCATAGATAAGACATTGGCTTTAAGTTGATAACTATTTTTAAGGCAAAAGAAGTTTTTTGATCTACTGATTAAGTCATAGATTTGTTTGAGAATATCAAGGAGAATTTTGTTAGCGTTATTGTTGTAAGTATTACACCCTACAGTGACAGTTCTAAATTTAATAGGATTTTTGTGAAATTTAGGGATAAGTACAATATAAGGATATTTAAAATTATTATATGGTAGCTTTAGCAATTTATAAAAGCAGTGAATTTTGCGGTTATTGATTTTAAGATCATGATTTGTAAGATGAAAGTTAGTACTATTAGATATAGATGAACTGAGTAAAGAAAGATAATAATGTTTACATATTATAGCATAATTATTAGGAGATTTATCTACATAAGTAATAACAAAGTTTTGTTGCAATTCTTTGATAGATTTAAAGAGATTTGATTTATTGTAATGTGTGAGATTTGATTTTTGTTGAATTAATTCATCTTTAAGTTTTGAAATCACTAAAAATTTCCATTGATTGAAATATTCAATAGGTTTATTATAAGAGATGGAGAGTTTATAAATAAACAAATCAATATCATATGAAAACTGTTGTATAATCTGTGAAATATTAGTTTTTGAAGGGAGTCGATATTTAGTACCATATTCCATAAATTTCTTTAAATTAGAGTCATTAATAATATTAAGATCACCAGTGATAATATGTGCATGATCTCTGTCAACATATTTTACATAAGAGGGATGAGCACAACTACAAGTCACATGAGAAGATAAATTAGACTTAGAGACTGAATTATAGTTAAAAAGCAGACGACCAAGCGTAATAGGATATTTAAAGGTACGAGAAATATGAATGTCTTTAATTGGAAACATGCATGTTTTATCATTAAGAATGGATGATATATTAATGCTATTAAATATTTGATTAGAATAATTTAGAATAAGCTGTGAATTAGATTGGATTTTGTGAGGTTTTTTAGAGATATTTAAATTGAAGAGTTTTATTCTGTATAATATTAAATCATAGAAAATATCAGAAAAATGTTGATTATAGGATAGGTTTTTAAATACACTTAAGTAAATGGACAAATACTTTTTTTTGATAGCAAATATAAACTTTCTAATATAAATCCAATCATAATGGTTAAGATAATTTGACTGTAAGGCTAGAATATTCTTAATAATGAGATTTTTTGATATTAAACCATTAGCAGATTTATTTGATTGTTTACCTCTTTTTGAACGAGAAGTTTTCTGGTTGACACTATGATTAAGAACAGAGTATACAGGGGAGTAATCATGAAGGGGATTAATGTTAGTATAAACCTTAACAACCCTATTGAAATATTCATGATTCAGACCATATGGATAAATTGTATTAAAGTATTTCATGTAGTGAGATTCATAGAAAAGGCGCTCACTTTTATTTTTTTGAATCCGAAGAATTTCAATAGTACATGAGCAGAAATTATGTAAATTAAAATGTCTTAGCTCAATAGTTGATTTATTGTTAAGGACAGGTGATGATAACTTTTTTGGAGTCTGAGCGATGTTGATTAATTCTAAGATGTAAAGGGGTGGAAGTTTCACCTACATACTGCATTTTACACATACCACAGCTTAATTTGTATATTACATTATAAACCTGACAGAAAGGAACCAATTTTAAATCATTATAAATTTGGGACTGTAAAGCATTAGGGCAAGTTTTGCAACGAGAAGAATCACACTTTCTGAATTTAAGATTGGAAGGAGGAGAGTATAGGTAGCTTGATATCGATCCAGGAATATCCCTATCAATATTCCTGTACCGGGCACAATACTGAGGATGACCAAAGCATTTCTTGCCAGGCACTACTAATTTACTGAGAACATTCATAATAAAGGAGTGGTTTTATAGATAATAAGAAAATCAATTGTAATTTGCAAGTATACATTAAAACTATCATTTAGAATATCAATAAATAAAAATTTTAATTTGCAAGAATACATTATAAGTATCATTTAGAATATCAATAAATAAAAAAAAAAAAATTTCTTGAATAAGTAACGAGATATCAAAATTGAAAATTTAAATTTAAAATTAAAATTGATAAATATATATATATATATATATATATATATATATTTTTTTTTTTTTAATAATAAATAGTTATATAATAAAATAGAAAATTAAAGTGTCTGGAATATTGATCTTTAATCATGGTCATCAACCTATACATATCCACCAACATATTGAAAATCACAAATTGAATATTAACCTTTCTAGATTATAATAAGCATACATTAATAAAAATTAACCATTCATTTAATCTGGGATAATTACATAATTAAATATACACAATATTTACAAAAAGTTCCAATCCAAAGTATAATTCAACCCGAAGCATTATGATTATAAACCCCACAATCAAATTCATAGGACTAGAATTGAATAAGTTGACGATAGAAAAACTATAATGGACAAAGTGAATAATAAATGCTCATGATATCAAAATTCATCCACATGTAACTTTAGAAAATTATGCTTAAACACTTTTAATTTTAATAATAAAAGTCAAAACTTATTGAAAAACATACAAACTACTAAAAGAATATCCCAATTTGAACTTAAATAAAACAGTTCCACATAAAAGAGCCATTAAATGCATAGATCCACAAACAGCAAAATCAAGGTATGATTAACAATTGAAATGATACAACTCAGATAAAGCGCCATTGCAGCTATAATCAAAGTGCATGTAAACTTTTTAAATTACTGATGGTAAGCCAGATTGGCAAACATATGTATATATATAATAATATATACATTAAATCATAAACAAGATTTTAAATAAATGAAAAAAATGTTTATATTAAACAAAATACATTTAAATTAAATGCGCATAAGCAGCAGATGGAATTTAAATGCAAAGATAAATAATAGATATCGTAATAAGATTAAATCATAAAATTCAGCTATTAATAGAACTAAGACAATAACAGCACACTAAAATATAGAACTGAATTTAACACAGAGGAAAGAATTACACAAAAAGTTGCAATGTAGATTAAGAACCAATGAGTTAGGATAGTAACTTAAAATACTTACGCCTACCAGAATGATAATAAAAATGACCATTAAGCTTATGAGAGTGAAAACGATTAATAAATAATAAATCACAGAAATATTTGGATGTAAATGCTTAAACGTAGAAACATACATATCAAGGGGTGCATGCTTCATAAAGCTTAAAGAGCCGCAACGATTTCGTACAACGATATTGCTAATCATAGCAATTAATATCGTTTCACACCCCGATCGATGCAGCAAAACCAAAAAGAATTTGAAATAATTGAAATATTAAATTAAAACAAAGATTAAAAAAAGATTAAATTTAATCTTAATGGAAACCAAAATGAACACATGAATGAAGCAAAGCAACCACATGTATAACAATTAACTCTAACAGGAGAAAAGGATGATGCCAAAACTTAAATTGAAGTAAAATAAAATTTCGAGAGATATCGATTAATCGAAGAAACTTCAGAGCATTTTCATTAAAGATAAATTACACAGAGTTAAAATTAAATGATAATGTTAAAATAGATTTTATATCTAATTAATTTTAAAACTAGTAGAGTTGAATTAAATCGTACCATATTCATTAATAATGTATCATTAAAGTTAAAGACAGAAGAATAAAATCATAAGACAGAGTGCAAGCGCCATCTATCGGTGAGCTATAATAACATTAAGTCAGTAAAATTATTTCAGGAGAAGAATCCAATGCAATAAGGGAAATTAAGATGTAGTGACTGAAAGATTAAGGTAATTAGAAGTATTGACTGCAAGATTAAGATAATTTTTAGCGCCATTTAAGTAATTAGAAGAATTGAACTTTTGTGATTAACCCAAAACTAAATAATCTTGAAATCATAGTATTAAATGTTAAGTTTTAATCAGACACAATTACAAGCAATAATGCCAAAGAGTACACATATAAGGATAAGCATTATAGGGCAGTCATTAATAATTAAAATTATAATTTAAAAGATTTTTTTTTTTCCAAATAATATACGATCTTATTTTTGTTATGCATATAGATTGATTGTTCAAACTTAACAATGGAAGCCTCAAGTAGCCAGATGTACAAAATTAAATTTAAGGATAAAAGATTTCAAAATACATAGTATCAACCAGAAATATAAGCATGTAACTATGAGTAATCCCCCCCACACTTTTTTTTTTTAATTAATTTTATTCAGCAACAAACCCACCCAACCAACCAGCCAAACAACACCACCCTACCTCCTTAATCAAACATCTGCCCACCCATCCACCAGTTTTTTTTTTTTTTTTTTTTTTTTTTTAATTAAACCTTAGTAGTTTTTTTTTTTTTTTTTTTTTTTTTTTTTGTGTTAGACAAAGACCCTTTATGATAAACAAGTGAATAAATAAATTTTTTAGGATAACCCATTTTTGTAGCAACATTAATTATGTGAGAGATATTTTTGTTTTTAAACCTAACAGAACAAAGATTATGTATACGAAAGAGGTGATTGAGTAGGATATTTCTGTAAACAGAGATATGAAGACAAGAAGTAAAGTGAGTAAATAAATTTACTTTGAAACTGAAATCTTGTCTTTTGTCATACAGATCAGTATAAATTTGACTACCATCAAGTTTGATTTTTAAATCCAAGAAATTTATACAGTTATTGTTGAGAAGATTATGAGTAAAGGTAAGGTGAGAAGGATATTCAAATTTAAATAAATTAGGGGAAAAATTATTGACATAAAAAATTATAATGTCATCAATGTATCGGTAAAAATAGACATTTTTAATACATAATCCCTGTTCATAATGGTAAAGGTATAGGTCAGCTAACATACTCGAGCTGCATCCTCCTTGTGGAATACCGACCTTTTGAATATAGATCTTATTACAGTGTAGAATGTAATTGTTATGAATAATAAAATTTAAAAGTGTCTTAAATGATGCTGCCGAAAAGCATTTTGGTAAAGAGATTTGACTTTTAAATTTTTCAAAAAGGTTAAAGATGATATGATGAAGATCCGTTAAATTAATATTATTAAACAGGTCAGCAAAATCATAAGTCATGATATCAGTCACATTATTCATAGATAAGACATTGGCTTTAAGTTGATAACTATTTTTAAGGCAAAAGAAGTTTTTTGATCTACTGATTAAGTCATAGATTTGTTTGAGAATATCAAGGAGAATTTTGTTAGCGTTATTGTTGTAAGTATTACACCCTACAGTGACAGTTCTAAATTTAATAGGATTTTTGTGAAATTTAGGGATAAGTACAATATAAGGATATTTAAAATTATTATATGGTAGCTTTAGCAATTTATAAAAGCAGTGAATTTTGCGGTTATTGATTTTAAGATCATGATTTGTAAGATGAAAGTTAGTACTATTAGATATAGATGAACTGAGTAAAGAAAGATAATAATGTTTACATATTATAGCATAATTATTAGGAGATTTATCTACATAAGTAATAACAAAGTTTTGTTGCAATTCTTTGATAGATTTAAAGAGATTTGATTTATTGTAATGTGTGAGATTTGATTTTTGTTGAATTAATTCATCTTTAAGTTTTGAAATCACTAAAAATTTCCATTGATTGAAATATTCAATAGGTTTATTATAAGAGATGGAGAGTTTATAAATAAACAAATCAATATCATATGAAAACTGTTGTATAATCTGTGAAATATTAGTTTTTGAAGGGAGTCGATATTTAGTACCATATTCCATAAATTTCTTTAAATTAGAGTCATTAATAATATTAAGATCACCAGTGATAATATGTGCATGATCTCTGTCAACATATTTTACATAAGAGGGATGAGCACAACTACAAGTCACATGAGAAGATAAATTAGACTTAGAGACTGAATTATAGTTAAAAAGCAGACGACCAAGCGTAATAGGATATTTAAAGGTACGAGAAATATGAATGTCTTTAATTGGAAACATGCATGTTTTATCATTAAGAATGGATGATATATTAATGCTATTAAATATTTGATTAGAATAATTTAGAATAAGCTGTGAATTAGATTGGATTTTGTGAGGTTTTTTAGAGATATTTAAATTGAAGAGTTTTATTCTGTATAATATTAAATCATAGAAAATATCAGAAAAATGTTGATTATAGGATAGGTTTTTAAATACACTTAAGTAAATGGACAAATACTTTTTTTTGATAGCAAATATAAACTTTCTAATATAAATCCAATCATAATGGTTAAGATAATTTGACTGTAAGGCTAGAATATTCTTAATAATGAGATTTTTTGATATTAAACCATTAGCAGATTTATTTGATTGTTTACCTCTTTTTGAACGAGAAGTTTTCTGGTTGACACTATGATTAAGAACAGAGTATACAGGGGAGTAATCATGAAGGGGATTAATGTTAGTATAAACCTTAACAACCCTATTGAAATATTCATGATTCAGACCATATGGATAAATTGTATTAAAGTATTTCATGTAGTGAGATTCATAGAAAAGGCGCTCACTTTTATTTTTTTGAATCCGAAGAATTTCAATAGTACATGAGCAGAAATTATGTAAATTAAAATGTCTTAGCTCAATAGTTGATTTATTGTTAAGGACAGGTGATGATAACTTTTTTGGAGTCTGAGCGATGTTGATTAATTCTAAGATGTAAAGGGGTGGAAGTTTCACCTACATACTGCATTTTACACATACCACAGCTTAATTTGTATATTACATTATAAACCTGACAGAAAGGAACCAATTTTAAATCATTATAAATTTGGGACTGTAAAGCATTAGGGCAAGTTTTGCAACGAGAAGAATCACACTTTCTGAATTTAAGATTGGAAGGAGGAGAGTATAGGTAGCTTGATATCGATCCAGGAATATCCCTATCAATATTCCTGTACCGGGCACAATACTGAGGATGACCAAAGCATTTCTTGCCAGGCACTACTAATTTACTGAGAACATTCATAATAAAGGAGTGGTTTTATAGATAATAAGAAAATCAATTGTAATTTGCAAGTATACATTAAAACTATCATTTAGAATATCAATAAATAAAAATTTTAATTTGCAAGAATACATTATAAGTATCATTTAGAATATCAATAAATAAAAAAAAAAAAATTTCTTGAATAAGTAACGAGATATCAAAATTGAAAATTTAAATTTAAAATTAAAATTGATAAATATATATATATATATATATATTTTTTTTTTTTTTTTTTTTTTTTTTTTAATAATAAATAGTTATATAATAAAATAGAAAATTAAAGTGTCTGGAATATTGATCTTTAATCATGGTCATCAACCTATACATATCCACCAACATATTGAAAATCACAAATTGAATATTAACCTTTCTAGATTATAATAAGCATACATTAATAAAAATTAACCATTCATTTAATCTGGGATAATTACATAATTAAATATACACAATATTTACAAAAAGTTCCAATCCAAAGTATAATTCAACCCGAAGCATTATGATTATAAACCCCACAATCAAATTCATAGGACTAGAATTGAATAAGTTGACGATAGAAAAACTATAATGGACAAAGTGAATAATAAATGCTCATGATATCAAAATTCATCCACATGTAACTTTAGAAAATTATGCTTAAACACTTTTAATTTTAATAATAAAAGTCAAAACTTATTGAAAAACATACAAACTACTAAAAGAATATCCCAATTTGAACTTAAATAAAACAGTTCCACATAAAAGAGCCATTAAATGCATAGATCCACAAACAGCAAAATCAAGGTATGATTAACAATTGAAATGATACAACTCAGATAAAGCGCCATTGCAGCTATAATCAAAGTGCATGTAAACTTTTTAAATTACTGATGGTAAGCCAGATTGGCAAACATATGTATATATATAATAATATATACATTAAATCATAAACAAGATTTTAAATAAATGAAAAAAATGTTTATATTAAACAAAATACATTTAAATTAAATGCGCATAAGCAGCAGATGGAATTTAAATGCAAAGATAAATAATAGATATCGTAATAAGATTAAATCATAAAATTCAGCTATTAATAGAACTAAGACAATAACAGCACACTAAAATATAGAACTGAATTTAACACAGAGGAAAGAATTACACAAAAAGTTGCAATGTAGATTAAGAACCAATGAGTTAGGATAGTAACTTAAAATACTTACGCCTACCAGAATGATAATAAAAATGACCATTAAGCTTATGAGAGTGAAAACGATTAATAAATAATAAATCACAGAAATATTTGGATGTAAATGCTTAAACGTAGAAACATACATATCAAGGGGTGCATGCTTCATAAAGCTTAAAGAGCCGCAACGATTTCGTACAACGATATTGCTAATCATAGCAATTAATATCGTTTCACACCCCGATCGATGCAGCAAAACCAAAAAGAATTTGAAATAATTGAAATATTAAATTAAAACAAAGATTAAAAAAAGATTAAATTTAATCTTAATGGAAACCAAAATGAACACATGAATGAAGCAAAGCAACCACATGTATAACAATTAACTCTAACAGGAGAAAAGGATGATGCAAAAACTTAAATTGAAGTAAAATAAAATTTCGAGAGATATCGATTAATCGAAGAAACTTCAGAGCATTTTCATTAAAGATAAATTACACAGAGTTAAAATTAAATGATAATGTTAAAATAGATTTTATATCTAATTAATTTTAAAACTAGTAGAGTTGAATTAAATCGTACCATATTCATTAATAATGTATCATTAAAGTTAAAGACAGAAGAATAAAATCATAAGACAGAGTGCAAGCGCCATCTATCGGTGAGCTATAATAACATTAAGTCAGTAAAATTATTTCAGGAGAAGAATCCAATGCAATAAGGGAAATTAAGATGTAGTGACTGAAAGATTAAGGTAATTAGAAGTATTGACTGCAAGATTAAGATAATTTTTAGCGCCATTTAAGTAATTAGAAGAATTGAACTTTTGTGATTAACCCAAAACTAAATAATCTTGAAATCATAGTATTAAATGTTAAGTTTTAATCAGACACAATTACAAGCAATAATGCCAAAGAGTACACATATAAGGATAAGCATTATAGGGCAGTCATTAATAATTAAAATTATAATTTAAAAGATTTTTTTTTTTTTTCCAAATAATATAAGATCTTATTTTTGTTATGCATATAGATTGATTGTTCAAACTTAACAATGGAAGCCTCAAGTAGCCAGATGTACAAAATTAAATTTAAGGATAAAAGATTTCAAAATACATAGTATCAACCAGAAATATAAGCATGTAACTATGAGTAATCCCCCCCCACACTTTTTTTTTTAAATTAATTTTATTCAGCAACAAACCCACCCACCCAACCAGCCAAACAACACCACCCTACCTCCTTAATCAAACATCTGCCCACCCATCCACCAGTTTTTTTTTTTTTTTTTTTTTTTTTTTTTTTAATTAAACCTTAGTAGTTTTTTTTTTGTGTGTGTTAGACAAAGACCCTTTATGATAAACAAGTGAATAAATAAATTTTTTAGGATAACCCATTTTTGTAGCAACATTAATTATGTGAGAGATATTTTTGTTTTTAAACCTAACAGAACAAAGATTATGTATACGAAAGAGGTGATTGAGTAGGATATTTCTGTAAACAGAGATATGAAGACAAGAAGTAAAGTGAGTAAATAAATTTACTTTGAAACTGAAATCTTGTCTTTTGTCATACAGATCAGTATAAATTTGACTACCATCAAGTTTGATTTTTAAATCCAAGAAATTTATACAGTTATTGTTGAGAAGATTATGAGTTAAGGTAAGGTGAGAAGGATATTCAAATTTAAATAAATTAGGGGAAAAATTATTGACATAAAAAATTATAATGTCATCAATGTATCGGTAAAAATAGACATTATTAATACATAATCCCTGTTCATAATGGTAAAAGTATAAGTCAGCTAACATACTCGAGCTGCATCCTCCTTGTGGAATACCGACCTTTTGAATATAGATCTTATTACAGTGTAGAATGTAATTGTTATGAATAATAAAATTTAAAAGTGTCTTAAATGATGCTGCCGAAAAGCATTTTGGTAAAGAGATTTGACTTTTAAATTTTTCAAAAAGGTTAAAGATGATATGATGAAGATCCGTTAAATTAATATTATTAAACAGGTCAGCAAAATCATAAGTCATGATATCAGTCACATTATTCATAGATAAGGCATTGGTTTTAAGTTGATAACTATTTTTAAGGCAAAAGAAGTTTTTTGATCTACTGATTAAGTCATAGATTTGTTTGAGAATATCAAGGAGAATTTTGTTAGCGTTATTGTTGTAAGTATTACACCCTACAGTGACAATTCTAAATTTAATAAGATTTTTGTGAAATTTAGGGATAAGTACAATATAAGGATATTTAAAATTATTATATGGTAGCTTTAGCAATTTATAAAAGCAGTGAATTTTGCGGTTATTGATTTTAAGATCATGATTTGTGAGATGAAAGTTAGTACTATTAGATATAGATGAACTGAGTAAAGAAAGATAATAATGTTTACATATTATAGCATAATTATTAGGAGATTTATCTACATAAGTAATAACAAAGTTTTGTTGCAATTCTTTGATAGATTTAAAGAGATTTGATTTATTGTAATGTGTGAGATATGATTTTTGTTGAATTAATTCATCTTTAAGTTTTGAAATCACTAAATATTTCCATTGATTGAAATATTCAATAGGTTTATTATAAGAGATGGAGAGTTTATAAATAAACAAATCAATATCATATGAAAACTGTTGTATAATCTGTGAAATATTAGTTTTTGAAGGGAGTCGATATTTAGTACCATATTCCATAAATTTCTTTAAATTAGAGTCATTAATAATATTAAGATCACCAGTGATAATATGTGCATGATCTCTGTCAACATATTTTACATAAGAGGGATGAGCACAACTACAAGTCACATGAGAAGATAAATTAGACTTAGAGACTGAATTATAGTTAAAAAGCAGACGACCAAGCGTAATAGGATATTTAAAGGTACGAGAAATATGAATGTCTTTAATTGGAAACATGCATGTTTTATCATTAAGAATGGATGATATATTAATGCTATTAAATATTTGATTAGAATAATTTAGAATAAGCTATGAATTAGATTGGATTTTGTGAGGTTTTTTAGAGATATTTAAATTGAAGAGTTTTATTCTGTATAATATTAAATCATAGAAAATATCAGAAAAATGTTGATTATAGGATAGGTTTTTAAATACACTTAAGTAAATGGACAAATACTTTTTTTTGATAGCAAATATAAACTTTCTAATATAAATCCAATCATAATGGTTAAGATAATTTGACTGTAAGGCTAGAATATTCTTAATAATGAGATTTTTTGATATTAAACCATTAGCAGATTTATTTGATTGTTTACCTCTTTTTGAACGAGAAGTTTTCTGGTTGACACTATGATTAAGAACAGAGTATACAGGGGAGTAATCATGAAGGGGATTAATGTTAGTATAAACCTTAACAACCCTATTGAAATATTCATGATTCAGACCATATGGATAAATTGTATTAAAGTATTTCATGTAGTGAGATTCATAGAAAAGGCGCTCACTTTTATTTTTTTGAATCCGAAGAATTTCAATAGTACATGAGCAGAAATTATGTAAATTAAAATGTCTTAGCTCAATAGTTGATTTATTGTTAAGGACAGGTGATGATAACTTTTTGGAGTCTGAGCGATGTTGATTAATTCTAAGATGTAAAGGGGTGGAAGTTTCACCTACATACTGCATTTTACACATACCACAGCTTAATTTGTATATTACATTATAAACCTGACAGAAAGGAACCAATTTTAAATCATTATAAATTTGGGACTGTAAAGCATTAGGGCAAGTTTTGCAACGAGAAGAATCACACTTTCTGAATTTAAGATTGGAAGGAGGAGAGTATAGGTAGCTTGATATCGATCCAGGAATATCCCTATCAATATTCCTGTACCGGGCACAATACTGAGGATGACCAAAGCATTTCTTGCCAGGCACTACTAATTTACTGAGAACATTCATAATAAAGGAGTGGTTTTATAGATAATAAGAAAATCAATTGTAATTTGCAAGTATACATTAAAACTATCATTTAGAATATCAATAAATAAAAATTTTAATTTGCAAGAATACATTATAAATATCATTTAGAATATCAATAAATAAAAAAAAAAAATTTTCTTGAATGAGTAACGAGATATCAAAATTGAAAATTTAAATTTAAAATTAAAATTGATAAATATATATATATATATATATATATATATATATATATATATATTTTTTTTTTTTTTTTTTTTTTTTTTTTTTTTTTTTTTAAATAATAAATAGTTATATAATAAAATAGAAAATTAAAGTGTCTGGAATATTAATCTTTAATCATGGTCATCAACCTATACATATCCACCAACATATTGAAAATCACAAATTGAATATTAACCTTTCTAGATTATAATAAGCATACATTAATAAAAATTAACCATTCATTTAATCTGGGATAATTACATAATTAAATATACACAATATTTACAAAAAGTTCCAATCCAAAGTATAATTCAACCCGAAGCATTATGATTATAAACCCCACAATCAAATTCATAGGACTAAAATTGAATAAGTTGACGATAGAAAAACTATAATGGACAAAGTGAATAATAAATGCTCATGATATCAAAATTCATCCACATGTAACTTTAGAAAATTATGCTTAAACACTTTTAATTTTAATAATAAAAGTCAAAACTTATTGAAAAACATACAAACTACTAAAGGAATATCCCAATTTGAACTTAAATAAAACAGTTCCACATAAAAGAGCCATTAAATGCATAGATCCACAAACAGCAAAATCAAGATGAAAGATGCGATTCGATATCGAATCTATCAATTCTAACAAAATATCGCAAGACAGTTCTTCCCAAGCACATTTTATAGCCTTCTTTAGGTCTTCGACACATATAAACTGCCTCCCATTTCGGTAAACCGCACGAGCTAAGATCCCCCACAAGTTTTCGATGGGATTTAAGTCTGGGGAGCGAGAAGGCCACAGGAGAACATTGATACTTTGCTCTGAAAGCCACTTTTTTGTTTCGTGTGATGCATGAATCGACGCGTTATCGTGCTGAAAAGTGTAGTTTTTGCCACAAATAAGTTCACCGTATATGGCTAGTTAAACTTTAATAAGATTCTTATACTTTTTGGAATTCATTCTTGAATGCACGAAAAGAATATCCGTTTTCCCTTGAGCCGAAAAACCAGCCCAAACCATTACTGAGCCTCCACCCATTTAGCGGCTCATTAGTACATGAGAAACTTCCGTAAATCATGCCAATAATATTGAAACCTGTCAGGACCATCCAGGTTAAACTTTTTTTCATCAGAAAATAACACAGAGGTCCAAGGAGGTCCAAGCCATAGTTTTTTTAGCGAAGTTTAGACGCTGCATTTTGTGTCGTCTTAGAAGCGGTGGTTTTTTTCTTCAATATTTTGTATTTCACATAGGAAGCATTATGCAACACCGTGCGAATGGTTCTCCTTGAACAATTCAGTTTCAAAGCATTTTTAATGCCTGTAGTGGTCATCGTAATCTGTGTAGCGAGCGAAAGCACATGGCGTCTGTCTCTTGAGGACAAGCAAGGAGTACGTCCAGATCTTTTAATCGCCGATCCATTAATTCCTCTTTTCAAAACATTTCTAATTGCACATCTAGAGCGTTTAATAACTTTTAAAATATTATTAATTGAAGCACCAGTTCCACTTAATCTCCAAATTTCGCGAATTTCACTTTCTTTTAATTCTGTACCTCGTGGCATGTTTGTAAATGCATGAAGTTGGTTGTCGTCTGCTTTAGTTAACTGCTGACGTCATAACAGCGTGCAGAAAATTTTGCATATTGCACATTATTTTCGAAAAAAAGCAGGTGTTTTAATTAAAATGTTAGGGTGTCTTATAATTTTGTCCATGGTATTTTTAATTTTTTTTATTAAACTCTATAAAAATGTCATTTCTGTAAAACACTTACGTGTGATAACAGAATGAATTTATGTTTTTGAAGTATTTGATAAAACATTTTAAAGCTCTGAATCTTTTCTTTCACTATTTGTCAAATTAGATAGGTGTCTTATAATTATGTCCACCACTGTAGATGCATCTAGTGATTTTTTTTTTTTCTTTAATGTATACGAAGCGTTCATACGTGCGTGGTAGTAAATACACGTAAATTTTTAAAAGCTGCATTAATTTTAATGTTTGGTTCAAACTATGCAATACATTTCACAAATATATACAGAAATAAGACTATGGGGAAATTTGTAACGTCTGTAGTTATACGCAAAATAAAAAATGAAGCTTCAAACCTTCCTTCAAAAAATAGAAAATTAAGAAATTAATCTTAAAAATACTTTTTTGGTTTTTAGCATTTTATATGTAGTAAAAGATCTTAGCAATAAATATTAATGGGTATCTTAAGTTATAAAACTGGTGACTTTTCTAATTTTTTTCTTTACCAATCATTAATTATTTTAATTGTGATTCAAATTCTTAGCTTTAAATTTTGTTGTTTAAGCATATGAAGTCATTAAAAAAATTATTAATTTATTTTACAAAAATACTCTTATCATTAGTTTCTACAGCTAGTTCATTTCATTTTTAAGCATTTGAAATTTTAAAAAAACGTTTTTTTTTTTTTTTTTTTAAATTGAAATATTGCAAATTAAATAATTATTTTGAATAAAAATCAAACCAAAGGCTTTGTTGACTATATATATATATATATATATATATATATTAAGGAAAAGGAATTTTATCTAATAGCAATATTTTGAATAAATACTAATTAAACAGCAAATGCTTTTATTTATTTATTTTTATTTACTTATTCGTATAGATATGAATATTATCAAATATTACTTTTAATTGATTTCTATTTATTTCATTCATCTGTAATCATTATTTTCTATTATAGATTTTATCCATGAAATATGTTACATTTCCCATTTCAACATTTCCTTAAAAATTAAATATTTCACTTTCCTCAGTCTTTATGAAAATATTTCGACTATGCTTTGTCTATAATTGTGTTACTTAGATCTTGTATTATGTTTTACTTTATGTATTTAAATGATGGTATAATTATACATTCTGAATTCTTTAATGTCAAATCACATTTTTTAGATTTCAAATACACATCTTTATACTATTTGTATATAATATAAAAAATGAATCTTGTGTATTAGAATGTTATCTTGCTCTTTCTAATAATCTCAAAAACTATAAATGTTGTCAATCATTTATATTTCATTATGATATTCAGTATTCCATATTAATTTTCACTTTTAATTTGTTGTATTTTAATTTTGAGTTCTGTATTATATTTTATGTTGTTTGGTTTCCACCTTATGAAATAAGTGTGTTCTTAAATATATATATTTAATATTAAAAAAAAGTAATGAAATTTTAAAAGTATTTGTAACATTTGTTTAATTTAGACATTTCCTGATTTAAATGCCTTAAAAAAATTTGCGGATTATTTTTGATGTGTTACTGCATTTGATGGTTTGAATTCATTGAATAATTTATAAACAATATTGTACATTAATGTGAACAAAAAATCTGAAGCAACTAAGATCAATAAAATTTATTTTCACCTTTCTTTAAAAAATAAAAATAAAAAAAAAGAGTATTTTCTTGCAATAGTGCAGATATATGCATTTGTGCCTAGTTAAAATTTAAATACATTGGTTATACTGAATGTTATTTACTATTTAAAAATAATTTATTTTGAATTCGTAAATGTTAACTTCACAAACTATTCCTGCAGAAAGATTTTGGTGTTGATGAAGCTTGTCGCAGAAAGCGTTATAAATTTCTGCCACAGGGTATATATATATATATATATATATATACTGTTTTTATTCCTAACTAGCAGGCTTTATTTGCTTCGTTGGACACTACATCAAAATGAATTTTCAAAAAAACTCAAGTCCATCTCTGCGTTGACATTTCATACTTTTCGAACTAACCGTCTTTCCAACTACTACAGTTTTTTTTTTTTTTTTTTTTTTTTTTTTTAGAAAAGTAATATTTAATTAAATTCAATATCGGTGGTTTTTATAAAGCTAGCTTTACGTTTGTTAATAATATTCATCTCAAATATGAAATGTGGTGTGACTGGATACGGTTTAAGTTACGATACAAAACTCATACCAATCACCCTAAAAAAAATCCTATTAAACAATAGAAACTTTATTAAAATCGCCTTTTGAACTATATGAATCATTACAGAATTAGCATATAATAAACAATGTACATAATAAATTTTGAATGATTTCCTTCCTCAGAAATTAAAGTACATTCAACATATATTTCATAGCCTCCAACCATTCCGGCAAATTCATAGCACTATTTCTTTTCTTTCTTTCTTTCTTTTTTTTTTTTTTTTTTTTTTTTTTTTAAGTTTTCAACCGCTTATTTAATGGTAGCAATTTCATTAAAATATAAAGTAAATATTTCTGCAAAATTTTATTGGTATTCAAAAATCCAACAAGTTGTTAACTCTGATATTTTTAAAAGGAAAGAATTAATTAATTTTTAGAAGGGTGAAAAGTGACCAAGAGCGAGATCGAACCTAAATTCTTTGTATAACGTGCCAATGTTCTTTTAACCCTTGAGCGTGCATTGGTCTCGTAGTGAAAACAAACGTGTAACATTTTTCTGTGCAACAATTTTTCAATTTTTCAATTTTTTTTTTTTTTTTTTTTTTTTTTAATGATTTAATCGATTTTTAATTACTTTTTATTCCTTGTTCGTTATGTAGCAGCACTATTTTAAAATTAAAAAAAATAATGTTCACGGTCATATGCAAAAAGCACTTTAAATTTCCTAAATTCTACTGGTTTATAAAGCATAAAAATAAACAGAAGTGTTAGAAAAATTAAGTAAAATCTTTGTTTTCAAGGGAAAAATGAAATCTGCTAAGTCAAATTCTGTCAGACGAAAGAGTGGAACTTTCCATATGAATTGAAAAAAAATTCATTTATAGTACTTATTTAATTTACCTTCATTTCATTCATAATACGAACCTAAGTATTTATACTTTTCTTTGAAAATTTGTGTTCTTATTTTGTATATATTTTTTACAAATTTATAGAATTGTTTAAATGATTGTACATATGAATGTATAAACAAATGCTTGTGTGTATATATGTGTATAATAAATAATTTATATTTATTAAATACTTTGTATTTATTTTATTGTATAATTCATGAACATTAGTTTTGTATTAATTTAAATATATACTTTTATGAACTAAAATCTACTAAGTTTTATATAAAAACAATCTAAAATATGACTTTTTAGTCTAAGGAGTCTTTTGTATTAGTTTGCCTAAAAAGGAGTAATGAACCATTATCGTTCATTGGTTTCAATGTGAAACCAAATATTTCTCGAAAATTAAAAAGTCTTTTTTTTTTTCATATTTATGATCAGCTAAGTGTCTAACAGCCATTTTTGAAATAATTTTAGTAATTTTCAAAAGAAAAGATGTAACGAACGAAAAGACTAAGTAAACTGCCCTGTAGAAATAACGGTCGACATTCGCTTACTTGAAAGTTAAAAATATTCATCTGTTCTCCAATGGTGTCTTATGTAACGATTTATAAATATTTATATTTAATGTTATTAGTACAGGGTAATAATGAATAATTTGTGTTTATAGCATTTTATGAATTAATACCTTTATATAAAAAATACCTATAACACAGGTCTACGAAATCTAACTTTTATTTTTAATTATTTAATTTTTCACTGCTTTGGGTGTCTCTAATGTGATTTGACACGCTGAATTCAGAAATTATTGTATTTTCTTACTATCACGTAAGGAATTTTCACAAACTAAGGATGAAGATTGGAAGAATTCACACGGAGGCTATAACAAATTCGATACAATTTTTGTATAAAATACATTAAGATAGGACATTATTTACACATTATTATCTTTCAAGCGTGTTTCTTTACATAGAAGCTTCCTTTAGAGCATTTTACCTTGTGCACGGATTGAGGATCTTGAGGGGGGGGGGGAGAGAGAGAGAGAGAGATTCTCTATGCAGCATCCAACAAAAATCTGATAACATGTTAACACTCCATCGTCCCTGATACCTGCTCTATATTTCTCTGATGCCTTCAAGAAATAGCTCTGCTTGTTCTTCACTCATATCAGCCATATTTTCATGGAAACATCTTAGATGGGAGTTGAAAAGCTGGAACTTTAAGCTCTAATGAACCAATTTCTTGTGAAACTGTACATAATGGAAATTTTTGAATAGTTTTCTTTTAATTAGCATCCAAAAATACACACAAAAAGAGAAAAAAAAATCACCTTGAAGATAATAATTTCGTCATAGGCCAGTGTAATTTCTCTCCTCTATAAGACTGAATCGTTATTTGCAGAACAGATGAGTATTTCCAACTTTAATTTTCAAATGAGCAAATAAATTACGTTAAATTTTGATAGGACACCTTTGTTGGTAGAATATTAGTGCTTTAACTCCAAGTTCTATGTACAGTCGGCAAAAGAAAAAAACGCCACTTCCCAACTAATTTCATCGCAAATCGTCTAATAAATATGCGGCTGGTGCCAATTATAGGACGTAAACTAGACGTAATAACGTCTAATTTATAACGGTATAGTTGGATTTTACTTACAGGGTCGTCTAGAAATTAAAGCTGCATCAATTTCATTTCTTTTTAATGGCAACCCTCATTTTTGACAATTTTCGGGGGTTATTTGAATCAAATGAACACGGAAAATGGTATAATTTATATATTTATCTGAATTTTTCATAGAGTTATAATTTGTGAAAGTATGGGGATGCTAATGTTAAACGAATGTGAAAAACATGAATTCCGAAAAATTATTATATTCAAAGCTTCCCGAAAATTATTATATTCAATTTTTTTTTTTTTTTTTTTTTTTTTTTGTGTGTGTGTGTGTGTGCGTTAGAATGAAGTGATCCAAAGTATTTCATGCGTAATTTTGATTAAAATACATATTTTGAATTTTGAAAATTATTATTAAATTTATATTTCAAAAAATTATGAATTATCACTTACATTAATATTTGCAAGAATAGAACGGGCATCATCTAAAATATGGATTTCCAAGTTTATAGCTATTTCCTATTCCTATCATTATTTTTCGAGTTACAGTGATATTTCAATTTTCATTGCTCTTAGGGGGCTGCCACTTGTTATCATTTATGTCATCTATAACTTTGTATTCATATTATTTAAAGTAGTTATTCAAGTAAGTTTAGATGCACACATCATTTCTTAACTAGAATTACTTTAGTTTATTTTATATTTTAAATTGTCATACTTCTTTTCCGGTTATTTTCTGAATGAACATAATACTTTTCGATGTGAGATCTTAATTTAATTTTTTTAAATATGAGAGTTCACTCCTGGCACATTTTCGCTTGTAACTCTATCAAGAATAATTTTGAAGTATATAAACAATGCCTTTTTACGAACCGCATTATCTCAAAAATTTGAATATGCAATAAAAAACGGGTGTTGCCATTCGAAAAAATGGTGTTGAGATAAATTTTAATATGTATACAACCCCTTAAGCAAAATTTAACTGTTGAATTAATAACCAGTCGTTATTACAAATGTACAACTTTTGCCAGTATTTCACAAACTGAGCTACCGGTAGACATTATCACGGATATTGACACTATCACGGAGTTAGGAGATTACACTTTTCGCTCACTTGGAGGTAGAAACTATTCATCTATTTGTGAATAATGACGATGTCTTACGGATGAATTCATTAATACTTATTTTATTTCAATATTGCAAAAAAGATAATAAATAATTTTTTTAATACCATTTTATAGATATCCATTTTAGTATAAAATTATCAATAAATTCCACCTTAAGACTACATCGTTATTCTTAGAACATATGAATAATTCTAAATTTCATAATGCTGGTTAAATATCGATAAATTGGTTCAGCCGATACTTATATAGCACAGCAATAGACAAGCATTTTTGGAAAGTGATAGCTTCATTTTTAGGACGAGAAGGCTACTTCTTTCAGCAGAAAAGCGTCCTCAGTATTTTGTGGTAGGCAATTGGGTATATATAATAATAAAAGAAATATGCACCAACTTTATGCACCAGTGGCATTTATTACACACATCTAATAGGTATGTCTCATCTTAAATTCTGTTTAGGATTGAATTTTAATTTTTAAATTTTTTTAATGTAATTGCATACAGTGATTTCTGTGAATAAAAGAAATAGGCTGAATTCAAATACATCACAGAGAAAATAATAATAAAATAGATAAACACAAGATAATGACAATGTACTTTTGTTACAATGCATTTAATACGCACATCTAATAAGCGTCTTATCTTAAATTAAATTCTGTTTAGGATTGTATTTTAATTTTTCATTCTTTTAATGTAATTGTCTAATTGTCTGATTTCTGTAAATAAAACTGCTAAAATTAAAGAACATATAAAAATTTAAGTTTAAAAATTTCTACAATAATGTTTTTATTAACTAAAACTCTTCCTTAGATAACATATTTGTAAATTGACAACAGTTTTAATTACGAATATATTTTGGGGAGTATTGGTTTAGAAAATTAACTTTGTGCACCAAAAGTAGTAAATTGTGCATATTTGTTGAGGTATTCAGGTTTCTAGTTATTTATGTGCTATTTATAAATAACATTGAAACTGAGAAAACTATAATGTAAATTTACCAAAGTCTTTCAAAAATTTAATTATATTTAAAGGCGCCAATAGTACAAGCCATCCTGAATATTTGTTGAGGTAACAAAGCTTTGAGTGCTTCTCAGTTTATTTAAGGACATCAACATCACTGGATATTCTTGTATGTTGAGATATTCGAGTTTTATGTTCATTTATGTATTATTCACTACTAATAATTTACATTAAAAATCGTAACAGAAAAAAAAAGAAGAAGCAAAAGCTTAATTATGTCTGGGGAATACTTTTAATTAAAAATTTGTATGTAGAGCATAATGTTGAAGCAACTATTTGTTTAAAAATTCATTATTCCTTTTAATTTTTTAAACAGTTGCCATGTTTTAGTTAATCAACCGCCCGATAACCATATATATCCTTGTGTGTTTAGGTATTTAACTTTGGGTGTATTTAATGCATTATTTATATTAAAATTCGTAACATATAATAAAAATTCACAGGAGTCTATGAAAGTTTAATTACGTTTTTCAAATATTTTTTATAAAATTTTATTTGCAAAGCGTAATGTAAAAGCAACTGTTTACTGTATATATATTTTTTTTTTTTCCAGTTCAGATTTTATTTATTTATTTATTTATTTTTCATTCAGTTGCAAAATTTTTATGTATTGAAAGCTTTCGTCTCGTGAATATAAAAGAATGGAAAAAAATCATCTGACCTTAATAAATCAAATATTACACTTATCAAACATTACTCTTCTGAACAAAACATGTTGTAGCAGAAATAAATTGAACAGAAAATCCATCATTCAATACAAATCTGTGAAAATGGCAGCTTATCCTCAGGGAAACATAGAAAATAAAAGTCTTTCCTACCAGAATATCGTGGTCTTTTTTGAGGTCGGATGGAAGTGAGATGAGGAACTTTAAAGATTGGAAAACGTTAGGCTAAATCAACTGATATATATATACGACTCCAATTTTTTTTTTTTTTTTTTTTTTTTTTTTTTTGTAAACAAAAGCCTTGTGGAAGAAAAAAAAAAACAGACTGTCACTCAAAACAGTTAAATAATTCCTTGTTTTTCCAAATACCGTATTTGTGAAATTTGGCATGAGTAAATTAGGTCATTTGTTAACAAGCTATGCAGGATTAAAAGGTAACTCTCTCTCTGATTATATCATATTTTGTAATAAATAAATATTTTATACGCATTGAACGCCACAAATTACAAAACGCACACAGAAATTATTTCGGTGAATATATTTCGGTGGCACGACCCTTCGTCAGTCAAACAAAGTAGCCACGAGTAAAGCAAACAAGCTGCAACGCCATGGTGCTTAAAGTTTTTATTTATTACTTTTAACCAGTAGTCCTTCGGCGCACTTTTTAGCTGCTATTATGTTTTATCTTATTCTGTTTTATAAGGAAAATGTCCAAAAGTATTTCTTATTTCCCTTTTTTAGCTTAATCATTATGTGATGGACGAAGAAATAATTTTACACAATTGTAAAATAATTTAACATTTTAAAATTTCCGTTAAAACTGGACTTTACATCGGAGTATGTTTAAAAAAAATCACACACACACACACACACAAAAAAAAAAAGAAAAAGAAAAGGAAAAAAAGGAAAAAAAAGGAAAAAAAAAAAGGAAAATCCAATAACAATTACAGAAAAAAATATACCTAGTATTAATACAATTACATAATTTTTAAGATTATTCGTAATAATCTTTAAATTATAAAATTATGAATTCTAAGCTAAAAAAAAAAATGCTAAGTAAGGAAAAAAACATTAGTTCTTCTTTTCCTCTAAATTATATATATTAAGAATAGAATTTCTGGTTAACAATTGTAGCTTAAGAGGCTGTTTTTTTTTTTTTTTTTTTTTTCTTTCTTCTATATTCATAAGTATAATAAAGTATTGATATTCAAACTAAAAACTTTTTTACACACCATAAAACTAATGGAAACTCTATCGGTGTTGAAAGGACGTGGCCTTTCTTCCTCAGGTGCAATCACGTGTTACCGCCTTGGCGGCAAAAGCAAGACTCTTTAGTATAAAGTATTGAATTCCTAAAAAATTTTAAATTCCTTATTTTGATAGGCTTATATCTTTTAAGAGGTACTGAACGCATTTTCACCGATTTTGGATTAATATATGTTTGTGAGCGTGTTTGCAGCACAATATTTGTATAGCTTTTAGATTAAGAACAAGTGTAGAAAATCTCACGAAGTTTTATATTTTGCTGCACCTTAATATAAATTGGCGTCTGTTAACTTTTGGTGCATATTACTCGACAAATGTGACTTTCATTCAGTTTTTTACAATATTTAATATGGTTGAAAAAGACAAATTTTCATATAAATATGCACAAAAAAGATTATTTTTAACCAATAATTGTGAAATTTAAAATTTTTATTTATGGATGTAATAATTAACCAAGAAAACTTTTTACATACAGAAACATAGCTTCGTTGCCAATTTTTAATATAAATATGTTTTTCAAAAATATGCTTTTCAAGGAATCGTCAACACTTTTAAAACAAATTGTTGAATCACATATCTGTGATAATTTGAAACGAAGCTCTAGATTTGTTTTTCTTTTTAACAAATAAAATTACGTGTTTATGTAAATTAGTTTTGGAAAATATAGAAGAATGTTTTGAAACGGCCATAACACACTAGTTTTAGTTCCCTATCATACTGCAGGTATGGGGAACTTAGGTAATCGTGAAAATTTTCGACCTCGGTTTTTTGACTTTTCTACACGTTTTCAGGTGTGAGGAATCCGAAAATGACAAAATTTCTATGGTGTCTGTCAGTAGGGTGTCTGTTAGTTTGTTAGTGTGTTAGTCTGTTAGTGGGTCAGTCCGTTAGTTTGTTAGTCTGTGTACACGATATCTCAAGAACAAATTGTCGCAGAGAGGTCAGATTAGTTTTAAAATATTACTTTCGACACTGGCAAGAACCCTATTCATTTGCAACATTCGAATTTAAAAACTTCGTAAGTTATTAGAAATTTACGATTTTCTTAACATGGGAGAATAGGACAAAAATTCACTTAAACGTGCATTAAATGGAAACTTTTTGCTGTAAAAAGATCAGACCAGTTTTAAAATATCCGTTTTGATGCCGGAATGAACATCAGTAACTATAAATATGCTACTTTGAAAATTTCGCAAGTTATTGGAAATTTACGAATTTCTTAACATGGCAGTATAGGGCAAAATTTCACATAAACGTCAATTTTGAGAGATATTTTCATCGTAAAGATGTCAGACTTCTTTTGAAATATTATTTAGGACACGGGCATGAATATTAATGACTATGAATTTTCCAATATAAAGATTTCGTAAGTTATTGGAAATTTACGAATTTCTTAACATGGCAGAATAGAGAAAATTTCACATAAACGTCAATCTTGAGGGATATTTTCATCGTAAAGATGTCAGACCACTTTCGAAATATTATTTAGGATACTGGCATGAATATCATAGACTATGATTTTTCCAATTAAAAAATTCGTAAGTTATTTGGAATTTACGATTTACTTAACATGTCAGAATAAGGCAAAATTGAGCACAAACTTCCATTTTGAGGATCCTAAATACATTAGACAACTTCAAAATTACGTTTATGCTATTTGTTTGAACATAATTGAATACAAATATTCTACTAGGAAAATTTCGTAAAATATTCGTAATTTACGATTTTATCAACATAGCGGAATTTAAAATTTTTCATATAAATATGAATTTTGAGGGTTATTGCATTGGAAATAGTAGCATGAAAACTAAACAACGGAATGGACCCTGATAAAATAAATTAATAGATTAGAATAAGATAAATATATCGAAGTGAACGGTGGATAGCCTATTAGGCGGGGATTTCATTCTGTCACTGAATCAAGCTTTGGTCAAATTCATTTCTTTTAACATGATTATAATATGTCTCGCACTAGAAATTTCTGAGAACATAAATATGATGGGGAACTGAGCAGATTCCACCTATGCCAACTAGTTTTTTTGTTTTTTTTTCATCTTTATATTTGTGATATAAAAGTTTTTAAAAATACGAATTCTGCAACATATTTCTTATGGCAGTAATTTTCTTAGTATTTTTTGTTCATATCAAAATTACTAATTACTGTAAGGGACGCAAATTCTTGATTTTTATGATAGCAATATAATACTTCTTCAAAAAATATTTAGAATTTTCTGTGAATTAAAATTATTTTTTACGCGCGCTTTCACTTCTACATAATACTTTAACTCGCAAGCACGTCTTGCTTTATATACTAAAAAAAAAAAAAAAAAAATATTTCCCATAATTGTATTAATAAGAACTTTTGGTGACGCTATAATAGTTACTACAAACTAACAAAGTACCTTCTAAAATTCACATTATACTTAAAAAAAAGTGTGACTTTTTCTGTTGGTTGATGCCTCTCAAGTGCTATCCGGCAATAGCTTCTATTGGTCAATAAGTACCTATGTGTATAAGCATTTATGCATATATGTATTTCCTCACGCATATACAATGATCTCTTAAGCATAATTGATAACTGTGTGAATAATATAATATATATATATATATAAGTTGGAATAGCGAGAAGCATGATATACACTATTATAAAATGGTTAAAAGGAAAAAAATAACACAAAAGAATGAGTATAGTAATTTTTACTATTCAAATGCTATTGTTTAAAACAAAACTGAATATCCAAAAAATCTGTTCGCTTCATAGCGAATTGAAATGAACAGATTAAATACAAATTTCAAGCTGAAAATTAATAAATTGCGTGTCCATCACTGATAGCCAAGCATATTGTATGAATATTTCTTATACTTACAATGAAATTATAGATGAAATGTAGATTCAAACTGTTCCAGTTGTGAAGGAAAATACCTTTTAAACTCTAAATCGGAGTTTAGTGGGAGCGGAGGAGCTACAAGTTGCCTTCCGAGATTATCCCATTATGCGATAGGATTCATATCAGGTTATTAAACAGGCCATGATTTGCGCTGATTCTTTTCTGCTCCAAGAAGGTAGTCGTTCAGAACTACAATATGTTAAGACGCGTTATCATCGCTGAATGTGATTTCAAGACCAAAATCACTTTGAAAGTAGCAAACGTAAATCTAAAAAACGTACGTCTTTTATCCTTAAGGAAGGTACAAACCTGGGCCAAAAATTTTTCTAAATATCGGCTCTATTCAATTAATTTCTTTGTGGTGTGGTATTTGAGTTGACGCAAGCCTCACTGACCAATTTTTCCCTCTGACAATGACAAACCTCCTGCTGCGATAGCTGGCATGGAAAACTTGGATTTCTTTTGTAATATTTTTCATGGAGAAATTAAAAATAACGTCCTTCATTGTAAACATGTCCAAAAGTTCAAGGGTCACATACAGATAATGGATAATTTACGAATATTTTCGGCGTTGCACTCAGATGAGGTGTGAGACTTCCTTTAATACTTTACACTCTTAAAAATATCCAGTGATTTTAGCTCAGACTGAGTTAGTTTTCACTCCTTTCCAGTAATGAAAATGCACTTTTCCTATAGGAGTGAATTTCATCTATCTTGCGGAGTAATTATTTTCACTCCTTTTTGATAATTCATTTTCACTCCTTTTTGATAAACAATAAGCACTCCTTATTTAAACTGAATCATTATGTTAAATGAGTGACTCCACTCCACTTTGATAAGTCGTTTTTAACTCCTTTTTTGAGTAAGAAGAAAAAATTATGTACTATTGACAGATATTTTCCCTTAAAAATCTAATTCTGATTTTAATATATCTTATAAATAAATGTCTACTAAAACACCCTACCTCTATCCCTCCCCCCCCCCCCCCCCACACACACACACACAAAAAAAAAAGAAAAAAAAAAAAAAAAACGTGAAATTCGTGTTAACATTATTAACCACAATGTTTCTTTTAATAATTATAAAAGATGCTTATAACCTTTAAGGGGGTCCGGGACACTAAATTTTTGTTTTTATTATTTATTGATGAATTGCTTTAATTATTTTTTCTGAAATTGTAGCTTTTTTGACGATGAAGTTGAGCAAGAAAGAATTTTTTTTTTTTTTTTTTATTAAAAATGTTTGATAAATTTAAAAATTGTTATATCTCATGAACTAATGGTTCAATTTACAAACTTTTTTCACCTTTATATACAGAAAGGAATTATCTTCAATTTGTCGCCAGGATTTCTGATTATAATAATAAATTTTTTAAATATTAATTTTAATTTGAACTAACTAAAGATAACTAAATGCTTTGAAAATAACTGAAAACAGATGATGCTTAAGAAATTAAGGGTAAGTACTGTTTTATTTTTCGATCTCAATAAGTTTTTTGAAATTACCTACCTAATAACTCGCTTATCTATGTTATTGTAAAGGTTTTTCATGTACTGTACTAAAAACGATCTGTACTTACGTATTCACTGCATGTCATTTTACGAAGTGAAGTATAATCTGCACAAGTTTATCATACTTTTTTATCGTTTAACACTGTTTATGTAATTTTTTATCATATAAGTTTGTAATAATAACAGGTTTATCATAGTGCCGAATAACTGCTGACATGCGGTTAATACAAAAATGCCATGTTTTAAATATTTTTTTTTTTTTTATAATATTACTAAATGTATATACATACAATTGAAATTTTTTAATGCATGCAAATTTTCTAAATTTTATTATGATAAATTTCTAAATTTTGCATCTGTACCTTACCTTAACAATAATTTTTAGATTTCTGGTAAAATATAATAATAAAAAAATAAAGTAAAGTAATGATGATAAATCAAGTATGATAAATCAATACAAATGTTAATTTTTTTAAAGCATACATGTAGCACAGACATCCTTTAAAAATCAGGATTGTATTTTCGGCATGACAGGAAATAATAAAAAAAAACTTATTGTTATTTTGTTTACATAAGAACAATCCACAATTTGCTAATTAATATTTCAAATTAGAAAAAATTGTAATTTAAATCTGTGTATTGAAATTTCATTATTATGCTATGACAGATTAAGAAAGCTGTTTTATATTTAATTAGTGAAAATTAATTAAAAACTTTATTGTTTTCAAATTTTAGAGATGTATCATATTCTGATTTTTACATATATATATACACTATATATTAAGTTTCACTTCTATATTACATTTTATTTGGGCATATATAGAAAAGGCATTCATTCAATATTTTAAGACTGTATTTGGTATTACAATAAATTTAAAAATAATCCTTTAAAAAAAAATAAATAAAAAAAAAAATAAATCTCATGTTTTTTGGGAAAAAAAAAAAAAAAAAAAAAAAAAAAAAAAGCTGTTACATTTTAAATTCTTAAATATATATATATATATTTAGATTTTTTTTTTTTTTTTCACTCCCTCTCCCCCCCCCCCCTCTTTTTTTCCCCTAGTTTTAAAAAAGGTAAAAAATATATTCAAATTTCATTAAAATACATCGTTACTGTTCATTTCGTTGTAGATCAGTTTAAAAAAAAAAGAAAGAAAGAAAGAAAGAAAGAACCTCTGCATTTTATTAAAAAAAAAAAAGTCTGCATAATAAATAAAACTATCATTATCATTATTATTATTATTATTATTATTATTACTATTTTGTTGGTTTTTTCAATTGTGGCGCGATCAGTGGCCGAGAAGTTCTGCTTATGAAGCTGGTAGTTGGGAGGCACCAGGTTCAATACCAGGTCATAGTTGCTGGGCTAGTTTTACGAAGTTTTCTGTGGTTTTCTTCAAAATTTGTGTGAATTGCAATGTTTTCGTTGAACACCTAATTTAAAGATGTGATTTTATTCATAGAAAACACTCTTATATGAAGCATCATAAAATCAATAAGCAGAATTTTTGCGAAATAAATATAGTTTTCTCCTGTTTTATATATATATATATATATATAATAATTTAAGCTTGATTAAATATATTTAATATCTTGTATTTATTCTGCATTATTCTTGTTGATAGATATTCTATTAAAAAATTGGAATTACTTGGCATTGCAAACAAGATATATATATATCCAATGAAAAAAAAAAAACTCTAGTGTTGCTCCAGTGTTTCAGTTTTGTTTACTTTGGTTAAAATAAATAAATAAAATAATATGATCTAGCAAATTTGAAAGTTTGTTTTAAGGGGGTCTGGGACACCAAATTTTTGTTCTTATTATTTATTGATGAATTGCTGTAATTATTTTTTCTGAAATCCAATACAAGATATTAAATATATTTAATCAAGCTTAAATTATTATTAAAAAAAAAAAAAAAAAAACAGGAGAAAATTATATTTATTTCGCAAAAACTCTGCTTATTGATTTTATGATGCTTCATATAAGAGTGTTTTCTATGAATAAAATCACATCTTTAAATTAGGTGTTCAATGAAACCATTGCAAATCACACAAATTTTGAAGAAACCACAGAAAACTTCGTAAAACTAGCCCAGCAACTATGACCTGGTATTGAACCTGGTGCCTCCCAACTACCAGCTTCATAAGCAGAACTTCTCGGCCATTGATGGCGCCACAATTGAAAAAACAAACAAACAAAATAATAATAATAATAATAATAATAATAAGATGATAGTTTTATTTATTATGCAGACATTTTTTTTTTAACTGATCTACAACGAAATGAACAATAACAATGTATTTTAATGAAATTTGAATATATTTTTTACCTTTTTTAAAGCTAGGGAAAAAAAAAAATAAAGAGGGGGGAGGGAGAAAAAAAAACATTTCTAAATATATATATATATATATATATATATATATATATATATATATATATATATATATATAATAAAGATGATCTATTAAGCATAGTAGAAGCCAAGCAACAGATACTAGATCACTGAAACACCAATATATATTTTTTAAGAATTTAAAATGTAACAGCTTTTTTTTTTTTTTTTCTTTTTTTTTTCAAAAATCATGAGATTTATTGTAATACCAAATATAGTCTTAAAATATTGAATGAACGCCTTTTCTATATATGCCCAAATAAAATGTAATATAGAACTGAAACTTAATATATAGTGTATATATATATGTAAAAATCAGAATATAGTACATCTCTAAAATTTGAAAACAATAAAGTTTTTAATTAATTTTCACTAATTAAATATAAAACAGCTTTCTTAATCTGTCATAGCATAATAATGAAATTTCAATACACAGATTTAAATTACATTTTTACTAATTTGAAATATTAATTAGCAAATTGTGGATTGTTCTTATGTAAACAATAACAGTAAGTTTTTTTATTATTTCCTGTCATGCCGAAAATACAATCCTGATTTTTAAAGGATGTCTGTGCATACTACATGTATGCTTTAAAAAAATTAACATTTGTATTGATTTATCATATACTTTACTTTATTTTACCAGAAATCTAAAAATTATTGTTA
The DNA here is from genome assembly GCA_963930645.1 of Salticus scenicus. NCBI lineage: Eukaryota > Metazoa > Arthropoda > Arachnida > Araneae > Salticidae > Salticus > Salticus scenicus. The sequence goes on from OZ005653.1 coordinate 159,696,134, forward strand.
AGGTAAGGTACAGATGCAAAATTTAGAAATTTATCATAATAAAATTTAGAGAATTTGCATGCATTAAAAAAATTCAATTGTATGTATATACATTTAGTAATATTATAATTGAAAAAAAAAAAAAAAAAAAAAATTAAAACATGGCATTTTCGTATTAACCGCATGCCAGGAGTTATTCGGCACTATGATAAACCTGTTATTGTTACAAACTTATATGATAAAAAATTACATAAACAGTGTTAAACGATAAAAAAGTATGATAAACTTGTGCAGATTATACTTCACTGCGTAAAATGACATGCAGTGAATATGTAAGTACCGATCGTTTTTAGTACAGTACATGAAAAACATTTACAATAACATAGATAAGCGAGTTATTAGGTAGGTAATTTCAAAAAACTTATTGAGATCGAAAAATAAAACAGTACTTACCCTTAATTTTTTAAGCATCATCTGTTTTCAGTTATTTTCAAAGCATTTAGTTATCTTTAGTTATTTTCAAATCTTATAAACACGTCAGCACGGGATCGCGGGCAGCCATTTTGAATCTGTGGATCTCGCTCCAAAATATCACATGACTTAATCGGTCCAATGAAAAGGCTCTCAATTCACCCCCTTAAAGATTTTTTTCTGTTCCACTTCGAAATGTAGTGCTTTGTCCTTTCACCCCGACAGAGAGAATATTTGGAACCAGTTTTTTTTCGCAAATTGTCAGTTTCTGATAAAGTAGATACTCAGAAAGAATGAATGTCATTGTGAAATATTACGTTCCTATATGGAGTGATTAATTCATTCTTTGAAATTAAGCGTGTAGATAAGGTTCTTTGTCTCTGTATTGTTTAGTAGTTACATACTTAGTTTCGACGATATAGACATCTATGTTACCGTCCAGCACGTTACTTGTCCACATCATGGTTCCCTTCGATGGGAAAATATATTTTTTCTGGGATGTTTTCAGGGTGATAACAAGTTTCATCTTCTCTTCATATCGTTATCCAATGAGAATCAATGTTCAAAGTGAAACGGTACTCCTCACATACAGCTTACTGGACCTCCCTCTCCCAAATTTTTGTGCTGGTGTCCCAAACTTTAGTTTTAACGAACATGTTAATGTGCAGTGTTAGAAAAAGGTAAAGTGTGGATAATATGACACAGAAACCAACATGATAGAATCTTTTGTACAGAGTTTGTTTCAAAACCCCTGCTTCTGTAACAACTTTGAGAGCAGAACCCATTTCTATTGCACTACTGTTCCCCTGACATTGTACAGTTATTGCCAGGCGAACGATTATCTTGGAGAACGTATATGAATCTTGTTCGGCCTGATCCTGGTTATCGGCTAACATCTTCCCTTACTTTAAAAAGTCTGTCATAGTTTTAAGACTCTCTATCCGTGAATGTCAAGGTCATCCAATCCCTATATAAATTCTCCATTATTATTCATTATACAAGACATATTTTTAAATTTCGCGTTTTTACATTTTCAAAACCGTTAAAATATACTTTGTTTTCCAAAAACTGATTTTTTAAAATTTATTTTACAGTTATAAAGTGCAAAATTTTACTAAATAATATTAATTCATTTTACAGGTGTTAATAAAATATTAAAAATTTAAAATATCATTTTTTGTTTAACGAGGCATAATTTAATGATCCTGAATATTCTGACTGGGGAAACGGAATTTTGAAATATGTAATGAATAATGATGGCAATTATTTTCCCATAGGTTAAGATCGAGTTTGGAGGACCTTGACGCTCACTGACAGAAAGCCTTAAAGTTACAAATACACCGAGATATATTGAGAATTTGTGACACTTCCGTTTCTGAAAGGTTCCAGCATTCTGACGATTCTTCCTTTATGGCATGTCCACTTAACGTCTTTGTGTTATAATTCGTTCTCTATGATCTTAACATTCCTTTGCATAACAATAGCACAAATTTTGCTTGAATTAACTATGCGCAGGTTTATCAGCATCTCGACAAGAATTATGCACGTCTTTTTTTTTTTTTTTCTTTTGAACATGCAGACAAAGATTTAAACGTTTTCCATAAATAAAATTCTTATACTACAACAAATGGTCCTCCACAATTTATTTCAAGCATTTTACCAATATTTATAGACTTTTTTTCGTACTTTACGACTGTAGTAAATTTTGTAAACCAATATATTATTATAATATTTTTCTTTATATATAATTAATGCTGTCAGGCTTGCGTCATTTTATTGAAAACTAGAAAACAGCCTTCTATGGTCATACAATTTTGGGGACAAAATTTTTTCGAAAATCATAGCAAAAATTATATCGATGGAAAGATCTTTCAAATATATAGAAACATTATCTCTGGGGAAGATGTTCCGAATTGTTATTGTTTCGGAGATTTGATAAATTTAAAAATCGAAAACAAGCGGTGACGGCCAATTGAATGTGTTCTTTTGAGTACACAAGTTGAATACTTCATTCAACGTGATTCATTACAGGAAAAAAAAAAAAAGAGCTCAAGTAAACGTTTGCTGAAAAATATTATGTATTTTAAGTTTTACTGAGTTATATATTTATTTGCTTGCGTTGAGTTGCTTTAAGCATCTGGCAACTTATTGTTTTCGACATCTGACAACACGTTATCACTTCAATTCGAAAATCTTTCACTTTCACCTCCCGTGGTTGGTTCGACAGTCGTTCGATCATTAAACCATTATCAATTATAAGTAAGTGTCTCTTAATTTGTGTTTGAGTTAATGCAGCTCATGTAATATTTAACAGTAGAGTCTAGTTCATATTTTTTTCATTATCGTTCTGTCAGTCCTGCATATAGTTTCTTTTCTGTGTTATTATTATTATTTACTTATTTATTTGTTTATTTATTTATTTTTTATTTTACTGTTTTAAGAATTTATACAGATTCATCGTCGACAATTTTTATTGTCGTTTAGAATTTAATTTATTTTCTTAGCACCGAAATTAAATTTCAGTGGAGCATAGCGTTTTCAGTTCCATAGCGTTTTCATTATCTTTCACCATATCAGCTCCATAGTTTTGTTTCCTTGTGATATTAATTTTTCTTTTATTTTTTAATCTATCATGCAATTTAAATGGAATAGTGGATTCGATTCCATAATTTTTATTGTTATACTGAATTTCGTTCTTCTTCTCTTTCTTTTCTTTCTTTCCTTTTTCTTTTTCTTTCATTTTCATTTTTCTTTTTATTAACGCCAAAATTAACTTTTAGAACCAAGTTTTCTCATAAAATGTATTCCGTAAATGCATTTAAAAGCGTGATATTATTATTCTTACTTTCTCTTACCCATATGGTACAGAAAGTATTGTTTTAGGGTCAAATTTTCGAAAGTGAGTTTTTGTTATATCTACATGTTTTGTGGTCCCCTGAATCCGAAAATCAAGTTTTTAGCGATTGGTCTGTGTGTGTGTCTGCCTGTTATCAACAAATCTCAAGCACAAATAGTAGCAGAAAGTCCAAACTTGGTATTCTAAATGTGTATGATATAGGGGTTCTACACTAAGCTTTTCGTAGAGATAAAGCAAATGATTCGTGTACAGGGACACCCAAGAGAATTCAAATACATTACGTCTATGGGGGAAACTGCAGGTAAGTAGAGTTTAACATAAGTAGACTGCACTAAAACAAATGAAATTAATGTATATTTTTTATATGCATAAAAACATGTCTCATGTAGAATTTGGTTGGGTAATCATTCACTGTTTATTTACAGGGCTACACAAAAGAATTAGATTATAGTGCGACAGTAGCTGAAAATTGATGGAAGTGTATTTTAGGTTGTGCCATTTATTATTACTATAGATTATATTTAGGTGCACCTTGTGATCTGTACATAATCTTCAAAAACAGGGCTGCAAATATTTAAGCGATAACATTCTTTTTTATTGCGGAAGTGCTTTTCTCAGTTCTTTTCTTAAAGGAAGTGCTTTGCTAAAATATTTTACCATGTTCAGGAAAGCTGCTCAGGAATTGAAACTAATTCCTAATATACATATGGTAAATAATGTATGTTTTTAAGCTAAATATTCATTGCTTGTTTTTGTATATTTACGCGTTTTGAGGCTTCTTGGTTACTGAAGTCTGTTTTTTTTAACGTTTGATCTTATCTTTATCTGTGTCTCTTAGAGTAACTTAAAAACGAATAATTTCAGTAGATCCAAAAGTTGTATTTTTAAGTTAATCTAAGTTTGTTGCTGGAAAAGTTTAATCAAGACTGATAAGTTTCAAGGAATGTTGCGTGAAATTTCTCTGAACGTTGCCTGAATAATTTTAAGTGGAATTTTAATTTTAATAACATATTTAAATTCTATATAAATGTAGGTGCATTAATGAAACGGGGGTTTGAGGGGGCAATAGACCTCCTCACACAGAACTAATTATCATATAAAACTTTGTCGAAGCCTAATTTGAATTGTTTTAACATAGGTTTACATAACAGTACTCGTTATCTTACCTCTTAATCTCTAACCTGTAATTATAGTATTAAATTTCAGGGTAAGAGAAAGTCGTGTGAGTGACACACCAGATTATTTTTATTATTATTATTATTATTTTACTTACTGCTCTACCATGCAACTTCTGGAGATTCACCGCTCTTTTTTTCAAATTCTTTGTTCCATTCTTCTTTTAATTATTATTTTGGGCAACTTAAATATTATAAGAGTAAATAAATATTCTTAATTTTACTGTTTTGAGGATTTTTATTGTTATTATTACTTTCAAGTTTTATTTTTAATGAATCATGCTTTATCTTGCAACTTACTTCTTTCACTTTTTCTTTTTTTTTTTTTTTTTTTTTTTAATGAAATTATACTTTTCGAGTACATTGGTAATTTTATGTATGTTTTAAAAATGCTTAGGTAATATGGAACATCATCGTAGATAATCATATTCACTGTTGGTGAAATAATTGAAAAAATGAGTATTTTCAAATACAGAAAGTATTAACTGTAGAAGATATGACAGTTTTTATATTTACTATTCTTTTTTTCTTCTTTTTCTTTTTCTTTTTTTTTTTTTTTTTTTTTAGAGCCGAAATTAAATTTTAGAACCATTTCGCTCATAGTATGTATTCCATAAACGGGTTTAAAAATGTGATTTGTATTACATTGGTAATTTTATGTATGTTTAAGAAATGCTTAGGTAATATTGAATATCACTATAGATAATCATATCCATTGTAGGTCAGATAGTTGAAAAAATGAGTATTTTCAAATTCAGAAAGTATGAACTGTAAAAGATATAACAGCTTTTATATTTACCTTTTTTTTTTTTTTTTTTTTTTTTTTTTAGCGCCGAAATTAAATTTCAGAGCCAGTTCGCTCATAGAATGTATTCTATGAGCGAATTTATTTACTGTTTCATCATGCAACTTAATATAATTTTGATTTTTGACTTTTTTTTTTTCTTATCTATTTCTCCTTTATTTACTGTTTCATCATGCAACTTAATATAATTTTGATCTTTTTACTATCTTTTTAATCTATTTCTAATTTATTTACTTTTTCATCATGCAACTTAAAATTTTTTTTTATTTATTTATTTATTTATTTTTAATTTATTATTTCATTTATAAATTTTATTTTCATTATTGTTATTATTTTTATACATTTGTAAAATATCAGATGGCTTTATTTATATAAAAACATCTCGGCTGATAGTTTTAAAACTTTTTTTTTAAATATTGGTCATCAGGGGATGCAATGAAAGGGAAGGGGCGGATCTATACGTTTTGAGGTCTCCTGAATTAATTTTTGCTGTTAACAGAAACTTTAAAGAAATGGACAGAATTTATCTATAAAAAAAAAGCATATCTACATGGGATTTATATAGAAATCTGTCTTCGTAATAAAAACTTCCATATTTTGTAATTATTAATAAAATACAACTTAGCTTAAGATGCGTTTTAATGGTACCGGAAACGAATTTAATTTTTCTATTTCAAATGCTAAGAAAATAAAAAAATAAAGAAGTTAGAGGGTACTATATTATAACCCTCCAACAATGTTTGTAATCCACCCCAAGTTTTTCTTCAAAAATCCTTTTATCCGGCTAACATTAAGTTAAACTGGATGGCGGCTACAATTATCAAAAGTCCTTTAACCCTTTAACGTTTGTTGTTTTCGCACTGAAGCCAAACATTTACACACATTTAATATTTCTTTTTATGTAACAATTTTTCAATATTTCTTTTTTTTTTTTTTTTTTTTTAGTCGATTTTTAAACTTTTTTCCACAGTTTGTTTGGTAGATAGCAGCACTATTCCGAAATGTAGCAAAAGACGTTTCAGAGGAAGCCAAATGCAGTAGTCATTTAAAATTTTTTAGAAGGTCTCCTTTTTGCTTTGATGATGCACTAGTTTTCTTCACTTGCCGAAGAATTGTGCTATTGTTTTGACCTGAAACTGTTTTCGCGATTTTTTACAATCTATAATGTTTACTTATAAAGTTATTTATTGATTAAATTAAATGTTATTCGAATTGTAATCACGTTAACATATATATTTTTGAAATAAAAAAAATCCTTTTTTTTTTTTTCAATTTAATTTTTATTCATTCATTTATTTATTTTTTACATATTTATAATCATCCAATATCAGATTGTATTTAATAGCCAGTTTTAAAATTAGTTTACCAATTTTGAAAAAATAAATAAATAAATAAATAAAATATGCAATGATTTAAATGAAGAAGAAATGTTTTCACGCTGTTATACTATATGGTGCTTCTAACGAAGAGGATTGAATATATTTCTGACTCCAAAATAAATACACTAAACAAGGCGCATCATTTGAACATTAGCTATAATTGATAGTTTTATGCAAGTTTTTTACTTTCTTCTGTATATATAGAGAAAAAATATTGGATTCGTGAAAATTTTCGAACTCTAGTTTTCGATGGATTTGCACGTTTTAGGATGTCTTGAACAGGATTTGGCTGTTTTTAGAGGAACCGTGACCTTAGCGACAGTGTCTTTAGCGTAAATCTATAAACCCCTGTCCTTAGCGTAAATTTTATCCCCCCCCGCCCTCCTCATTGGTGTGATTTTAGTATGAGTGCCTTTAGCGTAAATCCATAATAAATAATAATAATAATAAAATCAACTTTCTTTCACACTATATTCAGACTTAGGATTGGTTATTTGGTTTCAGAAGTAAACTATCCCAAAATATGGGCGTTTAAAAACTGAAGGAATGTTCTTTGTTGTCACATTTATACAATAAAATAATCTGGTGTGTTAAACAGACAACTTTCTCTTACCCTACATTTCAATACTGGTAGATTGCAGATTAAGTCGTAAAATCAATGTGGTAAGATAATGAAGTTCAAACTACTTTAAAAATAATCTAAAATAGGGTTAAGAACATTTTATTTAACGTATAATTCTATGTGGGGGGGTACTGTATTACAGACCACCCGTTCAATTATAGTGCCTATATTCACTTTAAAAAAAAAAGAGTCAAGTCTTATTTGCTTCAAACTTGCCAATCTTGATAAAATTTTTCAAGTGACAACCTAATACGAACTTCAAAATACGCAATTTGAATTCCCTACAGTCATTTGTTTTTAAGCTATGCTGATAACAGATATATATACATATCAGTCGCTAAAAATTGCACTTTCGTATTCAGGAACAGAGTTCAAAATAGAACTTGAAAAATTAATTTGTTTACAGTATGGGTATGAAAATTTAATTTTCCTTCCTAAGTACTGTTCGTCGACTTAAAAATGTAGCTTAATGTTAGTAAAATGCAGCAAAGCACTTCCATCAATTGCATTCATTAGAAAAGAAAGTTTAGCTTAATTTTGGGTAGCCCTGTATACTGTCTATAAACTATATTCACATAACATTGTGTACTTAAATTTAGTTTTATATGAAAAACACCTAACACAAAATGAAATACATTTCCAGCAATTTGCAAGATAAATTCTGGAATTATCCAACCATTATTCACTGAAGTAGTCGTAAAATTTGGATAATTATTACTTACGCTAAAGGCACGGCTTCTTCTATTCCTCCTTCCTTAATTCCCACCCCTTACGCTAAGAGCACGTTACGCTAAGGGTGCGTCACCTTTTTAGAAAATGTCTATTTGTCTGTGTTTCTGTATCACAAATTTTGTGGGCGCTGTATCTCACGAACCAATGAACAAAATTTAACCAAACTTGGTATTTATTTGGACCCTGACATAAACTGATTCGAATTAGATTTGGAGATCCATCGCTCAACAGGTGGCGCTGTGATCCCATTTTTTTCTATAATTTTAACATGGCAGTATAAGACAAAATTTCGTATAAATGTGCATAATGAGAGTTATTTTTAACGTGATGTTGGAAAATTAATATGAATTATTGATAATAGTAGTAGTAGACTAAAGAAAAAAGTTTGTGTGTGTGGGAACATCGCTTTCCCCCCTGGAGGGGGAGTAACTCCCCCCCCCCCGGTGTGTGTGTGTGTAAATTTTCAATATGGGTATCTTTAGAAAGATCTTGTCAATGTCTTTCATTTTTTAACGGAAAAAATATTTAAAAAAAAACATTTCTTCTGACATTGGCAAAAAATTGACTTTCTTTCAGCACTTAGTGATATAATTCTGTCAGATAAAAATCGTTTGCATTTATCATGGAAAATAATTTAATAAATCATTTGTATTACATGAATTTTATGTAAAATTATATAGAAGAAAGTTTGTGGTGGCCACATCATATTAGTTTACATTGTAGATATATCCTTATTCTTACTTTTTAGAAATACCAATTTTATCTTAGAAATTTAAAAGCAACATTTATAAATTTTCAAAATAAAATAATGTTACATAAAACTATATTTAACGATTTGAAGCATTTTCTTGTAATATAAAACACTTTGAGCTTTTGAAATTTATTGAAAAAAAAAAATAACACTTCATAAACTGAGAATAGATTTTATGTTTATGGGAATAAAAATCCTTCGCAGCTCAAAGATTTTGAAATGTTCCATAAATTTTACGACATGTTGTGCATTTTCACCATCAATTCATTCAGATTGTTTTCCTTAAAATTGTATTAAGGAGTTAAACATTAAGTTTAAATGAACATACATTTTATGGCACTAAACTAGTCGAGTACAAAACATTGCTCGGAAAATATTTAAATAAAATCATATGGGCCTATTTAAGTCATTTTATGTGCTAACTGTTTATACTTCTAATGCGTTTTTACATTCTCTGAAATGAACTTGATTTGGTTACATTTTATCATTTATAGGCAATGTTTACATATGTTTGTTACATATATATATTACATAAAGGAGAAACATTAATAAATTTATTATTCTAATATCACCATATAGAACAGAATTCGGATAACACGAAATTAAAAATTATCCCGTTTGTATGCTTGACTCCAAGGCCTCCTGTCTGTACGTATTCGTCGAGGTGAAGGCATGTATCACAGGATAAGATTGCAAGAAGAATAACTAGTAGTAACCGAGCTGGCGCATCAGGCATTTTGTTGCCTTAGGGTTGCCACATGTACCCAGCGCGTTTCTCTGATAAACAAACGACAATTTTTTTTTTTTTTTTAATCGTCTTACGTTACTTTAGAGCAACTTGTTTTATTATATTTCATAATTTTAGCTAAGTAAACTATGACATGGAAGTTTGTTTAGCAATAAACTGCTATAATCGTTCAAGAAGTGAATATAAAGTGTTCACAGACCTTCTATTACTGTGTATTTGAGTTTTGGCGACATTTTGTAAAAGAAACTGAAACCGCCCTAACAACACATCTTAGACCCCAGTACATCCATAGGATATCCTCAGAATAAAATGACATCCTGAGAATGTACTGTGAAAAAAATGTGTTTTTAGGAATATTATTGTTGCTTATTGCTCTTATCGTGACCGGATTAGCTTCAGATCAAGATTTCTTAAAATCATTAGGGAAGCGATAAGGACGCCAAGCGGGAATGCTGTCCTCTTCGGAGGCAAAAAAATGTCGGTGATGCGCCGGCTTATTATTTTATTTAGAGGCTCTAGTAGTAACGAAAGGGGAGAATCATCGTCATCTGGGTATCTAGTCTCCGATCCGACTGCCGTAGCGACCGTCCTTCAACAACGACAGTCGTCAAATCAAAAGTCGGAATATGACGCCACGTGATCAAAATAACGACTACCACAGTCGATATTGTGGTACTAGCTGGCTTCGCCCGCTAGCGGGTCAGTATTTTCAAATGAATCACTAAAAATAATGAATCACCAACAGAAACTTTTAGTGTTAAGAAAAGAAATTTAAAAAAAAAATCATTTCTGATTGGGTAAAAAGTCGGGCCGGGTACCCACGCGCTGCGCGCGCGTATTCCTTCCCTGACCATACGTGCCCCCTAAAAAAATCATTTCTGATCGGGTAAAAACTAGCACCGGGTCCCCACTGCCTTCGGCAGCGCAGTACCGTGTGCGCTGCGCGCGCACAACTGAAGGGATACACGCGCTGCGCGCGCGTATTCCTTCCCTGACCCTACGTGCCCCCTAAAAAAAAAATCATTTCTGATCGGGTAAAAACTCGCACCGGGTCCCCACTGCCTTCGGCAGCGCAGTCCCGTGCGCGCTGCGCGCGCGTATTCCTTCCCTGAGCCTTCGTGCCCCCTAAAAAAAAAAATCATTTCTGATCAGGAAAAAACTCGCACCGGGTCCCCACTGCCTTCGGCAGCGCAGTCGCGTGCGCGCGCACAAGTTAAGGGATACGCGCGCGGTGCACGCTTATTTCTTCTCCACCCTTTCAGGCCCTCTTAATTAACCTACGTATACCAATTTTGAACGATCTAACTCATTTGGCTGAGATGCAAAAGAAAATGTAATCAGGACACCTCAAAACGTGTAAATCTGGTGAAAACTTTCGATAATTTAAAAGAACTTTAAAATATCTTTCGAATGATGTATTAAAAATAATTTAATCATAATTAGAAATTGAAATATTGAAATTTGAAAATATTACAGCGCCATCTGTCGGTAGAAATTTCTTTATTCCACTGTTTCATTCCAATTCAGAAAAGCTTTCTAATGATGTATTACTTATGAAATTATTTTAATTAGTAGCTGAGATACAAAGAAAACTAATTCAGGACACCTCAAAACGTGTAAATCTGGTGAAAACTTTCGATAATATAAAAGAACTTTAAAATATCTTTCGAATGATGTATTTAAAAAAATTTAATCATAATTAGAAATTGAAATATTGAAATTTGAAAATAATACAGCACCATAAGAGAAAACTGATTCAGGGCATCTCAAAACGTGTAAATCTCGTGAAAACTTTCGATAATTTAAAAGAACTTTAAAATATCTTTCGAGTGATGCATTAAAAATAATTTAATTATAATTAGAAATTGAAATATTGAAATTTGAAAAAATTAAAGCGCCATCTGGCGGTAGAAATTTCTGTATTCCACTGTTCGATTCCAAATCAAAAAAGCTTTCTAATGATGTATTACTTATGAAATTATTATAATTAGTATCTGAGATACAAAAGAAAACTCATTCGGGACACCTCAAAACGTGTAAATCTGGGGAAAACTTTCGATAATATAAAAGAACTTTAAAATATCTTTTGAATTAAGTATTAAAAATAATTTAATCATAATTAGAAATTGTAATATTGAAATTTGAAAATATTACAACTCCATAAAAGAAAACTGATTCAGGAGACCTCAAAACGTGTAATTCTGGTGAAAACTTTCGATAATTTAAAAGAACTTTAAAATATCTTTCGAATGATGTATTAAAAATAATTTAATCATAATTAGAAATTGAAATATTGAAATTTGAAAATATTACAGCGCCATAAAAGAACACTGATTCAGGAGACCTCAAAACGTGTAAATCTGTTGAAAACTTTGAATTATGTAAAAGAACTTTAAAATATCTTTCGTATGATGTATAAAAAATAAATTAATTGTAATTAGAAATTGAAATACGCGTATTAGAATATTGCAAAAATGTCCGGCGTGTAAAGATAAAATTTAATTTGCAATTAAAATGTAAATCTTTTGTTTATTGACCAAAATCGATGAAATTTGAAATGCAAGTTTGTTTTGTGGTGTAAATATTATATACTAAATAAAATGTGTAAAATTTGAAAAATTGAAGAAAATAGAAAATTGCAATTTTTAATCGCAGTACGAAACACGTGACTTCATTAAATACCAGATGTGTTTCCGTTGAAGACTGCTGTAGACGAAAAGTCTGCAAAGCTAAGATTCTTGTGATTTGTTGCCAATATTTTTTTATAGTTTAGTTAATTTTAAAAAATCTAATTGTCCGATCGATAAGCCGTTTAAACCATCGGTTTAAGAAAAAAAAGCCCTTTCCAATGGTATCTTGTTTGTAACAATACGACTGATATTTCTAATTTATTTTCCACCTTTTCCGTAAAAATGTCGCTTTTTAAGCATTTAATCATGAATTCTGGGTCATTTTTCGTTAGACAATGGTCGACATTTTAATTAATATCTCTGCTAATTAGGGTCGCATCGTTTAGCAAATTAGATAACCCAGATCTGCGATAAATTCTCTGTCCGACGGTACCTGTTCGAAGTCCGTGCGACCTTTAGCGGCGGAGCCTTAGCTGCGTCATGCCGTTTCTCACAGACACACAGACACACACACGCGTACAGATTTTAATAATATAAGAGATTAATAATATAAGAGATGCTAATTAGGGTCGCATCGTTTAGCAAATTAGATAACCCAGATCTGCGATAAATTCTCTGTCCGACGGTACCTGTTCGAAGTCCGTGCGACCTTTAGTGGCGGAGCCTTAGCTGCGTCAAGCCGTTTCTCACAGACACACAGACACACACACGCGTACAGATTTTAATAATATAAGAGATAGTCTGGTCGGAGAATAGATGCCCTGGAATCGAACTAGGCATATCCAGGTTTGCAGAATAAAACGAAATAATACTAATAATAAAATTATATATTGCTTTAAACGTTTCTGATCGTAGCAAACACTACCAGGCTGTTCGCGCATCTTTTAAAATTTTGACCATGGTAAAATCATACTCGTAAGTGTTTTTCTTCCGTAGTAGTCACTTACTGTTTGTTGATCGAAGAAACAACCAAGTGTGTTTCATTAAACCTCACCTGCACCTCACTTACTACCTCACTACTTTTTTCTAAAACGTATAGAAGCCGAGCGATAAGGTATCAAACGCGAAACTTTCAAAATTGCACAAGACATTTAATAACAAAACTAATTATTATTAATATTATTGCACGTTGCATTTCCCCTCTCCACCCACTGCAATGTACTAAATAACAAATTTAACAGATCTATGATGTGCAGTCATTGAACCTATAGCTGCTCAAACACACAGAGGCATCTTTTTTAGTAGAGATTAATGCAAACCTCGAACACTTATTAAAAGTATTTTAGGCGTACAAATAAACATAAAAATATTTTAATTTATTTATTTATTTTTTTTTTTTATCGGACTATAAATAAAACAATAAAACGGTATAAAACCAATTTCAAATAGCATTACTTTTTTGTTTAATAGAAGAATGCTGCATATATATTGTTACAAAATTGTAAATAATTGTGTTTATTTTTGTATAAATTCTTTCAAAGAGGCGTAGTAAGTTGATAAAGTGCTAATTTTGTGCATTTCTAGTCGTTTTAGCGTTGAAATAGCCTTATTATCCCTTAAAAACGCATTAAAAAGCCCCAATAAGGCAGGTAATGGATTTGGCGCCAAATTTGGTGACTTTTTCCCACCTTGGCGATTTTTTTGGCGACCTTGGCGAGAAAATCCTTATAAGGGATAGACCAAATATGGAAGCTCTAATCCCATTGGCTGATGAGATATGGAGATTTCTGGAATGTTCCACACTTTTCTTTTTTCTACAGGGGTATATAAGAAACGCTCTCTCGCCAAGGCAGTCAGAGTCAGTTCAGTTCTCAGCCAGCTTCGCTAATGCTTGCATTGTTTGAGCCTCTTTGAAAGAGTCTTTCTTTAAGTGTTATTGCTATACAGTTTGTACTGTGGATTTGCTATTGACAGCCGTTGTTTAAGCTGTGTTTATTGGTTGAATTGAAGCTGATACTTGGGTTATAGACCTGTATTTCTCTGGAACTTTCTGTGAATAAATTACTGAATTTTTATAAGTTTTGCCTTTCATTCTCGGACAACTCACGAACCCCCAAGTACGCATCATTTCTGGTGTCAGGAGTGGGGTTGTCTGTGAATGGTGATAACGAGAGCTATGAAGCAAGAAATGAAGAAATTTCTAGAAGGTCTCACTGCTCAGATGAATGAGTTAAGATCTGGATTGATGGAGAAAATGGAAACAGGACAGGAAAAGATGGAAACCGGATTGATCGAAAGAATGAAGGAAGGACAAAGAGAGATGAAAGAAAGTATGGAAGCATCGCAAAGAGAGATGAAAGATAGCCTCAGTAAAGAAATGAAGGAAGGGCAAAAAATTGGAAGCCAGTTTGACCGAAGAGATTAAATCTAATCAAGATGAGATGAAGAGAGAGCTTTCAACGGTGAAAGAATCAATAGAGGGTAAATTGACTGTGATGAAAAATAGAATGGATGGAATAGAAAAGAAAGTTATAAAGATAGAAGAAAATTTTGAAGAGAAAGTTTTGAAAATAGAAGAGAGTTTTGAAGAGAAAGCTATGAAGATAGAAGAAAATGTTACGAAAGTAGAAAGGAATTTTGAAGAGAGATTTATGAAGATGGAAGAGAATTTCGAGGAGAAAGTTAAAGAAAATGTTGATCAGGAACTGAAAGGAAGGTTTTCTGAGATGGAAGGTAAATTGAAGAGAATAGAAGAAGATCTGGAGAGAAAGGTGGAAGAAAAGTTAGAATCCATGCCCCAGGAAACTGAAAAGAAAGAGAGAAGAAGCCAGAATCACGAATTTATTAAGCTATCTACCGACGATGGCAGTTCCTCCTGGCATGTATATAAGACGCAGTTTTCCATCGTAGCTGAAGCTAACGGCTGGGACTCTCTTGCAAAGACGGCTCGTCTGGTAGGGTCGTTGCGGGGCGACGCCGCAGATATTCTGGAGACCTTTTCGGAGGAACAGCGATATGACTTCGAAGCTGTAACCAGAGCACTAGAGCACGTTTTGGAGCGAAATGGTCCAAGAAATATAGTCGACTTCAGCTAAGGTCCCGTCGCCAGAGACCAGGGGAAAGCTTACAAGAACTGGCATCAAACATCCAGAGGCTTTCACATTTGGCTTTCTCAGACTGTCATCCTGAAACACGCAATGATCTGGCCCTAGAATATTTCTTTGATGCTGTCGGAGATCCAGATATTCAAAAAGCCCTCAGACTCGCCGGCGTGAAGGATGTGGAGTCAGCCTTGGTGTATGCCCTAAAGATCGAGGCAGCCCAACAAGCCTCCCATGAACATCGCCAGAACAGCACAGTAGACAAAGTGAACCGTTCTCAAGATGATTTTAAAGAGATTCAGAAAATGATTGCAGAAATTAATAGAAGACTACGCATTCTTGAGAGTAAGAAAGAAGGGAAGACTCCAACAACTAAATGCTGGGGCTGTGGAAAAGACGGGCATATCAAACGGAGCTGCCCAGTAAGAACGCCTAGAGAAGCAACCAAGAATGTCTCTGAAGTATGCTACCCAGAAGGAGTTCTTCGGGAAAATCCAGATGCCTTCTTTCAGAAGCCTCCATCTGAAGATCATAAATACAGCTCTAAAGCCAAAGATAGACCCCAAAGAATACAGCCAGTTGCTCGCCAAGTTACTGTCTCAACACCATTAGAACAAGATCCCGATCCATGGAGTGACGAAGAACTTAGACAAGCCCAGTTGGAAGATCCTGACATAAAGCCAATATTACAGCTGAAGGAGACGACCAGCAACAGACCTACCTGGCAGGACATTTCTAGATTTAGTCCCATTACGAAAAGTTATTGGGCACTTTGGGACTCTCTTCATATCAGAAACGGCGTATTATACAGAAAGTGGGAATCTGATGATGGAAAAAGCTTCAGATGGCAGATTGCATTACCAAGATCGAAAATTCCAAATGTTTTAGAACAACTGCATAGTAGCTCGACCGGAGGCCATTTTGGGGTAATAAAGACTCTGCAGAAAGCTCGGGAACGCTTCTACTGGTGCAAGGCAAAGGAGGATGTGGAGAAATGGTGGAAATCCTGTGATGCTTGTGCGGCACGTAAAGGCCCGCAGAAACGAAGTCGAGGAAGACTGCAACGGTATAACGTGGGAGCACCATTTGAACGGATTGCAATCGACATCTTGGGTCCTTTGCCAAGGACCTCCAGTGGAAATAAATACATCCTCGTCGTGATGGACTATTTCACCAAGTGGCCTGAGGCATATCCCATTCCCAATCAAGAGGCATGCACAGTCGCAGAGGTCCTAGTGCAGCAATGGGTGTCAAGGTACGGCACGCCCCTACAACTTCATACCGACCAAGGAAGGAACTTTACCTCTGATGTTTTCAAAGGACTGTGTCAACTACTTGGCATAAACAAAACCCGGACAACACCCTTACATCCCCAGTCGGACGGCATGGTCGAGAGGTTCAATCGTACTATCCTGAATAACCTCTCACTTCTAGTATCAAGGAACCAGCAAGATTGGGACTTGAAGTTGCCATTGTTCCTTCTGGCTTATCGAAGTGCTGTCCATGAGACCACCGGCTATACTCCAGCTCAGATGCTGTTTGGACGCGAACTTCGTCTCCCATGTGATCTCCTGTTTGGTTGTCCACCAGATGCGCCTTCATCGCCCGAGGAGTACATCGAAGATCTCCAGGCACGATTTGAAGACGTACACAACTTTGCTCGGGAGCAGATTCACATGGCAACAGAGAAAATGAAGACGAGGTACGATCTAAAGGCTACACAACATCAGTTCCAGGAAGGAGACAAGGTCTGGTTGTGGAATCCTGTTCGACGCAAAGGACTCTCCCCCAAGTTACAGTGCAACTGGGACGGACCGTACACAGTCTTAAAAAGGCTGAATGATGTAGTGGTGCGGATCACTAAAACACCTTCATCAAAACCGAAGGTGGTGCACTATAACAGGTTAGCCAAGTACCACAATTAACGGTAATATTAAAATTTAAAATGTAAATACTGGTAAAATTTGCGCATGCGCACTGTAAATATTTGTATATAAATATTTGTACATATTTGTGAATTTTGTAAATATTTCTCACTTAATTCATATTTCTATGTTATCTTTATGTGCAACTTAGTTTTTGTAAATTTGTTTAGTATCGCCTCTTGACCAAGGGTTGCACTGCCCGGGACGTGCAGTCCTTGGGAGGGGGGCAGTGTTACAAAATTTAAATAATTGTGTTTATTTTTGTATAAATTCTTTCAAAGAGGCGTAGTAAGATGATAAAGTGCTAATTTTGTGCATTTCTAGTCGTTTTAGCGTTGAAATAGCCTTATTTTCCCTTAAAAACGCATTAAAAAGCCCCAATAAGGCAGGTAATGGATTTGGCGCCAAATTTGGCGACTTTTTCCCACGGCGATTTTTTGGCGACCTTGGCGAGAAAATCCTTATAAGGGATAGACCAAATATGGAAGCTCTAATCCCATTGGCTGATGAGATATGGAGATTTCTGGAATGTTCCACACTTTTCTACAGGGGTATATAAGAAACGCTCTCTCGCCAAGGCAGTCAGAGTCAGTTCAGTTCTCAGCCAGCTTCGCTAATGTTTGCATTGTTTGAGCCTCTTTGAAAGAGTCTTGCTTTAAGTGTTATTGCTATACAGTTTGTACTGTGGATTTGCTATTGACAGCTGTTGTTTAAGCTGTGTTTATTGGTTGAATTGAAGCTGATACTTGGGTTATAGACCTGTATTTCTCTGGAACTTTCTGTGAATAAATTACTGAATTTTTATAAGTTTTGCCTTTCATTCTCGGACAACTCACGAACCCCCAAGTACGCAACAATATAGATATATATATATATATATATATCAAAGTAACTAGTTCTAACGTTGGCAAAACATTAATGTTCTACCCCACATTACACATTCAATAACTTATTTACTTCAATTTTAAATTCATTAATTTTATTTTAATTTCAATTTTAATTTCTTTAACTTAATTTTTGATTGAGAATGAGAAATATTTGAATTAGATTAAGAATAATACACATTGTATAAGCGCAATTGCAGTTATACACATAGTGTATAAATTAAATTTCATATTTTAAAAAGCCTTGACTTGGCAAATATAAAATATATGCTTATCATATATTTTTTAAAATTAATTAAATCATTTTTAACAAAGAACAGAACTTTATTTAAACAACCAGGAGATTAGTTAATTTCTAAATTAATTGGAGAATTGCTTTTAAACAATTTGCGTAAATGCAGCAATTATAATATTTAAATATAAGTATATAATTCATTTCATAATAATAGAAAAGAATGAGAACGAAAAATAGTCAGTCAAATAAATCACCACAGAAACATACACAGGCCAATATATCATAAAAAACGGCAGTTTTTTGAGTGACGCAGCAAAGCTGAAACAAAGCTTAGCAGCGACACTCTATTATACAGCTAGTTTTACATCAAAGAGATTTGGAAACGCCGACATTTAATATCTCAGTAAATAGGACATATTTTGATCTGATGTTTTCAGAATAGCGTTTTTTCTTCTGCCTGATGCTATCCTGAAAGTTTCACACTTCAACATTGTATATATTTTGAGATCTGGAGTTGCAATTTAAGACTTTAAAGGAAAAATGAGTTATCGTGTAAGATTTTTTTCTCGAAAACGGCTCGAAGAAATTTTATGAAATTGATATATGATATTAATTTATTTTGTCTGTGAAGCGTGACGTCGCCCGTTTTTCCCAAAAAACTCTTGTTTTTTATATATTTCACTTTAAAAATGGAACTATATTACCTCGCGGATTACACTATTTTCTTTCGCATCGCTCAAAAGAAAAGAATGTAATCCGGTTTGGAATGTTCGCGGACGTATACAGTCTTCGTTTCCTTTTGAAATATTCAATCTCAGATAGGTAGTTTGGCTCCATCTATCGGCAGTTAGTGTCAAAAACAAACTTACAAAATAAAATATTTTTCTTTCTTTAATATATATATTAAATGAGTTATTTATTTAGAGATTTGTATTTTATATAATATTTTTTTATCAAAAATATTCATTCAAGTCCATTGTTTTCAAGTTGATACGTTGTTAACTTTCAAAATTGGTTTTGTTTTAAAAAGTGATTGCAACAACAAAAACCTTTTTCTTTACTTTCATAAAAATGTTAGATAATATCATAATCATATGCAAATATTTGTAATTTTTTTTTTTTTTTTAACTAAGTGATAAATCACTTAAACTATGGATAGAAAAAATCCTGAAAAAAAAAAAAATAATAATAATAATAATAATAATAATAATAATAATTAATTGATTAATTTGCTCATTAAATTTCTATAATATAGTATGTAAATGAAATATTTTACAAAGATTGTAATAATTATAATATATCAAATCCAAATCTAAAATTTCATGTTTTCTGTTATTTTTTAATTTTATAAAATAATATTGTAATGAAATTAAAAAAAAAAAAAAAAAAAACCTCGGTTACCAAACACTTAAATGCATTGGAAAAACTCTGAAAACAGAATTAAAATTAGTAAAATAAGTAATAAAATAAAATGAAGTAAAAATACATCTTTATTTGACTTTAATTTAAACCCATAATATATTTTTTTTAAATATTAATTAATTAATTTTGTTTTTCGCATTGTGATACTTAATTTTACGAAATGATACATTTCTGCAAAGCATACTGGTAAAATAATTAAGAATTATACAGTGAATTATTTTATAAATTACTTTGTTCATTAAATTTCCAGTAAAAAACTGTACTACTTAAATATTTACCAGTATAAAAGTTTCACATTTTAAAGAATTTTCTATTTTTATTTATTTTTCTCTTTTAAATCTAATCTATACTTCAAAAATAATAATTATTTCTTTCTTAAATTTAACAGTAGGGAGCAGGCATGAATATAACAATAAAAGCTACTCTAGAAAAAAAGAAAAAAAAAATCCTCCTTCACTTGTACGGACTTATTTCTTACATATAATATTGATATAAAATGAAATTACCATACATCTGCAACCTTTAAATTAGAAATTAATAATACATTTCAAATTTTGTATTATTTTGCAAATTTTGTTTATTGCCTTTATTCAGATATTGCAGTTTATTGCCTTCCCTTAGTATATGTTTATTGCCTTCAGAACATCAGGTTTTTTTCCCCCCACAAAATGGGTATTTTTGAAATAGTGATTGCTCTACCAAACGGTACCGCTAGGACTTCCTTGGTTAATCGATTTTAGAAAAGTGTGTTTCTGAAGTTCATACAAAATCTTGAAAAACAGTGTCAAATACAAATTATTCAATTTGTTTTTCTATATCCAGTAATTTTCAGAATTTCTAAAAACTGTAAAACACGTCTTCGACAATTTTATGGGATTTTGTTTAGTTAAGAAAAAAGCAAATATGTATGGTGGGGGAAGGGGGTGGGGGTGGCACAAGGTGTCAGACATGGGCAAATTTTAATTTTGTAAATGTGAAAATTGGGGGAAGGGGGTTACTTTGATGGAAAGACCTTTTCAAAACAACATTTTAACAAAAAATGTTTTTCTCTATAATTATTAGTTAGAAAAATATGAAAGAAAACTTTTCGTTTAAAGTCTTCCCCCCGGGTCTCGAAAACACCTTGGAAATTCTAAAAACCTAAAAAAAAAGGGGGGGGGGTTTAATCAGTTTGAAAGATCATTGTTTTGTTTGGAAATTTTGAAAAAATATTTGGAAATTTCGAAAATAGAGACCAGCGAAAAGCGCATCTTTGAAATTTTAAACAAATGCATCGCATTTTTCAGTTTGTCGAAAATGTCTTCTATAAACATAAACAACTTCTTTAAATAAAAAAAAAAGAAGAAGAAGAAGAAGAAGAAATTGAAGCTGTATTACGATAGGGGGAACCTTAGAAAGCAAACAGTAAAATTTGGAGGGGATTTAGGGGGGTTAAGAGCTCGTCTAAAGTTCTTACTTACAGACTCATATTCAATTTGCACGTTTCTTACAATTTTCAAAAATTTCGAGTCGTTTCCGATAGATTTGGGGAGGAAGATGGGACTTTTAGAAAAAAAAAAATTATAAGTTCCTTAAAAATGCCCCACCAGCGACCGAGCGGTGGATGAGAGGTGCCGGATTCGATCCCATCCCGCACTCTTTGACTTAGCCGTTCCTTCCGTGTTTTTCTCCGAAACTCGCTTAAATACGGGCCTCGACCCCTTAGAAAGACCTCATGGAGGCCATTCTACCTATATGCCTAGGACCCTAGCTTAGTCAGTTGGCCTTAAAACCTACTACCAACCAACCTTAAAAAGGTATCGTTGAAGTGATTGCATCTAGAAGATTTCTCGAAGTGCTATAAAATCCTTATCATTTAAAATTTTAATGTTAGATCTCTTAGTATACTTTTTACCCCCATAACCCAATTTTAGAAAATGAGGCAATGTCCGAAATCCCTGCACCACGTTTTAGGAAATTTTCAGGAAGAATGTGGGAACTATGTACAGTATATTTAACCAGATAGGAATAAAACTACATTCAACAAAACATTTTCTAAAAATCGTTTTCCCGATTAAAATTTCAAAGTGGTCTGATTGCCCCCTCCTATTTTCCCCATCTGAATTAGTTTTAAACCAAACAAAATCTCCCTCAGATTGATTAAGCATCTTTTTTAGAATTATCAGAGTTTCCAAAGGAGGATCTGATCCCCACCCCCATGGTGTTAGATATTTTGGAAAATTACTGTCAAATCCTTACAACATTTTACTTTAAACATCTTCAATTAAAAATATAACAAAATATTAATATTTTGTTCATTCAATTGGACCATATAAAAACTTGTGTTTAATTTTTTTTTTATCTAACCAAAATCTATGCGGTGAATGGAGCTCTTTAAAAACTTATTCATAACACTTTTTTATAAAAACTTTCGTACACGAATTATTTTTTGAACATTTATTTTAAATATTCTGTTGAACTATTTAAGAAACAGATGAACCGTTGAACCAAAGAAATTGAATATTAAATTAAATAAAACTCTCTCTCTCTGTCTGTTTTTTTTTTTTTTTGTAGAAATTGTTTGTTATTTTTAAAATATACTATATTATGCCTTTGTAATGTTGCGTGTTTCCATCACACAACAAATATTCTTTCTTAAAGTTTTTTTTTATCACTTATCATAAATTTTTAAAATTTCATTTAGTTTGTTATTTTGTTCGAGGTAAAATTTGATGCGGTATGAACTATGAAACTGCACTTTTTAAGGGTTACAAACTCATTGCCATGCTCCTTTAATTTTACATTTTAATCATTAACCCCTAAAAAGTAATGATATCAATACAAAAAACCCTTAACGGGTTAAAAGTTTGTGCCGCAGCACTGCACTTTATGGCTATAAGAATTAGAAATACGGGTCTTAAAAATAATGATATCAATTTTTTAGTGACGCTTTGCTATTATTTAAAAAATACAGAGATTTTCTTATTTGAATTCGTTTTTTTCTTCAATTTATTTTTACAGTGTAAACGTTATTTTCAACATAAAATAATATATAACATTTACTTACCGATACCTTTTCATTCACATCTCTTATAATATCAAAACATGTGTTTTAAAAGAAATGATATGAAATTCCAGCAACGCAGTGATGTTACACTAAATGATTTGTTTTTAAATTCCACTGCAATTATTTTGTTTTGCATATTAAAGTATATTTGCACATTGAAATATTGCTTTTAATTTTCAAATACGCAGTCAAATATATCACTTTCATTAAGTTTATATTATGTACTGAAATGTATTTATTTCAATGAATTATTTTATCTTTTGCGTCACGCTATCCAAAACTGTAAGTAAAATTTATGGAAATGTTTATTTTGTGCCATCTTATCCAAATTAATTGACAAAGCATGCAAATAGATAGTGTGCTGAAAAAAAAAAAAAAAAAAAAAAAATGCGAAATTTTTAGTTGTAGTTTTGGATGGCGTGACGCAAAAAAAAAATAATTCATTGAAATAAATACATTTCAGTACATAATATAAACTTAATGAAAGTGATATATTTGACTGCGTATTTGAAAATTAAAAGCAATATTTCAATGTGCAGATATACTTTAATATGCAAAACAAAATAATTGCAGTGGAATTTAAAAACAAATCATTTAGGGGTACATACAAATGAAACACTTCCGTTTGCAAAGCCGTCTGCAGCCGTTTGCAAGCGTTCCAAATGTATGACTACAGTCGGCAGCAAAAATATCCGAGCACTAGCAGAAATTCCTATGTATAAAAAGCACACTTAACACTATTTTGTTAAATGAATCCTTGCTGAATCGTGTTCTTAGAATGACTAAGTACAGGATTTGAGAAGGATTTATTTAACAAAACTGCATTCAGTGTACTTTTTTTACATAGGAATTTTTGCTAGTGCTCGGATACTTTTGCTGCCGACTGTATTTGCAAAAAAACTTGCAGAATTTACGTCATCGAAGTTGCAAGCGTTCCGTTTGTATGTAACCCCAAGTGTAACATCACTGCGTTGCTGGAATTTCATATCATTTCTTTTAAAACACATATTTTGATATTATAAGCGATGTGAATGAAAAGGTATCGGTAAGTAAATGTTATATATTATTTTATGTTGAAAATAACGTTTACACTGTAAAAATAAATTGAAGAAAAAAACGAATTCAAATAAGAAAATCTCTGTATTTTTTAATTAATAGCAAAGCGTCACTAAAAATTTGATATCATTATTTTTAAGACCCGTATTTCTAATTCTTATAGCCATAAAGTGCAGTGCTGCGGCACAAACTTTTAACCCGTTAAGGGTTTTTTGTATTGATATATACATACAGAGAGAGAGAGAGAGATTTAAATAATGCGCTATATTTCATGAATGCAATGTCTTTATTATAATAATAAAAGTGGTTAATGGACTATTGTACAAAATATGAAGTTACACACTTTCTACAAAAAAGGATGCTTCTAGTCGTAAAAGATAATAGCAACAGGGAATTGAACAATAAAGAACCGGTGATGAAAGAAACAGGTGGACAGCTGGAAAGCAGGGTAATAAGGAAGGGTGACAAATAAATGCAAGACAAACAGACGTTTTTAAGCACAGATGATAATAAAAACGTCAAGATACGGCTTTCCTTAATTAAACAGCAGAGAAATTGTAAACTTGTCAATGCCATAATATTTCAAAGATTGCGAATCTGAGTAGAGAAGCAGAGTTTTTAGAAAATCAAATATCTGAATTAGTTTCAAAACACTAACGGTTTATGACTTGATAAATATTCTGAAAAGTGCAATAACGAAAATGTGAAATAAGCTTTAAAACAAGCATGTATTTCATTATGGTTAGTTCGTAAAAGTGCTTTTCAAGGGGAAAAAAATAAATTATTAAAATTTATGGATTTGAACTGTATTATTTTTTTTCTCTCGTTATGAGAGGTTGCTTCATCTGGCCGGCTACAGCATTGCCAACTGTACGATAATTATCGTACACATAGTTGCCTTGCAAAGTCTCAGACTTGGCGGGGTACTACATACCAGAAATTTTCCATAATAAATTTTATTTTTTTTAATCGTGGGAAATTAATGTGAAATATATCTATCAAAAAATACTGGCGTGAAACTTGATTTAAAAATTAAAAATGTTGGTAAGTATTATCGAAAGGTTGACAATGCTACCAGCAGCCTAACTTCATTTTGTTCCAAGGGATTTTTTTTTTTTAATTACTCATTACTCAATGCATTTTTTTCTTCGTTTTTTCTTCCGTTTTCCCTTTTAGAAAATTCACAACCATTACATTGATTCTCCTTTTCCAAAAACTGATTTTTTAACAAAAAAAAAAAATAAATAAATAAATAAATAAAAAATAATTATAATAATAATAATAATTCCTTTTTAGAAGACGCTGTGAATTTTTCTAAATGTGAAAACAAAATTTAAAGAAACGAGTATGGTGATGAACAATTTGAATAAAATTTTTTCCCACAGAATAACGTGGGTTTAGGATACCTGTGACGATAGGTAAGATGTCCCATTAAGCATAAAGTAACTTTTTGTTTTCAACTACTCAGAAATGTAAAATTTGGTTTATAGGAGGGTTACTCTTAAATTTTTGAGATACGCGCAAACGATAAGCCGTAGAAAAAAAATTATCGATTAGATTTGAAAACATGAACTATTTTAGCCTGGCAGACGATTTTTTACTTGCCATTTGCAAGTATACTACTGGGCATTACAATTGCTACACCAAGAAGGAATGATAATAACGGAATGAAATCTGTTGGACACATACAGTATAGTAGGAAGAACAATTGATTAAAATTTCAGGAAATTTCGAGTAATAAGTACTGAGAAAACAGTACATAAAACAGCGACCTCTGTGAGCAATAAAAGCACTTATCTGCCTAGGCATTGAATCGAATAGCGATTGGATGACATGTACGGGTAGAGCACTTCATGAAGTTTTAATACGATGCCACAATTCATCGATCGAAGTTACTGGTGAGTGGTGGGGGGGGGGCAGTAGCTTTTCAACGATTAAGCAGTCATTTTCATTGGTGCGAGATCAGGAGAACGCGTTGGCCAGAGAAACAGTCGAACTCATTCTGTATCAATGAAGGTCCGAACAATACAAGCAACTTGCGGTCGTGCATTATCTTGCTTAAATTTTGCGCTACGGAGGCCTCGAATACAGGGCAGAGGGGCGGGCTTTAACTCAACAGAAATTCAATGGCCGCTGTTCAGAGTGCCTGGAATACGAACAAGAAGTAATCGAGACGTGCATCCAATGGGAAACCATAACATCATTGCAAATGATGGACAGTATGATGATGTCGAATCCCAGCTGGTAATGTGCATTATTCATAATGCTGTTAAATACGGATAAAGCAATCTTGATGCTGTAAACAGGATTGTGATTTGTCTGAAAACTGACTTCACGCCATTCCTGCGTCCAGGTTCATCGTTAATCACACATTAATGGCGCCCATATCAGTGATGCAGTTTTGAGGGTAATCAGAATTTTGGAAGCCGCATACTGAGTCACCACCTGGATTGATGGTATGTGGTACCATTGGATACACGTCCCGATCACCTCTTGTTTTCATTCCCGCCACTCTGAATACCAGCCATTACATTTCTGACGAGTTAAGGCCCATCGCTCTGCCCTATATTCAAGGCCTCCGAAGCGAAACATTTAAGCAAGATAATGCACGACCACAAGTTGTTTGTATTGTTCGGACCTTCTTTGATACAGAATGTGTTCGACTGTTGCTCTGGCCGGCGCGTTCTCCTGATCTCGCACCAATGAAAATGACTGTTTAATCGACTGTTGAAATCCGTTGAAAAGCGACTGGCCCCCCCACCACTCACCAGTAACTTCGATCGATGAATTGTGGCATCGTGTTAAAACTTCATGAAGTGCTCTACCCGTACATGTCATCCAATCGCTGTTCTATTCAATGCCTAGTCAGATAAGTACTGTTATAGCTCACATAGGTCGCTGTTTATGTACTGTTTTCTCAGTACATATTACTCCAAATTTCCTGAAATTTTAATCAATTGTTCTTCCTACTATAATGTATGTGTCCAACAAATTTCATTCCGTTATTATCATTCCTTCTTGGTGTAGCAATTTTAATGGCCAGTAGTGTAGTTTAGCGCAGAATAAATTTTAGACAGAAAAGAAAATGGAGTTGACGCGAGAACATTATCGTGCAATCTTTTTCTATGATTTTAAAGTGGGGTTAAATCTAGAAGAATGCGTTCAACACCTATAATTAGCTTTTGGAAATGAAAGTCCATCTCGTGCAACTGTATTCAGATGGTTTACATAATTTCACAGAGGTCGCCATTCTCTCCAGGGTGAAAAACACACAGGAAGGCCCATGTCAGCAGTAATCCCGATAATGTGTTTGCCATTCGGAAAATGTTAATCGACGACAATCGCTGCACCTAACATATGATACAGAAGGAACTTGACATTGAATCCGCTGCAATACATAAAATTATTCATGAAGAATTGCATATGAAAAAAATAGTTTGCCGTTGGGCTTCCCATAATTTAACAGTGCATCAAAAACAAGAGCGTGTCAGAATCAGCAAAGAAACCCTTAAATTACTTAATGATGGTAGCCACCGCATTATTTATAAAATAATAACTGGTGATGAAATGTACATACCATTTTTTCATGTTCCAACATGCCAAGAAAGCAAAGTGTGGGTTTTTGAAGATGATCCCAAACCCACAATGGTTAAAAGACAACGGCCCATGAAAAAAGTACTGTATGTCGTTTTCTTTAGAAGTACAAGATAGGTCAAAGCTACCAAGATGGAAGGACAGAAGACAGTCACAGCTAACTGGTACACTACTGAATGTCTTCCAGAAATTCTTAAAGAAGTTTATGTTAGAGGACTCATTCTCCACCCTGATAATACATCTTCTCATTCAGCAGGATTAACAGTTGAATTTCTTCAACAAAAACGCATCAAGGTGCTGGAACTTCCACCCTATTCCACCCCTTTGGCTATTTTTTAATCTGAAAAAGAACATGCGTGGGTGTCGTTTTCATTTCGAAGATAAGATTGATGAGGTTATAAATGCATTTTTTTCATCGATTCCAAGAAATGAATGGTTAGAGGCATTTAATCTTTGGAAAATTCTCTTACAGAAGCGCATTGGTGCTGGAGGAGACTACTTTGAACACACCTAAAATTTGGTAAGTTTAGCATTAATTACCTAGGCGTATCTCGAAAATTTCAGAGTGACCCTCGTAATAAATAGGACCAGCTGTGTGTAAAGTAGACAAGCAATCCAACGTCGGAAAAAGTACGAAACGAGTGGCGCGAAGTTGGTGAATAAACGAGTGGTACGATGGAATAAAGGTGCAGCTTGGACACCCATGATGACTTTTACATTTTCCTCCCATTTAGCCGATAAATTAAAATGGCTGTCGCAGTTGTATAAGTATTGTAGCGAGAAACGTTCAAACTACTTCGGTGTCAACTGACAAATTTCTCCAAGTTAGCTCGATACTTAAGGTTTATTATGGAAGCTCATTATCTCTTTTTTTTTACAATAAAAAATATATCCGTGTTTTTTTTTTTTTTTTTAATTGCAGAAATTTCTTGCAAAATTACATCTCAATCTGTCAAAAGACACATTTTTTTTTTTTTTTTTTTTTTTTTTTTTTAACCATTGTTACAGATTTTCTCTGATGTATACATATTCTTACTTTCTTCTATTGATATAAGGAGAAAGTATTGGATTCGAGAAATTCTTCAAACTCCAGTTTTCGAGGGATTTATATGTTTTGATATGTCCTGAACACGACTTGACTGTTTTCAGAAAGTGTCTGTCTGTTTGCCTATCTGTTTGTTTGTGTGTGTGTATCACAAATTTTGTGGGCGCTGTATATCACGTACCAATGAACAAAATTTAACCAAACATGGCATTTAGTTGGACCCTGACCTAAATTGGTACTGATTTGATTTGGGAATCAATCACTCATCAGGTGGCGCTGTGATCCTATTTTTTTTTTTTTTTTAATTTTAACATAGCAGTATAGGACAAAATTTCGTATAAATGTTCATAATGAGAGTTGTGTTTAACGCATGATTGTTAAATTAATATGAACCAGTATTGCCCATTGGTCCAAACTCGACCATTTTTTTGCAAAGCAAAGTAATTACCTTCTCGTAAACGGAATTAAATTGCAATACAGCAGCGTCACTTATCAGCCGATATGCACCCAAATTAAAACAGCATTGTTTTACACGATGCCCATACCGTACATCATGTTTTCTGCGTTTATACTTCACTGAAGTTGAGATGTAACAATGAGAAACCGCATAAAATATTAACAAAAAAAATTATTTTTGATAATATGTACTCAATCATTAAGTTTGATACATTTATATAGTACAGAAACTATATTTCAATATAACTTTCTCATAAACGAAAAATATTGCTGAATAGCAGCGCCATCTGTCGTCTGATATGTATCCAAAGTGAATCAGCATAATTTTACCTAAGAATCATTTCACACACCAAGTTTCGTAAATTTATACATTATAGAATCTTATAGTCTTCCCCAGAGTGGTATTAAATTGCAATTTAAAAGCCCCACCTGTCGGCTGGTATGCACTCAAACTGGATCATGAGAGTTTTGCATTATATATATATATATATATATATACTATATGATATAAGTAATGAATACATATATTTTATATATACTTTATACTAAGTTTGGTACACTGTAGATACTGGGCCTTCCCTGAAATGAGAGGAAATCACAGTGTGGGAGTGCCTCCTGTTGGGTGATGTAGCCTGAAAGTTAATTAGTACCAGTTCAAACTAATGTCCAACCAAATATCATGTTCAGTTAAATTAAGTCCATTAGTTCGAAAGGTACAATGTTCGAAAAACTTTGCTCACTCTAAAAGCATATTGTTTCTAAAAATGGTCGAATCGTGTTCAAGAAATCTCAAAACGTGTAAATTCATTGAAAACCGGAGATTAAAAATTTTTCCAAATCTTATACTTTCTTCATATATATGCAGAATATATTGTAATAAATCGACTTATTTAAAAATAAGTAGTCGATTTTAGTTAGTTGAAATGCATTATTTTTTAGCTAAAAAATGTGTCTTAAATAAGAGCTGACGTAAATCACACACACACACACAGATTTAAAAAGAGAGAGAGAGAGAGAGAGAGAGAGAGAGAGAAAAGAAAGAAAGAAAAATAAAAGAAATTATAAAATTATAGCATAAATAAATTAGAAAAAAGAACTTTCAGAAATCAAATCCTTTTTTATTTGCGTATATGTTCAGTAGTATAAAACTTTGATCTTCCACTCATTCCCCCACAATGTTTTTCACCACTCTAATGGCCGTTGCCTAGAAGGAAAAATCTGTAGTCTAGAGTTTAGGAATGTTACATCTACACAAATTACTGTGTACATAATTTTATATGAATTTTAAGTAATTGCCAGATTTAACAACTTTCGTCTTTAGGAAATTTTTAATACAAAAGAATATGTGTATAAAAGGAAAAAGTGCATAAAAAATAAATGTGTTTTAAATTACCTTCTTGACATCGTAAGAAAATAATTTTTGTATTCTGCAAATCTGGCTAATCATACCTTTCGAATGATACCACTTTCAACCCTCTACTTCCCAGTACACCCTCGGGTGGTGTAAATTTTTAGCATGGATATCTTTCGAAAAAAGTCGTCGGTATTTAAAATGAATGGTTTAATCATAGATCTGTGATAATTTAAAATGAAGTTATGAAGTTATCATTTTTTTTTTTTTTTTTTTTCATTTTTAATGATCTTATCTAGTCTGCACAAAATTGACTTTCTTTTGGCATTTAATTTTATTCTACTTTGAGATAAAAGTCGTGTGCATTTATCATGGAAAATAATTTTAATAAACTGCAATTTAATAAATAATTTGTATTGCGTAAATTTGTATAGGATTATATATAGAAGAAAGTGGCTAGAACAGAACACACTAGTTTCTATTTTGCTTGGTATCAAAGCATGATTAAGAAGTGCTAAGGATCGGTTTCAGATATGATTCCGTGACTAAGAAGTAATAACAGCATCGCCTGCTATGCGATGGACCCTGGTTTGATCCTGGCTGATCGAACTAAAAAACTTTCTTAAATGAGATGCTTTTTTTTTTTTTTTTTTTTTTTTTTAAGTTAAGATCAGATTTATTTTCGGTAGAGGATGGTAGAAATGCTTTTTTAGAGTGTTTTAGAGTAGATCAGTTTTTTTTTTTAATTTATTATATATATATATATATATATATATATTATTTATATATATTTGTTAATATATACTTTATACACAAATCTAACAAATAATGTAGCTTTTTAATAGCATATCACAGCTTTTTGAAACTCAAAAATGTCACCATGTAACAACATTAAGATCATGATTGAAACCCTTTTATGACTTATTTTTAACTTTCTGAAATAAAGGATAAGAAACACGAAATCAGTTTACGAAAAGTATTTTGTATTTCGCATAGCACAAAAACAAATAGCCGCAGAACGTTTCAAATTTATATTTAAAACTGTCAGGATATCTCATATTTAATTGAATACCTCCGATTTTAATTTTTATATCCCTCACCCCAACTTAAAGCATCTACGATTTTTCGTGACATCTGTATGTACGGGCGTGTGTGTGTGTATAAATATGTATGTGCGAATAAAGCATGATCATCTTGCATAACCTAAAAGTAGTTGGACGTATTACCCGGTAAAATTGTGTATAGGTTTTTTATAATATTTATCGAATATCTTCTTTTTTGCTCTTTATACAAATTTGCGATTTGGAGATATCCTCTCAAACGTTATCCTTAATGATCAAGAATCGAAATATATATATATATATATATATATATATATATACTCTCGTTAGTGATTTATAGAAATTTTGAGGCAATTCTGCGATAGAAACCAATGGGTCATTTCGAAAATTTCCAGAACTCTGCTCCTATTGAAGTAAGATTTTCCAAACTTTTACGGATTTTGTATCTCGTATAGTACAAAAAAGAATAGTCGTAGAATGTTCCAAATTTATATTTAAAACTGTCATGATATCTCATATCTATTTGAATGCCCCCAATTTTGATTTTGATAACCTTCTTCCCCTTATATATATCTGTATATATATATAAATTACGTGTCACGATGTTTGTCCGGGGTAAACTCCTAAACTAAGGAACCGATTTTAATGAAATTTTGCACACTGTGTGCAGTTTGGTCCAACTTGAGAGATAGGATAGTTTTTATCTCAATTTATTGTCACAATATTGTTTTATTGCAATTATTTGTTAATTATAGACCTTTATTAAAGTTGCTCCAAAATATCTGTGAGTTCCATAAGTTTAATTGTTGCCAAAAAGAAAAAATACGAGTTCATTTTCTTTCGACATAAAAGTAAATACATTTAATCAAACGTGAACGTTAAAAAATTATAAAAAAAATTAGTTATACATCTCACAAAAATTGACGTCATAATCAATTTAAAGATTTTATTCGCATTGATAAAGTATGTAGTTATACACAAGCGAAGTGTGACGTCACTGACAGACTGTGAAATCAAGAAAAAGATTTCTTATGTTAATCGCCCATTGTATTTTTTGTAAAAAATTATTAAAAAACGAGGAAAATTATTTCCGGATTTTAATCCCCATATTTTAGTATAGATATGTATTATTTATCATGTGCATACGTTAGATTGAGTTATTTTGCTGTCAAATTGACAAAATTTTAATTTTAAATTTCAAAGCTCTGTCGTCCTTGGAGTTTTTCGTATTTGGCGATCAAAAACGTAACACGAAAATATACAAGCTAGATGTATATTTTCGTAATATGTATTGTGTGAAATATTGTTTCATATTATTCATTACTCTCTTAATATAAGTTGTTAAAATAACGATGATTTTTGAAAGGAATTAAATGTGTGCGCCAGATAATTTGGCGATATTATTTTTTTTTCCGCCAAGGAGGATAGATATGAAATTTATTCCGCTGCAACATGTTAATATCTTATATCAGATACATTATGTATATGCTACAATTTATTTCACGTGACACGTGTGTTAAAAATTTATTTACTACATAACCTTGCTTTTTCAATTTTTGTTGCATTATTCTAATCTGTATCACTTCGTTTTCTTTAAGAAATTTGTGATCTATACATAACGTTCTAAATAAAAAGTAACCATTTCAATATTTTAAAACTTATTTAAAAGTCTTTTATTTAGCATTAAATTTTAAAACTTTATTTAAAACTTATTTAAAAGTCTGGAAGAGTTTAAGTCTGTTTATTTGTTTTGTAACGCTAATCTATATGATCGATGTTCGAAACTTTAATTAATTATTTCTCTTATTTTTCTTTACTTTTTCTTTAATAATTTACCAATTTAACGTTCCTGATTAAATTTGTGATTTATATATGTATTTTGCATTAAATTTTGACATATTTATTGCTAAAAATGCGATCTTAAAATCTTGCAATTTTCTTATCTTAATCCTCAATGCTTTCCTTCTTGATTAACTTGAATTTACTATTAAAATTTTAACATACTCAGAATCTTCTCACCACTTCGTTAAAATATATTAATCTTTTCAGTAATATATTAATCAGTATATCCCCACAACGATATTTGGCGATTTTTTGTTGGCGATTATGGCTAAATCATAAATCTATATATGATTAATGATAATCTAAATCATAAATCAAAAACATAAAATAATAAATCCAAAATAAACAACATATAGGCTGCCATATTATATCACAAACAGTCCAGAGCGACATCGTTATCGTTCAAAACGGCGCCAAAGAAAAATCGCCAAATTCAGCTGTGGGGATATACTGATACTGAAGTTATAATTATCCGAATATAATTACTGACGTTATATTATAAGTTATAGTTGTGGGTAACAACCATAGTATTTCCCCACAACTGGATTTGGCGATTATGGCTAAATAATAAATCTAAAAATCATAAATGATAAAATCATAAGCTAAATCATAAATCTAAGATAAAAGCATGCAGGTTACCGTATTTTATTGCAAAGAATCCAGAACGACTTCGTTATCGTTCAAAAAGGCGCAAAAAAAAAAAAAAAAAAAAAAAATCGCCAAATCCAGTTGTGGGGAAATACTATATACCTTATCAAATTATCAACGTATTACTTAGCCGCAGCAACGCGTGGCCGGGTCTGCTAGTATATATATATATTATTTACAAATTTACAAATTTGTTTATTTATTCATTTTATTCATTTATTTATTTATTATTTTATTTATTTGAATTTTTGGTAGATTTTCATCAGTTACATTAAAATACTTTATGTACCAAATTTCACGGAAATACGTTAAGCGGTTTTGTAAACCAAAATGCTACTCTCAAAAAACTAATTTTTGTCATTTCTCGAAAAATCAGAGCCGTTGAAACATGGCGACTTTTTACATGAGAAACTAGGTACAAATCTTATTTTAAAGCGTGTGAAAAATCACGAAGAAAAGTATTTTACGCTATTTTGATAGAACTCATACTTTGTATCTGCGGTAAGTTCAACATCAAAGACAGTAAGCTTTTCTAGTCCACACGTTGTACTCTGTGATTAGACGTTAACCTTTCATTTATCGAGAGAGCGGCCCAGCGACTGCGCTGTCCTAGATTTATATAATTTGTAAATCTAACAAAATGAACCGATATTTTACATTAAGCTTTTAAAAATATAGTTTTTACCAATACGGACATTAATTATTTCTTAAAAAGTAAAGCTTGAAGTAGTTACATGCCGTATTTTATTAATAATTAAAATTAAGGGTTAGAATAATGCTGTAAAAACCAATGAACCAATGTTTCTTTTACTTCTGAGAATAATTCAAGAAATTGTACATAGTTTCGATATGAAGAATTTAACTATTTTTAAACATGTTAACATATACAGAAATCATTTGAAACTTATCTAAAAATTCACAAGTGACTTATTTTTAAGTATCTTTCTTCATTTTAAAATGATATTAATACTTCAAAATTCTTATTGTCTCACATATTTATGTTAACATTGAATGAAGAAAATACTGAAAGTTAATATCATTGACCTCGTTCATGGATGATTAAAAATTGGAAATATTTATTTATTTAATGAGTTTTTAGGACTGAGGACTATTAGTCTCAATCTGGGATTTTTGCGGTGTCATTTTTTGATAGTTGGACATTTATCGAAATCATTTTTCGATAGTTGGACATTTATCGAAATCATTTTTCGATAGTTGGGCATTTATTGAAAATATAATTGAATAATCTGAAAGCGATGTTATAATTTGAAAAAAAAAAAAAAAACTAATAGTCCTCCGTCTTAAACTAAATTCTGCTTTTGCCAAAATTTCATCAAAATCTTTTTTTTTTTTTTTTTTCAAGAAAAAGAAAAGAAAAGAAAATTAATAATAATCAGTATCGAAACAAACACTATCAAAAAAGTTTATTATTATTATTATTATTATTATTATTATTATTTTAACAATGTGAAATGTAGCTTTCAAAGCAGTGTAGCTGGCCACCCCGGTATAGTTATAATAGTAAACATTAAAATATTAATCGTCTGCATATCTAATAACAAACTACACTGAGAAAAAAAAATGCCGCTTTCATCTAGAACGAATAAGTAGTCATTTTCTGACTCTCTAAACTTGAAATATAAATTTCTGAGTTATGCGTATGAACAAATAACCTGGATAGACGAAACGATCGAGAATTTCTAATCTACACTTTCCTAGATGGTGGAGCAATATCATGAATCCTTTGTATTGCGATAAATTCTCATTTGATTTGTTAGAATTGGGATATAAAATAAAATTATAGTTACTTAAATTCGCCTTTTGTCTTCATATTTATTTTCAGAGATTTTTTAATGAGACTGACCCCACGATAATATAGGAAAACGATCTAGAATTTTAATATGGATTTTTAGAACTCGTCAGCAAAGGAAACTAGAATTTATAAGGATGACATGGAACTATTTGTACTAGAGTCACAATTTAGTTTCTAGATGTAAGTCACAGATATATATATATATATATTTTTTTTTTTTAAATGAATATATACATATATATATATATATAATTTTTTTTTTAAAATACATGATTTTATTGCTGCAATATGCGCATTTTATGTTGTATAATTAGTTTTAGTATTATTATTAGTATCATTATTACTGTTATCATTCAGTGTTTTGCAATTTCATGATCATTTCGGACTACTTTTATCACTTAAATAGCAAAGTTTCTGGGTATTATTTCTCAATTCCAACTTGCTTTAATTCCTTTAGATTTGACTTTATTTCTTTTTTGGTTTGAGTTGGGTGGTCTTTGTTTTTGATTATATTAATTGATTAAAAACTGATATTAAAACCTCTTTAAATTCCAATTGTATGTGATGATAATATTATATTTCTACTGTACGTTCTGATTATCGCTTTCTCTATATATATATATTAACCTTTGCAAATTTGATTAGTTCTTCTTTAGAATGTGCAAAACAAGGTTTTATATTTACGAAGTAAGAAATTAATATAAAGATGCTACATTTTCTATGCTGCAAATAGAATATTTGAATCCTGGATTATGTTCGGGATCAAACTGTATTTATTATAAGTTAATAAAAATGTGTAAGTAAACAAGTGTGAGTAAGTAAATAAGAGTATGTAATGCAATAAGCATAAGTATGCATGTGTAAATTAATAAGTAAACTTTGTATGTTAGTAAATAAGTTACTAAGGTATTTAAGTAAGCAGATGCTTGTAAGTAAGTAAATGTGTGTGAAAATATGGTAGTTGCTGACGCTATCAATAGAAGTCTTTGATAACCAGAATTATCGAGGAAATTGATAAATAGCAAATGTTATATTTTTTTATTACAGCAGGAATTTCAGATAGTACGCTAGCCCCAAAATATTCATATTAAAATGCATGCCGAAACGCAAGTTTTCGAACAACATGTAAAATACAAGCATGCTGTTAGTGAATTTTAGTTCATGTATCTGCAGGGATGTTAGAGGCGACTTTTTTTTTAGATTATTTCCGTACCACTATTTCCATAAAAAAAATTTTATAATATATTTTTACCAATAAATCTACACTTTGCCTGCATTAATTTATTATAAATTTTATGTTATGGAAATAGTAGTACGGAAATAGTAATAGTAATAATAATAATGATAATAAAGTCGTCCGTGACAGCCCTGTATTTTCTTCAGAATATTAGTCATTGTAACTATAATATTTCACATTGTAACTGTGATTGCTTGTATTCAGTAAACTGAATAATAAATATTTTACTGCAGTGAGATGTTTGTTTTTAAAAATGTATCTTGTAGTATATTAATTCATTTTGTAAGAAATTTGAGTGATAGAAAAGTTTTGATACGATGACTTTATTTGCTAAATAGAAAAATATGGACAAATTTACTTTTATTTATATTAATTATTATAATAATACTACATTTATGCTTAGTCTTACTTTATCATTTCCAAAATTTCTCAGAAGATAGTTATTTAAATTATGTTGCAGTTAATATATATAATATATTATTTTCTTAATTAAAGTTATATAACAATTCTATTAATATTATAATTAATATGATACAGCAGTATTAATTGAGACATTGGTGATTAATAATACTTGAGGTTAAAAAAAAAAAAAATTAATTAAAAAAAAAAAAAAAAACTCTTTTCAACTGCTTTTACCACACAAATTTGAAAGAAAAATAAAAAAAAAAATTATAAAATGTTTAATGTTTGACTTTTTTTTCTTTTTTATCATCAAACTCTAGAGATAATTAATTAAAGTATGGCAATAAATTTCTAGTTCAAATTATATATTTTTTTAAGTTGTTACTAATTCTTTAACAGAATTAATATTATTTAAAAATTTTCAAATAACGTGCTTTTAATTAAAATATTACACTTTTTACACATAAATACGATAAATGAATGATTTTTTTTTTCCTTTATAGAGTTGATATAAAAGTGAGCGATAGAAAGAAAAAAAAAAGAAGAAGAAGAAGATGAAGATGAAAGAAAAAGTTAATTTTATTTTAGTTTTTTATAATATTTTATAATATTTTTAAAATTAATTAATTAAAATATTTTTTTTTTTTTGTGCATGTATATATATATATATATATATATATATATATATATATATATAAATTTAATGCATTAATAAAATGTTGAGAATCTCTGTGTAAAACAGTCATATTTTAATAAAATATTTTAAAAGCATATTTTATATAAAATTTTATATATTTTAATAAATGCAATATATAACCGAAAATTAATTTTTATTTTATTTTATTTTAGGGCGAGGGGCCGATTTCATTCAGGCATAATAAAGCAAATGATAACGGTTTTTCTTTTTATCTTTTGGCGTCAAGTTTAAAACATATTAAAAGTAAAATTGAGAGAAAATGTTCCAAAGAAATCTGATATTAATATATAGTAACCGTCGCTAAGGTACCAAACTTCCTATTCTAAAGGGGAAAACAGCTTTTTTTTTTTTTTTTTTTTTTTTTTTTTGTATATTTAACCTAAAAGTACTATTATTAAATTATTTATAAAAATTACTTCAAATGTGCGAAAATTACGTCATTTGACATAATCAGAAAAACTTAATAATTAAATATAAATATCAATTTTGTAGCAACATAGAATTAATTTAGGTATCGACTAACATAAATATTTGAGTTTTTTATCTGGTTTTTGGAAAGATTTCAAAGCATTTTCTATGAATATAGGCGGTTTTTGGCACTATATTAAAATCTGTAACAGACAGATTTATTAGTACGAAAGGACTATTTCTTTCAGATATCAAAAAAGTGTCGTTACCATGAATACCTTGAATAAAGCAGGGTAATCCCGTAACATACAGTTAAAAAGAAAAAGAAAAAGCTGAGAAAAAAAAAAAAGAAAGGAATGCTTTTCGTCCAAAACAAAATTTTGTTTAGGACAGGATTAAATTTTCTTATGTTTAAATTTCAATCATTCAGCAATTTTCGTTACTTTAATTAATTAATTAATTTATTTATTTATTGAAAAAAAACTGAAAGGACGTCTTTGTTAATATTACCTTTTTTACAACTACTAATATCGCCCAGTGTTCGTAACTCAACCAACTTTTTAATTAAGCACTTAAATAATTAATATAGAAATTCAAAATTTCCGTGGAAGCAATGTTCTAAGACTCTGTTCTAAAAATAAATAAATAAATACATTAATAAAATACATAGCGAGTTTTTTGCATATAAACAACATAGAAGCTGAGATGTAGTCTTTCGTTAATTAATTGCAGCATAGCAGCGTCACCTTTCATTTGATATGCACCGAAATCGAATCAGCATGGTTTTACATATTATCCATTTCACATACAAAGTTTTGGTCATTCGTATATTCTAGAAGCTGAGGTATTGTCTTTTTGTGAACGGAAATCTCAAGCATATAAATTCATCAAGAACCTGAAATCTAAATATTTTCTGAATCTTACATTTTTACTTTCTTCTATATGTAATATAGAGAAAGTATTGGATTCGTAAAAATTTTCGACCTCGGGTTTTTGATGGATTTACACGTTTTGAGAGCTGTAGAACACGATTTGACCCTTTTTAGAAAATGTCTGTCTGTCTGTCTGTCTGTCTGTCTGTCAGTCTGTCTGTGTGTGTGTGTGTGTGTGACAAAATTTTGTGGCAACTGTATCTCAGGAACTACTGCACAGAATTTCATACAAATTAGTATGTAGTTGCACCTTGACATAAATTAGTGCCTATCAACTTTTGGTAAAAATTGTCTTACAGGTTGCGTTGCCATCCCGCTTTTTCTAAATTTTTAACATGGTGATATAGGACAAAATTTTGTATAAATGTGCATAAAGATAATTATTTTTTAGTAATCATTATGAAATTTACAAGAATTATTTATAATAGAGGTAGTCAACTGGGGAAAAATTTTTGTATGCGTAGGAGCCTCGTGAACCCCCCTGGGGGGGAAGTCCCCCCTCGAGGGGAGTAAATTTTCAAGATGGGTATCTTTCGAAAGGTCTCGTCAATACCTTTAAAACGAATGGTTGAACTATAAATCTGTGATAATTTAAAACAAAGTTATCGATTTTTTTTATATTTAACAAAAAGTAACTTAAAAAAAAAATCGTATTTTTTTTTTTTTTTTTTTTTTTTTTTTTTTAACGAAATTTAACCAGACTTGGTATTTAGTTGGCCCCTGACATAAACTGGGGCTGATTAGATTTGGGGATCAATCACTCAACAGGTGGTGCTGTGATCGTATTTTTTCTAAATTTTTAACATGGCAGTATATAGGACAAAATTTCGTATAAATGTACATAATGGGAGTTATTCTTAACCTGTGATTGTGAAATTAATATGAATTATTGATAATAGTAGTAGTTAATTAGGAAAAAAATCTCGGTCATCGCTTCCCTCCCTCCAGGGGAAAGTACCCCCCGGGGGAGGGGGGGGGGGTAAATTTTCAAGATGGGTATCTTTCGAAAGGTCTCGTCAATATCTTTAAAACGAATGGTTGAACTATAAATATGTGATAATTTAAAACAAATTTACCGATTTTTTTTTTTTTTTTACGAAAAAAAACTTTGAAAAAATCGTATTTTTTTTTATTTATTTATTTATTTTTTTTTTTTTTTTAATATTGTTACTGTGTGAATTTGTATAGGAAAATATAGAAGAAAGTCTTGTGGTGGCCACAGCATACTAGTTTCTTATGTATGCAGAAGTTAAAATAAATTCACTTTTTTTTTAAATAATTAGTTTCTTTCAGTTCATTGAAATGCATTATGTTTTACCAAATAATTATTTCTGCAAATTCTAGCTGACCTAAATCCCGTCCCTCCCCCCCCCCCCCCCAAAAAAAAAAAAAAAAAAAACTTTTAAAATCAAATCCTTTTTACTTTCTCTTACTCATATATATGATAAGGTACAGAAAATATTGTTTTTGGGTCAAATTTTGAAATTGAGCTTTTGTTACATTTACACGTTTTGAGGTTCCCTGAATCTAAAAAACAGGTTTTTAGCAGTTGGTCTGTGGGGGAAAGTGCAGGTAAGTAGAATTTAGCATCTATAGGATGCACTAAACCAAATGAAATGAATACATGTTTTTCATATGAGTAAAAGCAGGTTTTATGTAAAATATGGTACGAAAATCATTCACTGTTCGTTTGACGTTCGGCTACACAAAGTATTTGGATATATTGGGGCTATACTTGGAAATTGCTGGAAGTGTATTTCATTTTGTGTTATAGGTATTTTTCATATAAGACTAAATTTAAGTACACAATGTGATGTGCAGTATGTAGACAATATACAGGGCTACCTAAAATTTAGCTAAACGTTCTTTTCTGTTGAATGTGTTTGATGAAAGTGCAAGGGCTTTGCTACATTTTATTATGTCGACGAACACTGCTTAGCAAGGAAATTTCATTTTTCGTTCCCATACAATGAACAAAGTATATTATTTTAGTTCCCCATCATATTATATGTATGGGGAACTTAGGTAATCGTGAAAATTTTCGACCTCGGTGTTTTTTACTTCTTTACACGTTTTCAGGTGTGAAGAATCCAAAAATATCAAAATGGGTATGGTGTCCGTTTGTAGTGTGTCTGTTAGTTTGTTAGTCCGTTAGTGTGTTAGTATGTTAGCCTGTGTACAGCATATCTCACGAACAAATGATCGCAGAGATGTCAAACTAGTTTTAAAATATTATTTATGAAACTGGCAAGAAATCTATTCATTTGCAACATTCTAATTAAAAAACTTCTGAAGTTATTCGAAATTTACGATTTTCTTAACATGGGAGAATAGGACAAAATTTCATTTAAACGTGCATAAAAAGAAATATTTTTAGAGTAAAGATGTAAGAGCTGCTTTTAAATATAATTTTTGATGGCGGGATGAACAGCAACTATAAACATGCTACTTTGAAAATTTCACAAATTATTCAAAATTTACGAATTTCTTAACATTGCAGAATACGGCAAATTTAACATAAACGTCGGTTTTGGGGGATATTTTCATCGTAAAGATATCAGACTACTTTTAAAATATTATATAAGATGCTGGCATAAATATCCTTGAATGTGAATTTTCCAATTTAAAAATTTCGCAAGTCATTTGAAATTTACGATTTACTTAATATGGCAGAATAGGGCAAATTTTCGCATAAACGTGCATTTGAGGGATATTTTCATCGTAAAAATGTCAGATCATTTTTAAAATTTTATTTAGAATACTGGAATGAACATCCCAGACTATGAATTTTTTAATTTAAAAATGTTGTAAGTTATTTAGAATTTACGATTTACTTAACATAGCAGAATGGAGCTAAAATTAAGCATAAAAGTCCATTTTGAGGATCATAAATATGTCGGACAACTTCAAAATGACATTTGTGATGCTTGCTTGAACATGATTGACTACAAATATTCTAATAGGAAAATTTCGTAAGTTATTCGAAACTTAAGATTTTATCAACACAGCAAAATTGAGCGATACTGCATATAAATATGCATTTTGGTTATTTTGTTGCTTTGGAAACAGTCGCATGAAAACTAAACTATGAAATTACCCCCAATAAAATAAATTA
Organism: Salticus scenicus; assembly: GCA_963930645.1. NCBI lineage: Eukaryota > Metazoa > Arthropoda > Arachnida > Araneae > Salticidae > Salticus > Salticus scenicus. Next base: position 159,738,493 of record OZ005653.1, read on the forward strand.
ATAGATTAGAATAAGATAAATATATCGAACTGAATGGTGGGTAGCCTATTTGGCGGCCATTTCATTCTATCACTGTATCAAGCGTTTGATCAAATTCATTTCTCTTAACATGAATATAATGTGTCTTGCACTAGAAATTTATGAGAACATACATATGTTGGGCAACTGAGCAGAGTCCACCTATGCTAACTAGGTTTAAGTTATGTTTTCAACTTTATTTTTTTTTTTTTTTTTTTTTTTTTATAATATAACGTTTTAAGGTGCCGTGAATACAAAAGTCCAATTTTTAGCGGTATGTCTTACCAGCGGTATAACTTAATAACGAAAATTCAAATTTGGTATTTTGAAGTTGGAATTAGATTGCCACTTGAAAAACTGGATCAAGATTGACAAATTTGAAGAAAAATTAATTACAGCCTTGTCTTAAAATAAAAATAATAATAATAATAATAATAATAACAATAAATATAGGCGCTATAATTGTATAGAGGATTGAAAAAGTGGTATCCCTCCCCCCCCCCCCCCACACACACAGAATTATACGTCAAATAAAACTATTCCTAAAACTATTTTAGATTATTCTAACAATAGATTCAACTTTATTATCTTACGATTATTCATCTTACGATTTAATCGGCAATCTATCTTTCTAGTATTCAAATGCAAGGTAAGAGAAAGTCGTGTGATTGACACACCAGATAATTTAATCTGCGTATATATTCAATGGTATACAATTTCGATTTACCACTCATTAACTTAATAAGCATTTCTACCACTCTGTAGGCTATTGCCACTTAGAATTAAAAACCTGTAGTCGAGATTTGGGATGCTACATTAATACATATTACTGTGTGTATGGTTTTGTTTCAATTTTAAGAAATGACCAGACTTTTCCAATTTTTCCTATAAATTTTCTATATACAAATGAAACGAAAAAGTGCATACAAAATAGAAGACATTTTTATTAGCAATTTCCAACAAGGTTGAAAAGTGTTAATGACTTCGATTCGACTGTCTGTCCATCTGCCTGTCCGTGCTCTAACTCCCGTAAATATTCATGGAATTTATTGAAACTGATATATGTTAGTTAAGTTCACTATTGGATGTTCCTTATTGAAAATGGAGTGAAATCCTTCACTGGTTTGTGTACAGGGATACCAGAAAGTATTTCAAAGCATTTTGTTCTATAGGATTTATTTTTATAAACCATATTTTAATATCTTTACTTTACACATATCTTAATGAAATTGAAATATGTTATCCAGGTTCACCATTAGATGTTCCCCATTGAAAATGAAGTAAATTCCATCACTGGTTTGTGTACAGGGACACCTGGAAGTATTCCAAAGCATTCGTTCTATGAGAGGTGTTTCTATAAAGCAAATTTTATTAATTTTACTTTGCATAAATCTTAAGGAAATTGAAATATGTTATTCATATGCACTATATGATGCTTTGTATAGAATATAGTGCGATTAGCATTAGATTTACCGGGCCACATAAAAATATTCTGTTAACATTTACTTCAACAATCATAAAGAAATTGACATTTATTGTTAATATACTAAAATAATGTTTTCCATTGAATATAATAAAGTTAACTTTCAGATTTCCTGGGCTACACTAAAATATTCAGGCACATTAAGGGCTGCAAGTAGAATCTCACGGCTGTGATTTCTTTTGCGTTAAGCATTTTTAACACTTTCCAACAATGTTTAAGATTAATTATGAATGCAATTAGTCCAATTGTACGCCTTTCAGTCCTTCTGTTTGTCCGTGGTATAATAAAGTAAGCTAAGAATATTAAAACTTATACGATATAAGAAGTACGTACAGTTGGAAAGTGTTAATAATCAATGCGTACAGCAGGATTTTTCGTTCTTGTTTATTATCTTTTTAACAACATAATACAATATAGATACATATTTTTCCCCAAAACTCTCATTAAAAATACATTTCAAACAATACCACATCCAATCTTCTACTCCATAAAATAAAATGTATGACAAATTTCATGCTTTCGCATTATTTAGACAGATAAAAGAACTTGGCTTTCATACTAAATTGAAATACTTAAACATTTGCAAATGTTGAAAAAGGCAGCATTTGAAAAACACTTGCAGATATTAAAAGACGTTTTTTTTTTTTCTTTTAATTATCAATAATATTTTAATAAAAGAATTTTTATAGTTACAAAAAAAAAAAAAAAAAAAAAAAGAAAGAAAAAAAAATAGCGATTATCATGTGCAATGATGCAAATTTTAAATTGCGAAATAATTTAGAATATAAATATAATACTGTAGAAAAGATTCCGGTAATTGATTTTTACTTAACATTATTCTACTAATTTGTTAAATGCATGACATAATTCCGGAGTACTTAAAATTAACGTTTTGGGAAGGAGAATTATAAACTAAAGCTTAAGAAATTTTAAGAAATGAATGTATAATAATCCATATAAGGAACGAAACTTCATATTGTAAGATAAAAAATCACCCATTTATTTTACTGTATTTATTTATTTATTACGCTTTTTGTATATTTAGACTACAATTTTAATTTTACGACGTTTCATTTTAATTTACGAATACTCCTAAGAGGCATCATTCATTCACCTTCAGTATATCTTTTTACTTTCTTTTATATTCAATACAATATATTTCAACAGAAAGTAGTGGATTTGTAAAAATTTTCGATTTCCGATTTTCGATGGATTTGCACGTTTTGAGAGGTTCAGAACACGATTTGACTATTTTTAGAAAATGTCGTCTGTCTGTGGTGTGCGTGAAAAAAACTTGTGGCGACTGTATCTCAGGAATTGCACAGAATTGTATATAAATTTATATGTAGATGTATCTTAACCTAAATTAGTGCCCATCAGCTTTTGGTGTCAATTGCTCAACAGGTGACGCTGCTAGACTGTGATATCCACAATTTCAGGGAAGGCTTTATCTCAAGAATTACTGCACGAAATTCCATATAAATTTATATGTGGATGCATCTTGTTTTAAATTAGTGCCTATCAACTTTTGGTGTCGATTGCTCAACGTGGCGCTGCTATACAGCGATTTTCACAATTTCGGGGAAGGCTATGTCTCAGGAACTAATGCAAGAATTTGCATATAAATTTATACGCAGATGCATTTTGACATACGTTAGTGTCTACCAACTTTTGGTATCCGTTGCTCAACAGGTGGCGCTGCTATACAGCGATTTCCCCAATTTAAGGGAAGGCTATGTCTCAGGAACTACTGTACACAATTGCATATAAATCTGTATGTAGATGCGCCTCAACATAAACTAGTGTCTAACAACTTTTGGTGCCAATCTCTCAAAAGGTAGCGCTACCATACGTCGATTTCCGCAATTTCAGAGAAGGCTATATCGCAGGTTTTATTGCACATTATCAAATAAAACTTCATATGTAAGAAGGTCATTGTATGACATTATGCTAATCCAATTTGGGTGCATATCAGCTAATAAGTGACGCTGCTATACTGCAATTTTCACCGAGAACGGGAAAGATATATCTCAACTTCTATGGCATATAACTGTACGAAACTTGATATATGAGATAATCATTATAAAAATGCATTTTTTAAGACTTTTTTTTTTAGAATAAAACTGTCTTTATTTTCTTATATTTCGTGTTAGTTTTTTCTAAAATGCAAATCATCTGCATTCATTATGGTAGATAATTTTAATAAATAACAGTTTTAATAAAATATTTTACTGAGTGAATTTTTATAGGAATATATAGAAGAAAGTCTTGATTAAATTCAAAAGCAATTGATTGAATTCCGAAAATATGCTCATGAAAACATACAAAATGCAGCTCGAAAATATCTGAAAAGAAAAAAAAAAGTTTATTATTAATATTATTATTTTAATTGGAAAAATATCCTACAGTTTCAATTTATAATTATTTCCTACCTACTTTTTAAAATAACCAAGGATAAAACAGATTCGATTTTCTGTAAGAGATTTAGGTGATGATTTTTTTTCTTGCCGTAATTAGAAATATTTAATGTATCATCGAAATGTCTAATTATGTAATGTTAAATATTTATTAGTGCGAATATAGAACATTTATAAATGAGTTTCAATTTGACCCTATTTTTTGTACCAAAAAATATATCCGAAGTATTTTAAAATATGTTAAAAAAAAAAAAAAATGCAATCAGTTATACAGACACGACATTATTTCATTATTCACACACACACACAAAAAAAAAAAAAAAAAAAAAAAAAAAAAATACGAACAACATATGTGATTGCCAGTAAGAAAAATAATTTTCTAAAAGTAGAAAAAAAAAATTAGTCAAAAAAATCCTTTTTTACATTGACATTTATATTATTTATTTATTTATTTATTTGCACCACGTATCACATTAATAACGTCATGACAAAAAAACAACGTCATAAGAGACACTTTTTGATAAAAGGCAAATACAGTACCTTTATAAACCAGAAGTTTTTAATTACTTACTCTGTTAATTAAGATAATAGAAATTTCTAAGCAGCTGAAATGTCTCCTTGGAGTATTCGGCATTCGTTGATATCTCTCGTGACACGAAGGTCACTGTCCTCCGCAAGGAAATGCGGTCGTGGACAAAAGAATTTTACGCCAACGATAGTCACTTTTTTTTTCATTAATCTGTAGAGATTATTATTAGAATATTCGACTCCTCATGCACGATAGAGTACAACAATGGGCCCACAGAAGTAAGTACTAAACAGACAAATACAGCAAAACCAAAAACAAAAACAAAGGTAAAGAAAAAGATATATTTTCGTTGATTGGATAACGACTGAAAAGATTTCAACGTATTATGATAATTACTCCCCTTTCGCAATGTTCAATTTAATATTTAAAAACACACATGTTTTAATTTCATGGCATACGAAATTAAAAGTGAATAATAGGACATTTTAAAATTAATTTCGCAGAATCGCTCGTATACTTTTCGATAACCTTCTCCAGTAAGAAAAGCGTAATTTTACTCCAATTATGCTAATATAAGATTTGTGCAAATGAAATATATGAAAGAGACTTCCTTAAAAGAAAAAAAAAAGAAAAAAGAAATTGCACAAATCATTCCTCAAAATATGAAAGTTGCAATTACACAAATAGTTGCAATTATGCAATTACACAATAGCTGCAATTACACAAATCATTCCACAAAATATGAAAGTTGCCAATATTTTTCACCGGATACTGATCTGTAAATACATTAAATTGTTCAAAAAAAAAAAAAAAAAAAAAAAGGTAAAAGCATAAAAAATTAATATATAAATTCCAAAAAATAAGGACATTTTGTTTATGCAACATATATTTGAAGTCGATAAATATTTCTTTGTGCTGCCAATTTAAGATGAAACAGAGCATACATTTAATAAGAAAGTATAAAATAGATTGCTTTTGTATAGCCCGGTACTTGTCTAAAAATTGCCTATGCACTACTTCGTTTTTTTTTTTTTTTTTTTTTTTTTTTTAGCTCTGTAAAATCTATATTATTCAGAGCCGTAGAAAGAAAATAGTTTCGGAGGGTGTTCAAACTTTTATACATAATGTTTAGAGTTAAAATATAAATATAGCTCCAAAATTTTCGACAAATCTGAAAATTTTGGGGTTGGAGAGCAAGGGGGGGGGGGGGGGGGGAAGGGGTAGTGAACCTCCAAAACCCACCCTTGGCTACGGTCTTGAAACCATTTAAGTTCTTAGAATTTTGATTAGATTTTTTAAAAGCTGAGCAATGTAGATTTAAAAGTATATCAATGCGTCGCAACCCAAACCTGAATTCGTATAATATTGTTTTGTCTAGTTTCGAAAAACAGATTCAAAGCAGAGTGCCTGAAAATACCAGTAATTTTCATGAATATTTATTTAAAATATTTTGACACTTTACAGCATACAATTTGTAGCATTATATATATTAACGTATTTAAGGCCTTCAAATTTTAAGTTATCCTATTCATAGGCAGATTTCAGTAATTTAGAATTTTATACTATATAGTAATTTCCATTTCATTCATGCAGACCTTAGATTACTGCCCTCTAAAACATCAATTTAAAAATTTTACTTATCTATAAACTATAACGCAACTGTATGTGTTTAAAAGACACAGAAGGTTGTTTATGCCGTTACTGTCGCTTAGGGTGCGAAAAGGGTTATAAAAATTTTTTACATTAAAAAAAAGCAATAACAATATAATAAATAAATAAATAAAACCCAATGCCTATTTTTGTTTTCTAAGTAATATTTATAAAATTCTGAACAAACATAATTTAATTTAGTACAACAGGACTTTTTTTAAACTGTTCTTCCATATAATGATACGCGGTATCTGTGTTCGATCCTTAGCAATGGTTACTGCGTTCATTTAAAAAAAATCTTTGGTACAACTTCGGCATAAGCATCCGTTGCCGGCTTTTAAATTTTTGGTGTCATTTTGATGATGAATTGAATCAGCTATTGCAATTGCATACGTAAAGATCTTTGCTAGAAACGTCCTAGCTACTCTGGTGCCAAATTTCAAATTTCGCCAAATGGTACCACAGAGTACTGATAACATTCAGAGCCTTCACTTACATAGAAGCTAATGGTAAAAATTTAACATGTAAATTTCGCATAGACACTATCGCCCCTGACGAGGGACCGAAGTACTACTCATACGTCACGGATTACGTATGCGATTTTGTAATCAGTTTTATGGGTATAAAGATTTGGCTGATTATCGCTCTTTTGGCGATTTTTTTTTTAATGAAAAAGAAAATGAGGTTTGGAAGGTTATGCACTTTTTATTTTTAGTTTTTTAAATATACGCGTGCTAATATTTTCGTTATACATATTTCATGTGAAAAATTAATTAAATATGTATAAAATCTCATTTATTTATTTATTTATTTTTTACGTTTTGAATAAGTTTATATCGGTAAACCAATTTTAATGTATTTTTCAATATTGTTATGAAGATAAATGAGCTTTAAAAGAATATATTAAATTTGTATTAGGTAGTATTTAATAAAAATAAATTTTTGCATTCTAAAAAATAATAATAATAATAATAATAATAATAATAATAAATGAAAAAAAAATCTTTTTATTAATAAATAAATGTTACACTACCATCTTTTTTATTTTTTTTTTAAATCCATATTATAAATAGTATTGTTTTTGAGTCAAATTTTTGAAATTGAGTTTTTGTTTCTTTTACACATTTTCAGGTTTCCTGAATCTGAAAAACATGTTTTTATCAGTTGGTCTCTGTTTTTTCTCAACAACAAATTATAGAAGGAAGTCCAAACTCGGTATTCTAAATCTGTACAATGTAGTGATGCTACATTAAACTTTTCGTTGAGATGAAGCAGATGGTTTATGTACAGGGATATTCAAAAGAATTCAAATACATTAAGTCTACGGGGAAAAGTTCATTAAGTAAAGTGTAACATATATAGTTGCCCTAAACAAAATGGAATGAACATATTTTTTTTTCAATGCATAAAAGCATGTTTTGTGTAGAATATGGAATAGAAATCATTTATCATTTGTTTACAGGGCTATCCAAAGTATTTGAATATATCGGGAATATATACTTGGAAATTGCTGGCAGTCTATTTCATTTTGTGTTCGGTGTTCTTTAAATACAACTAAATTTAAGTGCACAATGTGATATGCATACAATTTACAGACAACATACAAGGTTAACCAAAACTTGAATGTAGCAGGTGTAAGTGCTTTGTTACATTTTACTATATCAACAAACAATGCTCAGGAAGAAAAATTAAATTTTAACAGTCATACTGTAAATAAAATATATTTTCAAATTCTATTTTCAACACTGGTTTTTTGTATAACATCACATTTTGAGGTTCACTGAATACGAAAGTCCAATTTTAAGTGGCTGATCTGTATGTATATCTGTTATAAGCATAATTTAAATAACCACAGGAAATTAAAATTTGGCATTTTGAAGTTCGTAATTCCACTTGAAAAATTTGATCGGGATTGGCAAGTTTGAAGACAAATTAGTAACAGTTTTGAATTATTTAAGAAAACCTATTTTAGATTATTTTAAAAGTAGACTGAACTTAATTATCGTACTTTATTGATCTTATGACTTAAACTGCAATGGATGTTTATGCGAAATTTTGTGCGATTCTGCCATGTTAAAAAAATGTTTAATTTCGAGTAATGTATGCAGTTTCCATGGTTAATTATGTTCATGCGAGCATTGTAACATACTTTTAAGCTGGTCTCGCACCTTTACTGTAAAAATATCCCTTTTAATGTATGTTTAAACAAAATTTTGCCCTACCTCCCATGTTAAGAAAATCGTAAATTTTGAATAACTTATGAAGTTTTTAAATTAGAATGTTGAAAATCAATAGTGTTCTAGCCAATGTTATAGATAATATTTTAAAACTGGCCCCACCTACCTGCGATCTTTTATTTTTAAGATAGTTAGACAAACTAACAAACTGACACCCTTCAGACTGACAACATATAAATTTTATTATTTTTGGTATCCCCATACCTGAAAAGTGTAAAAAAAAAAAAAAAAGAGGTAAAAAATTTTCATGATTCTTTACGCTCTCCATACCTATAGCATGATGGTGAACAAAAAATTGTTCACCAATTGTTTTCATTGCTTAAAATTTGCATTCAGTTCCAGCTTTTAAATATTAAATATATTTAATCAATTAACTTACCAATGGATCCACAAAAAATATCCAAGTAGGTCAAGAATAAATTGTTAAACAATAATAATGTAAAATTGAGGGAGAAAAAATAAAATTAGCAGGGAGCAATTTAAAATTTTTCAAAACACATTAAAACTTTGAACGTCATTTTATTCAATAATTTATGAGAAATTTTATTAAACATGATAGTTACATTGAAATTTATATGTACTGTTAGTTCTCCAATTAGAGTCATAAGCAAATAAGGATGATTCTGTTATTGGAGTAGTATTATTCTTGCTTATTTAGGATACAAATGGGAAAATGAAAAAAATTGAAATTTTTAGAACTGTGAGGCACCTATTAAAAGAAAGGAAAAAAATAGTAATTTTTTCCATACCCCTAATGCCTAGTAAAAAAAAAGTGAGATTGTCACTGACATCTGATTTGATAAGAAAACTGGTTTGAAAATTTTCAGACTGCCAATTTTTGATGATTTTATACATTTTAAAAGTAACAGACTTCTGAATTTTTTGTCCTAACGTCAGTACAAGGACGTAGCCAGAAAAAAATTTTGGATGTTCAAGTTCTAGTACATAATGTTGAATGCTAAAAATGCTGATGTAGAACTCTAAAATTTTTGACAAACCTGCAAAATTTCAAGAAGGGGGTTGTATTTTAACTCCCCTCCTTGGCTATGGCTTTGTATGTGTGTGACAAAAATTCGATGCGCCCTGAGATCAATAACATATGCTTGAAATTTTACATTTAGATGCAACTTGACATAATTTTTTGTCTATCAACTTTTGATGCATATTGCTCAACAGATTGTGCTATCATCTTGTCTTTTCATAATAATTGGTTCATATGACAGCATAAGTCAAAATTTCATAGAAATGAATACAATGGGGAGTATTTTTAAACAAGCATAAAATTAAAAATATTTTAATTAATAGTAGTATTCAAACATTATAAAATGTATATGTAGAAATATTGCTTTCTCCAAGGAATGTAATTTTCAATATTTTTTTCCAAAAGAACTGATCAATACTTTTAACACGAGTGCTTCAATCATATATCTGTAATAATTTGAAACAACATAATCAATTTTCTTCACTTGTAATAATTTAAAAAAAATCTGAAAAACATTTCCTTGGGAGGTAAAGAAAATTTCATGTCAGTTGCACAAAATTTCGTGTGACTGCACAAAGTCAATTTTGTGCAATCTGTAAAGCACAAAATTGACTTTCTTTAATACTCATGTTATACTTTTCCGAGATGAAAGAATCTGCACTGACCATCTAAAATAATTTTGAGATTTCACATCCTGCAAATTGCTATAAAATTTTTGACTCTTTGTATTGTAAAGGAAAATTTTGCAATGGGGATAAATGCTATTCAGTTTATCTATTTAAGGAATTATTTATATAGTAATGCAATTAAAAAAAATTGTTTTGTTTTTGCAAATCAGTTGTGAAATACTGAAGAAAATGTAGAACATGAGCATGGAAAAACAGAAAAATCAAAGAATTCTTGAGTGTTAAATAAGAAAAAAAAAAAAAAAGATATCTATATATAGAGAAATAATACCAAAAAACTGAGGATAGAATTTTAACGTCACTACTGAACTAATAAAGAAAAATAAACATTTGGTTAACATTTCTTAAAAATTAACTGTATCCAAAATATGTACAAATAGAATAGTATTTGATATAACATAAATGATTATATTTTAAAAACTTTCTCAGCTAATTAACATTTGTTTACCATGTTTAGGTTTTTCAAATCTTATTTTAAAAGTAAAAATAAACAGGAAATACTGTCAGTTGCTTTTATGAAAAAGAAAAGAGAATTTTTGCCAACTTTGTGCTTTAAAATGCAGCTACTTTAAAAAACAAAAATACTATTACTTTCAATATCAAGGATGAAAAAATATCTTGAAAACTATTAGCATAAATTTATTTAATTATAAAATTTAGCAAGGATTTACAAACCTGCTTTTAATTTCATTTACCACGACTTCTGAAACTTGCACTTATTGCACTTGAACCTGAAAACAGTTTTCATATAAACAAATGTTTATATTAAAATATTTACCTGTATATGTTTTATAACTTTCACTGATTCTCCTTTATCAAGCAAAAAAAAAAAATCAATCTCTAAAACTTATATAAACATAAATAAGAATAACTAAAGCATACATTTGGGTTGCGGTACGCCGCTCCGTTTATTACAATTGTACATCACGATCAAAAAGCAGACTTCTATTTAACAGTCTTTAAATAAAGAAAAGAAGTTCATTGTATGGAAAATTTGTTAAATACAGATTTACATTTTTTAATACTTTGAACTACATACACATAAAGTTAATTTTTCAATTCATAAGACAAGAATCATATAAATAACCATACTTAATAAATATAATTCATTTGACACAGTAATTCTATTTTTCAAATATTATTTAAAAAAAAAAAAAAAAAAAAAAAAACTGTACAATCCAAAAAATATACCACTTCATTACTTTTAGATATAAATTTATTATTTTTAATTTATTATTGTTGCGAGTTTAGGGAATTGGTTTTACAGGCTTAGAAATTAATAAGTTAGTTTTAAGATTTGATATTATTTCTGTAGTTGCTAATGAGCCAGAATCTGAACTCTATTTTGGCGGCAAATATTTGGAAACTCCTGAAACATTTATAAGAAAAGGTACAACAAATTTTGGGAATCTGTTCTTTAGCTCTGCTCTTTCTCAAAGTGAAATAATTACATGTCCTTTGTAGACACCTTGACCATCCACACTGCTGATTAAGTTCGAGACATGCTGCAACAGTAAAAGTAAATGATTATCAAACACTTATTTTAACAATATATTCTTCTTTTCAGTTGCAAAATGTTTAATAATTATATTCACACATAGTTATTGAAGGGTATTCAAAATGCTGATTAGCAACCATAGATCTCATGTATCATAATAAATAACATCTTCTCGAGCAAGTTACTCAAATTATATATCTGATAAATTTCTAAATGATGTCTTTAAATCAAAAACTTTTGTTTTTCACACTATATCTCACATTACTGTTACTGGTACTACGAGTACTGAAAGAAAAGTTTAAATCATGTAAAAAATGTTCAGTTATCATGTAAAAAATGTACTAAAAAAAATTTGACTTTTTTGGCTTTGAAAAATTTCTCGAAAAACATAATAGAAAATTTTCCAACCTATATCACTTATGAAAATCTGTACAGCATTTGTGCCGCACTCACTACCACTCATGCAAGCATCCTTCGTGCACATTAAAATAAATACATACATATATATATATATATATATATATATATAAATAAAAATCAGGAACATTTTTTAACAGACAAAAATAACAGTTCACTATATTACAATTACACAACGACAAATTTTCCCTCCTACAAGAAATAGTAAAAAAAAAAAAAAAAAAAAAAAAAAAAAAACTTAATGATTTTTTTTTTTAAACCATACATAAGTTTTCAGTGTCCCCCCCCCCCCCTTCAATTTCTCATATTTACAACATGTTAAAATAAACACTTTTAGCTCCTAGTCCCATATTATAGTAGTGATGATGTAAAGTAGAGTAAAACGTTGAGTCTGCTTTGCTTTTAAAAGGATGAATATGGAGGGGGGGGGGGGGGATGATGAAAGATAGCCATAGTTGCTGGGGCCATTCTGATACTATTTAAAAAATTCTGAGATTTATTGCAGGGTTGTTTGCAAGCCTCGTAAAAAAACAATCCTAAAATAATAACAAAAGAAAAGGGGGGGGGGGGGGGAGAAAGGAAAGAAAAAGTATAAAAAAACTTGGTTGAAACTAAAAATGTTCATAGTTATCTTTCTGAAAGTTACAAAATGTATCATGTGCTGTAATAAGTTAAAAAATAAAACATGTTACAAGTATATTGCGAATTCTGACTAACAAGGAAACACTCAAAAGGTGTCGTCTTCAAAAAAACATTAAAAAATATATATGTGATTCTACTCTTCCTAAAACACCAGAAAGTGAAAAAATTATCAGCTGCAATGAATTACAGCGACCACAAAAAATTATAAAAATTAAGCATATTTGGCGATTTCATATTGTTAGGCGATTGGTTTTGCTGTAATTCATTTCAGCCGATAATTTTTTCACTTCCTGGTGTTTTATGAAGAGTAGAATCATATATATATATTTTTTTCAATATTTTTTGAAGAAGACACCTTTTGAATGCTTCCTTGTAAAATATATTTTGAATTTTACTGATTGAAAATAAAATATTAAATATTTTAAAAAATCAATTTCTTCAAACAAGATTTACAAATTATGAAATACCAGCACTGGGCTGACCTTAAATTTACTTAATTTAAGAAAAGAAGGAATAAAAGGCAAACTTAAAATGCTTAATAAAATCAAAAATGCAATTCTAGCAATTTCCAGTTATAGCTGTTAATGCGTGTGAATATTTTTGAGTGGCCCTGTAAATCTCATACTGTATTCTACAGAAAACTTTTTTTGTGCATATGAATAATAAATCTAAATTTCATTATTATATGTGCATATGTTATTAAAAATAAAATGATAGTTTTAAAAAAATTAAAGAACACGCTTTTATAGAAATGTGAACTAAAAAGCACAAAATATCTATCTTAGCATTAAATTGCATGGTAAGAGAAAATCATGTGAGTGACACACCATAATATTTACATACACTTAAATCTTTAAATAATTTAGAATTTAAAAAAAAAACATTTTTAAAAAATCTCCCCTGACTGGGCTCGAAAGCTAGACCTTTAGGTTCGTAGCACGGAGCTTTACCTCACAGCCACAGCGTTCGCGTAGGGAAGTCTTTTTTTACAATATAGATTTTTTGTTTGCTCCCAGAGCGGTTACAAACATACATACAGGTGAAGCTAATAAAAGCGTGTTAAAAAAGCACCACAGTACTGGCGTTAAAAAGAAATAAGTATAAAACTTTGAATAAAAACCATAAAATGCAAGAATTCACAACAATTGTTTTGGGTAAAAGAACAATTTTATTGTAATTTAAAAGTAAATTACCATACATTTTTTTCTAAACAGCTCTTCTTCAGGTAAAGTAGACATGAGTGCTGCAAACAATTTTATATTTATTATTTGTGCAAATAATTGTAGACCATATACCTCAATGTATAAAAATTCTACTTTGTATCCTAAAAAATAAAAAGTTATATGTCCTTACCTCATCAAACTCTATGTAGTTTGTGTGGCAGTAAGGTATAATATACTAATATACTTTGAAGAAACTTTTAGACCAACTGAATATGGCGTTTAAATGCTATCACACTTTAAATAATTTGAGTTCACAGCCATAATAAGTAATTTTTCTTTATGTCTTCAGTAGTAAAAAAAAAAAAAAAAACTAAGAGCTACATGTATTCAAAATCTGTATAGTTTGTGTGACAGTGACCTATAACATACCTATTCTCTTTCAGCTATCAACATTCAAAGTGTATAGAGGCTAACATGTTCATTCACACACATAACTACATACACTATTGTAAAAATAACAAAATGAATTCAGAAGCCCGTAATCTGTATAGATACACCAAAATCTCACTCTTGAATTTTTTCATGATAAAATTATTTTCTTACATAGTATACGTTCGGAAAATAAAAATCTTTAATGTAGCACATATAACTTGTACTTTATTGTGTTTACAAATTATTATTATTATCACTATTTTTGTAAATTCTAAGTACTTTCCAGACACTGGTGGTGGTGGATGAAATATCATGCTTAAAAAAAAAAAAAAATTATAACCACTATTTTATGCATATTGCATATGCATAGATTATCAAACTTGCACTACCCTACAATATCAAACTTATGCTACAAAGCATTTAACTTTGAAAAACAAAAACTAAGACCCTCAAGCTCTTTTAAATTTATAACTGATCCCTTGCATTTTACAAATCTAAAATAGAGACATTTTACGCCTCCAAAAAGACATGGGTAAATTCTGAACCAAACGTTGGTCTGAAATTTACCTACACTCTTTGTGACATAATTATTCTACCTTGAAAACTTCTTTTTTAATTACTCCTAACAAAAAATAACATTTTATACTCTACATACTGAAAGGAAAAGAGAAAATGAACTTTTCAAATTTGATTATAAATTATGGTCTCAAATAATCCTGTTACACAATTAAAAAATTTTAGTAGTTTAACTAATAAATTTATATATTAGTTAAACTACTAAATACTAATATTTTACATATTATAAATTTACATAAATCTTTTTTTTTGGGGGGGGGGGGGGAGGAGGGGGGCTTCATCGACAACTTTAGATAGGTATCTAACTTCAAACACTTAATAAAAAGTATATTTTTATTTTCAAATATTGTAGAAAATCACATAAAAAAAATTACCTGGTTTTCATTTCCAATGCTTTACTTGGAGAAAAAAAAATTGCTTCTGCTTCTTTGGGCATCTACATAAGGATCTAGAATGCATAATAAAGGCTTGTCTTCATTCTTCGTTGTAATTTCATTCTAACAAAATACAATACAGTCATTTAAATAATACAGTATTCTTAATTGCATCCCCCCCTCCCAGAATTATACCATGTCATATCAGTTATTTTCTTAAAATTATTAAACGACTAGCACATAGAGAAAAATATTAGGTTCTTATTAAATATTAAGATAATAAAGTATAACAGAAAGCTAATCGCTTCCAAAACTTAGAAATGTATATTATTTTTATTTATTTACTTATTTGCTTAAGGAAAATTTATTTTAGCATCTTAAACAAGTATTCCAATACTAAGATTATAATTTTTTATAATTATTTTAATTCATAATTTCTCAAGTTATACACATTTATTTATTCAATGCAGGGTTGGCAAGTTTTTGACAACAATTGTCAAAAGCCTAAAATTCTATACAAAGAGCATCCTGAAATAATTTTTTGCAACAAATTTATATCTACAGTTTATTACATTTTCCTAATTTTTGGTTTTAGTCCCTTTAATAAATTTTAAAACATTTTAAGATACTAAAAGTCACATGTCCCATCAAAAATTTCAAGTTTGATTTTAGTCAGTAAGCTTCCTTGAAAACAGAAAATAATTTTAGGATACTATTAAATATAGAATGAAAAATTATAAACAGAAATATGCATTAATAAAATAACCTATGCTCTAATTCCTTTTAACTTAAAAAAAAAAAAAAAGTATTTTAATCTAATACTGTTACTTTTAGCATTTCACATCATTCTAGTTGTTTTCCTCTTTAGAGTAATTTCAATGGGATTACATTTATGCGTTATAAATTTTAACAATTGGCTAGTTATAGTGTAAAACAGTAATTCTGAATTTAGGGGGAAAATTCTGTTATTGATTTCATAATTGATGTGTCTGCTTTCGAAAATACTATAATTTTACTGTAATTGAAAACCCATTGTATAAACAAAATTCAATTTTTATTTGATGTAAAATCAGAGATTGAAATATTCGTTAGTTTTTAATTAATTAGATGGGAGCAATCCAATCAAACTGCAAATTATCCGGCATTGACATTCGTAGAGAGTAAGCTAATTATTTATAGCTGAACAATTCAAAAAGAAATTATTTAATGAAAGCCAGTATAAGAATATTAATTTATACTCTCGTTGTGGTCAGAGTTCCAAATATAAATGCAATTTACTTTTGCAATAAAAGACAAGAACAAGATTTTTGTTTTTTAATCAAACTCAAGTAATATTGCACATTCTATACGCTTAAACTTCTTTGTGATTTTGTAGCATAAATTCAAGTCCCGAATAACCACAATTTTTCCAATTAATGATTAATTTTAAGACCAAACAATATATTAATAACTTTTAAGTAGGTATTAAAACATTTATGGGGGGCAGAAAAATCAGAAAGGAAATCGAACAGAAACATCATTTAAAAGATGATGATTAAGCATGCAATTACTTTTAGATTCAATAAAATAATGACATAATAAAAATTTTACACTAATCCATTTAAATAATTAACATTAAAATTAACTTACTTATTACAAGTACAAACAAGGAACACGAACAAAAACAGAATTAAACCAGCACCATTGCATTCACCACAGAATAAACAAAACCAGACCAGAAGAGAAGAATGCGGTAACCATAAAACCAATGCCAACTTGGCTTTCTTAAGTCAAACTCGTCGTTGCTATGGTTACAGGCATGAAATTCCGCGATTTAGTACAATGGATTCTCCCAGGGGCTGGTTTGGCGCTGGATGTAAATTGCCAACTGCTTTATCTGTATATATCTATAATCTGTGAATGGTACTATGCTAGATTTGTTCCATTTCTTCAGCACGATTTTTTTCAATTTTATTCTAAATAATTTTTTAACTTGATGCGACAGGGAAAAAGAAAAAAAAATCTTATTTGGTCTAAATATGCAAAAAGCTTTATATATGCATATATATAAATTAATTATTAATCGTAGTAAAAGCCAAGCAACAGATATAAGATCACTGAAACCACATACACCAATAAGAATAAAACTAGTTGGCATAGGTGCACTCTGCTCAGTTGCCCATCATATTTATGTTCTCAAAAGAAATGAATTTGACCAAAGCTTGATACAGTAACAGAATGAAATCCCCGCCTATTAGGCTATCCACCGTTCACTTCGATATATTTATCTTATTCTAATCTATTAATTTATTTTATCAGGTTCAATTCCGTTGTTTAGTTTTCATGCTACTATTTCCAATGCATAATCCTCAAAATTCATATTTATATGAAAAATTTTCAATTTCGCTATGTTGATAAAATTGTAAATTACGAATAATTTACGAAATTTTCCTATTAGAATATTTGTATTCAATCATGTTCAAACAAATATCATAAATGTAATTTTGAAGTTGTCTAATGCATTTATGATCCACAAAATGGAAGTTTATGCTCAATTTTGCCTTATTCTGACATGTTAAGTAAATCGTAAATTCCAAATAACTTACGAATTTTTTAAATTGGAAAAACCATAGCCTATGATATTCATGCCAGTATCCTAAGTAATATTTAGAAAGCGGTTTGACATCTTTACGATGAAAATATCCCTCAAGATTGACGTTTATGTGAAATTTTGCTCTATTCTGCCATGTTAAGAAATTCGTAAACTTCCAATAACTTACGAAATTTTTACATTGGAAATTCATAGTCATTAATATTCATGCCAGTGTCCTAAATAATATTTCAAAAGTAGTCTGACATCTTTACGATGAAAATATCTCTCAACATTGACGTTTATGTGAAATTTTGCTCTATACTGCCATGTTAAGAAATTCGTAAATTTCCAATAACATGCGAAATTTTCAAAGTAGCATATTTATATTTACTGATGTTCATTCCGGCATCAAAACTGATATTTTAAAACTGGTCTGACATTTTTACAGTAAAATGTTTCCATTTAATGCATGTTTAAGTGAATTTCCGTCCTATTCTCCCATGTTAAGAAAATCTTAAATTTATAATAACTTACGAAGTTTTTTAATTCGAATGTTGCAAATGAATAGAGTTCTTGTCAGTGTCGAAAGTAATATTTTAAAACTGATTTGACCTCTCTGCGAGTATTTGTTCTTGAGATATCGTGTACACAGACTAACAAACTAACGGACTAACGGACTAACACACTAACCCACTAACACACTAACACACTAACAGACACCCTACAGACAGACACCATACAAATTTTGTCATTTTCGGATTCCTCACACCTGAAAACGTGTAAAAGAGTCAAAAAACCGAGGTCGAAAATTTTCATGATTACCTAAGTTCCCCATACCTATAGTATGTGGGGAACTAAAAATTTTCTCGATTACCTAAGTTCCCCATACCTATAGTATGATGGGGAACTAATAACGACAAATTTAAATAATCTGTGGAGACTGATTGTGATTTATTGAAACATTTATTTTTGATTTTTTGATTTTTTATTGAATTTAACTTCAATCGAACCATAAATTTGTTCCTAGAATGTTAGTTGCAATTTTAATAATTTTGCCGGTGCTTAAAAACGACATGAAACTCAAATCGAAAGATACAAACAAGCAACGAGAAAACAAACAATTAAGACAGCATTGTAAACAAAATATTTTTTCAATGAGAAAAATCTCAGAACGGTGAAAAAAAATCTCGCCAGGTGTGACCGTTTTCACCGTTGAGCTCTAATGTATGATTTCGTTCGTTAGTAGCTGTATTAGCAAATTGCTAATGGGCACCCTATCGTACAAGAAGTTAATTGAAGTTAAAAATGAAGAATAAAGTGGTATAAACTATTTATTTCAAGAAATGAGAATCAAACAGAAAACAACGATAAAAAACAAACATTGCATTTGGAGTCACAAGGATTAAAACAAGCAAAATAATTCAAGGGTTTAGTTGTACATAGCAGATGAAGAATAGTGATATTATACAGCAACGTGGATATTTATTTATTGATTCATTATCATGTGTTTTAGTGTTTGATTATTAATTTTAATCATACAGTAAAGCACCGTTTATATATTTTAATACACAGTAAATGCAATAGGCCTTCTGTTTTTTTTTTTTTTTTTTTTTTTTTTAATATAATATAATTTTACAATCCCTCTCAACCATCCAGCCAAACAACACGCTCCTATCATCCGTAATCAAACATGTGACCATCCAACCTCATCTGTTTTTATTGCTTTATAATTTTTTTGGTTAAAATACACTAAAGTGCACTTTTTATTTATTTATTTTTTAATAAACGTACAGACAGAGATATGGTTATGGATATAAAATAGACTACACAAAGTTTTTAGGAAAAACCATTTTAGCTGTAATTGTGATCAATTTATTAATATTCTTGTTTTTATACTGTGAAAAGCATAAATTATTTATTCGAAATAAGTGGTTAACGATGATGTTTCTATATACCGTAAGAAGCGGACAGGAATTAAAATGTGTAAAAAAGTTTACTGTAAAACTGAAATCTTGTCATTTGTTATAGATATCTGTGTAACTTTTATCACAATTACAGATTATTTTTAGATCTAAAAAGTTAATTGATTGATTGTTTAGCATATTTTGAGTGAGCTTTAGGTTAGATGGATAATTAAAAGAAAAGGTATTTTGTAATTTCTTGTTAAGATAAAATACAACAATGTCATCTATGTAACTATAAAGCCTGATATCATCATAACAAAATTGCTTTTCGTAATAATAAAGGTATAGATCAGTCAAAATACTGGAGCTACATTCTCCTTGTAAAATTCCTACTTTTTGTAGATAGATTTTGTTGTTGTGGAAAATATTTATAATTATTATGGATGACAAAATTAAGAAGTGTTTTGAAATTTTCTGCTTTAACATTATATATATGTATCGATAGTATAGATAGACATATATAGATATGTATAGATAGACAGATATAGATATATATATCTTGTCTCTCAATTTAAATTAAAAAAAAAAAAAAATTGTTACATGTTCCTTTTTTTTTTTTTTTTTTTTTCCAATAAAATTAAATATTCCTTTTATGCCGGAACATGAGTTTATTTTAAGAATGAACAAAACATTTGTTCATTTTGTTTTTAATTCTTAATAATTTTTAATTTAAAAATGAGGTTTTTATTTAACATCTTTTGAACCAACTGAACTAAAAAATATCCGATTGACCTAAAAAATGTGACCTTAGCTAGATTTTCCGTTGATTAACAAATGTACCATTTTTCGTGGAGATCGTCTGAACGGTGTAGCTTTGCAGAGCGAATTAAAACCTGACATTATATATATAAATATATATATTCTTGATTCAAGGTGGGTACTGCATACTTCCACAACGCTAAAATCGCTGACTGAAAACAATAGTCATGTCGTACTTTTAAAAAAAAAACATAGCGAGAGAAAGATAGAGAATGACAGAAAAGAAATTTTGAGTAATTTCCACTTTCAGCCAAAATAATGTAGTTAAAATTTTTGTGCGGTTCTGTAAGTCAATTGTTTATTCCAATCGTACCATACTTTAAGAAACACTAATATATTCTTTAAATAAATAATTCCCATACAAACTGCCATGTATCCAATATATATATGTATATTATTTATGAAAATATTGCTGTACCAGATCTTCTGATCTAAAACTTAATTATTCTTCTTACAGACCCGATACAGCATATTTTTCATCTTAACTTTTCTTACAGTTACTACTTAAATTTTCTAATAAAAATATAATTCTTCTAAATAATATTCTCTTCTTAAATAATAAAATAGGGATGGGTCTCACCTGAAAGCTTCTATCACAAAGGTCCGGATGTGGAAGGTGGCAGCTATTATCCATTAAAGAAACTTTATGAAACTAGCACTGCTTAGATGAGAAAACGAAATTTAATGCTTTGTTATACACGTTTGCTAATGCTTTGTTTAGCATACACGTAAAACGAAAACATAAACAAAAATTATCTACAGTATTTACAATTAAATATTAAATTGTTTCTTAACATTAAAGTTCTTATATTCTAATTAATTCTGATAAGTGTTCATTTTTTCTGAAAGATTTAATAGTTCTTTTCTAGGACCGGGGCGTCTGTAAACACAACGATCTTAACGTAGCCCCATCTCTGTTCAAGGTCCTTTCTGTCCTGGTTCTGATTCTAAAAAGCACCTTTTTCGAAAACTTCTCATTTCAAATCGAAAGAGTGTTGTAATCAGAAAAGAGGCACGCGCCAGTCTGTCTGGAAAGTCATTTTGTTCTGAAAGCAGAAGAATGAACGGGAATTCCCGACATCCTCCCACCTTGAGTTGCGACTAATCGGAGGAACTCAGCAATCCAAGTTGAAGTCGTTGAGGGGGTTTCACCACACGCCCAGTTCGGGAGACCACCGGGGGACTGGAAGTGGAATCATTGGTTGTGGACTTCTTGTTACTGGTTCTGGAACTGGTAGGTTCTGGAAGGTCTTTCACAGGTTCCTTTTCTCTGGGGTTGAGTATCAGTTTCTGTGAGAGGTTCCTGTTTTCGGAAGTCGAAGGACTTAAATTTTCTTGAACAGATTTATGTAAAGTGGGGTGATTCTTAAGTTCGGTACTGTCAATTTCTAAAGGAAACAATCTTTGTAATGGACGCAGAAAAATCAAATTTCGGTCTTCACCTTAGCTAGGCGTATGACATTATCCTTGACTGGGTAAATTTCGATCACTCTTGCAAAAGGCCAGTAAACACGTTTCTTATTGAAATCTTCTAATAGTACAACATCGCCGACTTTCAATTGGTTGAATCTTTTGGTCTTAGATGCATGCTGGCGTAATTGTCCTAAATATTCAGCTCTGAATCTGTTTCTTAAATTTTCTCTGATTATTTGCCTATATCTGGCTCTGCTGTTAAGATCTTTAGAATCTAAAGCATCTAGGTCAGGTACTCCTGATGTTGGTAGTTAGGAACATCATTGGGGTTAAAGTTAAGGGATCTGTGTTATCTTCGGAAACATAGGTTATAGGCCGTGAATTAATAACTTGTTCACAGTCACACAGTATGGTGTAAAGTTCCTCGTAATTGAAAGATGCGCGACCTAAGTTTCTTTTCACAATTCCTTTAACCATTCCAACAAGCCTCTCCCACCAACCTCCCCACCACGGTGCTGCAGGAGGGTTGAATTTCCATCTGATCTTCTGGGTGGAAGCTACCTTGCAGATGGTTTCCCAATCTACACTCGAGAGAGCATTGCTTGTTCCAAGGAAGTTCTTCCCGTTGTCTGAATAGATGATGTAGGGTCTGCCTCGCCTTGCTATGAACCTTCTCAGAGACTGGATAAAACTTTCTGTAGACAGAGACGTAATGGCTTCAAGATGTATGGCAAGTAAATAAAGCTATCCACGCTTGTGATCCATCAGAAAGATGAAGAGGACCGGCTAAATCCACGCCTACTACTCCAAAGATGGCTGCTTCTCGTACTCTGTCCTTGGGTGGTACTCCAGGTTCAACATCTATTTTGGAAGTCTGAAGTTTTCTGCAAATCACGCATTTTCTTATTGAATTTCGAATGCATTTTCTAGACTTCATTATCCAAAAATTTTCTCTTAGTAGTGTCATTAGAGTGCTGACTCCAGCGTGCTGATTTTCTAAATGCTTCTCGAATATCAATCTTTGGACGACGGGATGCTTGTAAGGTACGATCACAGGACATCTGAAGTTTTCACTGTCGTTTCTTTGAATTATATTGGTCCTTACTCTTAACAGACCAGCTTTATCTTCGACAGGCCTTAAATTTCTCAATTTTGGATCTGTTCTCCCTGAAAAAGATTCTTGTTGTACTAATCGTAGAAGTACATTTTCTGCTTTTGAAAATTCTTCAAC
Organism: Salticus scenicus; assembly: GCA_963930645.1. Taxonomy (NCBI): domain Eukaryota; kingdom Metazoa; phylum Arthropoda; class Arachnida; order Araneae; family Salticidae; genus Salticus; species Salticus scenicus. Next base: position 159,761,536 of record OZ005653.1, read on the forward strand.
TGAAATATCCAATTCGGATATTTTCTCAGCAGTCTTCGAATTATGATAAAATCTATATATCCAGGCAATGGTTCTAACTGTTTTCTTGTAAGAGGAAAAATACTGATAAAATCGATTGAAATTATCTTCTTTTTTATCTAAAAGATTTAGGATTGTCTTCCTTTTTTCGCTGTTTATGAGTTCTTCGTTTGGGTCTTCTTCTATTTGAGGCCATTCATTTTCATGTAAATAAAGCCAACTTGGACCCTCCCACCATCTCGATTTCTGTAGTTGTTCAAAAGAACATCCTCTAGACGGGAGGTCAACAGGATTCAAATTTCCGGCTACATGTCTCCAATTGCAAACTTCGGTCAGATTTCGGATTTCTAATACTCTATTGTGTACAAATGTACCCCATTCTTCTTTTCCTCTTACCCAACCTAAAGCAGTGGTTGAATCTGACCAAAATATCGTATTTACGTGTAAATTTAAATCGTTTTGCACATTTTTGGCCAACCTAGCGCCAATAAGACAAGATAACAGTTCAAGGCGGGGTATGGTCAATTTCTTAATAGGTGCAACTCGACTTTTAGCATTGATTAACTGGATCTTGATTCCTTCTGAGGTCTCTACTATTATGAATACGCAAGTGGCATATGCTCGCTTGCTTGCATCAGAAAAAACATGTAATGATGTTTTATTTTCTTTCTCTGGGAAAATGTTAAGCCATCGAGGTATTTTAATTTGGGATAAAAAATTTATTCCTTTCAGCCAATTAGAAGTCTGTTGTTTTAAATTTTGAGAAAGCTCTTCATCCCACTTCACCTTCTGAATCCACTTTTCTTCAAGGATTAATCTGGGAACTAAACTGACAGGTGCTGTGAATCCCACAGGATCAAAAATTCTTTGGGTAACTGATAAAAGTTTTCTTTTTGTAAGGGGTTCACTTATCTTTAGGGGCTCTTCAATTTTACAAACTAAACTGTCATTTTTCAAATCCCAGAGTAATCCTAACACGGGAGCAAACCTAGGTTCATCTTCAGTTTCGTCGATCATAGCCTGGGGCCAATTCGATTGCCAACATCTCAAATTGAAATGTGCCGAAGCCAAAATTCCTTGAGATTCTGATATGAATTTTTCTGTTTCTTGAATTGAATTCAGGCTGAGGAGGGAATTATCTAAATAGAAGGAATCTCTTAAGAGCCTAGCTGTCTCTCGCCATTGTTCGGGAACATTTTCTAAAAGGTGATTTAATGTTGCCATAAGCAAAAAAGGGCTTGAAGTTAGGCCGAAAACCACACGACAATGTCTATAAATTTTTAATTTATTTTCGCTATTAAACCAAAAAAATCTCAAAAAATCGCGATCTTTCTCTGTTATTTTAATTTGCAGGAAGGCTTTCTCTATATCGGACGAAATTCCTATCTTGTATCTACGAAATTTATTCAAAATGCTAGGTATAATTTCTACAAGATTAGGTCCTTTTGTTAAACAATCATTAAGGGAGGGACTGTTTCTAGTGTGTGCTGAGGCATTAAATACTGGACGAATTTTAGTGGTTTCACTAGATTCTTTAACCACAGGCCCGTCTGCTAAATAATGTGCATTGTCCCTTTTCTAGTCCAATACCTCTTCTATAATCTGATTGTTTTCCCAGAAATCAAAAATTTCCCCATATTCCCTTTTCCTATCAGATTTGATTAATTTATTTTCCGTCTTGTACAGGCACTTTTCTGCCAACGAGTAATTATCTGATAAAATCGATTGGTCAACTGTCCATGGTAAATTGACTTCATATCGACCGCTTTTATCTCGTTTAACAGTTTCTAGAAAATGATTCTTGGTTTCTTGTTCTAAATCCTGTTTCGATTTATTATCTTCATTAGTAATTCTTAGAGTGTCAAGGCGCCATAAATCTGATAAACTGGCGTTTGACGCGTGTAATGACAACGATAGACCCGCCAAAGAATTGTCCTGCTCACTCTTGTGACCCTCTGTCTTGCCCAAGATGGTCCAACCCAATTTAGTTCTAAATGTAGTTAATCCCAATTTTGGAAAATATTTTATGTCATCTGTGAACAGTTTAGCGGACATATCAGCTCCCAAAAGTATATGTACTTCGTCTGGATTTTTCTGGTATAGACAAGATTTATTATTTCTAGGGACATCTGATAAATATACACCTTCCTTTTCTAAGAGTTTTACTAATTTATCATCGCGACATAAATTCACGCCTGTGCATATTTTTTCTTGATCTAGTGCTTGTATTTTGCACTTAAACTTATTATCTAAACTCCCGATCGTAAATTCATAACGATTATGTTCAGCTGACATTTCCATGCCCCTAAAAAGACCATGTCTGATTGTTTCTTTATTCATTCTTTTTAATTTTATCTTATCAGCTGCAAACTTACTGATGTAACTATTATGAGATCCGGAGTCAATAATTAACCGAATATATGATGATTTACTATCATCTCTGTTAGAAATTGCTACTATTAACGTCTGCAAATAAACATTCGCTTGTAAATTATGATTCGATAACGCCAATTTAGATTGATCATTTCTTTCGTAATTACTTATTTCCTGTTTCAAATCTTTATTTCCATTATACATTATTTGTGAATGTCTACGATTACATAACTTGCATAAAGTTTTTTATACACAGTGTCTAGCTAGATGCGAAGGCTGAAGACATAAATAACACAGTCCTTTCTTACGCAATAGATTAACTCTTTCATCAAATGGTAAATTACGAGTTTTGACACATTTGTTACTTAAATGCGATTCTGAGCAAAAATTACACCTATCACTTTTATTCTCATTTAATAAGTCACAAGAAGTAGGCAATTTCCGGTTTTGAGTATCAAATTTATTGACGCGGGGGGGGGGGGGACATCTCTACGATTTTGATTATCTAATATTTGTGCTCGGGGGGAGAAACGACTGGCGCTAGCGCCGCTGTCATCTTGTCTGGTAGTTATTAAACATTCTCGCGATACGAGTTGTTATTTAAGAAAGATAATATATCTTTAACACCGTAATTAACACCGTGAAATTCCATATTAAATTGTAATGCTAAATCTTTAGGTAATATTTTTAGTAATATCGGTGACAATAAACTGCCGTAGCTATCTAAAGAAACATCTAATGATTCTAAACTTCTAATGTTAGTTTGGATTTCATCGTAAATTTTCCTGAGCGATTTAATATCACTTGAATGTTTTAGTGGGGCAATATTTAGTAGTTTAGTCAAATGTACATTCACTAAGAGGTCTTGTTTGTCATATCTTTCTTTTAAAATATCTACTACTTTTATGTAATTACTCGCGGTAACAGAGAATCCTTCAATACATTTTAAAAGGTCAGGTGCTAAAAATTATTTCAAATAATTAAATTTATCTACAGGATCTAAACTTTCATTGTTATGAATAGCCGTTTCGAATGACGACCAAAAAGTCAGCCATTCAGCTGCATTCCCGTTAAATTTAACAGGATCTAGCTGTGGTAATTTGATGTGCATTGCTTCTTTTGAAGTAGGTCTTTTTTCAATTTCTGTTGATGAAACACTTGTTTCACTTTTCTTTAGTTCTTTTAATTTTCTGTTGGCTCGAAATCGCCAAGTAATTATTTTTTCTCGGTATTCATTTGCCGTTTCTAATTCGGCTTCTAATTGATTTTCTTGAGTTAATATTTTTATCTCTACATCTTTGCTTTTTAGATCTATAGTTGTTTCATTCAATAATTTAATTGTTTCTTCTAAATCTACTGCATCTTGATCTATATCGTCGCATAAAGTTTGTAATTTATTTATAAATTTGTTAATACTGTCTCTTATGACAGCTCTCTCTTTTTTTGCGATGACTAAATTGGCCATGCTAGATTAAAAATTTATAATTTTATAATATTATCTATCTATTTTTTTTTTTTTTTTTTTTTTTTTTTTTTAATAATGGATATCTATATAGCTGCCCACATCCCGTGTCTGGGATGCCAGAAAATATTGCTGTACCAGATCTTCTGATCTAAAACTTAATTATTCTTCTTACAGACCCGATACAGCATATTTTTCATCTTAACTTTTCTTACAGTTACTACTTAAATTTTCTAATAAAAATATAATTCTTCTAAATAATATTCACTTCTTAAATAATAAAACAGGGATGGGTCTCACCTGAAAGCTTCTATCACAAAGGTCCGGATGTGGAAGGTGGCAGCTATTATCCATTAAAGAAACTTTATGAAACTAGCACTGCTTAGATGAGAAAACGAAATTTAATACTTTGTTATACACGTTTGTTAATGCTTTGTTTAGCATACACGTAAAACGAAAACATAAACAAAAATTATCTACAGTATTTACAATTAAATATTAAATTGTTTCTTAACATTAAAGTTCTTATATTCTAATTAATTCTGATAAATGTTCATTTTAAGTTCTGAAAGATTTAATAGTTCTTTTCTAGGACCGGGGCGTCTGTAAACACAACGATCTTAACGTAGCCCCATCTCTGTACAAGGTCCTTTCTGTTCTGGTTCTGATTCTAAAAAGCACCTTTTTCGAAAACTTCTCATTTCAAATCGAAAGAGTGTTGCAATCAGAAAAAAAGGCACGCGCCAGTCTGTCTGGAAAGTCATTTTGTTCTGAAAGCAGAAGAATGAACGGGAATTCCCGACAATATGTATATTATTTATATTGTGAGTACTGAGTTCCTGTACGCAAACCATTGCTACTATTTATACAGTTTTTGATAGAAATTATATTAAAGTGAACTTGAATAATATATATCAATTTTAAAGCATTCTAAAATTATTTACGGAAGCGGATTAAATATAAACGGAAAAAATTAACGGAAATATTTACAAAAAGCTGAAGTAGACGGACTAGTAAACAATCCGAAGTAAAAATACTTTTCAACTTTGTCATAAAGCGCAAAAAATGAGTATGAACTGTAATTTTACGATACACTTTTCTTTTAAATAAAAAGGGTAAATTATATCACAGTCAATCAAAAATGCATTATATATCCAATAATGTAGCTGAACATTTTTGTGTGGCTTAATTCGAACCAAAACATATCCGTTATAGAAGACGTATTTTTGTGCATATGAATACTTTTAAAATAATTAAAGTTGATTATAAATTAAAATGTGTTTATATAATAAATACTATAATTTAAAAACTATACTATTTATTTTAATTTTCAATTAAAAAAAAAAAAAAGTAATTTTCAACTAGAGAGAGAACATGTTATATATACACTAGCAGACTCGGCCACGCGTTGCTGTGGCTAAGTTATACGTTGACTTATATTGTAGTAAACTATTCAATACAGTCAAATTATTATTTACGAATAAAGACGAAAACGTTGTAGCCGATGTAAAAACCCACGGGATTGAGATTTGTACCTTAGGTCAAAATTTGGAAGCGATTGATAAAAAATTTCATAGAGTTGATTATTAAGCACAAATAAATATAAAATTTTGAATTTTATGTTTTATGTTTTATTCATCTCATATATTCAAGTATAGTTTGTAATAAATGTGTAATTTACGAAATTCTTTGTTGATAACACATAACAATTAATTTTATAAATGAGGTAGGTAGCGTAAATTATTCATTATTTATAGTAATTATATTCATCATTTTGAATTATAAAAATTTTCAATTTTAATTTAATTCAGCGCTAATCGGTGCACAATATTCTTGGTTAACCTGTCTCTTGCTAACACAGGTACTAGATTCGATGGTTCTCTCACACGTGAGCATGCAACATATAATTGCCCATGGGAAAAACATGAATTTTCCAAGTCTAAGCCGCAAATGGACATCGTTTGGCCTTGAGACTTATTTATGGTCATAAGCTATTTTGGATTAAATTGCTAAAATGACTAATATGTAATTTTATTTTTATTAAAATTCTATTAAAATAAAAGTATAAAAGAAGCAGACGATTTTAAAATCAATTTTATGGAGGAGTGAAATATAATGCTATTATGGATAATTTTATTATAAAATGATCTCATCATTTTAAATATTTTAAAGATGGCAACAGCTGTAGTTATACAAAGGAAAACAATATGGCTGTTAGGTCTCTCTTAGGTACTGGTGTGGTGTGGAGGCACAAATTAGATTCAGGTGGACTGTATACTCATTTTTATTTTAAACACAAACTCAAAGTGGGATCGCGCTCGAGGATCCCTGTTTACACTCTCGAGTCTACTCAAAACTGACTCGAACTCAGAGGGCGTAGCCTCTACACAGGTGCGTGCGCACCTTATTACATCATAATATAACAGATGCCCGTACATTCCCCCGGGCCTTGCAATGTTTTTTTAAACATTCAAGAAATCTAACAGTCATTTTTTTTTTTTTTTTTCAACATAAAAATTCTGATACACTTAATATTACACAATATTATACAGTAAATATTACATATGTTAAATAAAAAGTAATGCAAAAAAAAATTTATCAAAATATTACATAATTTACAACATTCATAACTAATAACAATGTTAATCATTTATTGGAAGCGGGCAAACTTTAGAAATGGACCTTTTAAATTTTCCAGAGGCAGTACTAATCTCTAGGGTGCCTCGATAAGATAAGAGTGGCGACAGATGTGTGACAGATTCTCATTGGAGAAAACTGACCATCAGCCGCCCGGGGCGATTGTTGGATGATGCTCCGTAGGTTTTACATTGAGAGTTTCGGATATGTCGAAAAAAACATTTTTATCTCTTGATATTAAATAAGTTTGATTTTTCTTTTTTTCAGAAATACATTAAGAAAGATTAATTGTAAAATATCAAAACATTTTTTACTGAATAATGTTAATTATTAATCTGTTTTATTGACTTTATTGATGAACGTGACAGGCAGATTCTTTTATTAGCCTGTTTCATAGCTTATAAATTGATATAAATAGAAAAAAATACTCTATGATTATTGTCATAACTGATCTGTAATCATCTTATTTATTAAATATATTACTTTTATCCTATTTTTGTGCTATTTTAAATAAAAAAAATAATTATTTTATTGATAAATGAAAGTAGAAACTTTTGGCGATATTTAACATATTACTTGGCGAGAGATTCTTCGCCAGTGTTTTGACATCTTTTCTTAGAGAAAGCTAAAATCTTTATAAATGTGTACCTCTGTGTGTGTTATGTGAAAGAGTATGTACTACTAAGGAATATATAAATTGTTTCTTATTTATTACGTCTGACTAATTACGAATTAATGTTTAATTTTCTTCAATAAAATTAACAGTTATTTACTATTTTGAAAATAAAGATAAAAATAAAATAAATAAAAATTAATTCATTAGTTTTGTTTTTCTGAAAATATTGAGTTTTAAAAGTATTAAATTTATAAATATATTTAAATATTTTACACACGTTGTTTCTTTTTAATTGTTTGTTAAAACATTTATTTTGTAGTGGGAATTAATAGGCTAAGGGCATATTATTTCTCTCCTAGAAATGTTTACATAGGGTGTGAATTAAATCTGTGATATCTTTAATTAGAAAAAGAATGATGATACCATTTTAAATTAAATTATCTAGTGTGTCACTCACACGACTTTTTCTTACACTGCATTTAAAGTTATGAAGACAGATTGCATATTAAGTCTTAAGTTCAGTAAGGCAAAATAATATAGTTCAATTTACTTTAAAATTAATCTACAAAAAGTGTAGGGTATTGTTTCATTTGGCATAAAATTCTATGTGAAGGGGGGGGGGGTGCCAGAATCCTACCCCCCCCCCCCCCGTTTAATTATAGTGCGTACCATTAAAAAAAAAAAAAAAAGAAAAAATCAAGACTAATTTTGTAAACTTCTCTTTCCTTCTCTGCATGTGTGTATGTTACACAAAACTAGTCGCAGCTCGAGGTCAAGATCTAATGCACAGTATTCTCCGAAAGTTTTTATTTTGACGCATTTTAGCATAAACTGGTGTCTTTCAACTTTTGGTGCATATTAGTTGACAAATGGTGCTGCTATGCTGAAATTCCTGATTTTTTAGGAACGCTAGATCTCGACTTTTATAATGTATAAATGTATCAAACATGATATTTAAGATGGTTAATATGTAAAGTAGGTGAATGATTGCTTAAATATATTTAAATTTAAAGAGAAAAAGAAAAAAAAAAAGGAAAGAAAGAAAGAAAAAAAATGCTACTGTTTTAAATTTTATTTACAAATGTGCTTATTAATATCTCCTGGCCTTCCTCGGAGATCCATTAGGAACATTTATACAAAATATGTACATGAAAAATTTGACAGTTAGTATAAATTTAAATTATTTATTTTATACATTTTTAATACACTTGAACTCGACAAAACTTATTATTAGATTTATTGGCATAGCTTACTGCACTTACTCGTTTTTGTAATGTTAAAAATCATGCTATTTTAATACGTATCTTCATTATAGAAAATAATATGCGTATTACTTAGAGGGTTTTTTTTTTTTTTTTTTTTTTTTTTTTTTTTTTTTGAGAGAGAGAGAGAGGAGGAGGGGGGGGGGCGTACAAAATATTTTACGCATATTACATCTTGATATAGATAACTGTCCGAAATTTAATAAAAAGAGGACAAGGACTTTTCTAGAGAATGAGAGTTGCTTGAAATAATGTATTTGCCATTTAAATTCTTTTACAAGGATGCACACACACAAATACTGCGGTGCGTTGTTCAAACATAGGAGCTTGAGCCAGAATACTCAAATATTTTATTATGGTTTTCACATTTGTTTATTAAATACGGGCAAAAAACCCTTAGAAAGACTCCTGCGGAGGCATTCACCCTATAAGTCTTGGATTCCAGCGTACTCATTCGACTTGAACCCTACATTCACACATTACTTTTTTTTATTTGCTGAAATATTTAATGATTAAAATTTATTTTAATAGTTTGTAACTACTAAATGTTCGGAAAGTCAAGTGGATTCACTGCAGATTTTTTTTTACATTGATAATATTAAAAAAACTATTACTTTATGAATTATGATATACTATGATTATTTAAATGAATATTTATTATTACCATAAAAAAAAAAAAAACTATTCTTTCGGAAACAAATTTGTTTAACCCAACTTTGCACGGGACTGCGTTGCCGAAGGCAGTGGGGACCCGGTCCGACTTTGTACCCAATCAGAAATGATTTTTTTTTTGTTAATTTCTTTTCTTAACACTAAAAGTTAATGTTAGTGATTCATTTGAAAATACTGACCCGCTAGTTATTATTATTATTATTTGCCATTTGTTACTGTGTAAATATATATATATATATATAAATAGTAATAATAATAACAATAATAATAATAATAAATGCAAATTTTATTTGAAGTGCTTTCTAGGTAAAAATACATGCCCAATTTAAATTTTTTGAAATTCCAAAAACTTTTCTATCTTACTTATTGTTGTTTTTCGAAATCTTTCTCCCCCCCCCCCCCACTCTCCTTGTTAAATTGTAAACATAATATCAAAATGAAAAAAAAAAAAAAAAAAAAACTGTAAAGAATTAGATATGACCAATTTATTCTTATATTCTTATTATTTCAAAAAATTAAACTTAATAAGGAAAAATATTAAAGTTTATTTAAAAGAATTTTTGTGCTACAAAATGAAAAATAATGAAATTAAACCGGGATGCATTATAAATTCTTAAATGAAAAATTTCCCTTACCTCATTATAAACAAAAAAATTCTTTAGTTCAGTATAACGTTTTTGGTTTTTAAAAATCTAAGCTAAAAATAATGGTTTAATAATAATAATAAATCGAAAATTAACTCACTGAAAAAATAAAAATAATTATTAAATAAAATTGTTAAGTCGTAAACTTGTGTTTCTAAGAGCAATGTTTTTCTTTTATAAATTTGGCAATTTAAGTATATTGATAACTTGTTATTTGACAAAACAAAAAAAAAATAAAGTGAAAAGAAAATGCTTAATTTCAATAGAATTGAAACGAATTATAAATAAATTAAGTCTCTTTTACTTCTAAGAAAATTAAATATCCCGCCAGAAAAGTAAATGTTCATCAGAAGCGTTTTCTCGCCAACGTAAGATAAAGGTCATATCTAGAAAGAATCAACCCCACTCGTAGCTCACGCAAGCAACCCAAGATTTCATCCACAGCAGTTGCGCACTGAGAATTGTCGCCACTCTTATTACTAATCTCCACTACCCTTACTTTTTTGTCCGCTCCGGGAAAAATTTTGCTTATTCTGGCCAGTGGCCACTCACATGGAGGTAAGTTATCCTCTTTTAGAATAACCATGTCTCCAACACATATGTTATGTTTCTCAAATTTCCAACGCGATCTCTGTTGTAAGTGGCATAGATAATCTAAGTGCCACTTACGCCAAATGCTTTGAAATAACTTTGTTATTTTTTGCCATTGGCTAAGCCTGTTTTCTGTAATTTCTGATAAATCTGGCTCAGTTATAGACGTAATTGACCTTCCTAAGAGGAAGTGGGCAGGAGTCAACACATTTAAATCCTCTACGTTAGCAGTTAAGGGGACTAAAGGCCTAGAATTTAGCATCCCTTCAATTTGTATAATTAAAGTCAAAAATTCCTCATAGGTTAATTTTAAATTTCCCGCAGCTCTTTTCAAATAATATTTAAAGGATTTGACTCCTGCTTCCCACAATCCTCCAAAGTTTGGCGCTCTAGGAGGTGAGTACTGCCAATCAATGTTTTCTGAACTCATATACCCCGAAATTTGATCATCTGGTCCATTTACCATTTTATACAATTTTTTGAGCTCTGCATTTGCTCCTACAAAGTTCTTAGCATTATCTGTATACAGCTTACTGCATTTTCCTCTCCTCGATATGAATCTCTTAAGAGCAGCTATAAAGGCTGCGGACGTTAAATCCATGACTAACTCTAAATGTATAGCCTTGGTCACAAAGCAAATAAAAATTGCAACATATATTTTATTATAAATACCTTTTCGTTGATTTTTATACTTAATATAGAAAGGACCAGTGAAATCTACCCCAGTGATATTAAATATGGATAGTTTTGAACAATTCTATCTTTTGGCAAATTACCTAATAGTTGTGCTGAATTTTGATTAACCCTAAAACATTTAACACATTTATGCACAACTTTTCTACATAAATTTCTACCATTTGTAACCCAAAATTTTTCCCTCAAATAATACAATAGAGAATTAGGCCCAGCATGCAAAAATTTTTTATGATAAGAGACAACAATTAACTCAGTTAATTTATGTTTAGATGGAAGAAGAATTGGAAATTTCTTATCATAATTTAAATCACTATTTCCAAGTCTTCCTCCTACTCTTAGCAGGCCTTCTTTGTCAATAAAAGGATGCAAATTGCTTACCTGACTTCTAGGACTTAATGTACCTGACTTTTTTAGAGACACTATTTCTTTTCTAAACTCCTCTTCCTGTAACATTTTTATTACGATCCTTTCAGCGGTCTCTATCTCCTTATTATTCAAAGGACCTTTTTGTTTATCTTTATTTTTACAATTGTTTATGAACCTGTAAATAAAACTAAGAACACGGACAAGTTTAGGATAATTATTACTGATATCAAGAAAGTCAGATAAAAAGGTACTATTTGTACTAATAAATGTTCTTTCATTTAAATGTTCTACTTTAGATTTAAGTTCTTTCTCAGAGTCATTTACACTTACAGACACTGGAATGTCTCTATTGGGATATTCTGGTATAGTCAAAAACTTTGGGCCGTTGTACCATAAATCACAGTTTACTAATTTATTTGGGTCTATACCTCTGGATAACAAATCAGCTGGGTTGTTATGGGATTGCACATGTCTCCATTGGTGCACATCGGACATCTCTTGAATAGTTGCAATTCTATTTGCTACGAAGGTTTTAAGCTGGTGAGCCTCTTTCCGTATCCAACATAAAACGATCATAGAGTCACTCCAGCAATAAAGGGATGTTACATTCAGCTTTAGTGCGATTTGCACTTTTTCCATTAGTTTCACTAGAAGAACTGCAGCACACAACTCTAAGCGCGGAATAGTAACCTTTTTTATGGGCGCAACTCTTGACTTACTGGCAATCATCTTTATTTTAAATTCTGCTTTCCTATTGGTTGATTTGGCATAAACAACTGTTCCATAAGCTAGTTCTGAGCTGTCAGCAAATCCATGTAATTCTACAGCTACCGAATCCTCTATAACTATGCATCTGTCTATCTTTATATCATTTATTACATGTAGAGTTTCAGTTAAACGATTCCACTCGTTTTGAGTTTCAACTGGTAAGGGGTCATTCCATTCAATTTTTAATAACCATAATTTTTGCATTAAAATTTTTAAACTAGAAATGATGGGGCCTAATAAACCGAGTGGGTCGAAAATATGTGCTATAGTTGACAATACGCTTCTCTTGGTTTGTACAGTTTGTGGTTCGAGTTCGAGTGCTACCTTAAAAGCAAAGTGATCGTATTTGGAATTCCAACGAACTCCTAATGTTTTCGTAACCTCACTTTTCATAAATGAATAACTTGAGTCGTCACTATTTTTTAATTCATTTGAATTACTACACCATTTATGAAGGTGCATACCTCCCCTTTGAAGATTTCGCATAATTCATGTTGTAACTCTTTAGTATTAATGAGTGTGTCAGAACCCGACAACACGTCGTCCATATATACATCGGACATTACTATTGGAGCAGCTAATGGGAAATTTTTTGATTTATCTATTGATAATTGGTGTAGTGTACGCATGGCTAAATATGGAGCACTTACTGTCCCGTATGTGACAGTAGCTAACTCATATATTTTTACTGGCTCATCAATTTCTGTTTTCCAAAGTATTCGCTGAAGTTTTCTCTGCTCTGGTGTTATCAAGATCATTCGAAACACTTTCTTTACATCGGCAGTAAAAGCAAATATGTGTTTTCTAAATCTGGTCATTAAGGTAAAAATATCATCTTGAATTACACCTCCATTGTATTGTAATGAATTCAGCGAATTCCCTTTTGTTGTGGGACTAGATGCGTTGAAAACAACTCTTAGTTTCGCCGAACTTCTTTCCGGTTTATATACCCCCAAGTGTGGTATAAAGTACGATCCTTTCTCATTTTCTTTCTGCGACACTTCGTACATATGTCCCATATCCTCATACTCCTTTAAAAAATCTTTGTATAAATTTAAATAATTGGAATCTAAACTCAACCTTCTCCATAAGGCATTTAATTTTCTTAGGGCTATATCTTTTGATTCTCCCAAACATAACTGATCTTGTTTTAAGGGCATACTGACTATATATTTTCCGGACTTATCTCTTCTATGCGTATTTTGAAAATGTTCATCGCATATACTAGCTTCTTTATTTTTTACTGTTTCTTTTTCAATTGATTCAATTTCCCAGAATTTACGCATTGTTATTTCTAAATCATTTGTAGTGTTTATTACTCCACAGTGTTCAAATCTTTCTCTTTCACTAAAAATACTTCCTGACACTATAAACCCAAATACAGAATTCTGTAAAATTAAACCTGAATTTTCAATTTTCAACTGTCCTGGTCTTAATAACTCGTAAAAAACTTCTGCTGAGAGAAGCATTTGCAATTTTTGTGGATAACTAAAGTTTACATCAGCTAGTTTTAAATTAGAAATTTTGTTCATATCTAATTCGATTTTTTGTGCAGGGACTAAGTCTTGTGTTATTTTTGGTACAATAAAAAAAATCTAAGATTTTTATATAGCTTCTATCTTCGTTCGAAATGCATGCAGACACTTTTGATCTAATTGTAAATAAAGCGTCGTTTAAACCTGAAATTACTATATTCACTTTTTCTTTTTTTAATTTTAACATATCAGCATACTCCTTTGTTAAGAAACACGAAGTGCTTCCTACATCTAATAATGCCCTAACCGGATGTGATATTTCAAATAAGTCATTAATATAACAAACAGCTGTGCTCAATAGAACTGTTTTTGTTTTATTTATGTTCGATGCTACTAATAAATTACTTTCTGTCGGGGGCAAAAATTCTTGTGCACTTGCGGACAGGGAGGGGGATACGACGCCAGTAAGAGAGTGATTCCCGTCTATTTGACGGTTCTCTTTTTTTGTTTCATAATGAATTGACAGATGGTGTCTTTTTTTACATATTGAGCAGGAAAATTTAGAAGTACAATTTTTCACTACATGTTTAGATGACAGGCAATTAAAACAATAATTATTCTTTTTAACTACTTCTATTCTTTCAGCTATAGATAAGTTTTTATACACAGCGCATAAGTGTAAGGGGTGATCTGTATGTATTACACAAGACACATTTTAATCGCTTAACATCGGTTAAGAATACTTTTGACTCATGTTTTGGTTTAAAACTGTAGTTAATCTTATGAGTTTTTCCTCGTGATGTGTCATATAGATCAATTTCTTTTGCTAATTCACAGGGACTAAACCAATTTTCTGCTTGTCGAACTGAAATGTGAGCCGCTACCTCTTTATCAAGAGTACTGATTATTTTATCGGATATAATTAAATCATTTAATGATTTAAAATCTGATACTTTTCTTAAATTCAAATAGTATTCCCAACTCGTGATTAAACGAGAAGTGAATTGAACATAAGTTTCGTTTTCCTGGCGTGTTGCTTTTTTAAACTGTTGTAAGCAAGCCTGTGGCGTTGGTTGATATTCTCTCAAAATAATCGATTTAACTTTTTCGTAATTATTTAATTCATCTTCTTTAATGTATGTAATAACATTACTTGCTTTTTCTCCTAACAAATTTAGTAGAATTTCTGACTTGTACTTTTCTGGAACATTTTTAGCTATAAATGCTCTTTCTAATGAAGAGAAGAAGAAGACCCAGCCTTCCGGCCTAGTAGGCACTTTCACAGTCAGAATTCTTCACTTTTCATTAATGAATCTAAAGAATTATGAATTTCATGATCATTTTCACTTTTGTTTTCAGTTTGTGTTTCAGCACGTAACCGTGCTAACTCTAGTTCTGTTTTCACTCGCTCTAACTTAATTTGTTCTAAGTTAATTGAATTAGCAGAATTAATTTCTTTACTTTTACTAGTATTTATAAACTCTTTTACAAAATCTATATCAGTTTTGTAATGTTTATTATTTTTAATTAGCTCAATTAAGTCAGCAACTAGTAAACTGTCAGTTACTGTTTCACCTAATTCGGAGGCTATTAGCCTCAGATCGTCTTTTTTACAGTTTTTAAACATAGTTTATTAATTAAAGTACATCTCTAATTACGTTTATTTTCTCAAAAACACAGTTAAAAAGTGTTAATCACTTACTCGATCTCGTTCGGTACTGTAACTCTCGTTCCGAACTGTAATTTCACAGTGCCTCTTTTTTCCGGCTGCTCGGACCATTATGTTAGGTCTCTCTTAGGTACTGGTGTGGTGTGGAGGCACAAATTAGATTCAGGTGGACTGTATACTCATTTTTATTTTAAACATAAACTCAAAGTGGGATCGCGCTCGAGGATCCCTGTTTACACTCTCGAGTCTACTCAAAACTGACTCGAACTCAGAGGGCGTAGCCTCTACACAGGTGCGTGCGCACCTTATTACATCATACTATAACAGATGCCCGTACAATGGCTAAGCCAGAAAAATAAGTTAATTTGATAAATATTTTAAAACTTTAATATAGGATATCTTATGAAATATTGGGCGTTTAAAGTAAATAAAGGTATCATTTTAAATACGAAAAGATTTTGGAAAATCTTAATATATTTTAACGAAGTGGTGAGAAGATTTTGAGTATGTTAAAATTTTAATAGTAAATTCAAGTTAACCAAGATGGGAAACATTGAGGATTAAGATAAGAAAATAGCAATATTTTAAGAGCATTTTTTAGCAAGAAATATGAGTCAAAATTTAAATACATGTATAAATCACAAATTTAATAAAGAACAGTAAATTGATAAGTTATTAAAGAAAAGTGAAAGAAGATTAAGAAAAATAATTATTAGATCATATAGATTAGCTATACAAAACAAATAAATAGACTTAAAATCTTCCCATTTTAAATAAGTTTTAAAATAATGAAACGGTTACTTTTTGTTTAGAAAATTATATGTATAGATCACATATTTCTTAAAGAAAAAGAAAATAATGGCAAATATTAGCTAATATAAGAAAAAGATACAAAATAAATAAATAAAGTTTCGAACATCATTCATTTTAATATTAATTCAATGCTGATTAATGAACTGACATTATTTTAAATTTAACTTTTAATTAATAAGAAAAAAAATCCATGAAAAGGATAATTAATTTAAAATCTACTAACGAAATGATGCGGACAAAAATTGAAATTAAATGAAATAATTATAAAATAAAAATAACTCTTTATATACAATGTTTTTTTTTTGTTTTTGTTTTTTTCTGTTGAATCATGTATGTTATTTTGTTATACGCAAGCTAAGTGTGACGTCACTGACCGTCCGTGGATGCAAGGAAAAGCTTTCCTATGTTAATCACAGATTAGATTTTATGTAAAAAATTATAAAAAAAATCGAGGAAAATTATTCCCCGATTTTAATCCCCATATTTGGGTATAGTTATCGTATGCATGTGTTAGATTGAGTTATTTTGCTGTCAAATTGACAAAATTTTAATTTTAAATTTCAAAACTCTGTCATCCTTGGCGTTTTTTTTTTTTTTTTTTTTGTATTTGGCGATCAAAAACGTAACACGAAAATATACATGCCAGATGTATATATTTCGTAATATGTATTGTACGAAATATTGTTTCATATTATTCATTACTTTCTTAATAGAAGTTGTTAAAATAACCATGATTTTTGGAAGGAATTAAATATGTTCGCCAGATAATTTAGCGATATTTTTTTTCCCGCCAAGGATGACAGATATGAAATCTATTCCGCTGCAACATATGAGTATCTTATACCAGACACTTTATTTAGACATTTGAAAACAAATTTGACTTCAAATTTTGATAGAATATTTATCATTTTCCTTTTAATTAGTATATTAGTTGAATATTTATTGTGATAGTTTTGAATTTAAAATTCAAATTTTATCAATTTTACAGCAAAAACAACTTAATCTAACGCACGCACGCGATAACGAATACATATGTATACCCAAATATGGAGATTAAAATCGGGAAATAATTTTCCTCGACTTCTAATAATTTTTTACAATAATTCTAATGGGCAATTAACATAGGAAATATTTTTCTTGCATCCACGGACGATCAGCGACGCCATCACTTCGCTTGCGTATTATATTATCAACGTGTATAAAATTTTTAAAGTGATAATGACGTCAATTTTTGTAAGATGCATAATGGACTTTATCCGCGTTACGCAATAAACTCTTGACACGTGACTACTACAGGGAAAAATACAGAAGTATAATGTTTACATTTGTGTTTTATGGAGAAATGTTTGCATTCTATAGGGAAATATTTGCATCCCAGAGGGAAATTCATGGGGAAATGGAGAATCAGAAGTCACATGTTGGGTATGATTTAGCCTCGAACCCAAAAAACGATAGAGTCCATTTAATTTTTTATTCTTCACGTTTAAGTAAATGTATTTATTTTCCTATAGGAAAAAAATAAAAATAAATAAATAAATAAAATACCTCGTAAATATTTTTGGCAACAATTAAATTTTAAATAAAATAAAAAATAATATATAAGCAATATTTAAGCACGTGGATTCAGTTCGCTAAACTAATAATAATGGGGGGGGGGGGGAACCTTTGGTTTTAAAAATAAAATATGATTCCTTTCAGAACAACATCTATTAGTATCATGAACTACATTAGCAATTTATCAATGTGTAGAAAAAATTTAAAGTTATAATGACATCAATTTTTGTGAGGTGCCTAATTTAACTTTTATAATTTTTTTGATGGTCACGTTTAATTAAATGTATTTATTTTTATGTCGAAAGAGATTGAACTCGTATTTTTTTTTTTTTTTTCTCGCAGCAATTAAATTATAGCTGATATTTAAATGGATTATTTAATTTGCAATAAAAAAATATTGTGACAATAAATTGAGATAAAAACTAACCTATCTCTCAAGTTGGACCAAACTGCACACAGTGTGCAAAATTTCATTAAAATCGCTTCCTTAGTTTAGGAGTTTATCGCAGACAAACATCGTGACACGAAATTTATATTATATATAAAGATAATATTTCATTTAAAATATTCCATCTCCTTTCAATTAAAAACTTAAGGAGAGTTAGAATTTTCATAAAGAGTATATCAATCGTTGTATTTAATAATGATATTATCTCTCAAAATAATTACATAAAGATATTTCGTACTATAAATTGAATTTAACACTCCAGAGATTGTTAAACGATTAATTTTAAAACTAGTATTTGTTTACATTAGGTTTATATTTTAATTCAGTTATTTATTTTTAATACAAATTTCAGTTCAAAATAATCCAAATCCAACTTCGGGTTGAAGAAACTTCAATGCTTTCAAGTTAGAATTAATTTTTTTTTTTATGTTACAACTATTAAAATTTCTTTCTGGGAAAAACAAACTCTAGTGCTTTTACGATACTTGAAATACGACCTCTCTGATTTTTCTGTTATGAATTTCTTAAATTTGGAAACGCATAAAAATTATTGGCCAGAAATTCTCCGCGTTTTTCCCTCCCACTTACACGTGTACAAACTGCCCAGTACCGCAGCTCATTATCGTGACGCAATGTTACAATCTCACTACTTCAAAACAAAACATTCCCCTCTCGCACAGACGATGCCTTTCCCTTCCTCATCTGACAATCGGATCGTCCGCATAGTAGTAGGTCTGCCGGCAAACCGAGCGGTGAGCAGTGCATGCTGGGAGAGCGGACAAGAGACGCCGCGGCTCCTGCTTAGCTACTAATCGCGTGAATGATACAAATAGTGATAAGTTTGTTTAGTTATTTTCAATCTGCTGGATAATGCGGAAACGTTTCCTTGGACATTGACATAACTTGGGACACTTATAAACCAGGTAAGATTGCATATTTCAGCCGTTTATTTTGCCGTTGTTTTCCTTTTGTATCACGTGGGAAGATAACATTGATGATCATTTACCAAGCTAACGCCCGCATATGTAGTGATACTTGATCGCCAAAATCAGATTATTCGCCAAATGTGAATAGTTTCTAATCCGCGCTTCAGGGTAATTGGTACTAAATAGCGGCATTCTTAAGACGGCAAGTTTACGCGGTGGTGACTGATATAGTCTGTGTATTATTTCTGTGTAGTGTACTGATTTCGGTGCGAAATAAGCGAGCAGTTGCGTTTATTTGCATAGTACTGCTGCGCGTGTTCAGCTTGCAGCGAAATGAATAGATTTATTTTTGAACGACTGAAGCTTCAACGCTTCCAGACATTGATCAGGGCTTTGAGGTTTTTATTCTGCCTAGAGCAAGGCGCATTTCTTTGTTTATGCACCCCGTGACAGTTCCTAAAACACACTTATAAAATTAAATCCCAGTATCTTTCTTTTTAAATTTGATCTCGCTAAAAAAAAGGAGAAGGAAAATAGCATTGCATATAATGCACCAAGCTAAACATTCAATCTTAATTATTTTCTGATTTTATATATGAATTAATCTATCATAACACTACATTATTACATTTTTCTATAAAGTATTCAACATTAAATTATCTAATTATTATGACTTATTTATGATTTCTTTATAAACATTTATATATGGTCCATTAAATTATGCGCAACACTTTCTCACGTGTATATTTTCGTTTGATGTAGTTTTTTCTTTTTATAAGAATAATTAATTATTCAAATATGTACTTTACAGTTAAAACACGACTGTTATTCATTTTAAAAATGGGCTCTCGAAGTTGGTTGACGCAAAGATTGTTGGGTTCGATGCTAAGTCGCGCTCGTCGGCTACCCGTTCAGAATTTTCCATGTTTTTTTTTTTTTTTTTCTTTTTTTTTCTTTCTAAATTTGCATAAACACGAAATAGCATTCCTTAGAAATACCCCCCCCCCCCTCCACCACCACCACCGAGGGCATTCCACCAAGTCGTAGAACTCTCGTATAGTAGACCCGTGACAATAATCTAAGGAAAGGATTAATTTTAGTATAAATTTGAACCCTGTCACAAAATTTGTCATCTTAAAAGATGACTTCCACTTTTCTCATCTATCCCGTCTACAATTTCAAATTGATTTCTTTTAAACGAATACCAATTAAGCCACGAAAATGTATGAAACGAAAGGCTTTATTGTATTATATGTATTTCTATGTGTACGTTTGTGAAATCTGTATTCATACAAATTTTCATAAATACATTTAATGCGTTTATAAATCGAATGAAACGCCACTGCATTTAAAGATTTCAATATAAGAACTTAAATGTAACTATAATTTTAAATTAATAAAACATTAAACAGAAGAGGTTCCTTGAAAATTTTTGCCCTTAACCCAGACCTCTTGTGTGTGCCTAGTGAAAAATCATGCCCTGCGTACGATACAGATTAGAAGACTTTTCGCATACACTATAAGTAAAAAAAATTCTAAATACGATTTGAAAAGTTTTGCAGTTATTACAATTTTCTAACTCATTTCTTCACAAATGGTTCATTAAGAAGTTCTTTTTTATTTAATTAATAAACTATAGTCGTCGCGCTAGATTGAAAGAATTTTTTATTCAATATCTAATTAATTTTTTATTCAGTCTTCGATTAGCTATTATTTCGAAGACATCTTACAAAGAAGTCTTCAGAGGCGACCGTTATAATTAAAATTTAGAGGTGGATATTGAATGAAAAATTCCCTCAATTTAGCAGCATTGGTCGCGCGCAAGCGACTTCGGCTATATTAATTAATTTTGTTTGATAATATCGAAGATTCGTTTAAACCTTTACTTTTAAATTATTAAAAAATATAAAAGTATTTTTCCGAGACATGTTATTTGATTGTTATCGTTACTTATAAATATCTATCATCATCCTCAGTCATAAATTATTATTTTTTTTTTCATTGGCAAATCTATATTTATTTATTTTTAATTAGAATTTCGAAAATATCATTTCTAGTAATAACCCGTTCGACCGTAATTACTTCTCAAAGAAATTATTAAACATTTTCATTAATAGCGTAGTAAAATGTTATTATATATAAATATACATTAATTTACCCATAAAATTATATTGTGGAATATTTAGAGTTTATCAGAGAATCAAATCCATATGTAGATTAATGATTTGCCGTATTAATAATTAGTAAAATTATTCAATAAATGTTCGTAAAAATAGTATAATATAATTTATTAAAGTATAATAATAAAAATAATTTATATATAAAATATATATATATATATATATAGTAATTCTCAACTCATTGAAAGTTTTTATGTGGCTAGTTTTTTTTTCCTCCCTAAGGATTTTGTTTATAACATTTGTGCTCAAAAAATAATCAATAAACTGTAAACACAAATGAAGTGGAATAGATATAAGTTCAGTTGCAAGAATTGAATACACCAGACAAATCTTTACGTAATACTTCTTTTAAAAATCCACGCATCATGAAGTTCTGACTCGTGAACTTTAAAAAAAAAAAGCGTGGTTTTCAGGAAACACGTATTTACTTATTGATAAAACGTATTTCATTCTTAACTTTATATGGCGATATCCACTCATTGTTATCTTTAGCAGTTTTCTCTAAGATTTTACTTTCAATTCAAACAGAGTGTTCCATTTCTTAAAATCAAAAACTATTATCACAACTTATTACTTTTATGGTTTCTATTAAATATTTGTTGTTCAAATATTTTTATAAACTCGCCAAAAAGGCTTTTTTTTTTTTCTTTTTTCTCAAGTGAACTGAAAAACATATTTGTATATGATTTGTAACTCATACCACGTCGCGTTTGTTTAGTGAGCATACTGAATTCAAATTTTTGTGATGCAAACAAAATTAACAAAGTTCAAACAAAAAAGCTTTATTATTATTATTATTAATTGCTTTATGACATAGTCTGGATATTATATCACCGTTAACATGTAACTTATGGTATGCCTAGAATACGAATTTTTTATTGCGGCCTTTTTCTTTTAACAATTAAAAAAAAAAAAAAAAAAAAAAAAAAAAAGGTTTAATCTTAAATTTAAATATTACGGTCAGTTTATTTTAATTCTATATTTTACCTAAATGTAATTCCTGTTTAAATTTTTTTTATTCTTTACCTTAATGTTTAAAATTCGAATTATTTTTCAAATTTTATTGCGTTGATAACCTTCTTGAAAATTATATTAAAAGTTCAATTGTTATTTAAATTAATGTCACAAATATAGAAAATAACACCACAGCTATCGATATTGTCAAAACGCTAAATCTTTCCGTAGATATGAGTAGAAGTTTTAGTATTTTGAAGATCATGAATTCACGAAAATACCCAAACCGAAAAAACGCAATTTATAGAATTCAAATCTGTAAAAAATATACCAAAAACCATACGAATCGTTGCTTAAATATATATTTTATTGCACAAACCTAATACAGTTCAATTTATAAATAATAAATAAAAATATAAGCCTACATATGAAAACTTCAGTTGTATATTTAACCGCGAGTTATTTTCTTCCTCCCTCCCATTTTTTAATGTACCGCTTTTAAACACCTACTTACTAAATATTCATCACAGTTTTTATCATGCATTGTGATAGAAACATCACTCGTTCTATATATAAGTTAATATATGAAATAATAATTAATAAAAATTCATTTGTAAGATTGAGTCCAAGAGAGGTTTCGTGCTTAACGAGCATGTTAAAAAATCAACAAATAAAAATGCTGTAGTAAAAGTAGAATGCACTTTTTAAGGAAGAAGTATTTATTTATTGATAAGATGTAGTATCTATAAATTCTGATATCGCACTCTCGAACTGTTTTACTTTTAACGGTTTGCGATAAGATACTTTCAATTCAAACCAAGGAAAACCCTCCGCCGTTTTATACATAATAACATAATCAATGATTATTGTGCATGTGCATGTATTTTAAATATTGTTGTACTATTATTTGTTTATGTTTTTTGAGTATTTTATCGAAAACGGTCTCATAGTTAAATAAAAGTTATATGCTTTGCCAAAACATTTTCTCGAATCTACCAGAAAAGCGCACGGAAAGTCGTTTTAAATTATATGGTTCTTTATCATATAATATCATAAATAGTTACGATAAAATTTATGGATAATCAATATTACAGATGAAGATGTATCAAAGAATTATATGCCTTCGGCATTTACACAATTTGTTAAATTATGTAAATAAAGCTTATAACTCTTTTATTTATTTATTTTTTAAGGAAAGCATTTGCATAACACGTTTAATACGCATTACTCAATAGAAATTTATCACTTTCTGCCCACATTCTTAATTTCTTTTTTGTATAATACAGTCCTTCTCATAATTATAAGGACACCCGTTTTTCTATATTAACTAAACAGTGAACACTATTATTTAAACAAATATATTTTTAATTAATATGAATTTCATTAATAGGCTATATTTAAAAAGTTTTATCGTTTTTCTATCTTAAAAAACTTTAAATATGGTAAAAAGATGATTTTTCAGGTGTTCACAATTATAAGGACAGCTCGAATTTTAGTCATTTTTTTTCAGTTATTCTTTAAATTAATATTTTATGGGGTCTCTTTTTAGGTTGAAACAGTCAGACATTCTCTCTGGTATATATATATATACATTTTTTTTTTTTTTTTTAATATTCACTTTCAATACCATTTCGTATAGCATATATAATATTCTTAATACATTTAAACTATTTAAAATTGCTTTCCACTTGCATGCGCTTTTCTAATATCATAAGTTAAGGTTTTTTCAACTTTTAGGCCATGGGAAAAGCAATAATACAGAAGTTTCTTTCTTCAAACTATTTCCTATTGCTCTAAAACTAGAGCAAAAATGTAAGTCTTGTTGAAAAAAATATTATTACCCCCCCCCCCCCCAAATATAACAAAAATCTGAGAATTCCACGCTTAAAATTTGCTGATATTCTCTTGATGTTCATAATAATAGAAAAAATTGCTAAATTCTTTCTGCCTTCAGTAGAAGCAGCTCCCCAGAGCACCATAGATCCACCGTTAAAATGCCCGATTCATATCTGCCTTTAAAAAATCTGCTATGTTTTTCGCTAGTTTCAGATCGTGCCAGTAACTGTTAAAACCATTTGGTTCATCAAGAATAAAATGTTTTTCATCCGAAAATGCAACATTTTACCATTTAATATTGTCTTTATTAAACTTTAACACATACGTTATTTCCCCCATTAAATGCTGATTGATTATTACAGGGTTTTTTTATTCATTTTAACATATTATTAATTATTTTAAACATGCATAAATGTGGACCCTAACCTCTCGTTAAAAATTACGAGCAAATTCAGCAGCAGTCATTATGAGTCTTCGATCTCTGTAAAACAACTCTGATTTTGCATCAGATCTCTCTCCTATCGAACCAGCAGTTCAACGTTTGATCACATTTCCTTCAGCAATTTTAGATCTTCGAATTTCATTAGAAATTCGGTGGATTGAAATTATCCTCCCACTTAAAAAACACATTTATCATACTTCACTACTTGAACGTTCTTTTTTTCGAGGAATTATGAGTAATGTCCGTCCAAGAAAAATCGAAGGCTTATATATGAATTAATCTAGCCCCGTAGTTAACAAATTCGCATGTCAACTGTAATTTATCCGCCAGTAAGTTAAATAAAACGAAAAAATCTTGATTGTCCCTATAATTATGGACATCTAAAAACGTGGAGAAAACACATTTTGCATTATTTTTTATTAATTTTGTTTCATATTAAAAAAATTATAGCAATTTTGGCTTTTAGAATACTAGATATATTAAGTGCACTTAGTATAATCTTGTTCACAATTATTGTTATATTAGTTATTTCAAAATATAAAGTGTCCTTATAAATATGAGAAGGAGTGTATATATTTATGAATCTCTGACTACTTTCCGAACAATAACACATCTGTAATTTGGTCATTTGCCATTCTTATTCATTAATTTTCCATTAGGAAAACTAATGAACAAAGTTTTCACAAGTACAATGAATAGAATAATTTACAGATTCTGAAAATAACGAATTGAGAAATTTAGAAATTTGTTAAAAAAATAACAATGTTAAATATTTATTTTACTGCTAAAATAGCCTGCATAATTTATAAGTAAGTCACAGCAATCTCTATCAATTTTCTTTTATTAGAAAGGGAACTGCGCTACAGCTGTTTTTACAAATAGTTGACAGGTGTTTGTGAAAACAGCTGTACCGAATGAAATAGAGTTCATAATAATTTGATTGTTAAATACCAGTTCCCCTTCACTTTCCATCTATTGCTTAATGTCAAATGTTTGGGAAGGTTTTTTTTAATTTTCTTATCTGAATATTATATTATACGAAACATATTAAAATGTCAATTGAAAAGTATCCCGAAATATATTTATTTTGTTTAAAATTTAAATGTTTAATATTTCAAAAATTTCTTTATTTTTGGCTGTTTAAGTTATTATCTTATATTTAATTCTGTTTAGCATACGCTGCAGGCACCACAATTGAAAGCTGAAGTAAAATACAGTGGCGGATCCAAAACTTTTTTTTTTTTTTTTTTTTTTTTTTTTGCGGGGGGGGGGGGGGAAGCCCCTTAAATCCGCCACTGGCAAAATATGATTATTCTTGAAATTTGTGCTAAGTTTTTTTTTTTCTATATTCGAGAAATTACTTTTCGAAGAGTAGTTATTATTTTGTTGAGCGTACTTAAGTACCGGGGATTTTAATTTGTTCAAAAATATAGATAAATATTATAGGGGGGGGATGCGAAGGTGTCTCTCTCTCTCTCTCTCTATATATATATATATATATATATATATATATATATATACATATTATTAAATGAAAATACATACATTGAAATATTAACAGAATATCGGCTAGCTCCCACATCCCTTTCTGTAGCTATGCCTGCGCGCTATGTAACGAAACTGTCGAGGTGCATTGCATTACATAAAATTATTTTATTATCCTGTCACAGATTATTGAAAATAATCTAATCAATCATCAATCAAATATAGTAGAGAAAAAAAGCAAAAAGTACTAGTATTAAAATAACATTGCCGATCTTATCTTTAATCGATTTAAATTACGTCACAAAAAGTAATTTTCCTGGTTCAGTCTGTTTTAAAATATTTCCTAATCGCTTACGTCGCGGCATTTTTGTTATATTTTCCAAATTTAATAAATGAATTTTAAGCATAAAAAAAAGTTTATTTTATTTTTTTCAAAAAGTATTTACTTTATCCTACCATATGTTTATCTTCAGTATCAGATATGCCAACATTTTAATTTATTATACCTCAGCACTGTTAATACCTGCCCTTTTTTCGAACCACTTTATTTGTGCCTCCCCCCCCCCCCAATATGTAAGTACGGTTAAACAGAAAGAAAAGTACACTTCAAGAAAAGTGGTGTGAAATAAAGGCGGGTACTAACTAACTACTAATAACACTTTGAAAAAAATTAAAATGTTGGCATGTTTGCATTATCATTAAACATTTCATATCTTCACAAATTTTCTCTTTCGAAGTTCGCCAGTCTTATAAATTAACTAAATAAATACTTGAAAATATATATAAACTGAAAATGATTCACTTACATGTATTCGATATTTTAAAATACATTCCAAAGTGTTCAAAGAATGATTTAATTTTAATATACAGCCTCTTCGGCCTCGAGAAGCAATAGAACATTGTTCTATATCCTAATTCTCGTTGTTATGAACGCACTTTTACGGCTTTTTTACTGTATTTGATTATCTCGAATCCGATTATGAAGATAAAGACACTAACTTCACAGATAATCGGACAGGAAAACTGTTATAAATCTTTTTCGTCCTTGTTTTAAGGTGTGTACAGAAATCTCTCAACATTATTCATTCTTTTTAGAAAACTGCGACATTATTTGACCGTTGTGAAGTCTTATCCTTCCTATTATTCAATTCCTACTATTAGTTCACACTCTCCCTATATATATCCTGTACAAATCTTGCAATCGATTTTTAACTAACTTCCCGACTAACTAGAAATTTGAAACTTTCAGGATTGCTCAGAACACGGTGACAACACAATACTTCGAAGTCCGATTTTCGAATTTTTGATTAGTTTTCTTATAATTAATTTAAATATGAAAATAATAACATCCTAATAGCGTAATTATAGCCATTAAAATACTAGCTATAATTTAATTGTTGCCAAAACATTTTTTTCGACTTCATTTTCTTTTGACATAAAAATAAATACATTTAATTAAACGGGAATATTAAAAAAATATAAAAAGTTAAATTATACATCGCACAAAAATTGACATCATTATCACTTTAAAAATTTTATGCACATTGATAAGAGCTCTGATTCATCAGAAAATTTAAAACATGGTATATAAAAAGTTTTTTTTATCTTATAATTATTTTTATTTCATTTTGCACGCGCGCTTCTTATTTCTTAATTCAAAATTATTAAAAAAAGCTTTTTCGATAGTGCTTGTAATTAGGAATTTAACAAATTTTCTTTTATATTACTTGTTTTTGATACGTGTACTCTAGAAAGAACTTCTCAGATGTTGTTAATATTGTTACTTTATCGTTATTGGTTTATTACTTGTTTAATTTAAAAATTGTTTTTAATTATGCCGAATATGATTGCACATAGGTAATACCACGAAAATAATTAAAGAAGTCAGAAATTTATACTTCACAACTTTGTTGTAAAATACAGACGTACGGCAATTAATTGACTGTTATTTATTATGAATGAATACTTATTTAATTCAAAATTTATATTTAATCATCCCGAATATAATAATGAAGATAATAACACAAAAAGTGACAGAAAATGGATTGATAAACTAAAAAATACTTGGTCTAAATTTAAACCAAGTATTTTAGATGATTGAGATTTAGATTCTAAATCATCAAATGTGCGAAAATCAACAAATTTGTATTTCTTATTTTAGAAAGCGCAACTTTGAATACTTTAAAATCAAGAACATAGCAGAAATTCTTAGTATCAGTTTGATATTGTTATTAATATTATATTGTCTTTTTAAAAAATGCAAAGTTCTGTAACTTTTTTAACGTGTTTTTAAAGTTTTATTATGTTTGTTTCAATGAAAACCTCTCGGAAGTTTAAAAATATATTTAACAGTTTAAATGTAAAATTTTATCAATTGTCTTAAATATAGTTGATTTTTATTCAAAATTTGTCAAGGGAAATATTCTTTTTTTTTTTTTTTTGAAATTGCTTATAAAAAATTGTAATTAGAATGCACAAAAAAATAAAAATCTTTTTCATTTGATGTTAGTGTTTATGATTGCTTTTATTTCTTAAAGTTATTTCATCTCCTTATCTGAGAGACATTCAATAACGAAAACATATAAGTGAGCTGAGAAATTATAAAGTCACAAATATTGTAAAATATCTGTTTTTATTTCTAGAAAACTTAATTTTCATTAAAAAAAAAAAAAAAAAAAAATAAGTTTCCCGATTAAGTTTGTTAGATAATGCAAAATTACAAAGGGAAGTTGTTAAAATTGTCTGATACTTTTATTTATTATTTTTTTTAAGCTTTTCTTAAAAAAAAAAATAAAAAATAAAAAAAAAAAAAAAAATTGTGCATCACAAAAATGGTACTTAAATTGATTATGGCATAAAAAGTATTCACAAGCTTACATTTACAGTGTGATATAAATATTTGTACAATTAAACACAGTTTAAAAATACGTAAAATCTAACTTGCAAAAATTTTCGTACCTATATTATACTAAAAATGAAATTGAAAACCTTCATGTAGAAAGCGTAAATAATCTAATTTTATGTCATTCAAATACTTCTTAAATCTACAGTGCCGGCAAAAAAATTGTTTACACTTGAGCGGCAAGAAAAAAATTCTACATCTTCAATTGCCGTTACCACCATAAAAATGAGTCGAATCCCAGTGATGACAGTGTTGATAGGATAGGGAGAGGTCGTCTGTGATCGACAACACCACGTGTCATCACTAGGGTTCGACACATTTTTATGGCGGAAACAGCATTTGACATGTAAAGTTTTTTTTACCGCTCAAGTGTAAGCCTTTTTTTTTTTTTTTTTTTCTGGCACAAAAAAGCTATCACAAATACAGATGCATGGTGTTATTAAAGCTCTGCTGTACTCTATAAAAAGTGTGTATTTTGTGCATTTAATAGGAAATAAAATAATACGTAAAATCTAAATTACAATAACTCCAATATTGAAAATAAAAAGAATTGAATTGAATTTTATATAATTCGAATGCCACTTAAATTAATTTTAGGCAAAAAAATATTCACAATTACACATGCAGCATGAAATAAAATTTATGCAATGTACCATGTATCTTCAATCAGAGTTAGAAACAAATATTTTATATCTAAATTATAATAGCCTTCATATTGATATATTTTTTTTTCTATGCGTTGTTTTTCATAAAATACATCAGAAAGTTTATTTTATATCTTTAGTTATTTATTTTTAACGTTTTAAAATAGATAAACTACTAAATGATTTTTCGATTAAAATAAAAATAATGAATTTGTATGTTATTCTTTAAATTTAGTTCACTTTTTTGTTTATTATTATTTGTATTTTTTTTTTTCTGTTATTTCTAATATAGTATTAAAAATATGAATTATATAAAATAATCTTATAAAATTATGTGTGTTTTTAATGCGTTCAAGCAAACTTAAAACGTGGTTATTTATTTGATCGACCTGTCTGCATTCTAATTTTATAAATATTTACAAAGTAAAACTGATATATGTTATTGTTTCCTGTTGAAAATGATATTTATAGCTCCTGTATAATATGATATGATTAACATTAGTGATTGGTTTACTAGGCTACACAAAAATATTAAGATACATTATTGAATGTAAGTGGAAATTGCTTGAAAGGCATTTTGAGCTGTGTTTTACGTTTTTAACACTTTACTATACAAATGTTTGACTTTGGTTTGACTGTCTGTCCGCACTATAAACTTCGTAAATATTTCATGATTTCACTTTAAAAACAAAACCATAAACATAGTTTTTGTGATTGTGCCTTTCTCCATAATTAAAAACAAAATATAAAATTAGATGCTATCGTGAGGCAATGTATAATGGAATTAAATGGTGTAATGAGTAATATAGTTGGAACGGTTTATGTCCATGCGAAAAGCGTTATTTTACTTTCTTGTTTTCAGTCTGAAATTGAAATTAATTTTGAAAATATGATATACTCCAAATGCAGAAATTTTGCGCAACGCTATAGTTTAATTCTTGACAAGGTATATACATGGGAAAAAAAAAACTTTTGTTTAAAATATAAGTTTTTAAATAAAGTTACTTGCTTTATTTAATTTTTAAAGAAACTTAAATTTTATTATGGTGGTAAATTTTCGACGTGCCTTAAGTATAAATATGCTTGCATTTACATTTTCTTAATAAATTATTTCTTACAGAAAAAGTCATATAACTCTGTAGTGTTGATCAACATTTTATTTACAGTTGCGTTTATATTTTGCTTTCGTTTCGCAATTGTTTATTCTAAATATCAAAAATAATTCCTTATATCTATTTCAAATTCCTCCAGGGAAAATTCTTATCAGAATTATGTATTATTTATTTCGTTTTGTTATGTTTGTTAAGATTGTTTGACTTATAAAAAAATTAGGTTTATTGCCGGAAGATTTAATTTTCAATGTATGTCTTTTAATATGATCTTACGCGGACTCTTCGTTTTCTTATGTAAATTTAAAGGGAAAAAATATGTATAAATATGCATGGATAATTTTGTCTTAATAATATGAAAAAGTGAAGTTTTTATTTATTTATTTATTTTTTATTCTTGAAAAATTTTTTGTAAAATTTGTTTTGTATTTTCTTAAAGTTGTTAAAAGCATTTTTTTTTTTTTCTGATCTTCTGAAGAAAATGCGTGTCGAATACATGTCGATTTACTTTTGTTTATTTCCGTTTGTTAATGCTAATCTTATTCTTTAACTTTTTAAAGAAATTTGAATAATAAATTTTAATTTTATTCAAGTCTTCTTATTGCACTTGTTGTAGTTGACATCTCTTATACAAGACGTTAAGATCGAAACAAAATAAACAAAGGTGCTGAAAGAAAATAAACACATTTATGAAAAATATGCATGACTTAATTTCATGTCTATGAATTTAGTCTAGGAGTTATCACAAAACATTTGCTGTTTCGGTTTTTTATGCTTACTAAATTCTTATTATAATATTTTTACGTGCATGTATGTCTATTCTTACAAGAAAAACCTTTATGGATAATACAATTATTGTTTGTTTAGTTTTGCTATTGTTTATTTTTCTGAAGAAATTTAATTCGATTTTTATACAGTCGAACCCCCTTAACGTGAATTACTTTTAAAATGAATTGTTTCCACAAAGAAGAAAGAGGGAGGAGCGGGGGGGGGGGGGGGGGAGGATTCAGCTATACAGTGGATTGTATGTTCCCTGATGATGGAGTCCTTTTAGTTTTGAGCATTTTCCGATTTCAAAATATTTTTGCGTCCTTTTTCGAAAAATTTGATGTTTCTGATAGTTAACTTTCTTAAATTTTAAACGAAAAATTCGTTCTTTGGTAGCTTACATGTGTGGGTCTAGTAAGTAATCATTAGCGTATGTATTAATTTCAAATTTAATCACCAGTAAAGGCAAGTGATTCACCAAGTTATTTTATTGAAAGTAACTGACATTGATAATGTCTCTTGAGAGTTCAAATTTACCTTGATTTAAAATTATATTTTGAATGTTTTGGGCATTAACAATGTATATCTTGAATGCTAAATTTTATACGGCTTTACAATTCTCAGCTTCATATTCATACATGTGAAAAGAAAAAAAAAAAGAAAAAAAAATGGCAAGAACAAAAAGGATTAAAGCTTTTTTTTTTTTTTTTTTTACTCGTCATAATTTTTTTCTAAAAGGAATTTTATCTGTTAAAGTTCCTTATAAGATTACAGTGAATGAAAATTTATTAATTCACCGGAAAAAAAAAAAAAAAAAAAAAAAACATTTTAAAATTTATAGCTTTTAAATGTATCTTATTTTCAATTTATAGTTATAGTGGACATTATAAAGCTATTTTATAAATTACTGCCTTAAAATTAAGAAAACTGGTTTACATGTGCATTAAAATGTAACAATATTAAGCATACTAAAATTTCCTACAAACTATTTAAATTAAAAAAGTAAAATTCAAAAATTTAGTTATTTTGAATTTTTTTTTTTTTTTTTTTTTTTTTAATGCTTTGACTATATATATGTTTATATTTGATATAAGAACTGAAAACTATGTGAAACAAGGGTAAAATCGGAACAAATAAAAAAGAAATAACAATAAAAAGGAGCAGAGACCACCACGGCTTAAGACGGGTTGAAGGAGGTTTAACTAGTTTGTGGGGCGCCCAACTTATCCCAAATCTTCTGTATGACTATGTGATAGCAAAAAATAAAGTTAAAATGAAAAGTTTTTTATTATTAGGGAGAAAATAAAATATTATTTTATAATTATTTATATTTATAAATCGAATTTAAATAAGCTAAATCAATCATACATATTATATTTTACAGTAATTATTGATATTTATAAACCAAATTTATATAAACTAAATCAATCATATGCGTATATGATATTTTAAAATTTGATTAATTCTGTACAGTTATACTTAATGATGTCCAAATCAAAATCATCAGGTATATAAATATAAAGTGAAGAATTTAATAACGTCATACAATTTAGCAATTAATAGATACCTACAGGATAATACCAACAACATTCACATAAAAGTTATTGTAATTCAATTGAAATGTTAGCAAATATTTTTTCTCTGATTCATTTATAGTATCAATTAATTAATAAATTCATTTTAAATTACTTACACTAATGTTAGCAGTTGGGACCATAACACTAAGACAAACTAGGAGTGATTTTTATCATGCGAAATTCTAGAAAGTTATCAAACGTAAACCAATAATTTTATAAAAATATGGAAAAAGGATAACTAGAGATGAGAATTGGAATTGGAAATGCTCAAAAATAGAAGGATTTTCTCTTCAGGAAATATGTCTTTTTACGAGCAGAGAGATCGCAAGATTTCGGAAAACTGTATAGCTAATTCAAACCAAAAATACAGTTCATGTTCCTATCTTGCGACAGAACCCAAATTTAAAAAGGAATGAATTAAATTTCAACAAATCATTAACACAACCCAACAATAATTCAAGATTAAAAAAAAAAAAATTAAGCACATGTCAGTCGGACTTCAAACTCAGAGAGTAACACACACACACACACACACACACACATATGTATATATATATATATATATATATATATATATATATATATTGATAATCAGAGATTACAGTCATAATAAAAAGATTAATAAATATTACCAATTACCAACAATTAATATGATCAGTATCAAAGACAACCCAAATCAAACCAAAAATGAAAAAATGTCAAACTTAAATTAAACAAATAGGACTTAGATAATCACATGTTTGCATTCTAACGTCCTCAGGGGCCTCATGCAAAGTAATGTTTTTCTGTCGCAAAGATATAAAAAGCTAAATATTTCTTTGTGCCGGGCCCAAAACACTCAACCAGACAAATATATTAATTCAAGGTATGCTATTTATTTCAATATATATATATATATATATATATATATATATATATATATATATATATATATATATATATATATATATATATATACTGATATATACATAAACTGATATGTTCAGTGTCAAAGTTTCCGGATTAGTTAATATGAACTATAATTTTTTTTCAAACCTTTTGATAAATGTTTCTTTCTTTCTTATTTTTTTTTTTTTTTAATTAATCAGATAATTAGAGCTACTGCATTTAGTCCTGAACTAACTGTTAGGAAATAAAGTTTCTTTTAGCATCGATACTTAAGTGAACTGTGTGACAAGCTTTGCCTTTAAACTTTGTTCAAGTTTTACAAACTTTGAGTCTGAGTTGCTTTACTCCGCCGAAAATGCCACTTCAAATTTCCTGCAACTTCAGAAATTAGAGTCAGTTAAACTCGGAAGTTGCAGTTTAAATCTACATGAAACGCTGCGATCGCTTTTATCGAAAACCTTCATTGTTAACTTACTTGAAATGATTGCATATATTTGACCTTTTGTAAAATTAAAACGCTTGTACATCCGAATCTTTATTAAATTTAAAAATAAATAAATAAATAATTGAGTAAAAGATAGGCGCGAGAACGCATGTTTAAAGCAATTTTTCTTTTTTCTCCTTTTAATAATAATAATTAAGTTATGATTTTTACTTTCTCTTACCCATAAGTTAGAGAAATGCAAAATATTCTTTCAGAAATTTAAATAATTAAGAGATTTTTATATGAGACAAAATAACTGAAAGTTAAATGTTTGTTTAAGTCACTCTAAATTATCAATCCACATTTTTACATATCTCAAAATATTTTTTCGGAATAAACGGATGAAATTTAAAATAGATCTGATATGGCTGGTCCTACTCAGTCAAAACCTGTTTTGACATCTGTTTTAGATGTTAGAATAAATTATAAATAACACTTCTTGGCATGAAAATTGCTTCTGACACCATTTCAGCATATTCTTATGTAAAATGACCTCCTGAATCCGAATATGACGCCCATTTTGATCTATCACCCACCATTTTTTAGGAACGGCCCCCTATTTTTATCATTTTTCGGTGATTTTATGGCTATAAATTTGATTTTTAGGAGAGGGGAGGATTATTTTAACCCTTAAATATCTTCTTAGGGCTACAGAGTTGGGAAATTTTAAAACATGGACACTTGCGACAAGGGAAAAATTTTGGAAGGATTTGCTACTGAAATTATGTAAAACATATCTTATATTTTTTAAATCTGTTATTAATGTTATTTTGTAAACGTTATATATTTTTCGTTTTTAGGTGTTAAATTAATTCTTTTTCATTCTTCAAATAAAATTCATGGTCATAAAATAATCAAACAGGGAGGAAAATTGAGGGAGGGGGGTGGTATTTCTGGAAAACGGTGGGTGAATGGGCAAAACTGGAATCATATTCGGATTCAGGGGGTCATTTTACATAAAAATCAGCAAAAATAGTATCAGAACACAATTTTTTTTTTTTTTTTTTTTTTTGCAGAGTATTGTAATTATTTTTCTCGATGAATTTCATATCTCCAATTCTTTGTTATACTGCAGAGAATAAAAAATTACATCTCTCTGTTTTTAAATTGACTTATCTTTTCATTCAACCACCCTTTTAGAAGGCTTAAAGTGACTCCGATTAATTTTATTTATATTTCTCTCCATGATCAAAACAGCCCATCAGTTAGATTCTCCTTTTCATCCTTACAAGTTTATTCTATGAAATTTTTGTTTCTTTGTATTAAAGAATATCTTATTCAAAAGTTTTTCGAATTCTATTTTTTGAATATTACTCTTTGAACATGTCGTCTTTTACCCGGCTTTTTTTTTTTTTTTTTAAATCCTTTTAAATATTTTATTCCATTAAGTAAACGTAGGACTCCATTAGGAAGGTAGAACTCCATTAGGACTCTATTAGTTCCATTAAGTAAACGTAGGTAATTTTCAATCTCAAATAAATAAATGAAAAGTAAATAAATAAATAATTTATAAATTTTTTTAATTTAAAGTTGTAATTTATCAGAAACTTCGACAAATCTTAATCTTTTAAGCAACATTTTCGCTTTTACTGAAAAAAAATTCTCTTGCATCTCAGTAGATAGCATTATTTTTAATTAACAATTGCTGGACTTTTACTTGGTTATTAAATGTTTCTTATGAGTATAGATTCTAGACAATTTAAGCCATGGATTGAACTATTAAAAATTGGCATATGTCGGAAGCCTTCCAACGTTATCTCGACCTGAAAATGCTGCGTATAGAATCTCCTTTATTTTAATTCTTCAAGCAGATCCATCAAGATCCTTCCAATTAGCAGGTATAGATTTAGTAGGCCACTTTTAAATTTCCATTGAAAATAAAATTATTACTCTGCAGACAATTAATTGTAAGTACTCTCTGTCTTATAAAATTTTTCCCATCTCTATAGTACATAATTTTTGTATAAAAATTTCATGGCGACGTGGGAAAAAGGGAATTGAGGATAAATCGAATCAATTTTCAAGATGCATGTAAATTTCTTTGTTTTTACTATATTTAAAGACGAAATATACTTTGTTTAGAAATTTACATTATTAAATTATACATGGGCCGACCCAGAAAAAAAAAAAAAAAAAAAAAACTTGGGCCTTTTTTCTGTTCTCTCACAAAAGGGGTCCTTTCACGAAATTCAGATGTACAATAAGATGTCCCCTTTCACAAAATTTAAATTCATAAAAACTCTCTGGCACTGGACTTCATTTTCTGAAAAATATTTATTTTATAAAATTTTCCCATTTTTTAAAATTATTATTTCAGATGCTCGTATACTTGGTTAAATTAAACACTATTAAATTAATTCTGACTCTAGTATAAAAATGCCACCCTGGGAGACTTCAATAAAAAGGGCAACTTATCATCAAAAAGGGCATTATTTGCATTATTTGTGGTCTTCATTGTTGTGATTTTTCTATTTGACAAATGTAAACTACTAATTTTACTTGTATATATGTAGGCTATATGCATTTGTTCTTCCAGGAATGCTGTAAAATTATTGCTAGAAGGTTACATGTCTGTGAGGAAGAAAAGTATCTTAAGGCCTCTGAACATTTAAAATGTTAGAAGAGGCCACTTGGTATTAAAATGTTTTTAAAAGGATCACAGGGTGCTTAAATGGGTTGAAGAGAGGCCGCTGGGAAGCTAAAATGTGTTTAAAAGGGCCGGCGGATGGATCACCCAGCCAAATTAGGCTAGCTTCAGATATTAAATATTATATAATGCTTTTGCTATTAAATATTATATAATGATCGCTAAAATGAAAAGTTTTAAGAAGTTTTATTATTATTATTTTTAATTAAAAAAATAAATAAAAAAATTCTCAGTATCCCCCCCCCACACACAAATAGATCTTAAAAATTAAAACCTTGATCGCCCCCCATTGTATCAGAAATACTTTTACTATCTTCAACTTTATTTTATTTTTTTTTTTTTTAAGTTCCGTGCTTATACAACAAAAAGTAATATTAATTATTCTGTCTTAATAAAAAAAAATCTACTTCGTGTGAGGTATGTTTAAGATGTTTCCGATGTTTAATTCATTTTCTGGTA
Source organism: Salticus scenicus (assembly GCA_963930645.1). Taxonomy (NCBI): domain Eukaryota; kingdom Metazoa; phylum Arthropoda; class Arachnida; order Araneae; family Salticidae; genus Salticus; species Salticus scenicus. The sequence continues at coordinate 159,798,901 of OZ005653.1, forward strand.
TTGTTCTGTTTCTTTTTATAAGGAGTGACTTGCATTGTTATCACTCATTATATCTGTTACTCAGTTGTTTTTATTCGTCGTGAATGACATACATAATCATTACATATTTCCTTCACAATAAAATGTTTACACTGTTTCTTTGTGGTTGTTACATTCAATTATTATCAGATATGGAATCTCAGTTTCCTTGTTTTCCTACTTTTATGTATTCTTTTCTCCTGGTGTAAGAGTAATTATTTATTAGCATTATAAAAAAGGAAAATAGGGAATCCAAAACGAATTTCAAATTTATGCTATGGAAGTAATAATAATGATAAATAAATAAATAAATGACTTTGGCATTGCGGAATAAGGCCGATTGACTACTCTTGGGTCCTAGGCCAGAGCGGGAGTGCCTTCCGTGGAGGTCTTTCTAAGGAATCCTAGCCCGTATTTACGCAAGTTTCGGAGAAAACCACGGAGAACTTCGAACGGCTAGGCCGACGAGCGCGACCTGGGATCGAACCCGGCACCTCACGTCTACCAGCTTTGAGCGCAGAACCGCTCGGCCGCTGATGGGCAATAAATAAATGAAAATGCGTTTAGTGTAAAATTTTGTATTTCACGGTTGCTTGTTACATTTCACATACCAGCAAGAAAAGTGACACGAGTTAAAAAATAGCAATTTTGATAACACGTCTTTAAAAAATATATATGAAGTGCCCCAACGTCCACAAAAGCGTCGAATCTTTATTTGGCAATTTATTCACTTGAGGGCAGTTGTGTCAGTTTTATTGCAGACTAGTTCATGTTTTGTTATAGTATTCTTAAGTAGATTTTTCTCAAATACTACATTTTATATAGAAGTGACACTTTTATTGTGCTTTTGCAAATTTGTTGTGACTTACACGCAGGATGCGTACACGGTTCAAAAGAAAAATGCTTCATCTTTTAGCAAAAAATCTTAATTCTTATATTTATATAGTTATAGAGACTGTTTATGATGTGTAATTGATTTACTAAATAGTATAAATAAAAAATATGTTTGTGATCGTGTTTTATTGTCCAATGAAAAAATGAGAATATACTATCTTATATGTCATATACTACCTTTAATTCTGATGTAAGCATTTTTTAGCTAACCGTAAATATTTCATTTAAAAAAAGAAAAAAGTTTTGACTTTTTTCAACAAAAATCAGTAAGTCAGGCACATACAAATTATCTTTCCTTTTTATATAAAATGTTGTTTATTTATTAAATTTATTTTGCTATTAAATATCAGTTCTGTACTGTAGTTTTGTAATTATTAAATTTTATCGTTAAAAAAAAAAAAAAAAAAAAAAAAAAAGTAGTAGCAGTCGGTTAAACGGTGTAGCTTTGTATAGCGAACTAAAACTCCTGGCAAACAAACAATCTGCTTTATATAGATAATCTATTCATTCTTTCTCTCTAACACACACATATGTTTATCCTAAACTTCATGTGTTGTTTCTTCTTTCTATTATAGTTTATTTTTCGCTTAATCATAAATAATTTGCTTATTATTTATGTTTTGCAAAAAACTTATGTCAACTTTCTCTTTACATACTGTAAACTTCATTCTTACCTATACATTTAGAATAAATGAAATGGGAGTAAGAAAGGGGGGGGGGCAACATACAGAGCTTCAAAAGTCATAAATTATCCATTGTCCAAAAGTGACCTATGAAATTTTGCACACATTTACAATGAAGGACATTACTTTTTATTGCTCTTTTACAAAAGATTTCCCATGCAATTATCGCACTAGAGGGTTTGTGAGCGAGGGCTCGAGCGAGTTTCGATTCTCAAAAACCACATCAAAAAATATCAAAAGAAACCAAAGTTGAAGCTTTCCAGTTGCCAGTGTTTGAAGGCTCCTTTAGACAACACTTACTCAAATCATTCATTGTTATATAATATAAAAAACATCCTTTAATGGATATCAGGTGAGAATAGTTGCTTATCTTTGAAAAATAAATAAATAAATGATAGTTTATTAAGTCTTATATATATCTTCATTTTTATGATCAGTTATATGTTACTGAGATTTGAAAAAATAAAAATTCTCTCTCTCTCTGTCTATCTATCTTTACCACGCACATGTTTATCACATGTTTCTTTACCACGCACCAAACTTCAAATGTCGTGTCTTCTTTCTATTATAATTAATCTTTCACTAAATCATAAATAATTTGTTTATTATTCATCCTTTGCTAAAATCTGTGTCATCATTTTGTTTACGTACTATAAAATGCATTTCTATCTATATTTAAATTAAAACTAAATTTATCGCAGGAGAAGTAAAAGGGGAAAAAATAAATAAGTACATAAATAAAAAATAAAAATCGAAAAATCTCTGGATTATATCAGGTCGCTCACTTAAACTTAGTACACTCTTACTCTGGAATCAACCATTGTTATAAACTATATAAAACATCCTTAAATCGATATCTGGAATGAATAGTTGCTCCAAATAATGTCAAACTAAACTTTATCTTCGAAAAAAAAAAGTCGATAATTTATTCTTTCTAATACATATATCTCCGTTTTTATGTTCAGTTATGTATTGCCTGAATATATATTGCGAGATAAGAAAGAAAAGAATGAAAAAATATGGTTTTAAAAGAAAGTTAATTGTGATATAAAAAAAAGAGCTGCTGGTATGATTCCAATATATATTATTTTTTTCTTTTTAAACGGTTACTACAATCTAGTGAAAGCTTTAAAAAATGATTTAGACCGCGTATGTCATGTTTATTAAGTAGCATGATTTTTTAATTTGTTTTTACTTCGGATGAAATAAAATTTTCTTTTAAAATGTTTCTCTTCTTGTAGATAGCACATCTAGTTTAAATATTTATTAAAAGCTTCATGTTTTTATATTTTTCTATTTATTTACATTCGAGGGAAATTTAAAAATGCTAAAAAAAAAAAAAAAAAAAAAAAAAAAATGGGGGGGGGGATTTAAAACACCTGAAACGTTAGAGTTTCTTGCATATTTAAACAAGAACGAAAAATCATGCGGTACGCATTGGTTATTAACACTTTCCAATTGTACGTACTTGTTGTATCATATAACTTTCAATATTCTTTGCCTACATTATAACAAAACAGACAAACAGAAGCACTGAAAGCCATACAGATAGACTAATTCAATTTAGAATCACTCTTACACATTGTTGGAAAGTGTTAAAAATGTTTAACGCAAAAGGAAATGCAGGCCTTAAATTCTAATTGCAGCCCTTAATATATTTGAAAATTTTAGTATGACCCAGTAAATCTGAAGGTTAATCATATCATATTCTATACAAAACATTATTTTAGCGTATTAATAATAAATGTCAGTTTCTTTATGATTTTTACAGCAGTAAGTTATTTAAATGTGATCTATAAAAATGTCTCCCATAAAACGAAACGCAATGCATATTCATTTTTGGGTCTCCCTGTACACATACAGGTTACACAGGATCTATTAATGCCATTTTAAATAGAGAACACTCTATAGTGAACTTGAATAACATATATAATTAAAAAAAAAAAAAAAACTGAAAATATTTATGGATGCTGGGGGAGGGCAGACGCACAAATAGAGAGATCGACAATCGGACATACATATACACAAACTGAAATCATATTCACACATAAAAATTGTTGGAAAGTGTTAAAAACGCTTAACTTAAACGAAAATATAATTCCAACAAAAATCCAATAAGCGTCTTCAATGTAACTGAATATGTTTGTGTGTCCTTGTAAATCTAATGCTAATCATACTACATTCTATAGAAAACATTCTTTTGTGAATATAAATAATAGAGATGCAACGAACAATGGTTTGGCCGAATAACCGAATACCAATTAATCGGCCAAATTACAGCCGAATATTCGGCCTATTCGGCCGCCGAATAATGAACTCATTTTTGTCTAAAAACATAGTATAGTATGCACTATATACACAATTCTTGTACATTTCATAACTAAAATGTATTATTTTCTTTTTTAAAAGTTATTTTTATACAAATTTTTAATTTTTAAAGCCATTATTTGATTCTGAAAAAAATATTCGGCTATGTTCGGCTTAAAAATTGCCTCAATAATAATAATTCTTTGCAAGTTTCTTATGAGGTATTGTCTAGTCATATTTTAATAGATACTAGTGAGCTTCGCCCACTAGCAGGTCACTATTTTTAAATGAATCGCTATAATGAATGAATTCTCAAAATTCCATATTCTAGCTCATAGAAAAAAAAAAAATTGATCGAGTAAAAACTTACACCGGGTTCCCATTGCCGTTGGCAGCGTAGACCCATGCACACTGCGTGTGCACAGATTAAGGGATACACATATTTATTCCCCACCTTTCCTGCCCCTCCTAATTAACCTACATATACCAATTTCTGAACAGTCTAACTCAATTTCTATTTTTTGGTACCCCTAGTCCCTCTTTCCGCTCCCCTTAATGTTAATAATGTAGCACTTTCGAAAATATCCTCCTTCAATTGTAGGCCCCAAAACCTATATATACCAGTTTTGAATGGTCTAACTCAATTTCTATGTTTTTGCCCCCCCCCCCTTTTGAACGGTCTAATTCAATTTCTAATTTTTTGCCCTTCCTGCCCCTCCGCCTAATAATTTTACATTTTCTAAAATATCCTTATTCGACTCATAGGCCACCAAAACATATAAATACCAATTTAGAATGGTTTAGCTCAATTTCTAATTTTTTGTCCCCCCCCCCCCCCTAATAATTTTACACTTTCGAAAATATCCTCATTCGACTTTTAGGCTCCCAAAACCTATGTATACCAATTTTGAACGGCATAACTCAATTTCTAATTTTTTGTCCCCCTCCCCCAATAATTAAAAATATCACTGGAAGGATTTTTTTTTACTATTATTAAATAAAGAAGGATAAATATTAAATTTTTTCATTATGCTTTGAAAAAAAATCAGAATTTGCTTGTATGGGTCAGTTGGGACAATTTTGAATAGATTAATTTTTAATTTAACAGATTATGTTAGCTTACTACAGATATGTTTTGCACTTATTAATATAGCATAAAAGTTTTTACATGATTCTTACATTAAAATGGTATGATGAAATTCATTCAAGGTATGAGTTTTTTTTTTTTTTTTTTTTTTTTTTTTTTTTTTTTTGGGGGGGGGGAGGGGATATTAGTTAATTTCAAATAAAATTTCCACAATACATGACAAATATAAATTCTAAAATTAAAAAATTTTATTGTGTAATATGTTTTTATTTATATTGTGTAAATATAAATAAAAACATTTCTTAAAGAATTATTCGGCCTGGGCCGAATAATGGACTTGATATTCGGCCGAAGCCGAATATTCGGCTGACAGGCCGAACATTCGGCTTCGGCCGAATAATCGTTGCATCTCTAATAAATAACATAAATTTCATTAAGATTTCTGTAAAGTAAAGCTATTAAAATTAGGTTTATAGAAATAGTCCTCACATATTGTAACGCTTTGGAATACTTTTGGGTATCCCAGTACACAAACCAGTGGTGGTATTTATTCCATTTTCTATAGAAAACATCCGATAGGGAACTTGAATAACATATTTCAGTTTCATTAAGATTTTTGTAAAGTAAAGGTGTTAAAATCTCTCTCATAGAATACAATGCTGTGGAAGACTTTCGGGTTCTCCTGGACACAAACCAGTAGAGTTATTCACTCCATTTTTAATTGGGAGCACTTGATAGTGAACTTGAATAACATATGTCAATTTCAACAAATTCTATTTATATTTACGTTAGTTAGAGCGTGGACAGACAGGCAGACGGACAGACAGACAAACCGAAGTCATGAACACTTTTCAACCTTGATGGAAAGTGTTAAAAAGGGCAGGGGGGCTTTTATTTATTTATTTATTTTCAACACTCTTTAGATTTTTAATGGCACTTTTGGATTCTTAGGAGCACATTTAGCAAGCATTTAAAATCTGGCCACTCATTTCAAGATTCATTTATAAGTACAAAATGCGTACAATAAATATATATTTTTAACACTTTTCAACAAGGTTGAAAAGTGTTAACAGGGGTCGATCCAGGTTTTAATTTTTGGGTCCCTTTTTTGTGAAAAACAAAATATTTTTGTGTAATTTTTATTTATTTTTGTGAAATATAAAATATTTTTGTGAAAAAGTAAAATACTGTGCAAAATTTTTTCGTTTTTACAACCATTTTATGTAATGTTTAATATCAGGTTAATAGTTTCGTTGAGCCAAATTAAGGCATTAATTAAAAATAATACTGAAAACATGAAAACATTTAATAAAAGGATCATTTTTATTAAAAAAAAATCTTGTGAAGGGACTCATTTTATGAATTTGAATTTTGTGAAGGGTCCCTTTTCATGGATTTGAATTTTGTGAAGGGTCCCTTTTCATGGATTTGAATTTTGTGAAGGGTCCCTTTTTATGAATTTAAATTTTGTGAAGGGTCCCTTTTTATGAATTTAAATTTTGTGAAGGGTCCCTTTTTACTATGGAGAATTTTGTGAAGGGGCCGCAACAGGGACCCAAATTTTGCCTGGATCGACCCCTGGTTAATGATTTATGTTTGTCTGTCTGTCTATCCAGTAATATTTATGGAATTTCTTGAAACTGATATATGTTATTCAGGTTCACTATCGGATGTTCCCTATTGAAAATGGGAGTTAATATCTCTACTGGTTTGTGTACAGGGACACCCGAAAGTATTCCAAAGCATTGTGTTCTATGAGAGGTATTTCTATAAACCATATTTTAATATCTCTACTGTACCCAAATCTTAATGAAATTGAAATATGTTATTCAAGTTCACTATCGGATGTTTCATATATAAAATGAACTATGAAGTAAATAGCCCCGTCACTGGTTTGTGTACAGGGGCACCCGAAAGTATTCTAAAGTATTGTGTTCTGTGAGGGTATTTCTATAAACCGTATTTTAATACCTTTACTGTACACAAATCTTAATGAAATTAAAATATGTTATTCAATTCACTATCAGATGTTTTATGTATAAAATGGAGTAAATGCCACCACTGGGGGGACACCTTAAAGCTACAAGGACACCTACCTTAAAGCTACAGGGACACCTTACGGTTTTCCAAAGCATTGTGTTCTATGAACCACATTTTAAAACCTTATTGTTAATACGTTACTCTTAATAAAATTGAAATATGTTATTCAAGTTCACTATCGGATGTTTCATATATAAAATGTAGTAAATACCACCTCTGGTTTGTGTACAGGGACACTCGAAAGTATTCCAAAGCATTGAGTTCTATGAGAGGTATTTCTGTAAACCAAATTTTAATAACTTTACCTCGTATAAAGCTTAATGAAATCGAAATATGTTATTCATATGCACAAAATAATGCTTTCTATAGAATATAGTATGATTAGCATTAGAGTTACAGCCCCACACAAAAATATTCAGTTACATCAAAAGCTATTAATAAAAATTTGCTGGAATTGCAGTTTTTTTTACATTAAGAGTTTTTAGCACTTTCTAAAAAAAATTAATGTGAATATGATTTCAATAGGTCCCGTACAATTAGTTTGTTAACAGGGACAACCAAAAAAATATGCCAGTAGATTGCGTTTTAGGACAGACATTTTAAAAAATCACGTTTAAATAACTTTCTACTGTAAAAAATCATTCAAAAATTGACATGTATTGTTAATATTCTAAACTAATGTTTTGTATAGAGTATAATATGATTAACCTTGAGATTTACAGGGCTACACCAAAATATTCAGATACATTAAGGGCTGCAATTATAATCTAACGGCTGGATTTTCTTTTGCGTTGAGCTTTTTTAACATTTTCCAACTATGTGTATGAGTGGTTTTAAGTTCAATTAGTCAATATGCTTAGTTTTCAGTCCTCCTGTCTGTCTGCTGTGTGATAACGCAGTTAAAAAATATTGAAAGTTATACGATACAACAAGTACGTACAGTTGGAAAGTGTTAATAATCATTGCGTACAGCATATTTTTTCGTTCTTGTTTTTATTTTAACTTTCTTTGCTTTTGCGTGTTAGTAATGTATAAATAAATTTTGATTGCAATCACAATAGTTTTACTTTTATGTATATCATTATCTTCATTATATCAATACCGTTTATTCGCAGGTACACATTTAGTATGAAATTTAGTAATACAAACAGTAATAATGGCGCATTTTTTTTTTTTTTTTTTTTTTTAAATAAGGAGCAAGAAGGGTGCTAGTTATTTAGATGAGCGGCAAAAAAAGTGCTATTTTCTTTCTTTCTTTTTCTCTTCTTTTTTAAAGTAAAGGGAAACAGGACGCTGCACCTTTTTGAAACTTTATGGGAAAACTCTGAAAATTGTAACAAATGCAAAGGTTTGAACATTAAAAAGAAAGTATTGTTGTGTCAAGATTATTATTATTATTTTCTTTTTTTCACTAATTTTATTAGCTACATGAAAAAGTAAACTAGTAGTAAAATGCACTAAGTTGTATGAGAATGAGATGGCGTTCGGTTGAATGATGAATGAAAAACTGAGTTCCATAATGGAGTTGGATTGAATGACGAATGGAAAAGTAGATTTCATGACGAAGTTGGGTTGAATGATAAATAAAAAATTAGGCTTAATGTCGAAGAATAGGAATTTTCTAAGCAAACCTCTACTTCATACATTTTAAAATCACACAACAGGTGTTTTTAAGGTTTTCACGCAACATTTGTATCGGGTTTTGCCCACTTTTTTAAGTTGGATGAATTGCTATGCTTGATAAATTATTTATTTTAAGTTTTAAAATAACTAAGAACTTCATAATTATCTCCAACTATTCTGCTTTCATTGATCTAGTTAATTCTTTAACATACATGTATTTTTATTCTATGAGTCATTAATTTAGAAAATAAAAGAAGGGTCACTCATATAATAGGTAATATTTATAAATATTCATAGAAATTTTTCTACAATGAGACATTTCTTAAGCTTTATTTAGCGTGTTAAAGAATCTTCCATATAATTCATGTTTCTAGAATGAAACACTACTTGTAAATAGTGAAAACCTCTTTATAGTGATTGACTGAATGATATGAAATAATAGTTTTTGTATAATTGAATATCTTTTATTCCTAGTGCTATATATCGAACGGCATTCCTTGCACGAATGTTTGCATGTCAAAAGATCCTTTGAAATTTTGTGTGAATCGGTCACCTGATTATTATTGAAAAGTGTAGCTAGAGTCTTTAAACGTGTCTCTTTATATATATATATATATATATTTCTTTTAAATGTATTAGTAATTTTCAAATGAAATCGTGACTAGCTGTTATTAAAACTTAACCAAACAAGATTTCTGTTATTGTTTAATTATTTGTTTTTCTTTCTCTTCCTTATCGGATAAATTGAAAAGGTGAAAAAAGAAAACCTTTCACTGCATTATTACAGTTTACTGAACTCCTGCAAATTGATTCGTTGAACAATAACAATATAATAATAAAATTTTATTTTTTATCTTTTTTTCTTTATTGAAAAGTAAAGTAAAGCTTCATACTGTATTATTTATTATAGTTTATTGGATTCCTGTAAAATTGATATATTGAGCAATAATAATAATGAAATTTAAGGTGGAAGAAAAGCTACGAAGAGTAAAAACGCAATATTATAAAACTGAAATAATAAAAACAGAATCAAGCATGAATTTATCGCATGATTGTATTTAAAATTCATTTTATTCGAATTTCCATTTATAAATGAAATTCGATTGAAAAAAAAAAAAAAAAATCATTTTATTAGATGTTATGAGATTTTTATTGATACACAATGAATACTGGACTATCAGTTCGAATTGTTTTATATTTTTTCATCTACAAATTATTTATAAATTTCGTATCGGGTAAATTAACCGACACTGAGTAGCCCGACTCACTTGCCCGACTCACTTGCCCGACAGTTACGTTTATGTATGTATGACAGCTCACTTGCCCAAAGTGTTACGTTTGTTCGATATCTATATTTGCCTGATATATCTCTTCTAATTTTTTTATTTTATTCTTCAGATTATTCTTAATAAGGTAGAAATGTTGACATTAAAAATCAATAACTAATACAGTGCATAACTATTTAACTATTGTAAAAATAAAATAAAATAAATAAATAAATATAAATATATGTTTTAGCAGGTAATAGTGTCATATATTTTGGATTCTTATTTTTTACCAGGGTTGGCAAACTGGGCGCAGCCCAGAAAAACCCGCCCGGATTTTTCTGGGAGGGCTCACTAGCAAAAACCCACTGGGTTTTTGCAAATAAGTGGGTTTTTGCTAAAAATTATTTATAATTTACAAATCCCATCTATAAAGTATAGAAAAAACACCTTATCTCTGAAGAAAAACTCTTTAATTTCTAGAAAATAGTATTAAACGTATAAAGTAACTACAGTTATATAAATATAATAAAAGCAAGTTTATCTTCTATAATTGGTTAATTTTTTCTTTTCTTGTAAAACTTTATAATAATTTTATTTTAATTTTAGTAGCAACATAATTATAAATCTAATAAAATTTTCTTCTATAACCGTTTCAACTAATAAAAAACTTAAAAAAAAAAAAAAAAAAAAAAAAAAAAAAGGATAATGCTGTGCAACTTATTTTTGTAAAAAAAAAAAAAAAAAAATAATAATAATAATAAAATGATATGTATTGTACTTAAGAATTTAAATTCTTTTATTTTATCAGTTATTGTCATTAAGAATATTTATTTTGAATAATCATACATTAAAATAAAATATAGCTTAATCTTACTAATTAATACTATTTTAATATTAGAATCAAACCAATTTTTATTTCTAAGATAAATATTAGATTAATTAGTAGTTTAATATAATTAGATGTATCTATATTTGCCTGATAGTTATATGCTAAATAACATATCTAACATTGCAATGCAAATGTATTTAAATAAAAACCCACAAAAGCCCAGAAAACCCCGCAAAATCCCACAAAACCCCAAGTGAGTTTGGTTTTTCTAGAAAAACCCGTGTTTTTTGCCAACCCTGTTTTTTACGCAAAAATTTTTCCTATTTCATGCATTAACGAATAAATGTAATTCCAGAAATGTTAAAAAGTACCTTGTTTAAATGTAAGTAAAACGACGTATCTCCCCCCCCCCTCTTTATTTTAAAGTTTCATCTGACTATTTTAAAATATAATTTTATATATACCTTACAGTTTATTTAATTCTACATTAAGATGAGTTCTCAGTTACTTTAACAATATGTTCAAGGAGAAGAAAGCATGGTCGGGAAAATGAACTTTTGGGCAAACGTACTTGTTAGGCAAGTGAGCTGTCGGGCAAATGGCGTCGGGAAACTGAGTTACCGGGTACTGAGTATTAGACAATCGTAGTAGACCCCTTAATTTAGCGATTCTCTCTGTCTGTTTAGATACTATTTAGTGTTTAGCTCTTTGTGCTAATACTTCGATATACCGAGAGAGGGACGGGCACATAAGATGATTATTAAAAAGAAAGAAAAAATAGCTTTTTAAGGAACTAAAAATTACTTGGTTTATTGAGTATATCAGCCTTCTAGTGTCCTAATTTTGACAATTGTTGGCATTCCTCTGCGTGTTACAATTCCAGATTAATAGCAAGTAATAACAACAATGATAAATAATAATAATAATAATCTTCATTGTAGTAAGAAAAATTATGTTATATATATCCTATTTCAAAATAATGCCTTTACTGTTTTACTATACATTTCTAATGTTTCTTGACGTTATTTTATTTTTCTAAAGAAAAAAATACCTCTTTACGGTTTATCCCTTGTAACAAAAAAAAAAAAAAAAAAAAAAAAAAAAAAATCTGGGATAAACAGTTTTTACTGTAGCAGGGTTGTTCCACAGTGGAAAAAACCCTCGTTATACCGTTCTGGACAAAAACCATTTTATCCACTTTTGTCTACTATTAATTATTTGCGAGTTGTAAATGAAAAATTTTCTTTATTCTTTACATATATACACTGCTCGACATTGAAAATGCAACACCAAGAAGGAATGATAATAACGGAATGAAATTTGTTGGACACATACATTATAGTAGTAAGAACAATTGATTAAAATTTCAGGAAATTTGGAGTAATATGTACTAAGAAAACAGTACATAAAGCAGCGATCTCTGTGAGCAATAACAGCACATATGGCATTGAATCGAACAGCGTTTAGATGACATGTACGGGTAGAGCACTTCATGAAACTTTAACACGATGCCACAATTCATCGATCGAAGTTACTGGTGAGTGGTGGGGGGCAGTCGCTTTTCAACGATTAAACAGTCATTTTCATTGGTGCGAGATCAGGAGAACGCCCTGGCCAGAGCAACAGTCGAACACATTCGGCATCAATTAAGGTCCAGACAATATGGACAACTTGCTGTCGTGCATTCTCCTGCTTAAATGTTGCGCTTCGGAGGCCTTGAACATAGGGCAGAGCTATGGGCCTTAGCTCGTCAGAAATGTAATGGCTGGTATTCAGAGTAGCGGGAATGAAAACAAGAGGTGACCGGGACATGTATCCAATAGTACAACATACCATCAATCCAGGTGGTGACTCAGTATGTGGCTACCAAAATTCTGATTACCCTCAAAACAGGATCACTGATATGAGCGCCATTAATGTGTAATCAACGATGAAATTCGACGCAGGAATGGCGTGAAGTCACTTTTCAGACAAATCACAATCCTGTTTACAGCATCAAGATTGCCTTTTCCGTATTTAACGGCATTATGAATAATGCACATTGCCAGCTGGGATTCGACATCATCATACTGTCCATCATTTGCAATGATGTTATGGGTTCCCATTGGATACACGTCTCGATTACTTCACGTTCGTATTCCTGGCAGTCTGAACAGCGGCCATTAAATTTCTGATGAATTAAGGCCCGCCCCTCTGCCCTGTATTCGAGGCCTCCGTAGTGCAAAATTTAAGTAAGATAATGCACGGCCGCAAGTTGTTTGTATTCTCCGGACCCTCTTTGATACAGAATGTGTTCGACTGTTGCTCTGGCCAGCGCGTTCTCCTGATCTCGCACCAATGAAAATTACTGTTTAATCATAATTTAAGCGACTGGCCCCCCACCACTCACCAGTAACTTCGATCGATGAATTGTGGCATCGTGTTGAAACTTCATGCAGTGCTCTACCCGAACATGTCATCCAATCGCTGTTCGATTCAATGCCTAGGCAGATATGTGCTGTTATTGCTCACAGAGGTCGCTGCTTTATGTGCTGTTTTCTCAGTACATATTACTCCAAATTTCCTGAAATTTTAATCAATTGTTCTTCCTATTATAATGTATGTGTCCAACAAATTTCATTCCGTTATTATCATTCCTTCTTGGTGTTGCATTTTCGAAGTCGAGCAGTATAACAATTCTTTATTAATATGTGTATCTGTATATAATTAATTTAAATATTTCAAAATAGACATGGAATAAGCAAAATTAACAATATTATAATAAATAAATATATCATTTCCTAAGGGTGGATGCAAAAGTTATATTCTATAGTTACAATTGTAATTCCTCTCCGCCCCCCACTATTTTCAACTGCGTAGTTGTTTCCTCTCTCACAGTCATAAATATCTTTTAAAAATTTTTTTATTAAGCATAATAAAATTGAATGGTTCACATTTCTTTCATGCAATTTTTAACTTTCTGAACATATATATTTAAGTAAGGAAAGTATTGTAATCATGACGAAAATTTGACTTGATGATGTTGGTGTATCTGTATGTTTTGAGGTCTCATGAGTTGATTTTTGCTTTTTTTACGATGATGTAGGTATGTGAGTGAACACGATAGCGTCTAAATGCTTTGTTCAAATGAACTAAAAGCTGGTACTTATGTTATAGGCCACCGTAGCAGGAACTGTATATATTTTGAAGAATCTAGCATATATATATATATATATATATATATATATATATATATATATATATATATTAAAGGGATAAATTCTTTAGAAAAACTAATTTTTTTGACAAGGAAAAATTCTTTATCATTATGGCCTTTGGACTGAAATTATTTAAAGTGTGATAGCATCTAAATGCCTTATTCTATTCAGCTGAAAAATTATGTAGGAATTCTACATCACCGTTGAATGAACTGTATAGATATCTTTAGGTGCATCTAAAATTTATTGTTTTTTTTTTTTTTTTCGCAGGCACAACGAAAAATTCTTTAATATTCTGGCCTATTGTCCGAAATTATTTACAGTGCGATAGCTTCTAAATGCCTCATTCGATTGAGTTTTAAATTTGTATTCATGTTATAAATCTGTGTTGCATGAACTGTATAGATTTTGGTGAATCTAACTGTAATAGTTCTTTTACAGAGATGCACAAAAGAACTTGAATACATTCCCTTCCATTTAACAACATTTTGATTGGAGGAAAATAACCAACACCTTCTCTTTTGTTTCTCTTATTTTATTTCTTTCCTTTCTCTTATTTTTTTTAAACAACAATGAATTACTTCAGTGGAATCAACAGTGAATTCAATGAATTATATCTTCTGCAGTTTGTTGTGTTTTTTTTCCAGTTTTCTCCGTTTTTTTCTAGTTTTTTAGCGTATTCCGGACGTTTCCCAAAAAATGGGACAAAATGACAACCCAGTACTGTAGCCTTCTCGGAAACTGGTAACTTATCCCGGAACAATTTTATTAAATTAAAGTTGTATGCTTTTATTTAGAAGACTAGTTTTACATAGATGGCGTACTACTCAAAACATTACGATTAAAGCAATTGCTTGTAAACTTTATCTATTTATGAAAGGGGGAAGGGTGCTCATAAGTATCAGAAAATAAAAATGTTTTATCGAAAATCTGCTGAAAGGCCAATTTTTGGCTATATTTCATTAAATTTTTTTAGTATTTATAACAACATAGAAAGAATTACTTTTTTATTATTTAAATTTACGTAAATACGCACTTGTGAAGTATGTCAGAATGTAGGCAGTTGGAATTTCGAAAGATCCGCAACGAATAAAAAATTGGCACAGTTTTCTATTTAGTACGTTGGCGTGATTGATGTTTTCTGTTCAGTTTTATTTCATTAAGGTCAGTTCTTACGAGGAATTGTATTGACACTCAAGTAGATTTTGCATTAATGTCCATTGATATTATTGCTAAAAATTTCTCTATGAATATTTCAAAACATTTGTACTGACTTTTATTTTTCTTCATCGTTATTTTATTACCTAAAGCACTGAGATTGACATATTGCACCATACATTAATAAGAAAAATGTAGGTCAGGATTTAGTTAATTTTACGTTGTAACAACTCAAATCATAAAAATAAATTATTTCGACATGAGATTAATCATTTGAAACAATTGAAATTTTATGAGCAAATCTCTGAATAATAATAATAATAATAATAATAATAATAATAATAATAAACACAGTTTTATTTCTTGAATTGAACTAAACATTTAGAACCTTCTAAATATGTCATATTTAAGCTAGCTATATTCATATATCTAACAAAAAGGTTAACTTATGTGACTGTAATAGATATTGGGGTCAGTGGTTTATTAGTTAACTTTAATTACAACAAAAGTGATAAAAATATATCTAGTTATTTAATATTTAATTACCTGTTGATTTTGCCACATTCAACTATATTTTCTTATTTACCAAGGAAGGATATACATAATCATATTTTAATAATAAGAATTTGTTTAATAAAGAAGCACCACAAAACTGGCGTTGTAAAAATTATTACTTACAAACTTTGAATAAACACCATAAAGTGCAATAAACTCGCAACAATTGTTTCGGGTCGAAAAAACACACGACCCTTCATCAGGCGAATAAAGTAAGCACGAGTGCTGCGGTCAAAGCGGCAACGCACAAAATCGTTTAAAATGAAAAGAAAAACTTTATAAAGTAGGAAGTAAATATAGCTACTGGTGTGAGTAGAATGGTACAAGAAAACAAGAAAATAAATAAATGAGTGAGATTTAACATATAACAATCTAAGGATAACAAAAATTAAACGAAAAACTAAGTTACGTGAGTAATTTCCAAGCATCAGAGAAGAAAAATACTTGGAAATTACTCACCTAACTTAGTTTTTCGTTTATTTTTTGTTATCCTTAGATTGTTATATGTTTAATCTCACTCATTTATTTATTTTCTTGTTTTCTTGTACAATTCTACTCACACCAGTAGCTATATTTACTTCCTACTTTATAAAGTTTTTCTTTTCATTTTAAACGATTTTGTGCGTTGCCGCTTTGACCGCAGCACTCGTGCTTACTTTATTCGCCTGATGAAGGGTCGTGTGTTTTTTCGACCCGAAACAATTGTTGCAAGTTTATTGCATTTTATGGTGTTTATTCAAAGTTTGTAAGTAATAATAGGAATTTGTGCCATGGGTTTAGTTAACTTCACATTTCAGTTACTCCGATTAGAAAAATTACTTGTATGGGAATAATCATTTTAATCAAATAATATTGTATGAATAAATCTCCCTGAAAAAAAATAAATATATTGTCTAAAATGATCTAAATTGTTTAGTTATTTAACATTTAGTAACCTCCTGACCATTTTACATTCAGCCATATTCACATATTTAGCAATGAGGTTAATTTTTTTGATATGAATGAGAAAAATTATTTTAAATGAATGTAATGGGATAAACAATTGAAAAATAAATAAATTAAGTTAAAGTCGTCTGAAATGGCCAAAATTGTTTTTTCACTCAACATTTAGTAATCCCCTGAATATTCTTCATTTAGCTATATTGGAACATCTAAAACTAAGGTTGAATTACTTGGCTATAAAAGGAACTCAGACCAAAGATTTAGTTAACTTTACATTAAAAATTCAGTTCGAAAAATGAGTTGATTGGCTTTGAGAAAAAATATTTTAAACAATGAAATTAAATAATCAAATGACCACAAAAAAATAGATTAAGTTTGAAATGATCTGATCGAAATTGTTTGGTTTTTAATACACTGATGGAAAAAAAAAAATCCCAACTCCAGGAAGGAGCTGTGCTAGATAAACGAAATTTGGTAGGCGTGTTTATACATCTGAAAGATGACGTCGATTCAAATTTCGAGCTACGCGCATAAGTGTGGCGCTTGTAGCGACACTATGAACATGCAAATGAGGTTTGCTTTAAATAAGCGCTGTAAGGTTCGTGATCGTTATTTACAGTTGAGATTTGACGTAGTGGGTTAATGTTAGTCAAGGATGCCTCTAAGAAGACGAAGAAGCCATTATCAACAGCTCACTGAGTTAGAACGAGGTCGTGTAGTAGGGCTACGAGAAGGTGGGTTTTCTTTCCGCGATATTGCAAAAGACTTGGCAGGAATGTATCCACTGTGCATGAGTGTTGGCAGCAGTGGTCAAGGGAAGGTACTGCCTCAAGAAGACCGGGTTCCGGGCGGCCACGTGGCACTACTGAGAGGGAAGACCGCCGTGTTCGGCGTATGGCTGTGGCTAATCGTACTGCGTCTGCAGCTGAAATTTGAGCTGCAGTTGGCACCACAGTGACACAACGAACTGTTACAAATCGGTTACTTCAAGGACAGCTCCGAGCCAGACGCCCTGTAGCGTGCATTCCACTGACTCCAAACCACTGCCGTTTGCGACGTGAGTGGTGTCAAGCTAGAGCTCATTGGAGGACGGAGTGGAGATCTGCTGTGTTTTCTGATGAAAGCCGGTTCTGCCTTGGTCGTAGTGATAGCCGTGTGTTGGTTAGAAGGAGGCCAGGTGAACGCCTGCTAGCGACCTGTCTGCGGCCTAGACACACAGGGCCTACTCCTGGAGTTATGGTTTGGGGAGCAATTTCGTATGACAACAGGAGCACTCTCGTGGTTATCCCACGCACCCTGACTGCAAATTTGTACGTCAGTCTAGTGATACAACCTGTTGTGCTGCCATTCATGAACAGCATTCAAGGGGATGTTTTCCAACAGGATAACGCTCGCCCTCATACCGCTGTTCTAACCCAACATGCTCTACAGAGTGTCGACATGTTGCTTGGCCTGCTAGATCACCAGATTTTTCTCCAATCGAGCACGTATGGGACATCATTGGACGACAACTCCAGCGTCATCCCCAACCAGCATTAACCGTCCCTGCATTGACCGCCCAAGTGCAACAGGCATGGAACTCCATCCCACAAACTGATATCCGACACCTGTACGACACAATGCATGCACGTTTGCATGCTTGCATTCAAAATTCTGGCGATTACACCAGTTACTAATGTACCAACATTTCACATTTGAAATGGCACTTCTCGCCAATGGCTCTACCTGTGATCTTGAAACTTTAATCAATTAAATATGTTACCTAGACAAATGTATTGCTGAAATTTCATTACAGTACAATAATTTTTTCTTGGTGTTGGGATTTTTTTTTCCATCAGTGTATTTAGTAGCATCATGATTATTCCATATTTGGTTATATTCACATGTCTAGCGCTGAAGTTGATTTATGTGACAGTATTAATGATAGTAATTTGTGACGGGTATTTATTTAGCTTTATATTACAATAACTCTAATTTATAAAAAACATACAATAATAATAATAATTTGCTTCAATATGAGAATTTATTTTAAACAGAAGAAATGGATTAAACTAATTTCCACGAAGTTTATAATAACTGAAATTGTTTAGTTAACCTCCAGATTATTCGGCTTTCATAGAACTTATGAGTTCAGATGTGTAGATTGATTAATTACGAAAAAAAAAAAAAAAAAAAAAAAAGCCTTTTACACAACGTACTAGTAACGCATTCATGACGTACATACTTGCCAACCATCTCATTAATAACCGTAAAATTATTAACGCCCCTTTTCTCACACCACTATATTTTTAGAGTTATTCTTAATGGCCCTCTTCACTTACCGTCGCCGGAAGTCCGAGCCAATGTTATTCTATGGGGAAATTTTCTTTACAAATAACTTATTAACTAATACATATTTTATAAATTCTGTTTTCACATTCAGAAAATTCCCAACTGTTAAATTGACGGACCTTTTTTAAAAATGCATTTTTTAAATTTTTAATATTTTATTTTGAAATTGCAAAATGAAAAAAATTCACATATTGAAAATTCGTATTTTGCATCTTCAAAATAAAATATAAAAAATTTAAAAAATATATTTTTTAAAAAGGTCCGTCAATTTAACAGCTGGGAATTTTCAGAATGTGAAAACAGAATTAAAAAATATGTATTAGTTAATAAGTATGTATTTGTAAAGAAAAATTTCCCATAGAATAACATTAGCTTCTGCTTCCGGCAGTGGTGAGTGAAGCGGGAGTGATGTTGTTACGTTTAAAAAAGACTAAAATTACTCGCTAAAAAAATATTGGTGTGAAAAAAAAAAGGCGGGTACTAAAAATTGTACGGTTCATAATGAGATTGTTGGCAAGTATGGACACGTAGTATTAGCAAATGGTCTGTGTAATCAAGATCCTACCTGAAATAAAAGACATTTTAATGTCATTGCTATAAATAAATTAGTTTTTTAATAATTTTCTTTAATTCTTAAAAACGCAATTATTTATATTATTTTGGTTTGTGAAATGGCCACTATTTTCATTCCTTTATCTAATCTAATAATAATAATATATTTTTAAACCTTCCCAAAAAATGCTTTCAATCATATTCATTTGCTTTAGAATCAAAAATTGTTCAAAAACTAGCAAATTTAGATAGTATTTTTATTATTACTACTATTATTATTATTACTATACTTTATTCACGGTATCATAATTGAAGCTTGTTACTGATTGCGATGTAATAAAAAATCTAAATGAAAGTCCTAAATTTTTACATTCTCTGAATGTGTTGTTATGTGGTACGGTTGTTGTTATTATTATTTTCAGTTACTGCTGTATAGTTGAAATTTTAAACAATCTTACAACATGTTCAACGAAACGCAGTATTTCCAGCTTAATATATATATATATATATCAGAGGTTAATCCAGAACAAATTTAGTGCCGCATTGAGGCACTTTCACAAAGTCAATTTTTAGCAATGAGGTACCTTCACAAATTCAACTTTCAGCAAAGAGGTACCTTCACAAAGTCAATTCTCAGCAATATAACTACACACTAAAATATTTTATAAGCTTCACTGCATCGAACACAGAAAAATACCCTCAATTTGAATATTTACTGGAGACAATGATAAATGTCTAAGTAAACACCTACTTATCTTACACTCGCCCATACATATATTTATTTTTACAACTGTTTCATTTTATTTTTTAAATGTATTTAAAAAAAACAAAAACAAAAAACTGCTTTACATATTATAGTTAATTGTTCTGAAGTATCATTAATTTTCATAAACTTACTTGATGTTTTCACAAATTATTTTATAAATTCACAAATGGGGTACCATTTTTAAAAAGCTGGATTAATCCCTGTATATATATATATATATATATATATATATATATATACACTCCTTCTCATAATTATAAGGACACCCGTTTTTCTATATACTAAGCACTGGACACTATTATTTAAACAAATACATTTTTAATTAATTTGAATTTCATTAATAGACTATATTTAAAAAGTTTTATCGATTTTCTATCTTAAAAAAACTTTAAATATGGTAAAAAGATGATTTTTCAGGTGTTCACAATTATAAGGACAGCTCGAATTTTAGTAATTTCTTTCAGTTATTCCTTAAATTAATATTTTATGGGGTCTCTTAGGGTTAAACAGTCAGACATTCTTAATACGTGCTATTCTTAATACGTTTAAACTATTTAAAATTGCTTTCCACTTGCATGCACTTTTCTAATATCATAAGTTATGGTTTTTTCAACTTTTAGGCCATGGGAAAGGCAATAATACAGAAGTTTCTTTCTTCAAACTATTTCCTATTGCTCTAAAAGTAGAGCAAAAATGTAAGCCTTGTAGAAAAAAATATTATTAACCCCCAAAATCTAACAAAAATCTGATAATTTCACGTTTAAAATTTGCGGATATTCTCTTGATGTTCATAATAATAGAAACTAGTTGGCATAGGTGGACTCTGCTCAGTTCCCCATCATATTTATGTTCTCATAAATTTCTAGTTTGAGAGATATAATCATGTTAAAAGAAATGAATTTGACAAAAGCTTGATACAGTGACAGAATGAAAACCCCGCCTAATAGGCTATCCACCGTTCACTTCGATATATTTATCCTAATCTATTAATTTATTTTATCACGGTCAATTCCGTTGTTTAGTTTTCATGCTACTATTTCCAATGCAATAATCCTCAAAATTCATATTCATATGAAAAATTTACAATTTCGCTATGTTGGTAAAATCGTAAATTACGAATAATTTACGAAATTTTCCTATTAGAATATTTGTATTCAATCATGTTCAAACAAATATCATAAATGTAATTTTTAAGTTGTCTAATGTATTTATGAGCCTCAAAATGAAAGTTTATGCTCAATTTTGCCTTATTCTGGCATGTTAAGTAAATCGTAAATTCCAAATAACTTACGAATTTTTTTAAATTGGAAAAATGATAGTCTATAATATTCATGCCAGTATCCTAAATAATATTTCGAAAGTGGTTTGACATCTTTACGATGAAAATATCCCTCAAGATTGACGTTTATGTGAAATTTTGCTCTATGTTGCCATGTTAAGAAATTCGTAAATTTCCAATAACTTACAAAATTTTTATATTGGAAAATTCATAGTCATTAATATTCATACCAGTGTCCTAAATAATATTTCAAAAGTAGTCTGACATCTTTACGATGAAAATATCTCTGAAAATTGACGTTTATGTGAAATTTTGCCCTATACTGCCATGCTAAGGAATTCGTAAATTTCCAATAATTTGCGAAATTTTCAAAGTAGCATATTTATAGTTACTGATGTTCCTTCCGACATCAAAACTGATATTTTAAAACTGGTCTGACATTTTTACAGTAAAAAGTTTCCATTAAATGCACGTTTAAGTGAATTTTTGTTCTATTCTCCCATGTTAAGAAAATCGTAAATTTCTAATAACTTACGAAGTTTTTAAATTCGAATGTTGCAAATAAATAGGGTTCTTGCCAGTGTCGAAAGTAATATTTTAAAACTGATCTGACCTCTCTGCGACAATTTTTTCTTGAGATATCGTGTACACAGACTAACAAACTAACGGACTTACACACTAACAGACACCCTACAGACAGACACCATAGAAATTTTGTCATTTTCGGATTCCTCACACCTGAAAACGTGTAGAAAAGTCAAAAAACCGTGGTCGAAAATTTTCACGATTACCTAAGTTCCACATACCTATAGTATGATGGGGAACTAAAAATTACTAAATTCATTCTGCCTTCAGCAGCTCCCCAGAGCACCATAGATCCACCTTTAAAATGCCCGATTCATATCTGCCTTTAAAAAATCTGCTCTGTTTTTCGCTAGTTTCAGATCGTGCCAGTAACTGTTAAAACCATTTGGTTCATCAAGAATAAAATGTTTTTCATCCGAAAATGCAACATTTTACCATTTAATATTGTTTTTATTCAACTTTAACACAGACGTTCTTTCCCCCATGGACCCTAACCTTTCGTTGCAAATTACGAGCAAATTCAGCAGCAGTCATTATGAGTAGAACAGTAAGAGGAATTATGAGTCTTCGATCTATGTAAAACAACTCTGATTTTGCATCAGATCTTTCTCCTATCGAACCAGCAGTTCAACGTTTGATCACATTTCCTTCAGCAATTTTAGACCTTCGAATTTCATTAGAAATTTGGCGGATTGAAATTATCCTTCCACTTAAAAAACATATTTATCATACTTCACTACTTAAACGTTCTTTTTTTCGAGGAATTATCAGTAATGTCCGTCCAAAAAAAAAAAAAAATGAAGGCTTATATATGAATTAATCTAGCACAGTAGTTAACAAATTAGCATGTCAGCTGTAATTTATCCGCTAGTAAGTTAAATAAAACGAAAAAGTCTGGATTGTCCCTATAATTATGAACATCTAAAAATGTGGAGAAAAACACATTTTGCATTTTTTTTTTATTAATGGTGTTTCATATTTATTAAAAAAAATTATAGCAATTTTGGTTTTTAGAATACTAGATATATTAAGTGCTTATAGTATAATCTTGTTCACAATTATTTTTACATTAGTTATTTCAAAATATAAAGCGTCCTTATAAATATGAGAAGGAGTGTATATATATGAAAATTAAAGTGGGTGAAAAACGATTTAGTGTGGCTAGTTTATTATGCACTAATTGTACCAATGCATTTGTCATATATGAAGAATTGAAGTATAATAATAATAATAATAATAATAATAAAACTACCTAATTTTTATATTGTAGAATGTATGTGTTAATAATTTCTATAACATATAAGAATTCTGCCTTTTTTCTCTTTGAACGAGTTTCAGTTAGAACTCATTCCCCGTGGTTAATAATTTAATTTTAATAACATATTTAATAATGATAAAACGTAAAAGTTTTTTAATCCAAGTATAGTTCTGTATCCTGCAAAAACTAAAATTTTTGCTAAGGTCCTGTCTGGGCATCATATAAATTTAAAAGAAAAACAAAAACAAAAATAGTCCTTAACTTTTTTGTTTTCCTTTAATGGCCAAAAGCTGGTTTCTTTTTAATTCCCTTTTATTACAACATGAACCAGTGTATTTTAAATTTTATTTTTCGGTGTCTAAGAGTGAATGTTAACAAAAGATTTCAACATTTCACATAGTCTTTTCAAGTCTGCTGGTTTCTTAGACACATCAAAAAGTTATTAGGTACGCTTAGATCGACTCTTTACTAACTTCAACAGACATTTTATCCCATCTAAATAATATTCTTTTCAAGATAAGCCTCTTCAAGAAGCTTGGAACATGGAAAAAAAAATGTATAATCTCATTAAAATTGAGACCCTTTTTTTCTCTTGAAGTTTTAGTCGACCGTAACTAATGGTTTAAAATAATCTTTGCGCATTATTCTCTCTTTAATCCTTTTTTAAATTTTACAAAGATATTAATGCTCTTATTTGTTCTTAAAATTATGTATTTGATCTAAGATGTATGTTGAAATAAACTAATATTAAATGCACTAGAATTAGGTAAAGTTGTGAAGATGTTGATAAATTTTGTAATTGATTTATATATTTATACGAGCTTAAGTGTTAAGTCGTATAGAAATATCGAATTTGGTAGTTTTTCCACTTCCATTACCCGATACCGTAGGTAATGGAAGTATTGAATTCGGTCCGAAAATTCGATATCGAGTTTTCAACTGATTTGCATGTTTTAAAGTCTCCCGAGTCCAAAAAAGTAGTTTCTAGCAATTGGTCAGTGTGTGTGTATGTATGTATGTGGTGTGTGCATATGTGTGTGGGAAGTCTTCTGACTAGTACTATATCTCCGAAACTACTAAAGAGAATTCAGACAGATTTGGTGTAAAAATGATTTTTTCAACATTTGGTAACAGTTGGAAAACCGAAAATTGGACATTGGAAACCGGAAGCGGGACCATAAGTCTGTATTTCAAAAACGGCTCTAACGATTTTCTTCAATTTTGTTGTATAAACACTCTATTAGATATCCTTTCGTGTGATATATTTCGTTAATTCAGGAAAAGTGATATGCGTCCTGTATAAAGAGCTTAATTTGAGGTATCGCAAGTGCGTTTCTTTGAAAACGGCCACACGGATTTTTTTCAAACTCACTACATTAATTTCCCTTTGAATATTCTTTTGTATATAATTGTTCGTTTTTTAGTCAACAAATAAGTATGCCAAATTTTAGTAAAAGTCGGTATCTGAAAAACGGCTCTAACTATTTTCTTGAAAATTGTTACATAAATTCATTTTAGATATTCTTTCTCATGTATTACGGGGTTATAACAAGGAAATTAACAGTCATCTTCATTAAGTGCGTCAGTTTTAGATCTTGGAAATTCATGTTTAAAAGAAAAAAGAAAAAAAAAAAAAAAATCTACCAATTTTTTTTTTTTTTTTTTTTTTTAAACTCGCTATGTAAACACTGTTTTATACGTCTTCACACATCTATGAGCTATCTCTTACCGGAAAAGATTTTGGGTGTCTACTTTGTTAGGTTAATTTTATGTGTTATCACATTATTTCCAAAAGGTAAGTGCATATAATACGTGTAATGCTGGGTAATGGAAGTCATGTGGTTATTTCACACTAGAATTTTTTAATGTAGGAAGAAAAAATTATGAAATACACTTGTTTTCGTAGAGATATTTTGAACATTTTTTAGATCTTTGGTATAATAAAAAATAAAATGATTAGATATTTGTAAGAAACATTCATTAATGCATATGGTTCACACCAGCATAGCAACAATTTTCTTCATTACTTAACTAATTTTTTTTTTTTTTTCTATTTTCAGGTTAGAAATTAGATTAATAATGGAAACAAGTATATTATGACATTTACAAAATAATGGTTAGAAAAAAAAAAAAAAAACCTTTTTTAGAAATAAAAACTTACATATTTAAAAAAGCCTTTTATGTATACAAGAAAATGTTAGCATTTAAGGTTTACAGGGTTACAACAAAATATTTTGATACATTGAGAAGCTATAATTGGAAATTGCTGCCGTTGAATTTTCGTTTGTGTTAAGTGTTTTTAGCACTTTACAGCAATGTTAAAGAGTGATTGTGATTACAATTAGTCTGTCAGTCTGTCTTTTTGCCTATCAAGCTCTAATTTTCGTTAATATTTACAGATTGCCTTGAAATTAATTTGTGTAATTGAAATGTTCACTATGGTATGCTCTCTGATAAAATTGGTATAGATAGTGCAACTGGCTTGAGTACAGGCATTCACAAAAGATTTGCAATGTAAGGGCTATGAGAGGCATATTTTTAAAAGCATAATTTAATGTCTTTATATTACACACAACATAAATGTAATGTATATTTTTAATGTAATACAAAACCATTTTTGCTATGAAGTAGGATACGTATAGCTTAACTCAATTTGAAATAAATTGTATGCAAAATTTAGACAATGTACAGGGCTACATAAAAGCAATCTTTTAAATGCTTTCTCTTAATATTCTCTTATATATATTAGGTCGTTGCAAAAGTTCGTGTGGACGCGGATCATTTTATTGCCTCCAAAGACGAGAGCTTCTATCTCCGTGGTATACATTTGTTACCCGAAAAATGGGCAAAGGTTGTAGAAAGTAATGGAGAGTATTTTGATTAAAAATTGTCATTTGATTTGATGTATTTTTATGAAATGAAGCAATAAAAAACCGCACGAACTTTTGCAACGACCTAATATATAAAATAATACTAATATGGAGGCCCCGTGGCAGAAACACAGCGACACGGCGACAATGTCGCAGAAACAGAAATGTTCTTGCAGAAAGATTTTACTGAAGTCAAATAAAGTTTGCCATTGTGTTATGGGAGTGTTAAAAAGAGAGAGAGAGAGAGAAAGAAACTCAAAGAATGGTTTATAAACTGTTCTGCAGAACAAATTTTCGTTTCTGCAGATACGATCGCCTCAATCCTGAATAAGGAGAGGAGATAAAGCGGATATAACTCACTTGGGTTAGCTTTGATACGGCATGCATTAGCGATTCGTGATGCGGTGATATGATTCGGTATATCGACACGTTTCACTGGTAACCTCTTCACATCGGAACTTCATTTTCGTGTCTCCACACTTTGTTTTCGCTCCGCGCCTGCCTCTCGTGTCGTGTGTATTTATTGTATTGCAAAAATATGTTTTTTTGAAAGAATGTAGCTTTGCGACCATTTTCCGAATTTCATATTTCATGCATAACAAAATAGTTGCATCCAGTGATTTTTTTTTATTTTTTAATAAGTGCGTGATTGCTGTTGTACCGATTTTCATACATTTTCTGATTTACGGACGACAAATTAGTTGCGTCTAGTGTTTTTTTTTTCTTTAATGTATGCGTAGCGTGCATACGTGCGTGGTAGTAAATACACGTAAATTCTTAAAAGCTGCATTAATTTTATGTTTGGTTCAAACTATGCAATGCATTTCACAAATACATACAGAAATAAGACTATGGAGAAATTTGTAACGTCTGTAGTTACACACAAAATAAAAAATGAAGCTTCAAACCTTGCTTCAAAAAATAGAAAATTAAGAAATTAATCTTAAAAATACTTTATTGATTTTTAGCATTTTATATGCAGTAAAAGATCTTAGCAATAAATATTAATGGGTATCTTAAGTTATAAAATTGGTAACTTTTCTAATTTTTTTCTTTACTAATCATTAATTATTTTAATTGTGATTAAAATTCTTATCTTTAATTTTTGTTGTTTAAGCATATGAAGTCGTTAAAAAAATTATTAATTTATTTTACAAAAATACTCTTATCATTAGTTTCTACAGCTTGTTCATTTCATTCTTTAAACATTTGAATTTTTTAAAAATGTTTTTTTTTTTTTTTTTTTAATTGAAATATTGCAATTTGAATAGTTATTTTGAATAAAAATCAAACCAAAGGTTTTTTTTTTTTTTTTTTGTTTTTTTGTTAGCAAAGGGAATTTTATCTAATAATAGTTGTTTTGAATGAATACTATTTAAACAGCAATTGCTTTTATTTATTTATTTTATTTACTTATTCGTATAGATATCAATATCAAATATTACTTTTAATTGATTTCTATTTATTTCATTCATCTGTAATGATTATTTTCTATTATAGATTTTATCAGTGAAATCTGTTACATTTCCCATTTCAACATTTCCTTAAAAATTAATAAATATTTCTCTTGCCTCAATCTTTTATGAAAATATTTCGACTATGGTTTGTCTATAATTGTGTTACTTAGATCTTGTATTCTGTTTCACTTTATGTATTTAAATGATGGTATAATTATCAGGACCCGATTAACCTTACAATTGAGTGGAAGCACAAATCCATTTGGGGTCCCCCACTGTCTACTTAGTCTAAAGACTCATACAAACATCTTGAAAAATTTATAAATTTTTCATTAAATTTTATAGTTACCTGGAATTGAGGACAAGTAAATTCGCTTAAAACATAGACAAGCAAATTCACTTGATTTTTGTACCAAGATATAACTGGTGAAAGCCTATATTCACCACATTGTATGAAATTATTCCATTATAAATGAATGCGTAAAAGCTTTATTAGCATATATAATCTAGAAATGGTAGTAGTGCAGTCAGGTAGGACTGTGACGTTTTATAATCAGACAGTGCTTTTAGACCACAAGCTTACAGTTCGCGGCCCATTATTTTGCTTAATATGGGGCTTTTTCAAAATTTTCCAGGGGAAGCACATGCTTTTCGTGCCTATTGGGTAATCAGGGCCTGATAATTATACATTCTGAATTCTTTAATGTCAAATCACATTTTTTAGATTTCAAATACACATCTTTATGCTATTTGTATATAATATAAAAAATAAATCATGTGTATTAGAATATTATCTTGCATCTTTCTAATAATCTCAAAAACTATAAATGATGTAAATTATTTATATTTCATTATAATATTCAGTATTCTATATTAATTTTTACTTTTAATTTGTTGTATTTTAATTTTGAGTTCTGTATTATATTTTATGTTGTTTGGTTTGCATCTTATGAAATAAGTGAATTTGTGTATTTAAATATATATATTTAATATAAAAAAAGGTAATGAAATTTTAAAAGTATTTGTAACATTTGTTTAATTTTGACATTTCATGATTTAAATGCCTTAAAAAAATTTGGAGATTATTTTTGATGTGTTACTGCATTTTATGGTTTGAATTCATTGAATATTTTATAAACAATATTGTATATTAATGTGAACAAAAAATCTGAAGCAATTAAGATCCACAGATTTATTTTCATCTTTCTTAAAAAAAAAAAAAAAAAAAAAATTCTTGGAATAGTGCAGATATGTGCATTTGTGCTTAGTTAAAATTTAAATCCAATTGTTATACTGAACATTATTTACTATTTAAAAATAATTTATTTTGAATTCGTAAATGTTAATTTCACAAACTATTCCTGCAGAAAGATTTTGGTGTTGATGAAGCTTGTCGCAGAAAGCATAATAAATTTCTGCCACAGGGTATGGAGGTGTTTGTTTTTATTCGACTCTTTTCAGCATAGCTAAAACAAAATATCAATGTACTACAAAGTCATTCATTAATGTGGAGATGCTTTTATCATGTAATGAAGAGGACTCTTATTAGACTCTTTTCTCCATAGCTAAAACAAAATATAAATGTACTACAAGAGAATAGTGATATGGAAGTGCTTTTATAACACTCTTCTCAGCATAGCTGAAACAAAATACCGATGTACTACAAAGGCATTCACGACGATGGAGATGCTTTTATTGGACTCTTTTCAGCATAGCTAAAACGAAATATCAATCTATTACAAAATCATTCACTAATATGGAGATACTTCTACAATATGGATATGCCTTTTATTAGACTCTTTTCTGCATAGCTAAAACAAAATATCATTGTACTGCAAAGGGTTCACTACATAAAGGCCATTAAAAAATAATCTATTATATGATTTTTGTCTAAAATACAGACTAAGAAATAAAAATATTTTTATGTGCTATTCCCTTCCTAATAAAAAACAAAATGTTTTTTAAGGGTTATCAGGAAAGCAAATACATTTATTAAAGAAAAACGATGTAACGTGTATGTACAGTAATCGTTTAGTTTGATATATATGTCAGTCACATATAATTTTTCATTCTTGTTTTATATATATATATAGAAAAATGTTTCTCAACTTTCTTGTTTAAATGTATTTTATTTTTCTTTTGTCTTGTATAACGGAGTTTGATTTAGTATTAAAGATAACATTTTTGTAAATTGACCCTCTGTATAGATTTCTGCTATAACAATTTTTTAAATAATTGACGTATTTTCACATCGTTTTTTTTTTTTTTTTTTTTTTTTTTTTTTTAATCGGAATAGATATTAGAATTAAAAGATAAGCATGCATATTAAATTTCAACTGTGAACAAAGATTCCTTTCTTGTCTTTATTGTATTTTGTTTCTTAACGATTTATTTCACATTACCTACCTTACTTAGCGATATTATTCTATTACAACAAAAATTTATCGCTTTAATGTTATTTTGTTTTAAACCGCATTGTATTTCAAATTTTGAAATTTTATTAGTTTTAAAGGCAGACCTCCTCCCCCTCATCTATGGCAGAATTCAAAATTTTCGATTTATTGTTGTCTTTATAAACTTATAATTTATATAGAATTTTATTAAAATTTATCTTTCTTTTTAACCGCGCATCTTTTATAATTTTAATTTTTATGTAGTTTGTATAAACATAAATACATGAGCGATATAGAAATATTTTTTTTAGTCGGTATGTTTTATGAGCAGGTAATTTCTAAGAGAATTAATTTACATTATTCAGCAATATTAACAATAATGTTAATTTCTTTTTTTAATTAACCTTTGCGTGCGATTTCTGTCTTATTTATTTAATTAAATTAATTATTTTATTACTATTATTATTTTGCTTATTATTATTTATTTTATTAAGGCAATCTCTTTATATATATATATATCAGGGTTGGCAGGTTTTTGACGCATGACAGTTTTTGACGGTTTAAACCATGGTTAAAACCGTCATGTCAAAAACCTCCTTGTCAAAAACTGTCAAAAACCTATATTTATAATTTGTCATATAAAAACTTAGTTTAACAAAATATAGTTTATAAAGATTTTTTGGAAAGCAAATAGAATGATGTTCTTTGATAAACACATTGTTAGAACATTTTGATTAAAAAAAAAAAAAAAAAAAAAAAAAACTTTAGGCTTTTAAAATTGTATTATGAATTATTTCTATGTTCATTCAAAATATGCTGTGATACTTTTATATATTATTACGAAATTCATTTATAACTATGCTTAATATAGTATATATTAAACTTAGTTATGTGATACTTTAAAAATATAGTACTTTTTAATAAGATACTATTTATAAGTATGTTTTAAACGGTAAACATATTAATGTTTTTAGAGAAACATTATTATAACATTTTGATTAATATAAAAACAAAACTTTAGGCTTCTAAAAATTAATGATTTATAAAACACTGATAGATCATTTTGATTGATAAATCATTTTATTTGCAATATAACATTGTATATTTCAATTTTTTTTAGTATTGTACTTTTAGTATTATGTATTTAACCAGTAAAATAAAAATACATAGCCTAATATTTTGTATCTAAATATTTTATAGAAAAATATAACTTTTTTTTTAGTTCCCCATCATACTATAGCTATGGGGAACTTAGGTAATCGTGAAAATTTTCGACCTTCCCCATCATACTATAGGTATGGGGAACTTAGGTAATCGTGAAAATTTTCGACCTCGTTTTTTTTTACTTTTTTACACGTTTTCAGGTGTGAGGAATTTGAAAATGACAAAATTTGTATGGTGTCTGTCTGTAGGGTGTCTGTTAGTCCGTTAGTTTGTTAGTCTGTGTACACGATATCTCAAGAAAAAATTGTCGCAGAGAAGTCAGATCAGTTTTAAAATATTACTTTCGACACTGGCAAGAACCCTATTCATTTGCAACATTCGAAATTAAAAACTTCGTAAGTTATTAGAAATTTACGATTTTCTTAACATGGGAGAATGGGACAAAAATTCACTTAAACGTGCATTTAATGGAAACTTTTTACTGTAAAAATGTCAGACTAGTTTTAAAATATCACTTTTGATGCCAGAATGAACATCAGTAACTATAAATATGCTACTTTGAAAATTTCGTAAGTTATTGGAAATTTACGACTTTCTTAACATGGCAGTATAGGGCAAAATTTCACATAAACGTCAATTTTGAGAGATATTTTCATCGTAAAGATGTCAGACTACTTTTGAAATATTATTTAGGACACTGGCATAAATATTAATGACTATGAATTTTCCAATATAAAAATTTCGTAAGTTATTGGAAATTTACGAGTTTCTTAACATGGCAGAATAAAGCAAAATTTCACATAAACGTCAATCTTGAGGGATATTTTCATCGTAATGATGTCAAACCACTTTCGAAATATTATTTGGGATACTGGCATGAATATCATAGACTATGATTTTTCCAATATAAAAATTTCGTAAGTTATTTGGAATTTACGATTCACTTAACATGTCAGAATAAGGCAAAATTGAGCATAAACTTCCATTTTGAGGAGCATAAATACATTAAACAACTTCAAAATTACATTTATGATATTTGTTTGAACATGATTGAATAAAATATTCTAATAGGAAAATTTCGTAAATTATTCGTAATTTACGATTTTATCAACATAGTGAAATTGTAAATTTTTCATTTAAATATGAATTTTGAGGATTATTGCATTGGAAATAGTAGCATGAAAACTAAACAGAATTGACCCTGATAAAATAAATTAATAGATTAGAATAAGATAAATATATCGAAGTGAACGGTGGATAGCCTATTAGGCGGGGATTTCATTCTGTCACTGTATCAAGCTTTGGTCAAATTCATTTCTTTTAACATGATTATAATGTGTGTCGCACTAGAAATTTATGAGAATATAAATGTGATGGGGAACTGAGCAGAGTCCACCTATGCCAATTACACTGTTAAAAATTTTCTCCTAGGTTGAACCAAAACATGGTACATTTTTGCTGCCACCATGCGATGGTGAAACCTTTTACCATTATTTGGTGCTTTACTAAACCAAGGCTTGGTACTTCAATAGCTACATCCATAAGACGGAGAAATTTTTACCATAATTTGGTGCTTTTTTTAAACAAGAAATGCCAAATCATAGTAGAAGGTTTCACCATCGCATGGTGGCAGCAAAAATGTACCATGTTTTGGTTCAACCTAGCAAACTGAAGCTACTGTAGTACCAACATTTGGTTCAACCTTGAACTGAAATTTTTAACAGTGTAGTTTTTTAGGTTGATTTCTTTAGAAATCGACCTATTACAATCACTTCGTTTATTTATCTATCTATCTATCTATCTATCTATCTATCTATCTATATATATATATATCTATAATGAAAATTTTGTCATCACGATAACTCCCGAAATAATACTCGAAATGGAACCAAATTTGGACAGTGAACTGATCTTACAAATATCTTGGATGAGTTCGTTAACCAAGTTGCTCAGATTTTTTGTTTTCAAGTGGCAGCCACTTGAAAATTTCAAACCGACATTGTAAAAAACATATTTAAAGCAAGATTTGCTTGAATTTTGTTGTAGATACAGGCCACATAAGGGTCTCAATGAAGTTTATTAATGAAGTTTATCCGCCATTTTTAATAAAGTGGCAGATATCTTAAGTTAAGCGGGATCACTTGAAATCAGGCTACCACTTGAAAATTTAAAATCACTATAACTTCCGAAATAATACTCAAAATCGAACCAAATTTAGACAGTGTCTTAACTTATCTTATAAATATCTTAGATGAGTTTATTAACCAAGTTGCTCCTCCATTTTGTTTTCAAGTGGAGACCACTTGAAAATTTTAAATTCAAATTGTAAAAAGCGTCTTCCGAATTTGTTTGAAATTTGATGTAAATATAGACCACATAAGGGTCTCAATGAAGTTTATTAATGAAGTTTATCCGTCATTTTTAATAAAGTGGTAGATATCTTAAGTTAAGCGGGGCCACTTGAAATCACGCTACCACTTGAAAATTTAAAATCACAATAACTTCTGACATAATACTCCACATCGAACCAAATTTGGACAGTGTCTTAACTTATCTTATAAATAACTTAGATGAATTTGTTAACCAAGTTGCTCCGCCATTTTGTTTTCAAGTGGAGGCCACTTGAAAATTTCAACTTCAAATTGTAAAAAGCGTATTCCGATTTTTTTTTTTTTTTTTTTGATGCATACATCATGAAAAACGACAGTTTTTTGAGTGACGCAAGCGGAGGGACAAACGGGACGCTGCGAACTCATATATACGGCTAGTTTGACATCAAAGAGATTTGTAAAAGCCGACACTTAATATCTCAGCAAATATGCCATATTTTGTTCTGATCTTTTCAAAATAATCTTTTATCTTCGGTCTTAATCTATCCTGAAAATTTTACATTTCTACATGTAATATGTTTTGAGATCTGAATCTTAATTTAAAGCCAAAAAGGAAAAATGTAAGGTGTAAGGTTGTAATGGACTCAAATTCTGAAAAAATATCTCTAAAACGGCTCGAAGGATTTTCATATAATTAATATATTTTGTTAATAGGATCTTTCTGAATCTAGTAACGTTTTCGTTTTTTTCAGGAAAACTCTTGTTTTTTATGTAAATCGCTTTAAATATGGAACTATATTACTTCGCCAATTACATGTGTTTCTCCGGGTGAAAACGCTGTTATGCGGTTCTTTCTTGTGAGGTATGTGGGCTGGTTGATTGTCCGACTTCAATGCAGCCAATGAATTATTTAGATTTTTTTTAACGCAAAAGTACTTTATTACATGTTTAAAATATTTATTGTATATATACAAAGTCAAATTCACTTAAATATATTTTCTCTTCTGTTATGAAAAAAATATTTTTGATTTCAAATTTTCATATTTAGTCAAAAAAATATTTAGATAATATTTTAAATAAGGAAGTATTTTGTAATTTTAGATATTCCATTTTATCATAATAATGATGAATTTACAATTTTTTAAAGCGAAAAAATTTTTAATCATTCATGAACATCGATTTTATAATAGCTCAATGATTTGCGATTCATATTCATGTATCATTCCGCGTCGGGAATGGAAAAAAACAGCAAATAGAGTTTTGGCGCCATCTATCGTTTTTTATTTAAAATATACACTTCCGTAAATACATATATATATGTATTTTCTTTTTAAAAATTAAAAATCTCTTTTGAAAATACAGTTAGAGTTTATTCATTTATTTATTTTTCAGACTTTAAAATGATACATATTTTAAATATTAACATAATCAATTTTTTATTATTATTATTATTTAAAGCAATAATGACTAGGGGATGAAACAGTGTTTATTAGAAATAACACTATTTCATGAATTTTATTAAAATTCATGAAAAATATGTCAAATAGCAATTATTAAAAAACACGTCAAAATAAATAAATAACATCTTTACTTTGAAACCCTAATGTATTTAAAAAATATTATTCTTTCTTTTATTTTTTTAATTAATTAATTTCTGCATGAAAAATTCTATTTCATAAATATATTTACAATCACAATAAACAAAAAATCCTCCTTTAATTTTAAATAACTATTTCTACCTGTTTCTAAACAAGTTTTTTTTTTTTTTTTTTTTTTTTTTTTTTTTTTTTTTTAAAGGGGAAAAAAAAAATAATAATAAAAAGTTAAATATGTATATGTATATGACTTTAAACTACTAGATGGCGCCACTACATTTATTTATTTTTCTTAAAAAGGAAAGAAGGAAAGAAAAAACTTTTAATTGCTTCGAAACATGTAGAAATAATTATTTAAAATTAAAGGAGGGTTTTTTGTATATTGTAGTTGTAAATATATTTATGAAATAGATTTTTTACGCAGAAATTTCATTTTTTTTTTTTTTTAAAGCTTAACTTATATTTTCCATAAAATTTTTCTCCAGGTGATTTTATCTTATTTTTAAAATTATAGAAATGTAAAGCTTAATTTATATTTTGGCTATTTTTTCCTCCAAACGTTTTATATGAAAATATATATAAAGTAATTTTTACCTGCAATTTTGATGAAAATTTAAACTGTGAATATTG
The DNA here is from genome assembly GCA_963930645.1 of Salticus scenicus. NCBI lineage: Eukaryota > Metazoa > Arthropoda > Arachnida > Araneae > Salticidae > Salticus > Salticus scenicus. The sequence continues at coordinate 159,834,712 of OZ005653.1, forward strand.
GAGCATACTTAGCCTCAAAAGGGGAAACAAAATATACAAATTTCCATTTTTAATATTTACTTTTTTTTTTTTTTTTGTAATTGTTTAATTTGTAATTCTCTAAAAAGAAACTTGTAAACTGTAAATTACGTAATTCTAACTTAAATTTGAAATTATCCACTTATTTTTCTTTCTTTCTTTCTTATTTTTTTATTTTTTTTTTATTTTTTTTTTAAAGTTTGAGAATCCCAGTCAATAAATTTTTCTAGTGCGAAGCTTCTCCATTTTGTTTCCAAGTGGCAGGCTACTTGAAAATTTGTCATTTTGATAACGTTTGAAATACTGAATGAATTCACACTAAATTTGTAGTGTAGATTTATCTTAGAAATGTATTTGATATGTTCATTTGCCAACTTAATCTACCCTCTTGTTTCCCTGTGCTAGCACACTGAAAATTTCAAATTTACATTAGAAAGGTTTTATGAACCGATTTGTGGCCCACCAGCGGCCGAGCGGTTCTGCGCTCAAAGCTGGTAGATGGGAGGTGCCGGGTTCGATCCCAGGTCGCGCTCATCGACCTAGCCGTTCGGAGTTTTCCGTGGTTTCCTCCGAAACTCGCGTAAATACGGGCTAGGACCCCTTAGAAAGACCCCCACGGAGGGCATTCCCCCCCTAGGCCTAGGACACATCAGGAGTCAATCGGCCTTAAATCCTACAACCAACCAACAACCGATTTGCTTAAAACTCCATATATACAAACCTTCATTAATAAATCCACTAAGTCCATTAATAAATTGTAGCTGCCATTTTGGAAAAAAAATGGTGGCAACTTCATAAGAAAAGATAAATTAGTTTACCCTTCCTAGGAGCCAGAAGGACTTATTTTAATTTCTTGATCAAAAACCACTAAAAAGTAATGATACGAGTATCAGTTCAAAAAACCCTTAACGGCTTAAAAGTTTGTGACGCCGCTACTTTATGGCTATAAGAATTTGAAATATGAGTCTTAAAAATAATGATATCAAATTTTACGTAACGCTTTGCAATTAGTTAAAGTATGCATAGATTTTCATATTTGATCATTTACTTTTATCTTTTATTTATATTTATAATGCAAACGTAATATTTTTAACTTCAAGATCAGACAGATATACAAAATACACTCACTAGATGCTTTTTCATTCGTATTTAAAATTCAAAATAACAGTTTTAAAAGGAATTATATAAAAATTCCAGTGGCGCCTCGGTGTTATTTTAAAAGATATGTTTTTAGATTCCATTAAAATTACTTTTGTTTTGTCTAATAAAGTATATTTACACATTTAAACAGTGCTTTTAATTTTCAAATATACTGTCAAATAATTATACTTTCACCGAGTTTGCATTATAAAGTAAAATTATTTATTTCAATAAATTGATTTATCTTTTGCGTCACGCTATCCAAAACTGCAAGTAAAATTTGTGTAAATGTTTTCTTTACGTCACACTACCTCTTTGAGCAAATTTTCACTTAGCAAACTTTCAGTTACTATGATAGCGTGATGCAAAAGATAATTGGATAGCGTGATGCAAAAGATAAATCAATTTATTGAAATAAATAATTTTACTTTATAATGCAAACTCGGTGAAAGTATAATTATTTGACAGTATATTTGAAAATTAAAAGCACTGTTTAAATGTGTAAATATACTTTATTAGACAAAACAAAAGTAATTTTAATGGAATCTAAAAACATATCTTTTAAAATAACACCGAGGCGCCACTGGAATTTTTATATAATTCCTTTTAAAACTGTTATTTTGAATTTTAAATACGAATGAAAAAGCATCTAGTGTATTTTGTATATCTGTCTGATCTTGAAGTTAAAAATATTACGTTTGCATTATAAATATAAATAAAAGATAAAAGTAAATGATCAAATATGAAAATCTATGTATACTTTAACTAATTGCAAAGCGTCACTTAAAATTTGATATAATTATTTTTAAGACTCATATTTCAAATTCTTATAGCCATAAAGTAGCGGCGTCACAAACTTTTAAGCCGTTAAGGGTTTTTTGAACTGATAGATTATACAAGTGTCTCAAATAACTTTATTAATGAACTTTCCCCATTTTTAATAAAGTGGCGGATATTTTAAGTTAAGCGGGACCACTTGAAATCAGGCTACCACTTGAAAATTTAAAATCATGATAACTTCCGAAATAATACTCCAAATGGAACCAAATTTGAACAGTGTCTTAACATATCTTATAAATATCTTAGATGAGTTTGTTAACCAAGTTGCTCCGCCAGTTTGTTTTCAAGTGGAGACCACTTGAAAATTGCAAATTTAAATTGTAAAAAGCGTATAACCGAAATTGTTTGAATTTTTATGTAAATACAGACCACATAAGGATCTCAATGAAGTTTATTAGTAAACTATATCCGCCATTATTAATAAAGTGGTAGATATCTTAAGTTAAGCGGGATCACTTGAAATCAGGCTCCCACTTGAAAATTTAAAATCATGATAACTTCTGAAATAATACTCCAAATCAACCAAATTTGGACGGTGATATTATCATATAATTATCTTGAATGTTTCACTGGGCAATTTGTCCCGACATCTTGTTTCTAAGTTCCAGCCACTTGAAATCACACTGCCACTTGAAAGTATGCCATCACGATAACTTTTAAAATACTAAACTGATTCAAATAAAAGTTGGATAGTGAACTTATGGTTCAAATATCTAGGATAAGTTCACTTGGTGACTTGATACGCAATTTTATTTCGAAGCGGCGGCCACTTGAAAATTTGTCATTATGGTAACTTCAGTAATACTGAGTCAATTCGCATCAAATTTGGGTAGTGGATTTATCATTCAAATATCTCAGATAAGTTCACTGGTCATCTCACTACGCTTTTTTTTCCCAAGTGGTGCCACCTGAAAATTTCTTATGACGATAATTTTTGAAATACTGATTTAATTTGAACTAGAACTGGACAAGGAACTTATCATACAAGTATACTGGATGATTTCACTGGGCAAGTTGTTTTGCCATTTTGTTTCCAAGTTGCAACCACTTAGACTGCCACTTGAAAATTTGCCATAAAATTAACTTTTGAAACACGGCACTGATTTAAACCACAGTTGGACAGTGAACATATGCTTCAAATGTCTTGGATGCGTTTGCTGGGCAACGTGTTCCACTGTATTGTTTCCAACTGGCTACCACTTGAAAATTTGTTATCACGGTAATTTTAGAAATACTTAATCAATTCAAATCAAAGTTGAAAAATGGATTTATCATTCAAACAACAAAAATCTAGAAAATTCACATAACTCGCGAACCAATCACATTATTGCGTCCATCTTTGGTATATCAATAATAACTATTTTCTCGCCAAAAGTCGCCATAAAAGTCGCCATAGGGGAAAAGTTGCCAGATTTGGCGCCAAATCCATTACCTGCGTTACTGGATCTATTTAATGCATTTTTAAGGAAAAATTAGGCTATTTTAATGCTAAAACAAACTAGAAATTCAGAAAACTAACATTTTATCAACTTACTAAGCCTCTTTGAAAGAATTTCTACAAAAAAAAAAAAAAAAAATTCTCTTTCAAATTTGCAACGATATTTTAGATGAGGAACTTTCTCTGCCATTTTGATCGAAGTCCCAGCCACTTAATTTTTCAACACGATGACTTTTGAGATTTTAAATTAGTTCGAACTATATGTGTACTGTAGACTTATTTCACAAATACATTTCATATATTTGTCAACTTATCTCACCACTTTGTTTCCAAGCGCCGACCACATGAAAAGTTTAAATTCACATAAAAAGGTATTTATTAACCGATTTGCATGAAACTCCATATGTGCATAGACTACATCAATATTTCTACCAAGTGCAATAATACTTTGTAGCCGCCATTTTGAAACAAAATGACGGCTACTTGATAAGGAAAAAGAAATCAACCTACCCTTCCAAATAAGCCGGAAGGACTTGTTTTTTTTTTTTAATGAATGCTGATATTTCAAGTTTATAAGAAAAAGCAATAATTCTGAATGTTAAACAAGCTTGAATTGCGTCTGAAATTCTTATAATTACCGTGAGAAAAGAAAAGTATGAATGTTTTCTGGATATGATGAACAAATTGCAATAAATTTAATATTTACTCGTACAGATTTTTAAAAAAATTATTAGTCTTAAGCTGTAGGGCCCAGCAGTGGCCAAGCGGTTCTAAGCGCAAAGTTGGTAGACGTGAGGTACCAGGTTTACTCCCAGGGCGCGCTTGTCGGCCTAGACATTCAGAATTTTTCGTGGTTTTCTCCAAAACTTGCATAAATACGGGCTAGGACCCTTTAGAAAAACCCCCCACTGAGGGCGCTCCCCCTTAGGACTAAGACCCTAAAGTAGTCAATCAGCCTTACTCCCAAAACACCAAACAATAATAGTCCAAGCTATAAACAGGTACAAATATTTATATAATATAATTAGATAAAAATTTGTTAATAAATGATAACGTGTAATAAATACAGATTATAAATATAATTATTTTCAAATTCATATTAATTTACTGTCCACATATATTATGTTTTACTTAAAGAAAAAATAAAATCCTGTATTCCTGTGTTTTCATGGATTATGTGAAAATTCATAAGTAACTTTGAAATTTTAGAATTTCATAAATATTAATATAAATAAATATAAACATGCAAAATATGTCTATGCATACTTTGTATATATTTCTTAGGTTATAAAACCAGCTAATTTACCTAAATTTGTATAAATTATCTACAAATTGTTTTAAGATTTCTTAATTTATAAACAGCATAATATTTAGATATTCACTTGTATATGGCAAATATTACTAAATCCTATTTCTAACCGGGTTCTAGCTCATTTATAGATTTTGAAAATACAAGTTTTTGACAGTTGAGGTTTCTGACGGGTTTTTGACTTTTTAAACCAGGTTTAAACCATTGTCATGTCAAAAACCACTTTTTGACGTCAAAAGCCCAACCCTGATATATATATATATATATATATATATATATTTGATTTTACTGATCTATTTTTATTATTAAAAATAAATATCGTAAATTGACTCTCTGGCCTTTACTCAAAAAATCGTTACATTTTCTTGTTTAATCAGTTATCTTGACACAGTTTTTATCATGATAGATAGCAGTTGAAAGATAATCATGCATAATGAATTTCTTTTAGCTATGTATCAAGATCTTGCATTTTGCTTGGGCGTATTTTACATAGCAAGCTAAAATATTTAACAACTAAAAAAATCTCTATATATAGATATGTATTTAAAGAATTATTTTAATTTTGGTTGTTATTATTTATTTATTATTAAACGAATAATTTTTTTTTTTTTTTTTTTTTTCTCTTTCTTTCGTATTCATGAGTTTAGATCTTTGCATAGGTCTTTACGACAGTAATATTTTCGATATCTTTTTTTCCACAGCTTATCTTGACACAGATTTTATCATGATAAATGTGAGCGGTGAAAGAGAATCATGCATAGTCAATTTCTTTGGCTGAAGATAAATTTCTTTATTAGGATTTTTTGTGTTATTTTTCTTTGCCAGCGAGAGATTATGGAATACTCGCAAAAAAATAAAGAGGATAAAAAGTCTTAGTTTCTTTAAATATGTATTAATAACTTTAATACATGTTTTCTTTTCCTTCATCTTTTATCATTTAATGGTATAAATTTATTGTTTCAGTGGTTCCTTTTCAGCAAGAAGTTATCGAAAAGACACACGCGATGAGGGAAAAAATTCTTCTTATTTATTATTTATTATTATTATTATTATTCTTATTATTATTTTGGGGTGTACTGTTTGGGGGGGTTCCTTTGCTAGTTAGAGATTATCAAATAGCCACAAAAATGAATAAAAACTTTCTTAGTTACTTTAAATTTGTATTAGTAATTTAAATACGTTTTTTTTTTTTTTTTTTTTTTTTTTTTTTTTTTTAATTCTTTTTATTATTTATAGGCATTATTTATAGTTTAAAGGGTGCTTTTGCAGCAAGAAGTAATCGAATAGCCCCCACCATACAACACATATATTTAACCCTTTGAAACAGCAAAAAAAAAAAAAAAAAAAAATTACATGAAGAAATGGAAGATTTAATAAGAGAAAAGATAATAAAAATCCAAGAATGAAAGCATTTGTTAAACAATACATCTTCAGGAGCAGTGATTGAATAATGTATGCAAAACATAGGTAAATTTTTGTAGTATATTTGTAATCATAAAGTAAAAAAAAAAAAAAAAAATCTTTTTGATTACAGAATCAATACAATAATTAAATAAACTTTTTAATTCCAAATACTGTTATAAAATTATTAACATTAAATTATTAATAATATTATTAATAACATCAGATTTAAAAATAATTAGTTTAAATTACTATTCTAAAACTATAAAAATTAACATTAGATTAAAATAAATTACAAACTGAGATAATTTTTTTTTTTTTTTTTTTTTTTTTTTTTTTTAGAGATTAGAATATTATTCATAGATAATGTTTAAAAAGGTGTTACTTTTATAGTGTGTCTGTAAATTTAATTCTTTGTCGGTCCTATTTAATTTTGCTCCTCTGGTCAATGTTGCCAAATTAAGGGACCTTTTTTTATTCAATGTCCTCCACTGAATTATAACCGTAACGGTTGCCTAATCACTTCGGAGTTATGTATAATAATCCATTATGTATAATAATAATAATAATAATAAAATTATGCATGAATTTAAAAAAAACGAAAAACTTTACATTACAATTAAAAGATGAATAATAATCAAAGAGAAGAATTTAATAGCTTAGTTGATTTACTAAGAACTTACACTTTAAGAAAATATTTCATTATTAACTGTTCTTCTATAACAATATGTTGTATATGTTACGATGGAAAAGAAGTATATATAAAAAAAGAAAAGGTATCGTGCAAACAGATGTTAAATAATTTAAAATTGAATAAGATCTAAACAGGAAAGGTTGGTTGGTTGGGTTTTATGTCGGACTACTGCTGCGCAAGGGGCAATTGGCGACGGTCTGAGATTTATCCCTCTAAACAGGAAAGGAATAATAAATCTGGATATAAGTTCATTTGCAAATATTAGTGAAATAAAATTAATAAACTAAAATTTCTAAATATTAGTAAAAAACCAATTAATGAATGAATAAATAATATTTAAAATGTACAAATTAGAACGGTTTTATTATTATTATCATTATATTTTTATTTTGATTACCTTAATCAATATTATTTCATTTATTTTTAAAATTTTGTTTTATAGTTTTATCTAAAATTTTCAGAAAACTGGATTTAATATTTCCCACGCGGAAGTAAATAAATTACTAGATACTAAACATTCATAAGGCCTAGTTTGTTGACCCATACAAAAAATATATTAATTTGGATTTATGTTTGAAAACATTTTTGTACTTCCTGGAAAATAACATTTTTCATTTGCCTTAATTTTGAAATAAGTGCGTTTTATGTTTTGTAATTTAAATCTTTTTTTGCTTTTGTTATTGTTATTTATTTATTTATATATAATGATTATTATTTTTCATAGATAAATAACTGAAAATGTAAGAGCATTTATAATATTATATTACTTTACATAACTTTTAACATTACAAAGTTCTTCCTCATTTAAAGAAAATAGCACATCATTAGTTAGGCAATAGATTTTATATTACATCCAAGAGATTTATATAACGTACATAAATATTTTCCTTGTATTGTTAAGGAATTAATCTGTTTCAGTAATAAATAAATAATTTGAATTGAAATAAATGTAGAATAGAAATATAGAAATTTATTTCTACTAAATCGTACATTTACTTAGTTTAATATTACTTTCGTCAGTTTATTTCAAAGCAAAACGTTAGAATATTAGTTTATTATGTTGCATAGTTAGTACTTTGTTTAATGCTCAGTAGACTTATGAAACATTCAGTTCCTGTAATGTAATATTTACTGTCATATAACATACATTTACCATGCTTTTACAATGTACCCCCTTCTGTATAATTATCTAATGCCTTAATGTATGTAATGTGTGTGCATTTTGTTAAGTGCCCATGTTTCTAATTCTCTGCTGACATAATAGTAATTCTCCTAATAGTTGATTTAATCATAATTATCGACTAATTTTCTGGCAACGGAGTACAAGATAACGAAATTTACGGCAGTTATTTTGTTGTATTAATCAGGTTACATTTCATTGGCTTATACTTAAAAAAAAATTATAAAGTGTTTTTATTTTCTTCTGCGTACAAGTGGAAAATTATTTTTTCAAGAAAATTTTCGATTTCTAGTTTTCAGTTTATTTACTCGTTTACGGATGTCCTGAACACGATTTGCATTTCTAGAAAATGTCTGTCTGTCACTGCGTGTGCGTTTTGTTAAGTGTACATGTTTCTAATTCTCTGCTGACATAATAGTAATTCTCCTATTAGTTGATTTAATCATAATTATCGACTAATTTTCTGGCAACGGAGTACAAGATAACGAAATTTACGGCAGTTATTTTGTTGTCTTAATCACATGAGAATATCATGTTACATTTCATTGGCTTATGCATTAAAAAAAAAAAAAAAAAAAAAAATATGTTAGAAAGTGTTTTTATTTTCTTCTTCGTACAAGTGAAAAATTACTGGATTCAGGAAAATTTTCATTTTTCAGTTTTTAGTTTATTTATTTGTTTTCGGATGTAATTGTTTCTTTTTTTCTTCTTTTTACTTTACTTACTTTCTTTCTTTTTTAAGAACTGTGTAATTATTATTTGCGAGGTTAAAAGTTTTGTATTATGTTCCAGAATTTCAGATTCTTTTATAAAGAACATGTTATGCTATTATAATTTATATAAGTTATTTTACCATGTTTTTATTAACTTCTATTCTTGTTTGTTTGTTTGTCCGGTCGAATTTTAACTAACTTCTCTACTAGCTGTACATTTGAAACTTTCACAGTTGCTCAGAACACGGTGACAACACAATACTTCGAAGTCTGATTTTCGAATTTTTAATTGGTTTTCTTATAATTAATTAAAATATGAAAATAATAACATTCTAATAGTGTTAAAATAGCCATTAAAATATTAGCTATAATTTAATTGTTGCCCCCCCCCCCCAAAAAAAAAAAAGAAAAAAAAAAATAAATAAAAAAAAATATATACGAGTTCATTTTCTTTTGACATAAAAATAAATACATTTAATTAAACGTGAACGTTAAAAAATTATAAAAAGTTAAATTATGCATCTCACAAAAATTGACGTCATTATCACTTTAAACATTTTATGCGCATTGATAAGAGCTCTATGATTCATTAGAAAATTTAAAACATGGTATATAAAGTTTTTTTTATCTTATAATTATTTTGTATTGTGTTTCAAATTGTGTTTTTGTGTTTTTATCGAAGATAATAAAAGTAGATATAAAATTAAGTCTTCGGGGTATTATATGATTTTTTTTTCCTTTCCGAATTGCTCATCTTTGTTAATCCTCATTTATTTTTAACAATAAAAATGCTATAAATGCATTTATTATGTTTAAAAACCACATAATAATTAAAATTCTTGATTTAATTAGAATTTGATATACATATGTATCTCCTGTATGTTAATTTTCATCATGATTTACAAATATATATATATATACCGGGTGTCCCATAAGTCTGTAAAAATTTTAGAAATTTATAAAAAATAAGAAAATTTATAGAATTGAACGCTGGAAATGTGTGATTTGCTCATGTACAGCGCCCTCCAGCGACGAAAGTTTAACTTTTATCTTTTCTTTACCCTCCCCCCCCCCCAAAAAAAAAAATAAATAAATAAATAAATAAAATAAATAAATATATATATATATATAGATAGATATATATCCCCCTTATTCTTTTAAATTTTATGAATTTTTAAAATGTCTACAGACTTATGGGACACCCGATATATTTATATATACACACACACACATATACGTATATAAAATATTGCATTATATTATAAACTTGCACAGACATATTTTGCATTTTTTTTTCTTTTTTATTATCTGAATATAGATTTATAAAATGTGTTGAGTTTGTTTTATATTTTCTTTTTCAATCCTTTTATTGATGACACATATTTCATTGATAACTATTTTTTTTTTTAATGTTCACAAACTGAAAATTTCGTATACTTTGGAAGAAGAAAATATTTGAGAAAATGACTACACTTCTCTTTTGTTGAAAAAATATTTTGAAGTTGTATATAAATTTATCTTATCAAATTTCAACTCTATGCAGTATATTTATATTTCTCAAGTTTTTCTGAAAATTCATTCTTTGAATGATATATACGAGTATTTATTTTATTTTATACATTCGAATAGCAGAAGATATATGTAAATACAAAAGTTTCAAAATAAGTAAGGCCAAGGTTATCTGTAATGTTTTATTTTACTTGTATTTAAAATTTTATTGAGCTCTTTAAGACAATTATTGTGATACTTTTTTCCCTGTTCACTTATAATATCTAGGTAATGCATACAGTTAGTAGTACATTATTTTTACTTCCATTACCCTACTACCGAAAGAAATGGAAGCATTCTATTCGGTCCAAAAATTTGATATTGAGTTTTCACCTGATTACTTTTTAAGGCCTATTGAGTCCAAAAAAGTAGTTTTTGGCAATTGGTCAGTGTGTATGTATGTGTGTATGTACGTTTAGGAGAAATCTTCTGGCTATCATATATCCGAAATTACTAAAGATGGAACTACGAAATTTCAGTATTGAGACAAGTCTGGTATACAGATGGATATTCCAAATTTTGGTGAAAATTGAAAAACCGGAAGTAGGACCGTAAGTCCGTATCTCAAAAACAGCTCTAATGGTTTTCTTCAAGGTTGCTATATAAACACTCTATTTGATGTCCTTTCGAATGATATGGAGTTGGTTAGTTCAGGAAAATTGATAGGCGTCCTGTATAAATAGCTCAATTTCAGATCTCGCAAACGCGTTCCTTTAAAAACGGCTGTACGGATTTTGTTCAAGCTCACCATATTATTTCCCTTTTAAATATCCTTTTGTATGTAATCATTGTTTTCCGGTCAATAATTGAGTATTCCAAGTTTCGGTAAAAGTTGTTATCTCAAAAACGGCTCTAACGATTTTCTTAAAAAATGTTGCATAAATCCATTTTAGATATCCTTTCTCATGTATAACGTGGTTAACATGGTAATATAACGTGGTAATTATAATGAGGTAATTTAAGGCGTTTAGCGAAATATATTTTTCTGTTCATTTACTTATTATAGTTACATATATGTCATATTTTTTGTTGTATTTATTCGGTTAATTAAACATTAAAATGGTTTTTATTTACGGTTTCCTTTGCTTTAACTTTTGCTTTATAAGTTCTCTTTCCAATGTACTTACTAAAATGCATTTTTGTTCGTTGTTATTTCTTTATCATATTGTAGTAATGTTACAGTTAAAAATGCATCATAATTTGTTGTTCTATATTTTTAATTAGTTTGTTTAGAAATCCAATGCTTTTTAGTTTACTGTCTATTGTTTTAACTTCGGTGTTTTAAATTGTTTTATTTAAAAAGCAAGACATTTCCTGAAATTTCATGACATTTACTGGAATCCTTATTATTATTTTTTTTTTCCTGTTTCTTTATTATATTGAAGTAATTATTACAGTTATTTTATACTCTTTTGTTTAGTTTAGTTAGGCAACTAAATGTTTTTTAATTTACTTTCTCAATTGTATTAACATCTGCTTTTTTTTTTTTTTTTTATTACTTTACAGCAGTTTTTTTCATATGCGATCTTTGTCAAATATGCATATTTAAAGACGAGAAAAGGTTTGCTGAACTAATAAATTTAGAAGTGAAATATTCTATAATGTCTTTACTTTATTTTTTTTATTATTAACACGCTTTTATTAGCTTCACCTGTATGTATGTTTGTAACCACTCTGGGAGCAAACAAAAAATCTATATTGTGAAAAAAGACTTTCCCTACGTGAACGCTGTGGCTGTGAGGTAAAGCTCCGGGCTACGAACCTAAAAGTCTAACGTTCGAGCCCAGTCAGGGGAGATTTTTTAAAAATGGTTTTTGTTTAATTCTAAATTATTTAGTTCTCATTCCTTCATTATGTTATTTATTCTTTTATTTATTTTTTTTTTATTATTATCTTCTCTATAGTATCTTATTATAAAATAAAATAATTTTTAAAAGTTAAATAAACTTACCCAAACATTTTAAATTAGAAATTACCACTTACAAAAAAAAAAAAAAAAAAAAAAAAAAAAAAAACACATTTTCGGTAGGATTTATTTTTTGAAAACGAAAATTTTTCATAAGTATAATGAAAAGAATGCGAATGAAAACTAAACAGTTGAATAATTCACCACAAAAAAAAAAAAAAAAAAAAAAAGGTCAATTAGGTAACTAGTTAACTGGAATAGGTTTAATAATTTTAATGTATTTGAATAGTTATATTAATTTAAATTTATTTGAAAATTACCAAAATTACTTACCTAATTTCAAAACATTAGATTACAAAATTTGTTAAATATATATATAGCGAGAGAACGGAAAATAGTTCATAAAGTGGTTTATTTCCTAAATTATTCCAATTTTAAACGCATTTTTTGTAAACACATAAGATTTTCAGACATTTTTTAATCATGTATTTTATGATCGCCATTTTTTTATTATCTTTATAATAATGGCTTTCGTGTATTTTCATCTAAAATCGATTCTACTAAATTTCATGTAATTAATTGTACAGGGATTTATTTTTCCTTTCTTACATTTTTTTCTATATTTTTTGCTTTAATAAATATCCTTAAGAATAAGATAAAAAAAATTAATAAAGAGATTTAAAGAGATTTAATAATAAATTTTCTGTGTCGACTGCTACAGAATTGAGTGACACATCCCCCCCCCTTCCTCGCCCACTTTACTTTTTCAAGTAATATACTAATTTAAGTACAGTGCAATAAAGTAATAGGACATATAAATAAATTATTGTTGTTGTTATTTAAAGTTGCAGACATGTCTCTTAAAAAATTTACTGTCAGAACAGAAACATAAGAGCAGATGAAAGCGTATCACAGTCGCGCGTTTATCAGTATATTTTTAAATTTAGTACTTTGCTGACAGGTAATGTTTTAACGGAAATCCGAGACATCTTAACTAAAATTACCTTATTCCGTTATTTGACACGGAAGTTTATCAAGTTGCTGAACATCTTAAGTATCAGTTAATTTTCCTTTATTTTCTCCGTGAAAAGCAATCATTTTATTGTCTTAATAGAATATAACCCGGGCTTTTATCCTAGAGTTAATGGTACCGGACTCTTTTTTACAGGCTATTCAACCCTATAATTTTCTACAAATCGCGCTATCCACCTCCTCTGTTACGGTATTATTCTAGTGCCATTCGAGATAAATTACATGCGAGTCTCGTATTCAAAAAAGTTGCTGCACTACTGATTATAGGTATTTCTGATTTCATTGTCTAACTGCGAAATGACGGATAAGACGTTATGTGAGAACCCCGAATAAAAGAGGGAAATAAATATATTGCCAACAGTTTGTGAAATGATCTTAATAAAAACTTTGTTGAAAGAATTTCATCCTGATAATTTGTGATTTTTTTTACAGACATGATTGAGAAAACAGCGGTGATAATTTTTATTGTTCCTGATGTCTGGTAGTGCATAGATGCCAACTTGTATGAGTTTGTTTTTGCTACTGGAAATTTTTAATAATTGTTTTCGCAGTTTTCTGCGATTAAACATGACGAAGTTTTTTTTTTTTTTTTTTTATACAAAGAAATAGTGGTGTGAAAAAACCGTACAAGTTGGCACCTATGCTAGCGTGTTTTAAAATAAATCGACTTTTTTTGTTTAAATTTCAGTTTATTGTTGACTAGTTAAAAAAGACGTATTTTATTCTAACTTAAAAATAAATAGTATACAATTTCAAACAGTTTTTGTGTGCCGTTACTATATGTATGAGGAAATTTGGTTATTCGTAAAGATATCCGACCTCGTTTTTTTAGTACGACAGGGCGATTTCTTTCAATCTGGTATTTTGCGTCGTTACCAATTTATAGGGTTCCATTTCGAAAATACCTACCAATACCAATTTTACCATTCAATTTCTTACTCTACCTTAAAATATTTTGTGAAATCCGTAAAAACTTTCATATATATATATATATATATATATATATATATATATATATATATATATATATATATATATATATTCACTTCCTATCGGTGAAGATCGAACTCACAACCTTCGGGTTCATGTGTACTCTGACCACAGAGCCAACGAGTCTTGGCTGAATATTTCCCGATTATTTAGACTAGTGTTTTCAGATATTTTATTTATTTACTTATTTATTTATATATATATTTTTTTTTCACTTCCCATCGGTGAGGATCGAACTCACTACCTCCGGGTTCGTAGTTGTGTACTAAAGAAGTACACAACTGAAAGTAGTCCTGTCGTACTAAATTAAATTCTATCATAGACAAAATTTTATCCATAGTTTTAATGCTCGCGAAGCGAGTATACATCGAGATACTCACCACTACTGTACAGATTTTTTTTTTTTTTTTTTTATATATATATCTTGATATGCTTTGAGATATGAGAAATCACAAAATCTGTGTTGTCCATCTGTGGGTTAGACAGTTTATTGTTTGTTAGTTAGCTTGTTAGTCTGTCGACATTATCACACGAATGATTAATCGTAAAAAAAAAATAAGTTTGACCAATTTTAAAATAACATTTACGATACTGCCAGAGCATTCTTGAATTTCTCATATTATTCTATGAGGTTTTTGTTGCTTTGTTTTATAAAGATGTCGCATTAAAAAATGTTTCTCGAATTCTGTTTTTACAATATTACTCTTTAAACACGTCGCCTTTTAGCTAAGTGAGCAATTTTTTGAAAAAAAAAAAAAAAAATAATAATAATAATAATAATAAAAATAAATAAATAATATAGATTTTAAATATTTTATTTCATTAAGTTCCACTTGAGTAAACTGATTCTTTTATTTGTAGTTGACATATAACAAAAAAATAAATACCCAGATGGGTTCAGTTCAAAAAACGCATAGTAAAAAAAAAAAAAAAAATTGATTTTTAAAATAATTTAGAATTTGCATGGGACATTTTGAAATTAGGTATTTTGCATTATTTTCTCCATATAAAAGAGGCCTTTCCACCTTTACAATTACTTTTTTTTTTTTTTTTTTTTTTTTAAATATACACCATGGGTAGAAAATGATAGATTTGTTGGTAGTACCTGATTTAAAGAGAGATAGAATGTAAAACAAAAACAATTAATTTCAACGTCCTTTGTCCGTTTCATCCGGCCGTTACGAAAAAAAAAAAAAAAAAAAAGAAAAAAAGAAAAAAAGAAAGTCTAACATACTAAAAGAGCCTCCTGTTTCAACTACAGGAGAAAATCCCTCTGCCAAAATTTCAATCAACAAGAACTCGAGAACCTTTACTGTTTTTATAGAAAATGCTTATTACACGAAATCAGTCGAAGAGAAAATATCGAGTTTGTCTAAGGAATGCAAACAGTATGACAGAACTTCTTGGAATTGTTTCAAAAGTGATTAACAGTTTTTCCTTTCTTTCTTTTCTTTTTTCTTTTTCTTCTTCTTTATATATATATATGTTTTATTGTTAAGTGGAAAAAAGATGCTTCTAATTATTTTTTATCATATCTAAAAAAAAAAAAAAAAGCATTGTTTGTTTTTACTACATACACTCTAAAAGAAAATTCTACCAGTGGCCAAGAGGTCTTGCTCTGGAAGCTGGTAGACGGGAGGTACCGGTTTCGATCCCGATTATTAGATTTTTATCAAATTTGGTACACTTATTAATCAAGACAAAACCTATCCAACGCCGTATTTTTTAGTTCAATCGGATAATTTGTTCAAAAGGCATTTAAATAAAAACTCCATTTTAACATTAAAAATATTAAAAAGAAAAAACAAATTAATGCCAAAAATAAATAAATAAGTAAATATATATATTTTTTTCTGTCATAAAAAAAGAATAATAATAATAAACATCCAAGCATTTTTTAAAAATACTTACAATTGAGAAAAATCGTGCTAAAGAAATTAAACAGCTTGATTATAGAAACACTTGGCGAAATTTGAAATTTTGCACAGAAGTAGCTCGAGCGTTTTTCGCCAAGATCTTTACTTATGCAATTGTGATAGCCATTTTAACTCATCGCCAAAAATTTAAAAGTCGCCAAGATTCTCCTATGCTAAAGTTATTGCTTGGGAATGAAATACAGTTACTGTATGCCTTTATATGGAAGAATAGATTAAAATAAGTCCTGCCGTGCTAAATTAGAAAATAAATTCTGTTTTCTGCAGAATTTTATATCTATTACAGACTTAAGATTTTTTTTGAGTCATGAAAATCTTTATAAAATGTTCATTATTTAATATTCGACTCTACTTAAAAACTATTTCTAGCGATTTTTTAATTTTTTTTTCCTGGCAGCTAAGCAGAAGAGTTATTGTATATATGAATGAAAAAATAGAATTCAATAAAAGCGAAACGCGCTTTGTCTAAATGAGATATTAAATACTAATAACATTATTTCCAACAGTTTCACTTTTACATATTGATGCTCTAGAAAAATACGACGACTGAAAACTTGTGAAGGAACTCTTTGTTTTTAAATGCAACAGCATTAAGTGATTATATTGATTTCGACGATTAAAAAAAAAAAAAAAAAAAAAAAAAATGGGGTGGGACGCACTAAAAATGATCCGAAGATATTCTTGAGAAAATAGTGTTTTCTTCAAATATTTTAAAGATTTATCTTTTCCCATGAAATATCTGCAGAAATTTTGAAGACATTCTAAAGACATTTTGTAAACTTTCTTAAGAATGAGCCAAATAACTTAAAATATTCTGCAGATATTTTTAGCTTGAGATTATTTTTGGTGGTAGTGAGGGGGGGGGGAGCAAATTTCCCCTTTTTTAAAAAAAATATATAATAAGCAACATTTTTATTGAAAATTTTGAACATATGAAAAAGCAACATATAAAAGATACTTTATAAAATGTTCATTAAAATTTTTTGGAAAATTCAACCAGTGCGGTTGGTTTCCGAAGACCGTTTGTCTTCGTGGTGGTCAGGGTAATTCATGATAGCTTTGTCTTAAAAAAAAAAAAAAAAAAAAAAAAATCTGCTAGTACATAAATATAGCTCGTGCTTGAACGAAGAACTAATTAATAAATAAATAAATAAATAAATTTTTGGTAGAGTTGTATGCAAAAAACAGTACAATTTTCGGTACATTTTACCCCACGTACAGTCTTGTAAAATAAAAGAGAAAGGAAGAAAAAGAGGAAAAAGAGAAACCTTCATTTAAACACTAGTCAATTCCATTTTGAAAAGGTGTGCTTTTCAAACTTTCAGTAAGATCGGCGCATCAGTTTTTGAGAAATTGTATCCACCGAATTCGAAAACAATGTTTTTAGGAATAAATAAATAAGTAAATAAAATAAAGTTTTAAGTAGGAATAAAATGAACCTAATATGGGAAATTTTCAAAGTCTTTTACTCCGATTCGCTACTTGAAACTTTGAGAAAATATTCTAGACAAACTGTACAAGTAAACAAAAAAAAAAAAAAATAAAAAAAAATAACTAACATGAAAATTTCAAATTTTGTTACTTTTTAATTAAGAGTGAAACGAACCTAATAAGAAAATTTTCCAAGGTCTCTTTCTCCTGGACTTTTACTCCGTTTGACTTGAAACTTAAAGAAAATGTTCTAGACATATTTTACTATTATATTTGTATACAGTAACCGCCGCTTAATAAATTCACTGGATAATAAAATCAGCCGATTAATCTGATCAAATTGCCAGGACCGGAATCAAATCAATGCAAACTATTTTAAAAACCGCCGCTTAATAAAATCAGCATCGCCGGTTAATAAACTCAAAAAAAGTCTCTTCACACCAGAAATGTGATTTATGCACGCTAAACAAATTTTTATTTGCACTGTGATTTTTTATTTTTGAAATAAAATAGAAAATAAAATACAACAATCCCTCTGTTATCTCCCTTTGTCGAAAATTTTACACTTACAACATTAAATTTTACATTCACAGCAATTAAACATGCCCCATCACTTGTCTTAGTAATAATTTCTAGGAATATATTCTTCAAAGCGCGGTAATAAGTTACAAATTTGATTTGATTCACAAGTGATTTTTTTTTTATAATGTTTAATTAAACGACAATTTTTAGTTCTTATTCTGAAATAACTAAGAAGCAAGAAGCTTTTAAACGGAATGAATTTAAATTTAAAAGAAAAGCGTGAACTTTTAGCAAAGTATTGAGTATTTTCCTCAAAGGAGAGCGCATCGAAACTTGGGATGCATTTAATTCACTTATTTTGAAGGAACAATCAAATAATTATCGATTAAAATTAATCTATGTTGTTTATTAGTTCCATTATTTGGTACTTTTTGAAATTTCTTTCCAAATTAAGGTAAATAATACCCTTTACTTGAGTACAGGAACGTTCGCCGGATATAAAAATCAGCCGCTTAATAAAATCACTTTTGCTCAGAACGAATGTGATTTTAACAAGCAGCGGGTACTGTATATATATAAAGATGTTTTAAAATCTGTGTAATCCTTTAAATTAAAATAAAATAAATAAATAAATAAAAAACATTTCGTAACAACGCTTTTCTTGTAATTTATTTGAGATTTATTTTGTTTAAATTAGCTTAAAATTCAATTGAAAACTAGTATGTTGTGGCCACCACAATACTTTCTTCTATATTTCCCTATACAAATTCACTAAGTGCAAATTATTTGTTAAATTTGTTATTTATTAAAATTATCTAACATGATGAATACAAATAATTTTCATCTTAGAGTAAACTAACAGTAAATACCCAAAGAAAAACGGTTTTATTGTCTATAAATAACATCTTAAAAACGTGTCTTTATCTTTATAATGGTTGTCTCACATATAGAGTTTCGTACAGTTATATGCCATAGAAGTTGAGATATAGTCTTCCCTTTATCGAGGAAATTTGCAGCATAGCAACGCCACCTGTTGGCCGATAAGAATCCAAATTGAATCAGCATAATGTTTCATAATGGCATTCTCACATATCAAGTTTTGTTTGATGATACGCAATAAAATCTGAGATATAGCCTTCCCTGCAACTGCGGAAATCACTGTGTAGTAAAGGGCAAAACTGGGAAAATTCATTAGTGGCCAGTGGCCGGTACTGTCAGTTTCATTAGTAGCCACTTTTTTAAGTTAGTGGCCACTTTTCACATGATAAGACTATTTCTTTCAGACTGCAAAAAGCATTGTCATCATTTTGCGGTATAATTACTACAAGAAAAATATGGAAATAAGAAATACATATAATAATAAAATTAACACAGAGACACTGAAATTGTAATAGGGCTGTAATAATAACAGCAAAAGTTTTTATCTTTCAGATAATTCAGTAGTACTTTTTTTTTTCCAATTTATTTAAGTGAAATAAGCTGTTATCATTCACAGTTCACATTGATATTTTCTAGTAAATGAATCAGCTGATTCATCATCATCACAACTTTTACATGGTCATGTGTAAATACATTTAGCAGTTTTATTATTTTTTCTTATTTCTAAAGGCATGCTTTTTTAAATGATTTTATTTCTATAGAGTTAAAATATTTCCTCTTAAAAAGTATAGATATGGAAACTTAGCTGCTTCATTAAAAATAATTTACTTAGCTGCCAAATTTGTAGCTTTAAAAATAGGGAGATTTCTACTTTAAAATCGGAAGGAAAAAGGAAGATTTCTACTCAAAAGAAAGCAAATACAAATTTTTTTGAAAAATGCACATTTAAGCCAAATCAAATTTTGATACACACATTTGTCAAATATTTTAAATGGGTTAAATATACATTAAATACTATGGAGATAATAATGGAAAAAGATTGTGCTTTGCAGGACATTTGATCATTAACTGCTAGTTGAAATGGAGCGCACATGTGTGTGTGTGTGTGGCAGGGGGGGGGATACATCTATATACTTCTTTATAGGTTCTAGAATCTAATCAAGAAAGTTTAAAATGAATGTTTACATTTATGTTATGGATGGAGAGAGATTGTAAATCACAAGGTTTCAGTGGAGCATGTAATTGCCAATCGTTGGAGGAAGGGGGGGGGGGGAGAATTACAAGAATTATGAGTAAGAGATATTACACAATTCTACTTCTTTAAAGATTCTAGAATCTAATAAAGTAAGTTTAAAATAGATATTTATATTTTTGCAGCAAATGGAGAATGAGAAGAGATTATAAAGCTTTCTATAAGCTGTGTGATCACAGATCGTTAGGGGGAGGGAAAGGGGGGGGTCAAAAAATTATATGAGTGAGATATATTAAACAATTCTATTTCTTTATAGGTTGTAGAATATAATAAAGCAAGTTTAAAATGAACATTGACATTTTTGCCATGGATGGAAAAAGATTGAAAATCACAAGGCTTCGATTGCCTATCGTCGCTCGATTTTTAGAATCTTTTAATGATCACAAAAAGTGGCGACTTTAGTGGCGATCGATGCATAATTTTTAATCGCCATCTTTTTTTATTTAGTCGCCATGTGGCCGGTGGCGACCGTTAATTTTGCCCTTTACTGTGTAGCAGTGCCACCTATTGAGCTGTTGACACCAAAAGTTCATAGACACTAAATTAAGTTAAGATGCATCTACATATAAATTTATATGCAATTCTCAGCAGCAGTTCCGGAGATATAGCCTTTCCTGGAATTGCGGAAATCGCTCTATAGAAGCGCTAAATGTTGGCCGATAAGCATTCAAATTGAATCAGTTTAATCTTTCATAACGGCATTCTCACATATCAAGTTTTGTTTGATGATACGCAATATAATCTGAGATATAGCCTTTCCTTTAATTGCGGAAATCACTGTGTAGCAGCGCCACCTGTTGAGCGGTTGACACCAAAATTTGATAGGCATTAATTTATGTCACGGTACATCTACATTTAAATTTATATACAATTCTGAGCAGTAGTTCCAGAGATACAGTTGCCACAAAATTTTTGTCAAACACACACACAGACAGACGGATTGACAGACAGACATTTTCTAAAAATGGTCAAATCGTGATCTAGACATCTCAAAACATGTAAATCCGTCGAAAAACAGAAGTCGAAAATATTTACGAATCCAATACTTTCTTCTATTGAATATAGAAGAAAGTAAAAAGTTTTACTGCAAAAAAGCGACAAATACTTAAGCCGAAACAAGTGGTAATTACAATTACTTGAGCTGATCCTTCCGATATCATGTATTAAATATTTCTGTGTGCGATATTTTCTTCACTTCATCTTACATCATATTCTCATTACCTTATATTTCATGTCACGCTGAGCATTGATGTGATAAATCGCCTCAGAAGCAGCTTTGATAAGGAACGTTGACATAAAAATACGTGACTTAAAAAGGCTGCAAGAACACGCACGCGAGATGAAACTTACTCACGAATTTTGATAGGATTGTCGGTCGTTGATCACTACATGTAAAATAATTTTGATTTGGGAAAAAAGCATGCACATTCGAAAAATAAAGATGTTTTTACTCTAAAGAATTTAAACAATTTTTCTTAAATATATAAAGCTTGCTTAAAAAAAAAAAAAATCTCATCCTTGAATTTAATTAAATATTATTTTTCTGTAAAATCTGTAATTTTCAGTTCGAACAACACTTTCTAGCAAATTATGAAATGAGTGAGTCAGTGGGTTTTACATCGCATTAGTGCTACACTATTGACATTTAGCGACGGGCTGAAGCTCACACGTAAGAGTGCCCGGAGATATGCCACCACACTTGTGACCCTGCATGAAGTGGATGGCTTCCCTCTTTGTTGTTCCCCTAGAGGTATAATTTGGAAGGAAACATGGAGGACATTGCGACCACGACGGATTTCACGCGCACCAATCACCATTAATGTACACGGCGGCCTTTGAACGGCTCTAGTATGAACCCCATAATCTTTGAAATTGTGAGATCGGCGCACTACCGACCAGGCTACCTCGGCTCAAAAATTATGATTTGTCAACCTAGGCCTGGTCTTGAATTTATTTAAATATTAATTTTCTTTTACATCTCTATTTTAAAATTTAGAGATTTTTGGACTGTGAACTCATAATATATATATTTGCCTAAATCGGTTAAAAATTTACGAAATATATACTATACATTCATTTCTTTCTCTCTCCCCCCCCCCCCCCCCCCGACGGAAAAAAAGAACAAAAACTTTATTATCTAGGGTAAGTTAAATGTTGGAAGATTGAAACTCGCAAATTTTAAAATATCAATTCAAAATAACCTGAAGAATAAAAAAAAAATCACATTTTAAACAATTAAAAAAAAATTCTATAAAATCTCTTTTAACTTTTGTCAAAATGGGTTTTAAATTTGTGATAAAAAAAAAGCGTGTTTGGGATTTAATTCATAAAACACGAGATTTATAATCTGTGGTTTAAAAGTTGAAATACTGCCAGTTTGCAGATTTTATTTTTGAAAATTGGAAGATTGTCAACTAGCAATTTTTAAAATATAAATGCAAAATGGCTTGTATAAGAAAATAATAATTTTAAAAAGCAAAACTTTAAGCAGAATAATATTTAACATATTTTTATCAAAAATGGCTAAGAACCATTCTGATTAAATCAGCATAATAGTTACAACAGTAAAACCGCATTGAAATCGTTGCATTCATTTGGAAGATATACAGTGCCGAGTCATTCCATGTCAAATCAACACACCTAAAAACCTGATCCCCTTGAGATATTTATGAAATTGGGCTCATTTATTTGTCTTACAGAGAAATGAATGCATACCAATTAATAAGTACCTATCTCTTTTAGTTTTTGATATTCAGGGCTGCAAAAATGGGTAAAAAGTGCAAATTTCAAAATTCTTGTGTTACAAATGTTCTTATATCTTTTCCCCTAATTGTCTCAGAGATTTAAGATTGGTATCGTTGCAAAGCTTTCAATACAGGCTTTCAAATGATATATCACATGCACATATTTTTAATTTTTTTTATTTCAAGGTCAAACAATTTGCTCTTTCACCTTCAATATCTCAAAAAAGAAAAAGTTTTTTATTTTTATTTTAAAAATTATATGTTATTCTTACGTTTATTGTCTATGGTTACTGTGAATTTCAAGTTGTAAATACCATGGGATGCTGAGTTATAAATTAATATGCAACCCTAAATCAGTATTTTCATACTAACATGACGTAAGTTTTACTCATATTTTGTTCCCTAATTAACTTAGAGACATAAAATTGGTATCATTAGAAAGCATATAATACAGGCTTTCAAATGATATCTCACATGTATATATTTTTAGACATATTTATGTTAAAGTCGAACATTTTGACCTTTGACCTTCAATATCTCAAAAAACATTTTTTTTTCTTTTAAAAATTATATGTTATTCTTACTTTTATTGTCTATAATTACTGTGAGTTTCAACTTGGGACTGCCATGGGATGCTGAGTTATAAATTAGTATGCAACCCCTCCATCAGTATTTTCATACTAACGTAAGGTAAGTTTTATCCATATTTTGTTCCCTAATTAACTTAGAGATATGAAATTAATATCATTAGAAAGCTTATAATACAGGTTTTTAAATGATATATCACATGAATATATTTTTAAAATTTGTCATTTTAAGGTAACAGATTTTGACCTTTGACTTTCAATATCTCAAAAAGTACACATTTAAATTTCTTTTAAAAATATAATTATTTAATAATAAAAATATAAGTATTTAATACATAAATATTTAATGTTATATGTTATTCTTACGTTTATTATCTATATTTTTTGCAAGTTTCATTATGGGACGGCCAGGCCATTATTTTGTAAAATTTAGGTTAGGTTAGTATGAAAATACTGATGGAGGGTCACATTTTAATTTATAACTCAGTATCCCTCGGCTGTGCCGTGTTGAAACTTACAATAATTATAGATAATAAATGTAAGAATAACATATAATTTTTAAAAGAAGAATAAATAAATGTTTTTTGAGATATTGAAGGTCAAAAGTCAAAATGTTTGAGCTTAAAATGAAAATATTTAAAAACACATACATATGAGATATCATTTGAAAGCCTGTATTATGAGATTTCTAATGATACCAATCTTATATCTCTAAGTTAATTAGGGAACAAAATATGGGTAAAACTTACGTATGTTAGTATGAAAATACTGATTTAGGGTTGCATATTAATTTATAACTCAGTATCGCATGGTATTCCCATCTTGAATTTCACAGTAATTATAGACAATAAACGTAAGAGTAACATATAATTAAAAAAAAAAAAAAAAAAAAAAAAAAATTGAGATATTGTAGGTCAAAGGTGAAATTATTTAACCTTGAAAAATTTTAAAAATATGTGCATGTGATATATCATTTGAAAGCCTGTATTGAAAGCTTTCTAACGATACCAAACCTATATCTCTGAGACAATTAGGAAACAAGATATAAGAACATTTGTAACACAAGAATTCTGAAAATTTGCACTTTTTACCCACTTTTGCAACCCTGTATATCAAAAAATGAAAGAGATAGGGACTTATTAATAGGTATACATTCATTTCTCTGTAAGACAAATAAATGAACCCAATTTCATAAATATCTGAGGGGGCCAGGTAAAAAATGCCCCTTTTTGTGTTGATTTGACACGGAATTACTCTGCCACAGACGCACAGACAACTCCTTTAAACTTACAACAGCCCTCTTTTCTGATCGTGGATTTTAAAAACAAAACGAGTGTTAAAAAATTAATAAATATTTTAATCATTCTGATACAACAAATATGGCATAAAAAATCTCAACTCTACTCTTAAGTTCATCTTGCATCATAATCCCTTTATTCCCTTGTATTTCTAAAGAAGCTAATCACTATTGTAAGAATATACCAGTCACTAATATATATCCAGAAGCAACTTAGATCAGAAGCGTGACTTAGAAGGCAAGAAAGCTTCAAGAACATGCACGCAAGTTCAAACATTTTCGTGAACGGTAGAGACAGGATTGTTAATAATTGATGTCGATTGCAAAATGTTTTGGTTCTGAGAAAATATATACATATATATACTTATATATATTCTGATAAATATAAAAGTAAAAATGTCAAATCTGTCTATTTTCAGGCTAGACTTTATGAATATTCTAAATATCTAGTAAATTCAATAATTAAATCTTAATTTTAATTTCTTCTAATCCTTGTTATGGTGTTTGCATATTACGCACGCACGCACGCACACACACACACACACACACACAAAAAAAAAAAAGTTATTGCTTTCTACATTTAAATTCTGAAAGTTAAATCTTAACAAATTCTAACTTCTATTAATTTTTAATATTTCATTATGTACTATCAAATTCCTATCAATCTTTTTTCCTTTGTTTTTATTAATATATATATGTATATATATTTTAAAAAAATATCAAATTACTTTTAGAATGGTGATTTTAATTAGTCGGGCTTTATATAAATATTTTCTCTGCTTAAGTGTTTTAATTAATATTTTTTATTTAATCACTTTTCATTACTTTCTGCATCATGGTGTTTTTTATTAAGGGTCCGATTTTCTAATAGGATTTTTTAAAAAGCTACCATTTGTTTAGATTTAACTAAGCAATACATTAAATAAATAAATAAATAAATATATATATATATACATAAATCTATCTGCCATATATATATACATATATATATGGGTCATTACTTTTCTTCCACTTTAACAGAGGGCGCTATCATTCCTACAGCTATCGTTCATTTGAATCCAACAGAAAAACATCCATATTCGCATGTTACTTATGAATTGCGAATTTACGTATCTCATATTTTTGTTTGTGTTAAATTAAGATTTAATAAAATATAATTTTAATTTTAATAGTTTAGTAGTTAATATAATTAGCAGATACATTTTAATCTAAATTTTATTTTTACTCATTAGTATAGTAGTTAACTACGACACTTTATCTGACTGTGAATTTAACTCTATTCAGCCTCGTGGCTATTATGGTATGGTTGAATCTTTTTCGATGAATTTTACAACTGTAAAGTAAATAATAATTTTAGTTTTATTATTTATTCTTAGGATTAATTTTATTTTTTAAGTAATATTGGTGACTGTGGAATTTAAAAGTATGTTTTTCTATTGGTTTTTCCTCTTTCTCTTTAAGTTTGATATTAATTACACGTCCTTTTGGTGATATAGGGCATCGCTTACTGTAAATGTTTAGCAAATTGCATACAGTAATACAGAAATATCACCTAATTTCCATGCAACAATCAATCTTTGCCCTTGAAAAAGTGTTGATGTTGTATGTTTTAAATAAAGGATGCTTAATTTTTTCAGAAATCTTTATTCGTGTTTTACATAGTTCTTCATGTGATACTTGGTTTCGTCTATTGAAATGTTTGAAAGGTTTTCATTATATTGTAAAAATGATAAGTATTTATTGATATTTTAAAACCAACTTTGTTTATCGCTTAATTATTTTGGAAACAAAATCTGTTGTGTCCTATAACACAGTTTTGTGTCATTTATTGCTATTTATCTTTAGACTGGAAGTAATCATCACTGACTCTGTATTTTTATACGCTGTTATTTAAGAGTTTATATGAGTTTCGAAGGGTTAAAAAAAAAAAAAAAAAAAAAAAAAAAGCATACTCTCTCTCTCTTAAATATAATAAATAAAATTTTTTATTCAAAATTTTGAGCATATAAAAGAGCAACATTTAAATAATATTTTACAAAGAATTCCTAGAAAATGTTTAAAAATTCAGTTGGGGGGAGGGGGCAAAAGTCTATCTGCCTGTGCGAAATCTTACGATACATTTTTATTCCCTTCTTCCAAACTGATTTTGCTGAAATTTTCCGCACGAATTAATCCCTTCTCCCAAACCAATTTTGTTCAAAATTTGCACACGAATTCTCAGCCGACAATATAAGGCAGTACTTTTAGGAACCTATCTAACCAGGGCAAAAATCTGTCTGCCTGTATCAAAGCTTGGGGTTCATTTTTAAACCGATTTCTGATGAACCGATTTTGCTTAAGTTTTACATGAGCCCATAAAGGATAACAATACAATACAGAGTACATGGCAAATTATCGTTATATATAAATACTCTTTATTTTTCACTGAAGTCTCCATATTATTTTATAAAATATATTGTTATAGAAGGAGCTTCATAGATAAAAAAGTGACATAGAGGAATGTGGCTAAGAGGGTATGTCTCCGTGAATATGCAAGTGAGCTGCTTTTTTTTTTTTTTTTTTCTGTGAACGTTTGAAATAGAACTGTTGGTGTTGGTCATTTGTACTAATTGTAAAATAATTTGGTTCTAAGAAACTACGATTTCACTCCCATACGAAATTAGGGGTGGGGGTGGGGGGAGGTATTAGGGATGTTTTTCTGCTACTTGGAAATCTATTTTATTTCTTAGTGAATTGCTCTTTTTAAATGTATCTGTTGGGTTCTATAAAACAGATACATTTTTAATGTGCTGTATTTATTCCTACCTTTTCTTCGGAAAAGAATAATTTTTCAATATGTTTTTGACAAAATAAATAATTTTTGAAAGTTAACTAAAAATAATCTGGTGTGCCGCTCACATGACCTCTTACCTATATTTCAATACTATAGTGATAGGTTGCACATTAAGTATTAACATTTATAGCGTAATATAATAAAGTTCACTGCACTTTTAATATAATCTAAAATAGGTTTAGTAACAGTTTTATTTATTGGACATGTAATTCTGTGTGAAAGGAGCTGCCTCTTCGCCCAAACGCTCTTTCAATTACAGGGCATACAATTATATATATATATATATATATATATATAACGAGGTTGTTATTAATTTTTCTTCAAACTTGCCAGTCTTGATTAACTTTTTAACTGGCAACCTAATATTAATTTCCTACAGTTATTTGTTTGTAAGTTATGCTCATAACTAAAATACATAAAGATCAACCGCTAAAAAATGGGCTTTTGTAATCAGGGAACCTCAAAACGTGATATTATACAAGAAAAAAAAAATAAAAGAAAACGTTGAATGTATAACTTAAAAAAATACTTTGTTTACAGTATTCGTATTTAAAATTAATTTTTCAGTGTTCGTCGACATAGTAACGTGTACAAAGCACTTTCATCAATTACATTCAATAGAAAAGAACGTTTTGCTTAATTCTGGGTAGCCCTGTATATTGTCTATAATAAATACACGACATAAATACACACTGTGTATTTAAAATTAGTCTTACTTGAAAAGCATCTTAAGGAATTAAGATTCCTACAATTTTCAAGTATTGCCACAATACATCCAAATACTTTGGGTAACCCTGTAAACAATGATGAATGATTTCCATACTAAAATCTACTCAAAACGTGCTTTTATGAATGTAATAAATTTTCTTCATTCCGTTTCGTTTAAGTCAGCCTATAGATGTTACACTATACTTACCAAAAGGTTTCCTCATAGACATAACATATTTGAATTCTCTTGGATGTCCCTGTACACGAACCATTTGCTTGATCTCAACAAAAAGTTTAATGTAGCATCACTATATGATACACATTTAAAATACCAAGTTTGGAATTTTTGCTATTATTTGTTCTTGAGATATACTAATAGAAGACACGCACAGACCAACTACTAAAAGCATGATTTTTGGATTCAGGGAACTCAAGACGAGTAAATATAACAAAAACTCAATTTTGAAAATTTTACCCCTAAACAATACTTTCTCCACCATATATATATATGGGATAGAGAAAGTAAAAAGTTTATATTTCAAACACAAACAAGTTGTTAATATTCTTCTTTTGGAGAATATCAGACAAAATAAGAATAACTAATATGTTGTGTGCATCACAAAACTTTCTTCTATATTTTCTATACAAATTCACTCAGTAAAAATTATTATTATTATTATTATTATTATTATTATTATTTTCAAATGATGAATGAAGACGATTTTCATGACAGAGAAGTATTAAACTAAATATCGTCAGAAAATCAATTTTTGAACATATAAAAAACATCTGAAGTTTTTTACATGTTAAAAAGTTAAAGATAATTCTCATTATGTACTGTACATTTATACGAAATTTTGTCCTATACAGCCGTATTAAAAATTATACATTAAAAATATGGAATGATAGCGCCACCTGTTGAGCGATTAATCCCCAAATGTAATCAGTTGTAATTTCGGTCTACATTCAGCTAAATATTAAGTTTGGTCTGTTCGTTGCTTTGTGAGATTTGTGATCGTTTGCTTTGAGATTGCTTTATTGCTTTGCGTTCACAAAATCTTTGAAATACACAGAGAGACATTTTCTAAAAATGGTCAAATTGATTCAGAACACCTTGAAACAGGTAAATCCGTCAAAAGTCAAAGGTCGAAAGCTTTCACAAATCCAATACTTTCTTCTTATATATATGTATATATAGAAGAAAGTAATAATGGTGATTTAATTAATTAATTAATAATAAAGTAGTTATAATAAATATAAAAATGTTTCTTTAATGTTGTAGAAGCTTCATAGATAACAAACAGTGACAGAAAGAGAACGTGACTTTGAAGGCTGCGTAAACGTGCACGCGAGGGGAAAAAAAAAAAAAAAAAAAAAAATTGTGAACATTAAAGACAGGTCATTGATGTCAATTGTAAAATAATCTTGTTCTGAGAAAATAGGATTTCATTAGCACGCAAAATTAGGAAAAATAACATGATACTTTTCTGTGATTAACTTAATGCTTCTTAACGAATTCTATGAAAAATAATGTGTTAAGTTCTTATAACACATTATTCCGCAAAATTTGTGATACAAACGAACAGACTGACAGACATTTTCTAAAAACAGTCAAATCTTGTTCAGAACTTCTCAAACTTTGTAAATCCGTGAAAAACTGGAGTTCGAAAACTTTCACGAAGTCAATACTTTCTTCTTTGTTATATATAGAAGAAAGTCAAAATAAAGTTCAAATGAAAATTTATATTTACAGTCTCCTTAAAATTTTTGTTTAAAAAAATAAAAAATATATAATATAATATATCTTTACATGTTTATCTATATAGTAGGTTTTGCTGCTTGAATTAAGTAATATACAGTACGGTATTTACAATATATATATATTCGCTTTAAGTTTTTTTTTTTTTTTTTTTTTTTTTTTTTTTTTTTTTTAAATCGTGTAATGAAATTTGCAGCATGCAAAAATATGACGTTCACATATGTAGTTTATTTAATTAAAATAGATAAATAAATCTAGGGTTTCAAAACTGTTTAAAGAAATGTTTAGCGTTAAAGATGCACATTTCTTTAAATTATATTGTAAAATTTACTATTATGCATATCTGTTCTTTTAATTATTTGAAAGAAGAGACCAATAGTAAATAAATAATATAAATACACTTATAAATTATAAATTATTTACATTTTGCTGATATTAATTTAATCCAAATTTTTATCTGTTTGAATAATTGTTACAGATGCTTTGTGTTTGTAATTAACCTGCCATGGATTCTTGGCAGCTTGATAAAAATTTATAATTATCGGTTTTATTTAATTACCAATTTTGGGGAGAATATATAATTATATTCTATTCAAAGAGATTGAAATAATGCATTCTTTTTGTTTGTTGCTGTAAATTTCTTAACGAAAATACTATTATTTATCTATTAATCATAGATTTTTTTTTTCAGATTTATAAAAATGAATAATCATACATTTTCATTAAATAACGGGTTTTTGATAGCGTTATTATAATTTGGCTCTAATTAAATAGATCGAAGAAAACCAATCCTATTATTTTGTTGTAATTTTTGAAATTAAAAAGAAAAAATGCTACAGCCTATCTATTAAACGGATATTAGTTCATAATAGAGCATGTGACTAGACTTGTTTTTGCCAAATGATCGTTCTCCTCTTGGCACTCCTCCATTGAAATTGATTCGTAGGATAATTGTAACAAATTATATTTTGACACATTTGGTTCAGCTTGATTTATTGCAATTATATATAATATATTTTGTTCGCTCTTCGTGTTTATTTAGTTTTAAATTTGTAAAAAAAAAAATGTCTCATTTTAACGCATGAAAAGCTTTTTTTTTTTTTTTTTTTTTTTTTTTGCCTTTTTTAAATCTCATGCTTCTCAGTTAAATGAAACCAACCTTCTCAGATAATACTGCTCTGGAAAAAAAAATCGAGATGGTACCATTCTTGCTGGTTCTTATGTAAAATGACATCCTGAATACGAATATGACTCCTATTTTGCCCAGTCACCCACCGTTTTCTAGATACACAACCCCCTCCCTCAATTTCTTTCCCTGTTCGATAATTTTATGACCATGAATTTAATTTGAAGAATGAAATATATTTAATTTAACACCTAAAAACAAAAAAAATAATAGGATATGTATAACATATGTAATGTATAATTTCAGTGGTAAATCCTTCCCCCCCCCCCCCAAAAAAAAAAAAAAAAAAAAAAAAAATCTCTTGTCGCATTTGTCCATGTTTTAAAATTTTCCATCACTGTAGCCCCTCAGAAAACATTTAACGGTTAAAATAATCCCCCCCCCCCACCTCCTAAAAATCAAATTGAAAGCCATAAAATCACCGAAAAGGATAAAAATAGGGAAAATTCTTAAAAAACGGTGGGTGGTAGGGAAAAATGGGTGTCGTCATATTCGGATTCAGGAGGTCATTTTACATAAGAAAATTCTGAAATGGTGTCGGAGGCAATTTTCATGCCAAGCAGTGTAATTGGATCCCTAAAAGAAAATCCGGATTCGATCCCATGTCGCGCTCGTCGGTATAGCTGCTCAGTTTATCGTGGTGCTCTCCAAAACTTGCGTAAAAAAAGGCTAGGACTTTTTAAAGCTATACATCAGTCAGATTCCCTCTTTTCTTCACATGTTATCTAATGAGATTTTCGTTGCTTTGTTTTATAAGAATATCTCATTCAAAAATGAAGTTTTTCGAATACTGTTTTTTGAATATCACTCTTTGAACGTGTCGCCTTTTAACTTAGTGACATTTTTTTTTTTTTTTTTTTTTAATAATTTAAATATTTCTTAAAAAAGAAAAAAAAATGCTCACTAAGCTAAAAGGCGACACGTTCAAAGAGTGATATAAAAAAAACAGTATTCGAAAAACTTCATTTCTAGATTACTCGTATAGACTATCGGCTTAACCGAACCCACACAAAAGAATTGATTATCCTGGTTGTGAATTAACCGGGATCGAATTATTCAGGTTACGAATTAACTGAGGTCAGATTATCCTGACTACGGATTGCACGCTCCTCCCCAAAAAATGATTTAGTAAAAAGAATTATTAGTCAGAAATTAATAAAAAGCATAGGAGATCATAAAGAGCAAATTTACTGTTGAAGAAAATTGCATTGCTACAGAAGAGGGCGATAGTTGTATTGATTTGCTGAGAAAAATCTAAGAATTTAGTTAGATTGTTAAAATGATAGTTAGATTGTTCTAAAATTACCGACGAAGAAGTATTGCAAGAAAGGATAAATGAAGTTTAACACTGGCTTTACGGGCATTTTTATATACCTATCTTTCCGGACACCGTGAAATTGACGAATACAAAAGACGTGGTATTTTTTTTAAGAAAAAATAAAATTGTGTATACATTCGTCTCATTGCACCAATGCCCAGTGTTAGAAATGTGGCAACACGACGACATAGTCGCGGACACAGAAAAACGGCTTGCAGACAGTTTTTGGTCTGCACTAATAAAAAATTTGTCCGAAACTTTTGGACACTCTTTGTCTGTACTAATAAAAAAAAATGCCCGCAACTTTCAGACAGTTTCTGTCTGCAGTCATAAAAAAAATGTCTGCAATTTACGGACATTTTTCGCCCACGACAATGCGCTACCGATGTATGACGTCTTAGACACTCTCTGGTAGGAACTCTAGAGTCCCCTATAGGTACCTTGGTAGGAACACACAAAACAATGCTTAACAAGGGCGACCTAGGAGCCTAGATCTCCCTTGACAGGCAGCGTTATGCATGTATTCTTTTCTCCTGTTACTGAGATTCTACGGGAACGTAGAAAAGTGCTAATTTCATTTAAAACTGCTCCAAAACTTCTCCTCCACTTCAAAATTCACTTATAAAAATTTCTGTATCAAAACTAAAACTAATACTTTTATTATTTATAATTATTTTTATTGTGTTGTGTCAAACATTGCTGTAAAATATTTAATTGAATGAGTTAATCTTATTATTTTATATTTGTTTATACTATATTGTTCTGTAGTAAAATTGTATTGTGTATTGTTGCACGAGATCAACAATACACAGATCACACTGTTGTTAAGCCCCCCCCCTCCCCAGATTGCTGCTATCATATTCATATTTCAGGTTTTTTGAGAGCAAGCCATTTTCACCCCTGACTACATGCAAATTTTGCAGACAGATTGTGAAATTTTACAAAACCTGTCGCAGACATCTACAAAATTTTCTGTCACTGGGCACCAATGAATATTAGCATAAATTGAGAAATATATTAATAATGGTTTTTGAAATTTTACTAAATGCGTCAAAATGACGCGTTCTGTAAACCTAGTGTTAAAAACTGCATTGTTATTTACAGTTTGAGTGACAACAGTATCGGGTTGCGTGTCATTTATTGTGGTTCGAACACCGTAAAATGCTCTGCTATCAATGGAAATAATCTTTTACCTCAGCAAATATTAAGTCACGAGGGTGATGTCGTGGTACACACTGAGGCATTACTTTATTAATTAGGGCAAGAAGTTGACAACATACTTGCTGAAAAAAAGCGGATGAAAAATTTACATGGCACATTTCGTGCAAGAGTAAAGGAAAAACAAAAAAATACTTCTGTTTTTTACATTCTGCATAAAATAGAAAACTTTAGTAATATTTCATTGCACTTTTTGTTTGGTAAAGCTGACGTTTCTACTTCTCAAGTTGTGTATCTTTTTTTATAGGTAAAAAATTCACGTACTTTTTTAAATGCAAGTTTTAAAGAAAAGTCTTTAAATATACAAAAATGATAAAGCATTTTGTGATGAAAGAACGTAAGTAGAGGGTAAATGCTTCGAGTTAGTCCAGAGCTAATCAGTAAAGTTTGTTTCCAAATTGATTAAAGCATCAACATTGGCTCTCTTAAAGATTGGTCATAAAATAGATATTCATATTTTATGGTAATCATGTCAAAGTCTTTTTAAATTGCAAATGACGTAATCTGCTTAATATTGCTAGACTGCACAGTGTTCGGAATTTCAAAAAAGCTGGCCAAAAGTCGAAATTAAAGAAAACAAGTGAAATTGTGATGTATATATATGTTTTCGAGGTCGCTGAATCCGAATTTGACATTGGTTTCTTGAAAACGTCAAAGGCAAACTCAAAAACAAGATGGCGGATCTAATATGGCAGACAAAAAATTAAAAAATTAATATAAGATGGATAATTCTTACATTAAGGGGTTTTTGAGGGCACTGAATTCAAATTTGACGTTAGTTTTCATAAAAAAAAGTGATATTACACTCAAAAACAAGATGGCGGATCCAATATGGCAGACCAAAGTCCAAAAAATTAAATTAAAAAGTACAAATTAAACAAACGCTTTTACACATACAGGGCAGGCGGGGGCACCCAATTCTTTAACGGCTGAATAAAATGGACATCCCTTAACACTCTCCACTTTGAATCAATGCGGGATCTTGCGAGATAAAAAAGTTTCCATACTTTGAAACTTTTGGTTATGTTATAATTGAGGTTAACTTCAAAAAGCCGCTCAGGAGATCACTTGATGAAAAAAAATACAGCATAAATATTATCTACTAACCTCCACAATTGTCGGCCATATTTTGTTGAATGTTGTTGTTGCGAAATTTTCCGAGAAACACTATTTGTTTAACTGTTAAAATGCATTAAAAGAAAAAATTGTCACGTTTTCCGCCAGCCTACACTTAGAAATATGTAGATAGAATAAATTTTCCACCTCACAGTTTCATTCAGTGGCTCCCTCTGAAGGTAATTCCGCGGTACTTACGTCTAAAAACGCGCCTAAATTTTTCGACTTTTGGCCAGCTTTTTTGAAATTCCGAACACTGTGGACTGGCTTAACATTCTTGGCAATTACGTGACAAGGCAACTCGACGAACTTCAAGAGTTGAATTTATGCTTGCACGTCTGAAAGCACGTGAAAAGATTGGTCTATACAAGCAACTAATTTCCAATACTCTTATAAGATATTTTTATTAAATTAAATTGTGCTTCATCTGATGAACAGTGTTCTTTAGAATTGTGCAGTGGTTCATCGAACCACCAGCTAGTTAAAATAATTTCTTTGGTAACGGAGTATAATTAATTTAAATCGGTCTGCTGCATAAAATTGTGAAATAGCAGAAAATGGCAGATAGATCCTATGTATTTTACAGATGCACAAAACGTATCTTTCTAAGGCAATATTGCAAAGGTGAAATGACCTCTGCGACTGTCTTTCGAGGTCATGCACCATATTCACACGAGTTTTGGAGATAAGCGTGAAAAATTGAACTAGCTTTGAAATCAAAATTTCTTCGTCATTCGTAGAACGGGAGGGGAAATCAAAATAGATGAAATAATAAAGAATTAAGAAAAATATAACATCGGTTAGGTTGGGGGGGGGGGGGGGGGTTAAGGTCAATTGGTTGCACTAGGATTCTAGGCTTATAGGTGGATTGCTCTCTCTGGGAGTCATTCTAAGAGGTTCTAGCCCGTATTTACTCGAGTTATGGACAAAACCACGGGAAACTCCCAATGGCTAGGTGGACGAGCGCGAACTGGTATCGAAGCCGGCACTTTCCGTCTACCAGCTTTCAGCGCAGAACCGCGCGGCCAATGGTGGGGTGCACATAACATGGAAAAATGGGTTAAAGATTTAATCGTACGCTAATGTATAATCTTATTCTAATTACGACGGAAAACATTTTTTTTTTTTTTTTTTGTTTAACACTAACAAGACCTATTTCCCTCATGAATATCGTCTCATTAAGTACAGCTAATTAGAGTTTTGATAAACCTAGAATTCGTATTATGTAATTAGAAAAAGAAAAAAGTTGTTATAATTTTCGCCGAAGTATGGTAATGTGAAAAATGATTAAGACACTATACCTTTTTTTTTTTTTT
Organism: Salticus scenicus; assembly: GCA_963930645.1. NCBI lineage: Eukaryota > Metazoa > Arthropoda > Arachnida > Araneae > Salticidae > Salticus > Salticus scenicus. The sequence continues at coordinate 159,871,021 of OZ005653.1, forward strand.
TTTTTTTTTTTTTTTCAAATATCCTTTTTAATCTTTAAATAATGCTTGTTCATACCATTTTACGCATTTAATTGCTTTAATCATTTAAACTTATGTCATAACTGTCTTTTAAAATGAGAGGGAAAAAAACGTAATTATAATTTCTATAAATTAGGGAGGGAAAAAAAATCGACAAATGTCGGCTTCTTTATAAATGTTTAATATTTCTTAGGATAAAACACATTAAGATAGTGGCAGTCGCGTAATTGTGGAGTTCTTTTAATCAAATTATGTTTCTTCTATATCTTTTGACCTGTCGCCGATGATCATCAATCATGCCGTTAAATCTCCCTTTTAAATCGATTTGTGCTTGTTAATTATAAGTTCGGCTTAAAAATTTAGTTCATTTCTTTTTAATTGTTGCTTGTAATATGTTGAAACTATTTGGATGATTTAATCTTAATTTCTTTTTTAGTTCGCTGTTGCAGATATCTCTGTTCACTGGGAGAGTTTATATAATATATATATATATATATGTATATACATAATCTTGATGAAATAATTAGAAAGAAAAATAAGATACACTTTCTGGAATTCATCCGAATATTTTGCTTTATTTATTTGTACAGGAATGTGAAAAAATGAAATGATAGTGAGGAAAATCTTTATTTTAGTAGGAAAACGTGGGGGGGAGGAAGGGGGGGGGGGAAGGGGGGGGGGAGAGAAAAATCTCGTCATGTGTCAGTGCTGTTTCATGTAGAATTTGAAACGAAATATTCAAAAAACTATTTTCTTCGTATATTTCATAAAATATTTTCTTTGCTTCTGGGATTTTAATTTTGAAATATGTGAAATGAAATGTTACTGTAATGTTTGATATTAATGTGATAAAAAGATAGGTTTCTAATTTCCTGATAACAGTGTGTTAAAAAATGCGATATCTGCAACATAAATAGATAAATAAAAATTTAACGATTGTCGTAAATATAATCTTACTATGATTTTGCTATTTCAATATTAACTATTAACATACATACGAACAAAAAATATTTAGATAACTGTAGTATTTATTTTATTAAATAAAAAGAATTATACATTTTTTTCTTTTGACTGCTCATTTCTAATGTTTATCTGATTGATACATATATAAAACTAGACCACTGATTCTGCCTCATGTCATAAATCATAACCATAATGTGGCTAATTATATGAGTCTCTTCAAATTTTGAACTCATGCTCATCAAAGTTATGTATCATCAGACTCATTATAAATGATCATCTCAAAATCCTAAAATCACATTGTTAGGTTGGTAGAATTTCCTATTTGGATACTTCAGAGCATCATCTACGTGCATACGCTCTCCAGTAATTAGGGAACCCCTTGCATAGTGCTTGTTGATGACGCCGATATGCAGATTGATTCATGAGATATTCGTCGTAGAATCTTGTTGTATGATACAGAAAGCTTTTAGTAGATTTCCTGTAATTGTATTCCTACTTACTTATATTGTGGATTCGACGCTGAAAATTGTTAATTTTACTGTCGCTGATTGATTATAAATTCGGAAAAATAAAATATATCTTTTAAGTAGGTACTATATTATGAAGCCTGATTGACGTTTTAATTCTTGTAACGAACTCTAATAAAGTGAAATCTGTTATATAACTGCTAGATTTTAAGATTATCTCAGAAATTTTTACACATTTTGAGGTTCCCTGAAAACAGAATTCAAGTTTTTAATGGTTGTTCATGTGTATGTCTGTTATCAGCGTAACTTTAAAACAAATAATTGCAGGCAACTCAAATATTCTAACTATATGAAGTTGATACCTGTATAGTTCGATCGAGATTGATAAGTTTCAAGGAATGGGCGGATGAAATTTGTGTGAATAATTTGAAATGAACTTCGATTCTATATAAATGTAAGTGCTGTATTCGAAGGAGGGGTTGAGAAGGGTGATAGCCCACCCCCCTCTCACTCACAATTATTTATCAAATAAAACTTTTACTAAACTTAGTTTGAATTCTTTTTAACGTAGGTTTATATAAAGTATTTGTTATCTTACCCCTCAATCTGCAATAATCTGTCTTTATAGAATTGAAATGCAAGGTAAGCGAATGTCGTGTTTTTACCACACCAGATTTTTTCTTTAGTACTACTATTTTTTAAGTAAAACTGTATTGCTATAATCTGCGATTAACACAAACATCATTATTCCAAACTATTTTGAATATTTATATGAATTGTTATTTAGTATTAAGAAGTGTAAGGTTAAACTTTATATAAACTGTCGATCTTCAATTTTATTTAAATATTATTTTTCTATATAATGTGTAATTTTCAGTTGGAAGAAAGCAAGCTCGCAAATTTGTATTCTTATAAATAATTTCACAAAATAATATATTTTTTTTTCTTTGAGATGGATTTTTTTTTTTTTTTTTCAAGATTATCTATGAGAATTGAAAATGTACTTTGCTTAATTTAACAGTTTACCTAAAGAAAATAATTATGATGTTAAATTTTACAATACTGAACTTAGTACAATGCATGCTTATCTCCAAAACTCGCCAGAATATGGTCTGGGATCCCTTAGAAAGACCCCCCACAGAGGCATCCAACCCAGAACTATGTTCCACGCAGTGTTACCAGATTGGGGACTTTTTTTATTCAACTCTCACCAATTATTTTGAGAAGTGATATTTGATGTAAATAATAGACGATGAATCTTCGAAGTAATTAGGTAACCGTTACAATTACAATTTATTGCTGGAAATGGAATAAAAAAAGTCTCCAATCTGGCAACACTGGTCCCACGTTCAGACAGTCGGTCTTATCCTTATACCAACACCACTGGATTATAGAAAATTTTTAATTACATACATGTAAAGATTCTTATTAATGTGATTTTAAGTAATCAAAATTAGAAAAGCAGTATTAATATGGAGAAATATAGTTACTGGGAAAAAATATATATATAAATTTAAGTTTAACCAATAACCAACGCAGAACTATAATCATCTGCGCTCGGGCAGATTTTCAGCCTTTTATTTATAACAACAGATGACTACTTTTCATAAAGTGGATATATTTTAACTTTAAAAAAAGTACCGCTTAATTATTATTAGCATGACAGGACTATTTATTTCAGTCAGACTTTTCGCGTTGTCATCATTTGATGTGTTTCACCATGAATATGTCAGGGTATTTTCCCTTTAGCAGCAAGTTATTAAATTAAAATTGAGATAAAACCTGCAAATTAATATAATAATCGCTGCTAAAAAACGCAACTACATATTTGAAGGTAAAAAACAATTTTTTATTTTATTTCTTTGTTACGACTTTTGTATATTTAGACAAAAAAAAAAAAAATGTTTTCCTCCCTTTTGCATCAAGTAAAATAAATAAATAAATAAATAAAATAAAATAAACTTGAGAAAAATCGTCTTAAAGAAATAGAAATATGAACACCTTCAGTATAAGACTCCCTTAGCGAAATTTGAAATTTGGCCAAAAGGTTCTCGGACGTTTTTCGCCAAGACGATTGCGAGAGCCAATTTAATTCATCGACAAAAGGGCAACAAAAATTTAAAAGCCGCCGGGGGGGTTCTATGTTAAAGTTGTACTAAAGGCATTTTTAGAAATTAATATGGTAATCGTTATTGAGAAACACAGCACAGTTACCTCATGCCTTTATATGGAAGAATAGACTAAAAGAAAGGCCTTGCCGTACTAAATTAAATTCTATTTTTTTACAAAATTTTATATCTATTACTTGGGAAGTAAAAATAGGCTTTGGTTTTCTTTTCTTTATTATTACTATAATTTTGAAAACAGTATTAGAATTTTCTTTTCCCTTATACATTTTCCCAGTACTTTTTTTTTCGTTTTTCTATGGTCTTAGAAAGCTTTTTATATTACTTAAAGGCAATCTTTTGACTTTTTGCTAGTAATTAGTTGCTGCAAGATACTGTTTTTATGAATAAAATAATATGCACGTACTTGAAAATTCATGGTTTAATGAAAGGGTTGAAAATTTTTCATCACTTTTTTTCCCCCTTTCTCTACCATTATCTTGCTAAAGTAAAAAACTGTCCAGCGTATACTGTCATCAGTATAATTTTTCAACATAATGTACATTTATCAAAATGTCAAGGGTGGTAGTTTAGTTTCGACTCGATTAGTTTCACTTTTTTTTTTAAACTGTTCTTCATAATTTTAATAGCTTTTTGTCCTATTCTAACAATGTTACATTCAGTATTATGTATTCTTTGCACGTTTTACTTTAAACGTGACTCTACAATTTTCTATGTTGTTCCACAAAAAAGAGAACACGATATGGTGAAAAAAACATCCTACAGTTTTGTCCTGATGTGTCGCTGTATGATGCATGAATAGCTTTAAACAAAAGAATCATCTTATCTTCTCCGATTAAAAAGAAACAAAAAGACTTGCGCAAACATTTTTCCTAAATTGTGAAGAATTTTAAATCAACGATGCATTGAAAAATTAAAATACAGAGTTTGTTGAGGCATTGTTAAGAATAAAGTCGTATTATTTTGCATTACGCCATTTTGTGCATTTTTAACAATTAATTATTTCGTATATTTTGTTTTGACATAGTTTTTTTTTTTTTTTTTTTTTTTTTTTTAAATAAGATAAGAGCGCGAACTTTTGTTGGATAAAATTAGACTTTGAATGAGTAATATAATACGTTTCATTTTTAGTTTCTTAGGATGATGGAAACATGCGTAAAATTGGGTGGTGTGTTGGTGTTTGGGAGTAAGGCCGATTGACTGCACTTGGGTATGGCCTACGATGATGTGCCTACCGTGGGGGGTCTTAGCCCTTCTAAGGGGTCATAGCCCGTATTTACGCGAGTTTTGAAGAAAACCACGGCGTGATTTTCTAAGATGGCTAAGTCGACACGCGACCTAAGATTAAACCCGTCACTTCCCGTCTACCAGTTTAGAGGACAGAACTGCTCGGACACTGGTGTGGCTCGTAAAATTGGGTCCAAATTTGAATGAACACATGCACATTAACCACTGTTTTAATTGAAATAGGTTGAAGATAGGTTATAATGTTAAATCCATGTATAGTTTAAATCAGATTTTTTCTTAAGCTTTCAAGGGTTACAAAGCAATTTAGGGAGAATAGCTTAACCCTTAAATGGCTTGAGTTGCCTTTCGCCAACACATCCAATTTTGTCTTCTAAAGTATTATTAGAATAATTTTGAAGCTCTAATGCATCATGTTTGCCGATTGATAACAAATTGCTTTTTAGCTGTAAGCCATAGTTAAAATAAAGTATGATTTTTTAAAGTATTTTTCCCGTGATTTATTTAATAGAAGTAAAAATAAAACATTTCTAAATTGATTTAAAAAATAATCAGGCATTTAAAATTTAATTTCAATGCAAATGGGATGTAAAAGTATAGGTGAGTAATGCCCCCACACGTATTACTGTTTCATAACAGTATTATGTGAGTTTCATCTTTAATATTTGAAGGATACAGTAAATTATCATTCCTACTGGAAATCATGGTCATCATAAGACTCAGTCATTGAAAGATAACCCATTCGTTTACTGACCTAACTGAAATACTGAATTACACTCACTGACTTTGTGTGTAAGATACTTTATACTTTTTAAACTGCAGCTTCTCAAACTATTCTTTTTTTTTTTTTTTTTTTCTATTTTTAAAATTTTAATCTTTGTTCCTTTCTTTACAACTTTACTTTTTAAGATAATACCAATTTGTATCTTATCTTATTTTAATTTCAAAATGAAGATTCATAATTCCTATATGGGCAGAAGTTTAAGGCTATATTAAAACTAACTTTATGTAAAATATTTTTGGAATTCAGTTTCCCCTGTTCTTTCTTTCTTTTTCTTTTTTTTTTTTAAGGAAAAGGAAATAAATGGAAATGATTAACGCTCAATGTGGCGGAATGATTAACGCTCAAGCTGTATTTGCAATATTATACGTTCACTTGGTGATAAATTAAGATGTGTATACGTAAACGTAATACTTTTTATGTTTATTTAAAAAAAAAAAAAAATATTTATTATATGTTTTAGTATATGATGAGAAAAGTTGAACATCGATAAACAATTGATTATTTAATTTTGTAAAACTGTTGTTGTCACAAGCAATTTAGAAAGCTTCTACTATAACGTCTAATTCTTTCTCCCCCTCCTCCTCTTTTTTTTTTTTTTTTTTTTTACTTTTTTAAATCTCAATTTAGCTATGCTGATGAGATTTAAATCTTAGGATTTTTTATCATTCTTCCGTTTTCCGTGCCATTTGGTGGCGGAATGATTAACGCTCAAGCTGTATTTGCAATATTATACGTTCACTTGGTGATAAATTAAGATGTGTATACGTAAACGTAATACTTTTTATGTTTATTAAAAAAAAAAAAAAAATCTTTATTATATGTTTTAGTATATGATGAGAAAAGTTGAACATCGATAAACAATTCATTATTTAATTTTGTAAAACTGTTGTTATCACAAACAATTTAGAAAGCTTCTACTATAACGTCTAATTCTTTCTCCCCCTCCTCCTCTTTTTTTTTTTTTTTTTTTTTACTTTTTTAAATCTCAATTCAGCTATGCTGATGAAATTTAAACCTTAGGATTTTTTTATCATTCTTCTGTTTTCTGTGCCATTTGGTGGAATGATTAACGCTCAAGCTGTATTTGCAATATTATACGTTCACTTGGTGATAAATTAAGATGTGTATACGTAAACGTAATACTTTTTATGTTTATATAAAAAAAAATCTTTATTATAAAGGATTATAATTTCATTTCTGAAATTTTTGATTTATTAATATGTATGCAAGCCAATTTTTTTCATCCCTGTATATGAAAAATATTTCTAATTAATCTTTTCAGAAATTAATAAATTAATCAATTTTTGTAGATAAAAGATTTTCTTTTAAATATTTTCTTTATTTTATTCATCTTCATGATCTCATAAATATGTGAAAGATTATATCACAGTCTCCTAATTAGAAATGAATTCCAAGTTTATCATTTTAGGGAATTAGTGTATGTAGAGTAATTTTTCAATGAGAAGAAATGTTATAAAACTCTTAATTTATCTAAAGCTTATTAGACGGTGTGTTGAAAATTTTGGGAAAACTGCCAAATTTGCGTTTCGATATCGGGATAAAGATACTTTTTCGATTCAGATTTATATGTTTGATAATTTTATCGCACATTTTTGTGGTAACGCTTAACACATTATGAAATATCAAATGCAATTTAGTTCATGTATTGCAGCAATTTAACAGTACTTGTTATGATTAAGTATAGTAAAATGTAGATTTAGAATGTTATACATTATGATAACTTTTAGAATTATCAGGTATTAGAAGTGATTTAACTGTACTTTTTATGGTTAGTTATAATAAAAAGTAGCTTGGGAATGATATACATTATGTTAACTTTTACAATTATCAGATATTAAAAGCGATTTCAATGATTTTTCAAAATGTGTTTTCAGTTTTTATAGAGTTTTCTCTGTTTTAATATGTAACTACCCGAAAATTATTATCATAATCATAGTTCAATCAATATTTTTATGTTACATATATTATCTGAAAGTCCGAATTTCAAAAATTTTCAATTAATAGACATTTTAAACTGTTAAATCATGTCCTTCCCCTTTTATAGCTTGAAAAACTTGCGAAGCAATTGAAAATTTAAGAAAAAAAAAGTTAATGAAATAAATAAAAATATGTACTTTATTGTGAATGTGCTTATGTTTGTGTGTATATCCAAACCCTAATATATATATATATATATATATATATATATAATCCTTTCGATAGTAGAAGCAAAGAATGAGAACGAAGAATAGTTAGTCAAACAATTCACCAAAGAGGCGATACGTACGACCTAGGCGATACAATACTAGGCGAGACGTATTAATCCTGGACGATAGGACCCATGCCCCAGCCCGCCCGGTTCCCGCTGTTCAATGTATTTTTCTAGTCAACTTTGTCCCCTTATTACTTCCGGTGTGAATTTTTTTTTTTTTTTTTTTTTTTTTTTTTTTAACACACTTGACATTGTGAGTTTTTTTGCTTTTCTTCCCATGCTATTCCTATGGGTTTTTTAGCCTTTTCCCCCTCTTTTTCTGCATTCTAAAGTGGCGGTGGTTCCCGCCCACCCGCCCCCACCACCGCCAAGAGTTGTACTAGGCGAGTCGTATTAATCCTGGACGATAGGACCTATGCCCCAGCCCACCCGGTTCCCGCTGCTCAATGGATTTTTCTAGTCAACTTTGTCCCCTTATTACTTCCGGTGTGAATTTTTTTTTTTTTTTAACACACTTGACATTGTGAGTTTTTTTGCTTTTCTTACCATGCTATTTCTATGGGGGTTTTAGCCTTTTTTTCCTTCTTTTTCTACATTCTAAAGTGGCGGTGGCACACGCCAAACAAAGCAACAAGATTTCCCAAATTGATTCAATTATCAAGTTCAATAATAGCACTGACGTCAATCCACTGTACAACAATACCTGTTACAAATTGAAATAGGACCGTGTAATTAGACTGTGATGAAAAGAAGGTTGACTCTAGGACAATATTTAGAGGTGAAAAGAGAGAACCCTGTAATGAACAATAATGACCCATTAAGTGCAGTAGAAGCCCAGCAACAGACACAAGATCACCGAAACCACAAAGATCAATAAGAATGAACAATTTCTCTATGTAGCAGAAGCTCAGAAAGGTGAGAGAAAAAAAAAATCATCAGGCGATGAAATACAACCAAATTTAATTGTTAACAGCCCGCAAATCAAACGCTACAACAAACCAACTCAACCAAATCCCACCAAGAAAGGAAGGAAGGAGGCAAGCGGCAAGACTTCTGACGGGCCTGTGGGGTTAAACTAGTTTTACGCCGGCAACACTCCCCCAGCCTGCCAAGACCAGATTAGGAGACACATGGAGGGAAAAAAAAATATATTTATGCATATGTACTTTCACATCAGCTGTTAAAAATGTTGCTCTAGCTAAAAGACTGCTGTCTATCGTCGCCGGAAGTCCAAGCCTGTGATGAATTTGCCCTATTATAACTCATTAACTAATACATATTTTTAGATTTCTTTTTCACATTCAGAAAATTCACAACTGTTAAATTTACTATCTTTTTACGAAAATTGATTTTTTAATTTTTTATATATATATATATATATATATATATATATTTTTTTTTTTTTTGAAGCTGTAAAATGTGAATTTTGACTATGTGAAATTCTGGCTAGTCATAGAAATCTCAATGATTGCATAAAAGACAATTAAAAAATTATTTTCTATTTTGAAATCTATGTTGAAATACACGGTACCTTTTATAAATTTCCTGTTCATCAAAAGTAAGATAAATTGAAATACTTCATTATTTAAAACTTGCTTGAAAAAATTATAAATAGAAAAAAAAAATATAAATTATTTATTTGTTTATATAATATTTTGTTTTATAAAAGAAATATTTGACCACTGAAGCATCACTGAGCATTATCATGTTTGACCATCTTTTAGTTGCGATTTTGTAAGTTTGTTTCTTTCTTTATCGCGAATTGGATTATTTTAAATTATACCGTGATCATTCATTCATGTATTAATAACATGAAAAGAATGCTAAAATTTTCGAAAATGAATGGCTCCGTCTTAAATATTTCAAAATATATCCTCTGAAATTACGAAATTATTTTTCTGAACCTTAAATAGCTTATTAAATGTTAGTAGTTCATTCATTATTGCAGTCCGCTTTTATGGCTTCTTAGATAACGGAATTTTTGCTATTTATTTATACACATCGAAGCTATTTTTATTCAGCTTATTTCATTAAACCTCTTAGTATAAAGTATTTCCCTTTATGAAGACTCATTATCGACTATTTAGATAATTAGTCTTCTCTCTTTCATTTTCATCAATTTGCTAAATGTTCAATTAAAGTCATCTCCTGTAATCCTTCGATGATTGAAAGGAATTTCCAAAGTCATATAGTCTTAATTATCTCCAACATGGTTACGTCTCATCATTTCTTAGCCGTACCTTAAATAATTATGGATAACTCCTTTTTCATTAACGGTCTTTCTCCTAAATTGACAGCAATGATTGATTAATGTAAACGTTTGTATCCACTCGCTGTATTTACTAGCTTTGGATACAGTACGGTGGAAGTGTGTTTTGATTCGAATTTTTTAATTTTCTTTTCCACATACTGTGTAGGTTTATTAGAATTTCTTTTTTCTTTTTATTTATTTATTTAATTTTTAGTGTACTTCGTGAACATGTCGAGGATTTAAACTCCTGAAATTGTTTATCAAATGTATTTTATTTAAAAAATTCTTCTTTTTAATAACTGTGATACACTAGTATGTTGTGGCCACCATCAGACTTCTTTCTATACAAATTTATGCAAATTCATGCAGTAGAAATTATTTATTAAATTATTATTTATGAAAAATATTTTCCGTAATAAATACAGGCGATCTTAATCTGACAGTATTATAACACTAAATGGCGAAAGAAAGTCAATTTTGTGCCGACATCAGAATTTTTTTTTTCTTTTAATGAAAAAAATAGATAACTTTGTTTTGAATTATCACATATCTATTTGTTCAACCATAGGTATTGACGAGATCTTTCGAAAGATACCCATATTGAAAATCTACACCCCTGGGGGGGGGGGGGACACGATGCTTCCACATGTAAACTTTTTTCCTAGTTTACTAATACTGTTATCAATAATGCATATTAATTTCACAATCACACGTTAAATATCGCTCTCATTATGCGCATGTATATGAAATTTTGTCCTATACTGCCATATTAAAAATTTAAAAAAGTGGGTTACAGGTTGCTGATTGGTCCACGGATCCATCCCAGAACTTAGTTTCTGGATGGAAACCGAGATTCGGTTTGAAACACTGCATTTTATTTCTCTTTAATCCTCCTCTGAATTTTTCTTATTTTGTGTTAGAAATTTTAGGGGGGGGGGAAATGTATGCCCCCCCCCCCTTTTTTTAATTAATTGCGGGACTCTGAGCGATTTCCTGTGCCCCTTGGGCGCCCTACTGAACTCTTTATTCGTTTTCGCCGTCCAGACTGTCCTCTTCAACGCACGCAACAGTTTTCTGTTGCACTTAGGTTTTTTTTCAAGGAGATTTTTACTTTCTCTTACCCATAAGGTAGAGAAAGTATTAAAACCAATGTAACACTTAAAAATGAGATAAAAGATACAAAAATTTAAAACTTTAAAAATACATTTTAATTAAAAAACATTTAAAACACAAGACAGACGTTTCGGCTAGAACACTAGCCCTCCTCAGTGTCAAACATACAAACACAACATTTACAAAAATTCTAAATACATCATATCAAGATTAAATATTCAGGAGGAATAGCTTTAGCCTCGTTCAAGGAAGAATGTTGCATTTTAGTGAAAGCGCCCTCTAGAAAAATACGGGATTCATAAATATTTATATTGGAAGCTAAAATTTTAAAGTTTTCAAAATCTGGTATATGATCACTATTGAGAGAATGGATTACAAGTTTAGATCTTAAATCTCCTATTTTATAAGAGCGTTTATGTTCCTTTAATCTAATTTCGCCTGTTCTGCCAGTTTCACCGATATATGTAGAATCACAATTTTTACAAGGAATACTATAGATTACACCAAGACGTTTAAGAGGGGGGACAGCGGGTTTAAAGTTTGAGAAAAAGTTACTAATACGGAGTTGAGGTTTAAAACTAGTAGAAATATTAACTGTTCTAAGTAATTTTGAGATATTTTCAGAGATACCTTTATAATAAGGGATAGTAGTACGATAAGTGGAATTTTTAACTTAGGATAAACTGATTTAAATGAAAAATAAAACTCTTCTTTATAAATTCTTTTAATAAAACGAGGGGGGTAACCATTATTTTTTAAATCAGAAAAGATTCTGGATAGTTCATTATTTAATAATTCGGGATTACTACAATAATGCTTTGCACGATGTAAGAGAGTACGAATGACTGCAAGTTTATGCGATAAAGGATTAGCTGAATTGAAGTTAAGATATTGACCAGAGAAGGTGGGTTTTCTATAGACTGAAGTTGAAAAATGTAAAAAATGATTGACTGTTTTATGCATTATAAGGATGTCAAGAAAGGGCAGTTCATTATTAATTTCTGTTTCAAGGGTAAACTGAATAGCAGGACATAAAGAGTTAGCAAAATCTAAAATATCGTTAACATAAGGTTGCTTAGTAATTATAAAAATATCATCCACATACCTTTTCCAGAAAAAATTTTTATCATGTAACTGGGAATTAATTTTGTTTTCTAAGTATTGCATTACAATTTCAGCAATAATGACAGATATAGGGGCACCCATGGCAGTTCCGTTAATTTGACGGTAGTAAGAATCATTAAAAATAAAACAATTAGAAGATAAACAAAAAGTGGTAAGATCAAGTACAGTATTTAAATTTAAATTAGTGTCAATATTGAAATTAGGATATATATCTTGAATAATATTACATGCAAATGGTATGGGAATAGAAGTAAAGAGAGATACAACATCTAAAGATATCATAATACAACTAGAGGGAACTTGAATTAATTTTAAAGCATCAAGGAACTCAAAAGCAGAATTTAAACTATAATTAGAAGAAGTAATGATGGGTTTTAATAAATTTGATAGAAAACGTGAAAGATTGTAAAGAGGCGACTTAGTATAATCAACAATGGGACGAAGGGGGATGTTAGGTTTATGGATTTTAGGTAAACCATAAAAGATAGGTGCAGAACCAGTATAACATTTTAATTTAGAAGAGAGAGCACGATCAATAGATTTAGACTTTTCCAAGTTCACTAATGAGAGAATTAAGTTTGCGTTGGAATGACGGGGTTAAGTCTTTGTCTAAGAGTTCATAAGTGGAATTATCGTTTAAGAGTTCATATGCTTTTTCATCATAAACAGACTTGTCAAGGATCACAGTAATGCGGCCTTTATCAGCACGTGCAATGACAATTGAAGAGTCGCTCGATAAGTTTTTCAAAACTTGTATATCAGAATTATAATTTGAAGGAAAACTAAGTTTATTTTTTAACAATACTCTTGAAATACTATTACGAATAGAGTGCTGTTCTTTACAATTAAGCTTTGAAATAACAGGTTCGACGGAGGCTAAAAGTTTAAAAGTATCCACAGATCGTCTGCCTAAAGCAAAGTTAAGTCCACGATTCAACACATTTAATTCACTTTGAGAGAAGGTGCGAGAAGACATATTTACAGTCCAGTTTGAAGTCACAGACGACGATCCACAAATATCAGTATCAGTAGTATGAGGCAGCAGGCGGTCAAATTTTAAACGGAACTTACGTACGAGTTTAAGTCGAAAAATAGAACTTTGTGATGACAAAAATGAAATAACATGAAGTTTATCATCATTATCAACTTGGTAAAGAAGTGATTGAAGATATGAATGTAAACATTGGTGTGAAGAGCGCAGGCTGCCATAACTAAGCGATATAGCTGCAGAGATAAAACGAAAACTAGTTGATAAGGCAATTTTTCTTCCTTTAATAGAATTAACTAGAGAATTAAAATAGAGAAAGTATTGTTTTTGGGTCAAATTTTCGAACGCGAGATTTTGTTATATTTACACGTTTTGAGGTCCCCTGAATACGAAAATCATGTTTTTAGCAAATGGTCTGTGTGTGTGTCTGTGTGTCTGTCTTTTATCAGCATATCTCAAAAACAAATTATGGCAGAAAGTTCAAACTTGGTATTCTAAATGTGTATCATATAGGGATGCTACAGTAAGCTTTTCGTTAAGATCAAGCAGGTTCGTGTACAGGGACAATCAAGAGAATTCTAATACATTACGTCTATGGGGGAAATTGCAGGTAAGTAGAGTTTAACGTCTATAGACTGCACTAAACCAAATGAAACGAATATATATTTTTTGTAATAGAGATAGTTAACTGGGAAAAATTTTTTTGTGTATGTAGGAGCCTCGCCTCCCCCCCTGGGGGGGGGGGGGGGGAAAGTCCCCCTTCGAGGGGAGTAGATTTTCATAAGAGCTCGCCAATACCTTTAAAACGAATGGTTGAACCATCGATCTGCGATAATTTAAAACAAAGTTATCGATTTTTTTTACTTTTAACAAAAAAAACTTAGAAAAAAAAAAATCGTTTTTTTTTTTTTTTTTTTTTTTTTTTTTTTTTTTTAATATTGAGAATAAAATGGACTTTTTTTGGACATTTGGTGTTATACTACTTCTCTAATATAGAAAACGTATGCATTATCATAAAAGATAATTTTTTTAAATAATAATTTTAATAAATTATTTTTTAAAAACAGAATTATTTTTTAATAACCGAATTAAATTCTATATAAATGTAGGTGCATTAATGAAACGGGGGGGTGAGGGGGGCGGTAGACCCCCTCACACAGAACTAATTATTATATAAAACTCTTGAGAAGTCTAATATGAATTGTTTAACACAGGTTTACATAACAGTACTCGTTATCTTACCTTTTAATGTGCAACCTGTATTTATAGTATTAAATTTCAGGGTAAGAGAAAGTCGGGTGAGTGACACACCAGATTATTATTTATTATTATTATTATTTTTTTTTTTTTTTTAATCTGCATCTTCACTCAGAAAAATTTCTCTGCTAACGTGGGGAAATATCTGAGACTAAATTCTAAATTTATTTTTTAATTAAAAAGCCTTCGCCTTTTTAATTTTTTTTTTCTTTTCTGTAAAATTATTTTTATGCTTTTGGCACTTTCGATGGAGGTAAGCATTGGTTGCGACCATATGCAGGTACTCCAAAGCAACTACGTTGACATTGACCGAATAGCGTTAATTATAATTGATATCCTAGGCGCCTCGGGCACAATATTTTCTTGTCTTTTATTTCCTTTTTTTTTTTTTTTTTTTTTTCTTGTGCCTGATCAAGTAATGGTTAAAGAAAACTAAACAGTAAGCCACATTCATTTTTTCTCCTTTCAGCTTTTAACTATAGATGATTCTCCTGACTTTCCCTTCTCTATAAAAACATCCCCTTGTCTATAGAGCAAAAGATTTAGTGTATAACTACTTTGAAAAACATGTTCTTTTATGCATTTGGCAGCTGTTGCTAGAAAGTAAATCGTAAACGTGCGTTTAAAAAAAGTAATACAAATCATTCGAAATTTAGATTTTAAGTTATATATGTACATATTTTTTTTTTATTTCTAAAACCCATTAAGAAATTAAACATTTTAGGAATCTATTTTTATTTCAGCCACCTCTAACAAAATACTTTTCTAATTTTCTAATTGTATTCCAAATATTCTGCTTAATTCAGATTTTATTATACTTGTGTTTTATTTCTAAGTATTCCTGATAAGGTAAAATTGGTTGCACATGTCCGATTACCGATCTAATTTTTAATATGATCAATAAGTCCATAAATTCATTCCTAAATCTCTACATATTATTTTAGGAGAATTCATCGACATATCTTTCTACAGAACACTTTTACGTGACAGTACTCTCCTCTCTTCTCTTAATGATTGAAAACATACCAACTTTGTGCAAAAAGAGAGAGAGAGAAGAAAAGACAATAAGACGAACTAGTGGCTGGTTTCGTGTAATTTCAAACTGCTTCTTTCTGTATAAACGTAAAAACACGTTAACGATTACCTTATGTGAAATACAAGGAGGAGAAACAATTAGAACCCTTTTCTTATACTTGCTTATTATACAAGAGGCTCGGAACTAAAAATATCGCACTCTAAGAAAGAGCGATGTTTCGTGTGATCTATCCACTTCAATTTTTGTAAACATCTAAAGAGGCGTCAAAGCAAATAATTTCGGGGTGTAAAACTCGAAGTTGAATATAATTCTAAACTATCCGATGCTGTTATTTTTTAAAGATATCTGCTTAACTGTTCCTCCCCCCCCCCTTTTTTTAAATAAATTTATGAAGATCTAATTTACTTTAACACATGCATTCTTACTTTATTCTACATAAATGTAAGTATTGGATTCGTGAAAATATTCGACCTGCGGTTTTCGATGGATTTACACGATTTGAGATGTCTTGAACACGATTTCACCTTCTTTAGAAAATGTCTGTGTTTATTCAAAATTTTGTGGACGCTGTATCTCACAAACCAATGAACAAATATAACTACTTGGCATTTAGTTGGACTTCTTAAACTGGCGCTGATTACACTTGCGAATCAATGGAGCTGTCATCACATTTTTTTCATAATTCTTAGTGCTGCAGTATAGGAAAAAAAATTGTAGTATAAATGTACATAATGAGATTTATTTTTAACTTTTGAATGTGAAATTAAAATTAATTACTTATAATAGTAATTGTTAACCAAAAAATAATTTTTTTATGTGGAAGGGTATTGTCCCACCTCCTAACCTTTCTGGAGGAGTGAACAGTTTCAATATCAGTATCTTTCAAAAGAGCTCGCCAATATCTCTAAAACAAATGGTTGAACCAAAATCTGTGATAATTTCAAACATAGTTATCATTTTTTTTTTTTTTTTTTTTTTTTATAAAAAAAAAAAGCATTTTCTAAGGTACATAATAATTTTGATAAGTAATATTTACACTGCATAAGTTTATATACGAAAATACAAAAGAAAATTGTGTGTTGGCCATAACATACTAATTTTATTATTATTATTATTTATTTATTTATTTTATTATTATTATTATTATTTTATTTTATTTTATTTTTTCTTGCAGTAAAGCATCGTTTACACGCGTCTCATTTATGCGTCTTTTGTACTTGTACTACGCTTTAATGTAGCCTCAAATCATTCCTACTCATTTTCATATAAAAATGTTTTTATATGAAGAAAATGTTCATTTGTACGCCGTATCCACATTTTTATAAGATTTTCTGCTTCAGTCCTTATTTCTCTGTTCTTTCGTTATTAAATTTAAAATATCCAATAAAAACTTGATTCATAATGCTGTCATTTAACACTCACAAACAATCAGCATATAGTAGGATTATTATTATAATTTTTTTTTTTTTCAATTAAATACTTATCTGCATGGACATATATCCTTTAAAAATTGTTAAATAGTCTCTCTACTTATCGTTACCGGAAGCTAAAGCCAATATTAATAAAAAAGCACCACAAAACTGGCGTATTAAATTATTACTTACAAAACTTTGAGTAAACACCATAAAATGCATTAATCTCGCAACAATTGTTTAGGGTCGAAAGAGCACTCGACCCTTCTTCAGGCGAACAAAGTAGTTTTTATGTTGTCTGAAAAATCGTATCTGAAGGATATTGCACGGTTTGTATGTTTGCTAATCATATATTATGTCACATATATTCCAGCGAAAGTTTTGTGCCCAAAGCAAAATGCGGGATCGGTTAAAACTAACCAAGAAATCAACAAAATAGGCATTAGTGCTGCAGTCAAAGCGGCACAAAACTTTCGCTGGAATGTATGTGACATAATATATGATTAGCAAACCATTCAAACCGTGTAATCTCCTTCAGATACAATTTTTCAGACAACACAAAAACTAATAAATTAAAAAACAACTAAATTTAAAACCTAATTATCATTTTTTAGATTCATTACTAGATACTAGAAAGTATGTAGATACTAGGAAAATACGTAGACATAGAAAGATATGTAGACATGCTATTTTACGTTAAGTTTAAAGAAAAATCACTAACTCATTTTTCTTTCTTTTTTTTTTTTTTTTTTTGGAGGGGGGGGGGGGGACACGGTTTGAATGTTTACTTCTCGTATTCCTTTTATCCTTAAAATTCTAAAAGAATCCATGAAGTATTTCTTTAGATATTCGACCGAAACGTCTAGATTCAGAGTTGTGCCTTGACTTATGTCGATGACGGTACATTTTTTCAATTATACGCCATTTCCTTAAAAGACGTATAATTTAAACGGTGCTGTACTATATTTTATATGCATGTATATAGAATTGATGTAGTACAATAATAATAACATGTTCGTGTTGCTTTTTTATATTGAATTATTATATTTATTGTTTTGTTTATATTATAGGTAATATTTTTCAAGCAATTTGAAAAAGAAACTCTTCAGTGAACCTATCATAGGGTGAGTAAATGTTCCAAATAGCTAAAATAATCTAAAAAATAATAATTGATTGGATTATATTAATCACATTAAAATATATCTGTTACTGGAACAATGGTCTTAATATGCGAATTTATTTATAAAACGTTTATATTAAGTTTATTAAAAAGAAAGAAACAAAATAAAAAAAAGTCCGTGCTTCACTTTAAAGATATGAAACTCAATAAAAACTGGTGAGGAATAAATAAGTAAATATATACAAATTATTCAGTTACTCATTAAAGCAGAAACTGTAAAACTATTTGATTAAAAAATATATGTATTTTTTTTTTTTTTTTTTTAATTTTATTATTTTGTATGTTAAACCGGAAAATGGGAAAAAAAAAAAAAAAAAAAATAATAATAATAATAAAGCTTTTTTTTTTTTTTTTTTTTTTTTTTTTTTTTAACTTTTATTTACATCCGAAGTAAATGTATCTGAAGAGGTTTTTTCTTTTCTTCTTCTTTTTTTTTTTTTTTTTGTCCATGGCGAAATTTGTTTTGGGGATTTTAATAACATACGATCAGATTTCTTTAAGTAATTAATTTTTTTTCTTTTTTTTTTTTTTTACCCTACTGAGCAACTTATTTAGAAAGAACTTATTTTTATAAAATATCAATTTGTTTATCAACTTTTTTCTTTCATTTTTCCCCCCTCTTCCACATAAATATTTTTAGAGTTATCTCTCTACCTATATTTATTTAGTCAGAAATGCTTGAAAAATTGTTTTTAGCCATAATTATATTTTGCCGCAAATATTTTTTACTCATAAGCAGCAATCTTTTTTTTTTTTTTTTTTTTCTTAACTTACATAGTTTGTCAAACAAGTTTTTTATGACTATTAACGAGAAAAAATAAAAATCAAATGCATGCTAAAATTATGAGAGCAAAATTTATTTTTGTTACTTTCCAAAATCAAAAGACGGTATAGCTGGCAGATAAAAAATATCTATCTACATACCGTGAAACTGCTTTTAAAAACCAGCCATACCGTTACTTTTTTATAGTCAGCAAGGTCTTTGTATTTTAGAATATCAACTCGCTTTATAATTTTTTTTACTAAGAGGTTTCGTGTTCGAAGGTTTTATTATATTATAATCTTTGCCATAAAGTTTAATGTCTCGAAGTTGCGTTTTAGTTTTTTCTTTACCTTTTTATTTGTGCATTTGTAATAACTTCTTGTTATCTCCCCCTCCAAGTATTAATTTAAAATGATGAGAGTTCCAGTTTTAGTATTTGTTTTCGTTGTTTTCAATTGTATTTTCAAAATCGAAGAAAGTTTGTTTTTTGACCCCCTTGAAAAAGAAAGTTTATGTATTACTTATCTATAACTTACACGAGGGGAAAACAAAACAAAAGATATTTCTTTTATATGATTAAAAAATTCTACGGTGTTTTACATTTTTGAAACGAAAATATTTTTGATGGATTTATTCGGTTTGAGATGACCCGAAGACGATTTTATTATATTTATTAAGTGTTTGTTGTATTAATTCTGTATGTGTGATAAATTTTGCTATTCGAAAATTAATTCATAAAATTTTATAAAACTTTATATCCCGTTCGTTCGACATTGATACGGAGTGGTCATGAGTATAAATTTTGTCTTATTTCGCTGGACGAGTTTCACTGCTGTGCCGTTTATGTAATCCATGATAGCTCTAGCCCAGCTTCTTTGGCCTGGAGTCGCTGTTCCTTAACAATTTAATGCATGTAGGAAACAGATGTCGCTTCGATTTGGTACATTACAACTAAATATTAGGTTATATAAATTATTATTATTATTATTTATAGCTATGTGAAAATGAAATAGCCTTTTAAGACGTATTGCATTCTATGAGTTCCAAAATCAAAGAGCAAGAAAATAAGCTTAAAACATGCTGGGTTGGATTGTCGCACTAGAACTGCTTCTTGTCGACAGACTTGGAGATGTGGTCCGGAAACCCGCCATTACAAGTTTGACCTCTGCAGTGGAAAAAGCTCTCCCGCTTCAATAACCCCCAGATGTATTAATTTTATGCAATATGGAAAACATTGTAACCATTTTACATGCACTCGACTATATTATTATATGCGTCGATCTTTGGTGGGTCAGGAATCGAACCCGCTGTCTGCAATCCGAACTGAAATTGGAAACATCTTCGCTGATAATAAGTACGGAATTCCTATTCGCTCGATTTAAACTTTTTATTTAGACTGCGCTGAAATGGCGTCATTTTCACAAGCCTTTCTATTGACCTTTCACAACAGACCTTTCACGAAATATAGAGGCCTTTCACAAACCTTTCTATGTTTCGTTATTTTCACAAGTCTACTCTTGCTGAAAATGGGACTTAAAAATGGTAAATAGAAATATGTTTTATATTTCTTTTCTTTTCTTTTTCTTTTTCTTTCTTTTTTTTTTTTAGGAAGGAGGACTATTAGTTTCAATCTGAATTTTTTGTAGACCAGTATAAATTAGAAATATCTCTCCTATCGTTATAAATACAGTACCAAATGAAAGGGGCGATTTTTCTGAATTCAGAAGTGCAAACAGTTTTTCAACACAACTATTAGATTTTTTAAAATTAATTAAAGTATGAAATTTAGGTGGCAACACTTAATTTTAATTCATTTCAGTCATTTTAAAAAGTATGTGGCCCAGTTTTATGATCAAAAAATGAGATAAAAAATTAATTAAAAATTAAAATAAAAAAAGTAAAAATTTTACAGATTGAAATTAATAGTCTTCCGTACTAAACTAAATTCTGTCTTTGACAGAATTTTCATTTATTTATTTTTATTTATTTTTATTTTTAATTTTAACTTAAAGAAAAATTTTTAATCAATGTAAAAACCAGGTATTGCATTACTACTCAACTCAACTAATATGTAATTAAAGTTTTATTTCTTACGATACCTGCAATATACTTAAAAATTAAATATAATATTTGACTATTGCTTTTAATATTTATTTATTATCGGTCCTTTCACAAATTTTTAGACGTTAACTTCAAAGCAAAGGAAAATTATTTTAAATTAAAAAGATGAAAAAGAAATTCCGGTGACATTTTCTTTGGTAGCCGTGGGGGAAATCAAACGGAGCTAAACTCAGCAAAATTTTAATTTTCTGAAATTAATCCATTTCCTTCCTATTCAAAGTTTGTTTGCTTCGAGTCTACAGGCCATATTTGTTTTCGTTTTAGATTTCTTTTTCTTTTCACTTTTTGAGATAATTATAAAAAATATAAATAAATGAAACGCGTTATAAGCACTATAATGGTTATGATTTTTCATATAATCATATGCTCTTGTACAGTAAGTTATAATTATTGTTAATTATGTATATATATATATATATATATATATATATATATATATATATATATATATATATTAAAAAGATTAAAGAATATATTTAATGGCGGGACTGCATTATTGTATTAATTTTAGTCCGTCAAAGACTATTTGTATTGCAGACAACTACTACCATCATGTGTGTAAGAGAGATGAAAGAGACTGTGTGTGTATGTGTAAAAAGAATTTTATAATTAAGAGATTTTAATAAATAAGTAAAATATGCATAAATCAAGCGCATTAGAAAAATGACAATTTATGAAGAATAATATAATGATATGGATTAATAAATTATCAATTTCCTGATAAATATTTTTTGTATTCATAATGCTTAAGTTTTTTAAACCTTGCTAATAGTGTAATTCTTTCTTTTATTATATACACATTATATAGCTAATAACCTTCGCTTTGAATTATATTTTATAGATTTAAAGTCTATAACAAATGCTAACAATGCATTGAAATCGCCTTATAAACTTTAAAAATTAAATATTTTATTAGTTGTTACGTATTTACGTACTGCAAATAAATAAATAAATACAAAAAGTCGACAAGTATCATTTATGTTCACAAGGAATGTTTTCTATAGACTATAGTAATGATTAGCATCAAGATTTACATGGCCACACAAAAATGTTCTGCTAATTTAAGGGCTACAACTGAAAATTTTTGGAGTTGCAATTTCGACATTAAATATCGCATATTTTTAATAGAAATAATTATACCTTTTTTTTTTTTTTTTCTCCTGAGTGGAATATTGTCAAAGCACACATTTATTATTCAAATGTATATTTTTTGGAAAAATAAACACTTTCATATAGTTTTTAAAAATGTAGTCGTGTGGTCTGGTAACACTTATTACAATAAAACTCAAATATTCACTTTTGAAGATAAATATCTCTGTTTGTAAGAAAAATTACGCTCAAATATTAAAAAAGAGCTGCGTTGAAACCTCTATCCTAAAAATAACAAAGATTTGATGATTTTCAAATTAAAAAAATTTCAAATGCTGTGTGAGCAAAATTTTTGAAAATCACTCGCATAATTATGTTAGATAAAAATCGTCTGCATTTGTGATGGGAAATAATTTAATAATATAATAAATAATTTGTATTGCATGAATTTTTTTTTTTTAATTATATAAAAGAAAGTCTTATGGTGGCCACATCATACTAGTTATTCAAAAAATAATAAAACAAAGTTATTGTTATAATGTGGCTTCGAAAATTTCTTTTCTTTTCTTCTTCTTATTTATTTATTTATTTATGATTTCTCATTGATATTATCAAATGATTGACATCCAAGAATCTCTATATATTATTTCATTTAAAATATGTAAAATTTGATAAATTTCAATAATCATAGATCTTCGTAAGTTTTGGGGTGCCATGAATATGACTTGACTGTTTTTAGAAAAAGTCTGTTTGAGTGTGTTAAAAAAAAAAAAAAAAAAAAAAAAAAAAAATAGAAAAAAAAAAAAAAAAAAAGTCAAATTTTGAAGATCCTACAATTTAAGTAACACTACACCGAATTCTTTGGAACATTACGTTTAATTGTATTTTTCGTGTAAATCGCTCAACATAATTTTTTTTTCCCCCTCTCACATGGTATAGTTGATTTGTCAAAACCCCTAGGATATGACATATAATTCTGTAACAGGGTTCCTACACTATTTCAAGAAACGAAAATACTGACTTTTTTTTATCGAAATTTCCCAACTTTTATGTTAAATTTTAAAACAAACTGAAAATCTGTATTTGTCAATATATTCAATATAATATGATATATGATTATAATATATCATTTTGGCAGGGGTTGATCCAGATTTTAATTTTTGGGGCCCATTTTTGTGAAAAACAAATTATTTTTGTGAAATTTGTATTTATTTTTTGAAAAATCAAAATATTTTTCTGAAGAAAAAAAAAAAAAAAAAAAAAAAAAACAATTGTCGCTAGAAACGTTTCATTTTTTTTTTTAGCAGTTACTCCGTCTAATATCATGTAAATAGCATTTTATGAAACAAGTATAGACACTCATTTAAAATAATACTGTAAACATGAAAAATTTTTACAAAAATATTACTTTTATAAAACAAAATTTTGTGAAAGAGCTTTTTTTTTTTATAAATCTTAATTTTGTGAAGGGGCAGCAAAAGGGTCCCAATATTTGCCTGGATCGATCCCTGTTTGGTAAATTATGCAGTTGATCAAAAATTCCTATTTTTCAGAAAAATATTCTTCATAAATTATGCATGTTTAAGCAGTATTTTAAGCTATTCTGCCATGTTAAGAAAATTGTAAATTTTGAATAACGAACAAAGTTTTAAAAATAGAATGTTCATAGTAAATCATGCTTATATCAACATCATAAATGACATTTTAAAGCTGGTCTGATATCCTCATGATAAAAATATTTTTCCTATTCTCCATGTTAAAAAGGTTGTAAATTTCGAATAACTTACGAAGTTTTTAAATTGGAACTGTGCAAATCAACAGTAAAATTGCCAGTATATTAAGTGATATTTTAAAACTTGTTTGACCTCTTTACGATCATTTGTTCTTGAGATAAGGTGTGCACAGATTAACATATTAATAAACCGAATAATCTACGAATGGGCAACATATCATTTTTTTTTTTTTCCAGAGTTGGTGTTAATGTTAAGGTCAGTTGACTATACAAGGACCTTAGGCCTAGATTGTTTGTCTCTGCGAGAGTCTGTGATTTTCAATACCTTACATCTCAAAATGTGTAAAATTGTCCAAAAACCGAGGTATAAAATTTTCATGATTACCTAAGTTCCCCATACCTATTGCATGATGAACTAACTAAAAATATATAAAAAGGGTGAAATTGTTTTTATAGAATGATTTTCTCAAATATGTGACAACGATTAAGTAAGAAAAGCTTATTCTTCAAAAATACTGGTATGAAAATTACTAACAATGCCTCAGAATAGATTAAAAAAGTTGGCAACTCTGCCTACGTCATTAGCATTTATTTTTGTTGCACTTTTTACTCTCTCATGAGGCAGCCCACTCCATAACCTGGCTACTAATACTCAGTCATGATATCCCCTCCAATTCCTTTAAAATTAATCTGTTATCAGCAAATATTTTGTTACTATTTTTATTGAATAACCGGGAGAAATTAATTTAAAGACAGATGCCAGGTTTAGAAATTGAATAACTAGAAAAACATAATACAATGCTATAAATAAGAAATGAATGGGTTAGAAATTCCAGTGTAATCTCTGTATTTTATATTGAAAACTACGCCTGATTTTATTTCTCAACTCAGTTTTTTTTCCTTGACTTTTTAGTTCAGATTTGTCATTTCCTGTCTTTTTAACTGAGATTTGCTTTTTCCTGACTTTTTACCTCAGTTTGCTTTTTCCTGACTTTTTCATGTTTTGCACGTTTTTCCTGACTCGTAGGAACCATATATAAGGAAGATGTTTGAATTGCACAGCACTTTTTAATTTTTCATGATAAAAGCAATTTAGGCTATCTTGATATGAAATTGCGCCTAACTCTATAACCATGATAATTGTTTTGAAATTTTGTACTTATTTTATTTTTCATTTCGTTTCGCTAAACATGGAAGGAGGTGATTCTTAAGTGTGGGTCGATTTCCAATATTTTTAATAAATATTAGACCTGTCTCAGATTCTACTGAGCTGGACCCTTTTCTTCCGTTACATATATAGATTTAATATTCTTCACCCTTCCAAGGAATGAAAAGATCAAAGAAATGACTTATTAAGCCTAAAAATAAAACATTTTAAAAACGTAAAAAATTTGATATACCGTAAAATACCTTTCAATATTAATGTCACTTAAAAACTGGAAAGTCGCTTGTTTAACCAAAAGGGCGAAACAAAAATTTCTTGTTCGTACCGGAAAATATCAAAGTCTAATTAAAAGCCTTTTTAGAATTGCATAAAAAATGAATAATAAATAAAAAGAACGAGATATGTAAATCTGGAACTTTTTTTGTTTATGATATTCCCTGTAAAAAGAGATGAAAAATCATAAACAATACTTAAAAATGAGATTAAAATATTAGCATAATCAAGAGAATTTAGTAATTTTGAGCCATCATTATAATTACCTAAAAGTATAATTTTTGTAGAAGACTCAATGAGAAAATTATTTAAAGGAACTATAAAATTGAAGGACCTGTTTTTAATAAATAAGAAATACAATTACAAAATTATGTTTATTTCTTCGATTAATGTTGATAAAATTTTATTTTATAACTCAAGTTAATGTAGAGCAGTATTTACAATACTACAAAAAACCTATTTTCCCGCAGTATGAAATCAACTTAATGTCTCAGAAAAGAAACTATGTGTTTTTATAAGAAAATACTTGGTAAACATTGTAATTCCAGTAAAATCACATTTTCATTAATAAATACAATACTTGCAGGTTACGTGACATGTTTTTACATCGAAGAAACGTTTCGAATAGTTCAGTTTGCAGTTCTGGTTTTAAGTAGCATAATTATAAATGGATGTATACGTTGAACAGATTCATTAAATCCTAACGCTTAAGTCGGTATATATAAAGTTTTCGCTCACTAGTTTACATCTGTAGATAATTGAAACATTTTGCAGAAAGATAATATTTTAAAATAATCTTCAATAAGTTTTTGCTTGCGATTTATTTTTTTTTATAAATTATGTAATAAAAAATAAAATTTATATTAAGAACTAGAAAAGAAAAAACTCATACTATAAAGTTGTTTTGTAAATTTACTGAAATGTTTATCTAGGGTTTATGATAATTAACAACAATTCTTTGTTAAAAGTAAATAATCGAGATTCTCAAACTTTATTCTGTATTTTTATCTATTTTTATTATTTAATTTGTTAATAAAAACTAAATATGAACGTTGCTACTGTAGAAAAAGTATTTTAAGTATCAAACATACTCTCGCCGATAATTAATTGAATTAATAATAGTGGTAACAATGCATATATAAAATAGATTTTTTAACATCATCGTTTATTTTTCTCGGTAATTTTACATAAGACTTAACATAAATGATTACCAGTCGTTTTCTGTTAAAATTTTTAACAGTGCAGTATGTATCTTTCTCTAATATTTCCATTATATTCATCTAAAATTCTTAAAGTAAAGTAATTTTACATAAGATTTAACATAAATGATTACCAGTAGTTTTCTGTTAAAATTTTTAACAGTGCAGTACGTATCTTTCTCTAATTTCCATTAAGTGAAGTAATAAAAATAAAAACATTTAATAGAGACATTCACTTTATAAATTTAAAATATAACCTAAGCATTTAACATTGTAAAAGGGTCACCAATTTTCCCTTATTTGCGTACGCTGTTAAAATTTTCAACAGAAAGCTATTGGTAATCATTTATGTTTAATGCATGTATCAAATGTTTATCTAGGGTCTATGAAAATTTACAACAGTTCTTTGTTAAAAGCAAATAATCGAGATTCTCAATCTTTATTCTGTATTTTTATCTATTTTTATTATTTAATTTGTAAATAAAAATTAAATAGAAAAAAATAAATGGAAATATTAAAAAATCTATTTTATATATACATTTTAATGACAAATATTAATTAAATTAATTAATTGATGAGAATATATTTGTGATTTACAATGCACTCTTTGAAGTAGAAATATTATTTTTTATTGAGAAATTAAATAATAAAAATAGATAAAAATACAGAATGGAGAGATATTTGAAAATATTAGAGAATACCGATTATTTACTTTTAACTAAGAATTATTTTAAATTTGCGAAAACTCTTGATAAACATTTCAGTAAATATATAGAATTTGTTTTGCAGTATATTAGAATCATGTTAGCATATTTATGTTTAATATATGATTATAAACACTCTAAAATTATGGGTTAATCAAAAGAAAATACGTTAAGAGCAGAGGATAACCGTGTGTTTTGAAATGTGGAACAAAATGTTAAATGTATACATATGTATTTTAATTAATAAAATCGATGTCTTTATTGATTGAGTACGTTCAAAAGAGATGTTATGTTTGTGTATAATTTTACTAAAATGGGAATGAATTATAAAAGTTCACTTCTGAACTGAACGGATTTATCTTGAAAATTTATAAAACCATTTCACTATTTATAGAAAAATAAAATAAAATAAAATAGTAAGCATTATCCACATAGGTACAAAATTATATCGAAAACTTTTAAGAGTGTTGTTATCCTTTAACAGCAGTAGAATAATAGCATATTATCGTCAGGGTATTTTCTAACCAGAACAGTAATCCCCGCCTTTTGGTGTTCCTCTAAAATGTTATATTATTTAATAAAATGACTTTACGTATTATTGAATAAATTATTTAAATTTAATCCTTGGATATTGATGCCGTAAATGCCATTGGCGTATATATACACCGGCAGCACATTTATAAAGTGTTAATACGAACAATTAAAATAAAGTTTTTTTTTAGAAGGAATGTGTTTTAGAAAAAAGAATGTTGTAGATCCAACCAAGAAGAAACTATGTGATAATTCATTAATTAATTTAATTTAACATTTTCGCGACCGCTGACGTAGATTCACGTCATTGTGAAATCTGTAACTCCGCCAGTGGGCGTTTCTTTTGCAATTCCTACGTTCCAATACTTCTTAAATATATTTCCTATATACTTCTTAAGTATATTTCCTATACTCATATTTGTACAATCAAAATACTATGAATATGCATACTTTCATAACAAAGAATATAACTATTATGTATATTTATATGTAATATAAATATGGATACAAAAAAACCTTGTCCTGAAATAGTGTAAAGTGGAAGAACAACGCCCACAGGCGGGACATACTGTGAAAAAGACAAAAACATGCGGTCGCGAAAGTGCTAACGTACTTTCCATTTATATGTCTTTTCGGGAAAGGAGGGGGGTGTGGAAATCTGTCAAATTTAAGTGTTACACACTATTTTTTTTTTTTATTTTTTTTTAATTACTGTAAAAATTATTTTCATATACATTTTTTAATTATTTATTTTTGGGTACTTTCGTAAGTCAATCAATAAACTGTGTGAAACAAAGTCTTTAAGCAAAAATTTAGTAAAATACCCTCTTTTTTTTTTTTTTTTTCCTGCTTCACTTTTATACAATTATTAAAAGTATGTTTCGAACTCGCAGTAATTCTAGTACAAACACAAGGCTTACATAATATGTTGAGTGAAATGGTCCGAAAAACACACTGTGCGACTATGGTTTTAGATAGCGCAATTATAAATTTATATATACGCTACAGAATTTCATTAACCGGCTGGTGTGGTATTTCGTTTTTCTCCATTGTTTCAAATTTGTAGAACCAGTTTAAACAGCGAATATATTCTGCTTTAATTTTCAGTAGTTTTTATTTCTCAACTGTTTAGATGATATTTATATCCAGGGGTCGATCCAGGCAAAATTTGGGTCCCTTTTGCGGCCCCTTCACAAAATTCCACATAGTAAAAAGGGACCCTTCACAAAATTCAAATTCATAAAAAGGGACCCTTCACAAAATTCAAATTCATAAAAAGGGACCCTTCACAAAATTCAAATCCATGAAAAGGGACCCTTCACAAAATTAAATTTATAAAATGAGTCCCTTCACAAGATTTTGTTTTATAAAAATGATCCTTTTATTAAATGTTTTCATATTTTCAGTATTATTTTTAATTAATGCCTTAATTTGTCTCAACGAAACTCTATTAAATTGATATTAAACATTACATAAAGTGATTGTAAAAACGGAAGATTTTACACAATATTTTACTTTTTCACAAAAATATTTTACATTTCACAAAAATAAATAAAAATTTCACAAAAATATTTTGTTTTTCACAAAAAAGGGACCCAAAAATTAAAACCTGGATCGACCCCTGATATCTAAAGGCAAGAAAGGCTACATATTTTTTTCTTCTTTTTTTTTCCCCTAAATTTTTTTTTGAAAAACTTAAGGAAAATAAAGAAAATGCTAAAACAGACTTCTGAATGAATTAAAAGTCAATTTGCACATGCAATAATTAAATAAAACTGACAGAAAACAAAAATTATTTTAAAATTCTTCATATCAAATAAAAACAAGAAAGAAAAAAATCTTGCATTGCGCATAGATAATGAAAAACTTTCAAAAACATATCGAGGATATTGGTACTAATTTGTAAATTGTAAAGGTCGATTACTATACTGTGAATACATGATCAGTCACATGTAAAATTTTTTTTCAGCATTATGACATTATAGGTATAACAAATACATTCAGAAACAGAAATAAAAAGGATAATTTAACAGAAACGTTGCAGTACTGGGAGTACCTACAAATAGTAAAGCCTTTGAAAATAAAAATTTAAGGCTAGATATTTCACTTCTCTTACTCTGCAAGAAAGTCTAAAAGTGTTTCAGAAAGAAATTCAGTTTTCTCATATTCGTAAATATTCTTAGAATATCTTGAAATAAATAAACGTTATTGAGGTTTACTATGGTATGCTTTCTATTATAAATGGTATAAACATCATAACTGGTTCGCTACCAAGACTTAAAAAAAAAAAAAAAAAAATCGGACACATCATACAGGAGGCATTTTAAAAAGCATATTTAAATATCTCTATACAACGCAAAACATAATGCAATTTATATACATTATTTAGATGCACAAAATTATATTTCCAAAAAATATGTAATAATTAGCATTTGTGATTTGTTTATAATTGTGTATGCATTTAAAATACATTTTTAACATTTTCCAACCAAGTTAGTGTGTATGACTGCCAGTCGTCTGTCCATCCTCCCATTTTTATAAATACTTTTAAATTTCTACGAAACTAATACGTGCATTATTTAGGTTTAATATAAAATGTACCTCATTGAAAATCATACATATACGATCCGTTTGTGTACAGGACCAAAATATATTTTAAATTGTGATCACGGAAATTGTGGTTGTGAAGGTTAAGGCTGATACACAACGATAGGATATTTGATCTACATGGAATACTTTCCGTCTTTCCGGGTCTATCTTTGCGGTTCTGCGCTCAAAGCTCGTAGACGTGAGGTGCCGGGTTCGATCTCAGCTTGCGCTCGTCTGCCTTGCCGTTCGAAGTTTTCTGTGGTTTTCTCCGAAACTTGCGTAAATACGGGCTAGGTTCCCTTAGAAAGACCCCCACGGAGGGCGCTCTGTCTCATGCCTAGGACCGTAGTGTAGTCCTTAATCCCCACAATCCAACCCAATCTTTTTAAGAGGTACTAATACTAGCCCGTATTTATGCGAGTTTCAGATAAAACGACGAAAAACTCTGAATAGCTAAGCCGATAAGCGCTATATAGAAATAAACATTAAGACTAGATATTTCATTTCTCTTACTCTCTAAGAAAGTTTAAAAGGGTTTCAGAAATAACATTAGTTTGACTCATCTATATATTAATAGGCAAGCATAAAATTTGTAGTCCCTTTTTAACATATTAATTATGGGAGTAGAGGGTTGAAAATGGTATCATTCGAAAGGTTTGGTTAGCCGGAAGGTGCGAATACAAATATTATTTTCTTACGATGTCAAGAAGGTATTTAAAAATACTTTTATTTTTTATGCATTTTCCCCCATTTTTCCCTTTCATACACGTATTCCTTTACATTAAAAAATACCTAAAAGTAGAAAGTTGTTCATAAAACGCAAATAAAACCATAGACACAGTAATTTGTATAATGTAGCATCACTACACGCAAGAGAAATGATGACGTCACTGGCTGTCCGTGGATCCATGAAAAAGATTTCCTATGTTAATCGTCCATTGGATTGTTTGTAAAAAAATATTAAAAAATAAGGAAATTATCTCCTGATTTTAATTCCCATATTTGGGTATAGTTATATATAAGTTACTGTCTACATGTGTTCGATTGAGTTATTTTTGCTGTAAAATTGAAAAAATTATGATTTAAAATTACAAAACCCCAGAAACAAAAAGGCAAACTTCCAGTTTTGAATGTAAACATAAACATTTCATTTCAAAGGGTGATATTTAAACAATAAATATTCAAATAATATATTAAATAAAAGGAAAATGGTAAATATTCTATCAAAATTTGAAGTTCAATTTGTTTTCAAATGTCTAAATAAAGTATCTGATTTAAGATACTAATATGTTGTAACGGAAGAGGTTTGATATCTGTCGTTCTTGGCGGAAAAAAAATCGCCAAATTATCTGGCGAACATATTTGATTCCTTTCAAAAATCATGGGTTTTTTTTAACAACGTATATTAAGAGAGCAATCAATAATATGAAACAATATTTCATACAACAGATATTACGAAAATATACATTTGGTATGCATATTTTCGTATTACGTTTCTGATCGCCAAGTACAAAAAACGTCAAGGACGACATAGTTTTGAAATTTAAAATTAAATTTTTTGTCAATTTGACAGCAAGATGGCAATCTAGCACATGTGCACGATAATTAATTTATAATTATATCCGAATATGAGTATTAATATCGGGAAATAATTTTCCTCAATTTTTAATATTTTTTTCCAAAAAATCTAATGGACGATTAACATAAAAAATCTTTAACTTAGCCCCAAACAACGGTCAGTGACGTCACACTTCGCTTGCGTATATCTTTTGAATCTGTAAGAAAAAAGTAGACGATATCGAAAAACTTTTGATTTCGAAAAACTTTTGATAAATTCACACGTTTTGAGATTTCCTTGCATTTCAATTAACTGAAATCGCTACTTATTTTTCAAAAAGTTGATTTATTACTAACTGCTGCATGTATAAGAAAGTAGACGATACGGAAAAAATTTCGATTTCCGTTTTTCGCTGAATTTACATGTTTTGAGCTTTCCTTACGTTTCAATTAACTGAAATTGACTACTTATTTTAAAAAAAAAATGGATTTATTGCTAGTTTTTGCGTGTATTAGAAGCAAGTAAAAGATACGGAAAAACTTTTGATTTCCGGTTTTCGATGAATTTACACGTTTTGAGGCTTTCTTGCATTTCAATTAACTGAAATTGACTACTTATTTTTAAAAAAGTGGATTTTCTGCAAACTGCTGCGGCCAACAATTGCCGCAGCTGTGTTGCAATTTAATTCCGTTTAGGACAAGGCAATTTTGCTTTGCGTTGCTGGCCAAAAAAAAAAAAAAAAAAATAATAATAATAATAATGGTCGGAGTTTCGACCACTGGGCGATACTAGTATTCGTAAATATTCTAAGAACGTCGTGAAATAGATAAATGTTATTGAGGTTTTCTATAGCATGTCTTCCTGTTATAGATAGTATAAATATCACAACTGGTTTGGTATAAATATCACACGGACCCGGCACTTTCTGTATTCCGACTTTGAAGACGAAGGCTCTCGTCAACCCTTGGGACATCATAACGGAAGTAAAATATATTGAAAGCAAAGCAATGTAATAGGTTAAACCAGGCCTGTCCAACCCAAAGCACTTGTTGGGCCGCATTGGAAATCTGTTTTATTCACGCGGACCGCACCTTATGTACATATGTGTATGTGTACATATGTTTGTGAGTGTATGAATCGCATGCATGTATATTCTTTCTTCGGAACAGAGCAGAGTGAAGATTCTGAGTAGTATACATTAAGTTTAATTTTTTCATTCATAAATTAACAATAGTGCTATACAAAATTTATGACATGTACATTAATAACTACAATAAAAAGAATGTTTAATGGATCTAATAATATTTCAGTTACAGCAGTGTGATTCGTTAGCTACCATAATCGCTGAAAGATATTTTGACTTCGAAGAGTCAGAACGGATTTATTAATTTTTAATGTGTTAACCAAAATTGGCAAACTTTAAATATCGTTAATCTCCTCGCGGGCCGTAGAAAACTACACGGCGGGCCGCGGGTTGGCCACCCCTATATGTTAAACGATGTGGGGTTGGAAAGAATTTTTTAATCCATGCTAACCGCAATATTTTTCTTTCTTCTATTTTTCTGTACTGTAATTCTTACTGACATTAAATTTTACAATTGGAAGTTATCAAAAACTAACATAAAATATTGTGACACAATTTATAAATTGTATATGAAAACAATTCGTCATCGGAAACCTAACAACACCGATAAAAGAAAAAAAGAACATTTTCTTATATTACAAAAATAAACTAGTTAGACATCGTCTAGTAATTCGAGTTGATAAATTTTTATTATCTAAACACAATACTTGTGCTTACATGACATGTTTTTTCTACAAACGAAACGTTCCAATGGGTTCCTTTTACATCTTTGGTTTAAGGTAGCATAATTATAAATGTATGTATTCATTGCTCGAAGTAATTAAGCCAAGAGACTCAGGCCGCATGTTATTTTTCTATCACTGTTTCATATTTTTCGAGAAAAAAAAAAAAAAAAAGAAGAAAGTTGGAAATGAAATTATTCTTTTATTAACGAAATTGAATTTTATTAAAGTCCCCATTAGTTGTTATTCATTTATATTTTTAATTGTACTTCATTTTGACAAATACTGAAAACTGATGGTATTTCTTTTTCCTGACTATCTTTTTCCATTTAGATTTTCTTTATTTACTTTTTTCTATGAATAGTTTTTATTTGTTATATTATTTATCTATTTATTTTCTGCATCAAGTAACACAGCTCAAAAAATGAAGTTAAAAAAATAAAATAAAATAATAATAATTAAAAATAAACAAATTTAGGGTATGATAACGTACAATTTTCATTACTTATTACTGCACATATTATAAATTCTTTTTAGACATAGTATGGCCAGAAGGTATAAAAATGACCTTACTAATCATGACTCCTATTAATTTTCATGTAGTAATCAGCTAATACATACTACCTCATAAAAACAATAAAAGGAGCTTTTTATACAAGAAGCCTTCAAAAAATCGATGGAACAGTTTTTTTTTTTTTTTTTTTTTTAAGACACTTATTTTTGTGGATCTACAACTGATCTAACTAATTAGGACGCCAATCAATCTTTCTGTTTTAACCAACTAATGCGTACAAAAGCACATTTAAACTAGTTGGCATAGGTGGACTCTGCTCAGTTCCCCATCGTATTTATGTTCTCATAAATTTCTAGTGCGAGACATATTATAATCATGTTAAAAGAAATGAATTTGACCAAAGCTTGATACAGTGACAGAATGAAATCCCCGCCTAATAGGCTATCCACCGTTCACTTCGATATATTTATCTTATTCTAATCTATTAATTTATTTTGTCAGGGTCAATTCCGTTGTTTAGTTTTCATGCTACTATTTCTAATGCAATAATACTCAAAATTCATATTTAGGGAAAAATTTACAATTTCGCTATGTTGGTAAAATCGTAAATTACGAATAATTTACGAAATTTTTCTATTAGAATATTTGTATTCAATCATGTTCAAACAAATATCATAAATGTAATTTTGAAGTTGTCTAATGTATTTATGATCATAAAAATGGAAGTTTATGCTCAAATTTGCCTTATTCTGACACGTTAAGTAAATCGTAAATTCCGAATAACTTACGAATCTTTTAAATTGGAAAAATCACAGTCTATGATATTCATGCCAGAATTCTAAATAATATTTCGAAAGTGGTTTGACATCTTTACGATCAAAATATCCCTCAAGATTGACGTTTATGTGAAATTTTGCTCTATTCTGCCATGTTAAGAAATTCGTAAATTTCCAATAACTTACTAAATTTTTATATTGAAAAATTCATAGTCATTAATATTCATGCCAGTGTCCTAAATAATATTTCAAAATTAGTCTGACATCTTTACGATGAAAATATCTCTCAAAATTGATGTTTATGTGAAATTTTGCCCTATACTGCCATGTTAAGAAATTCGTAAATTTCCAATAACTTGCGAAATTTTCAAAGTAGCATATTTATAGTTACTGATGTTCATTCCGGCATCAAAACTGATATTTTAAAACTGATCTGACATTTTTTACAGTAAAAAGTTTCCATTTAATGCACGTTTAAGTGAATTTTTGTCCTTTTCTCCCATGTTAAGAAAATCGTAAATTTCTAATAACTTACGAAGTTTTTTAATTCGAATGTTGCAAATGAATAGGGTTCTTGCCAGTGTCGAAAGTAATATTTTAAAACTGATCTGACCTCTCTGCGACAATTTGTTCTTGAGATATCGTGTACACAGACTAACAAACTAACGGACTGACCCACTAACAGACTAACACACTAACACACTAACAGACACCCTACAGACAGACACCATACAAATTTTGTCATTTTCGGATTCCTAACACCTGAAAACGTGTAAAAAAGTCAAAAAACCGAGGTCGAAAAATTTCCCCATACCTATAGTATAATGGGGAACTTAAAAATCATGTAAAAAAAATTATACTAGGGCGTTTTTGGAAATGTTGATTTTCAGTCCCATTTCCAATTTTCACTAAAATTTCGCAAATTTATCTGTACACTGGGAACTAACTAATACACATTGAAAGACATTTAAAAGAGGTTAATACAGCGAGTGTGAGGAAAATCTATAGAGCCTTTTTTTAAGACACCCACTTCCGAGACTTAAAATTGGCCAATCGAATTAGGACGCCTACCAATTTTTCTGCAGTAATCAACGGGTAATGCAAATATATCGATATTTGGAAGGATGTTTCTACTGTAGCAACTTTGAATAAAATCGTTGAATCAGTTTTTGAGATATTGAATTAAATTACATTCACATTTCTGGCTTTGTATATACAACATATAATATTGTAATTATAACAAAAGTTGGCAAACTCATTTCTTTTTTCTTTTTAAGAACTAAAAATCATGCGGTTCACATAAATTATCAACCCTTTCCAACTGTAAATACTCGTTGAATAATGAACTTTGTCAACGTGATCAAAAAACGGGCAGACAGAATGACTTAATTCATAATCGCTCTTAAATATTGTTTGAAAATGCTAAAAACACTAAACACAAACGGGAATGCAAATACAGCAATTTCGAATTGTAGCCCTTAATGTGTCTGAACATTTTATTGTAGGTTTCGAAGACTTAACAACGCTAAACATACCATGTTCTATAGAAAACACTTTTTTAATGTAATGAAAAATGAGTATCAATTCCATTATGATTTGTGCAGTACAAAGTTATTTAAATATGATTTGAAATGCCTGTCGTAAAATACAATGTATTGGTATTCTTTTGGGTGTCACTGTTAGAGGTCTGCACGGGCCGAAATGGGCCCGGCCCGGTATGAAATCGAAAAATTCGGCCCAGGCCCGACCCGACCCGGACAAAAAGCGATAAAATCAGGCCCGGCCCGATTCATAAATATGTAAAATTCCAAAAAGAAAAAAACATGCCTTTCTACGAAAAATATTTTTAGTATGTGTTTTGCAGAGGTTTTATATAGCTAAGCAATAAAATGTTCTTTAACAAAACTGCTGAATGTTTAGAAGATATTTATATATAAACGATATTTCATTATTACCGACGTACAGGAGGCACAAAGACAGACAGAAAGTCAAATCGAAAATATTAGCATTCCTCAAACAATATAGAAATATATGTAAAATGGTTAATAGTACTAAAAATACACTTTCAACCACTTCCTGTTATGTACCGTAATGTATACAAATCTTTCATGTGATCCGGTAAACAAAACTTTAATGCCAATCCAACCATATTCAATAGAAGAGATGCTTTTGCACATGCTAAAATTGATGCTGCTTTCATCCAGTGCCCCGGAGAAAAGAAAAAGAAGCCTTTGAGGAAAAGTTACAGCGCAGTGGCGGATTTAAGAAGGGGGGGGGGGGACTAGGGGCTAACACCCCCCCCCCCCCCAAAAAAAAAAAAAATAAATAAATAAATAAATAAATAAAAATAAATAAAATAAAATAAAATAAACACTGACATTCACAACTCAATACTGCAATTGTAAATTTTTTATTCGTCTAGAATAACACTTTGAAAAATCTTAGCCCCCCCAAAAAAGTCAAGTTTTGGATCCGCCACTGTTACAACGGAAGGATTTTTATGGCCTTCATACCACCTAAACACTACAGACCATAGAAAACAAAGCCTTATATACAGTAACGTATCTAATTTCTGTTGTTTGTTACATGTACGCAAACTGGTATAGTAACATGCATATTATTTTGAATTAGAAACCATTTAATCTTACTTTAAATAAAATATATTAATTTCGAGACCTGTTTAATATTTGCGGAAAATCAGATCGCGAACAGTCAAGCTGATAGACAATTAAATTGTAGTTCCAGACACCTTTTAACAAAATAAAATTTTATGTGACATACCAGACTGTAAAATTATGTAAAATAAATAACTGAAAACGTATTTTATCATTTTCCTTTTTCAAGCCCGAGCCCGGCCCGAGAGCAAATTGAAAAATTCGGCCCGTGCAGACCTCTAGTCACTGCACACAAATCAGTTGTGCTTTTTATGCCATTTTAAATAGGGAATGCGTCATAGTGAACTTTAATAACATATATCATTTTGAAGAAATTCTGAAAATGTTCATGGATGCTAGATGCGGACAGATAGACAGATTACTTCAAATCATAATCACTCTTAAACATTGTTAGAAAATGTTAAAAACGCATAATGAAAATGAAAATGCAATTGCAACAATTTCGAATTTTAGTTTTTAATATATCTCAATATTTTTGTGTAGGTCTGTAAATCTTGATGCTAATCATATTACATTCTATAGGATGTCCCCGGATTCATGAGCCAAACATTAAGGGGAGCTACGGCACTTCATAAGGATTCAAAATTGCATAGGAACTCATGACCGCAAATGTCATCCTAACCCTTTAAGAACCGGGTGTTTTTTGTTATTTTTTAACATATGTGGGCGTAGCTTTTGAATGTTAAATTGTTAACAAACATTTTATTTATTACTTACAGACTTTGAATAAACACCATAAAATGCAATAAACTCGCAACAATTGTTTCGGGTCGAAAAAACACACGACCCTTCATCAGGCGAACAAAGTAAGCACGAGTGCTGCAGTCAAAGCGGCAGTGCGTTGCCGCTTTGACTGCAGCACTCGTGCTTACTTTGTTCGCCTGATGAAGGGTCGTGTGTTTTTTCGACCCGAAACAATTGTTGCGAGTTTATTGCATTTTATGGTGTTTATTCAAAGTCTGTAAGTAATAATTTTTACAACGCCAGTTTTGTGGTGCTTCTTTATTCAAACATTTTATTTATTTATTTATTTTTGTTCATGCAAATGGTTACATAAAAAGATATACATAGTAATAATGCTGTATATAATCGATGTATTTAAGCACTAATTGGATGAATACGAATATTGTACACATTTGAGCAATTACTGTAATATTATGCAACTAGAGAGGTTTTTTTATTTTTTCAAAATTTCTTGTTTTTCCGCCTACACTTTTTATTTCCGACTCCATATTGCTATACAAAACTAGTATGATGTGGCCAGCACATGACTTTCTTCTATATAATTTTACACAAAATTCATTGCATAGAAATTATTTATTAAATTATTAAATTATTTTCCGATATAAATGCAGACGATTTTTATCTGGCAGAATTATTTCACTAAATGCCGAACGAAAGTCAATTTTTTGCCAATATCAAAAGAAATACGACTTTCAAAGTTTTTTTTCGTTAAAAGATAAACAAATCTATAACTTTGTTTCAAATTACCACAGATCTGTAGTTCAACCATTCATTTTAAAGGTATTGATTAGATTTTTCAAAAGATACCCATATTGAAAATTTACTCCCCCTTCCACCCCCAGGGGAGGAAGTGATGCCCCCACATGCACAAACTTTTTTTCCTAGTTAACTACTACTATTATCAATTATTCATATTAATTTTACAATCACAAAATTAAAATAACTCTTATTATGTACATTTATACGAAATTTTGTCCTATACTGCAATGTTAAAAATTTAGAAAAAATGCGATCACAGCGTCATCTGTTGAGCAATGTTCCACAAATCTAATCAGCACAAGTTTATGTCAGGGTCCAACTAAATACCAAGTTTGGTTAAATTTCGTTCATTGGTTCGTGAGATACAGCGTCCACTAAATTTGTGATACACACACAGACTGACAGACAGAAAGACGTTTTCTAAAAACAGTCAAATCATATTCAGGGCATCCCTAAACGTGTAAATCCATCGAAAACTGGAGTTTCACGAATTTAATACTTTATATATACATATAGAAGAAAGTAAAAATGCTTCTTTATATGTATTTTACTTACCTTTAAAATTTGGCCCATGAATTTAGTGACACCCTGAATAGAAAACATCCCCCCCCCCCCTATGAAATGATAAATGTCAATCCATTATCATTTGTTCAAAATATAGGTATTAAAATCTGGTTTACAAAAATAGAACACAATGCTTTGGAATTCTTTCAGGTATCCCTGTACCCAAACCAGTGGTGAAATTTACTACATTTTCATAGCAACTAAAATAACATATATCAATTACAAGGAATTCCCTGAATATTTATGGGAGTTTGAGCGCGGACATATAAACATACAGGCGGACAGACGGGCGTGATGACAAACAAAACAGTCATAAACACTTTTCAATTTTGTTGGAAAGTGTAAATAAAAAGTCTCGTAAAAAATCTATAAAATAATAACAATATTCAATCAAATTATATATAAATAAAAATTCAAAATCAGATTTGAGAATTTAGAATTTTATTATACATTATATAATAACCAAATTCTATTTAAAATTGACAAACCATTTTTAAAAAACATGAGGAAAACGTTATTTAACAGACTCAGCATACACAAAACTCGTGAATATTATATTGGGGAAATTAGCTTCTATTTAAGGAAATGAAATCAACTGATATACTTGAAATATTTCTTCTAGTGAATCTCTAATCAACCAGAATCAGTTCTAATGAAAACTGGATTACACCAAGGAAAACTAAATAAGGAAGCTTTCTTGGGATGAAAAGAAAACTAATTTATGTGTACTTTATTTCAGATTCATTCAATGGTATAATCTTTCAGAATACAGAAATGTCAGCCGATGGTATTAAAGAAATAATTTTATTAATACAGCTTCAAGGAACTAAATATGAACAAATGTTTGCTAAGTTTATATATATATGCACTGTAAAAAATTGAAATCTCGCTGCCAAACTTTAGCCTTAAATTTTACAGCTCACCGTAAAGTTTATGACTAAAGTTTGGCAGCGAGGTTGCAATTATTTACTGTGTATATATAGCATATATATATATATATTATTTAGTGCTTACTTGTATTAAAATTTATTGTTGAAATTTCTGTGCGTTATCATGCAATGATAGTGATTTGTATCGGAATCTCTCTCACATCTTGCATCGAAGCACAGAGAATTGCAGCGTCTTCCTGCAATCTGAGCAGTAGTAGGGGAGACTGGGGTACAATGGACCACTCCCTATAATTGTATTTATTTATTTATTTATTTTTTATGGTTCGTATTTTGGTATATAGATCGCAGCACTGCAGTGTTGAAACTTAGCTAACAACTTCATACCTAACTCACAGTTTAGGTATGAAGTTGTTAGCTGTTTCGTGAAATATAGTTTATGGTAGCCAGAAGTAAATATTTTGAGTTAAACATTTTTTCTTTTCATCATTCAAGAATTATGATCTGGAAGATGCTATTTAGCATAATAAAGGTCATCTTATATTATATTTAATCTCATTAAAATATTTTTTAAAGGGATTTGTTATTATTTTTTTTTAAACGTTTGCTGTCAGAGGTCCACACGGGGTACAATGGACCACTAAGAACCGGGGTACAATGAACCGTGGTCCATTTACCCCAGTTCACTGTTAATAAACTGATTTTCGAAATCTACATTTTTGAAGCGTTAGTTATAAATTATACTTAAAAATTTCATAGTTAACCTTTATTAGATCTATTATGTCTTTAAAGATGAATAAAAAAGCAATTTACATTGAGGTTTCTTCTTATTTATTTTTAATAACCATTCAGTTACTTTTGTATTTTTATATTTTTACAAATATCATACATCTATAAAAAAAAAACTGAATTAAGTAATGCAATTAAATAATAATAATACAAATACATTTGACGAAAAGCACTGTTTTACATTTTGTTGGTTTAATCACAGAAATAAAAGATAATGAATCTGTTTATGTGAGATTCGTGCAACGAAAACCTAATCAAGATCTCTACATTTTTTCTTGAGAGTGTTGATATATCTCTTGTAAATTTTCAAACTATTGTAATGATGAGAACTTCACAAGAAAACAGCAGACTTTTAGTTACACAAAAATCGATTGGTGTATCATTTTCAAATTTTAATGTTCATTAATTTACATTATTTGTATGAATCGAAGACATAAATAAACAAATATAATATGTTCTACATTTTATACTCTTCAAAAACGCACTACATTAGTATACTTTTTTAATTTGACCTGTAGTCCATAGTATCCCGTGTCATGGACCATTGTACCCGGGGTTGGGGTACAAATTTTGTCAGTTGCTATTAAAAAAATTATATATATAAAAAAAAGTAAATATAGTTATTGTTTTTGATTGAGTGCAACATAAAACCCAATATATAGGGAACATGCACACATATTTTCAATGGCGAGAAATCATTACTTTGTAAGTAGACACTTAAAATTTCCAAAATTGGTCCATTGTACCCCGGTCTTCCCTAACTCAGATCAGTTCGCTCAAAGTCACGATTCGCAGTGGATCAATTTTGGCTCCCCTGATACATTTCTTGCTATGGTGCACACGTTTGTTTAAAGAATTGTATACAGTGTAAATATAGCAGTTATTGCAATAAATTAAAGCTTACTTATCGAACCCGGAGGGAAGCCTTCAAATTTCACTTGGTAGTGGGGTCTGCAAAACTAATTCTAGAGTAATTTTTAACGGTAACGATACATATTGAGAGTATCTTAAATTCGCGCACACTAATCCCTTATGACAGATAAGAGCGATTTTTCATAAGCATTGACACCGGGCCAATTTTATTTTATAAGAAAACGAAAACCTATCAATGCCATTCAGAACAAAATTTCCTAGATAAAAATTATAATCTTCTAAATAGGTGGCAGAGAAGTCAAAAATTATTTCAAACGGTTTGGAAAACAATGGCAAAATAGCTACTTAAGCCATTTGCAGCAACGGTCCAAATGGTTTCTGAAAAAGCAAAGTGTTGGAGAGAAATTGTTAATTTAAGACATTCTCCAAACTGTATCGTACATTGCGTTCATTACATTAAAGTTACACCCAAGTTCTTTAAATATTTTTAATGGGTCATAAAACTTATCTATCTATTAAGGAGATAACTTCAAATTAAAATAAATTTTCCAAAATAAATAATTCCTTAATTAATAGATATACAAAGAATTTCATTAATAATGCATTTTATTAAATATTTTGGTCTCTTATACAAAACTAATATTTTATTCAATTCAAGTTTAATTTTAGTCAACATTACTTTAGGTAGTACTCAGACATGACTAAATAATAGAATAAATGGGGATAGATACAATTAAATATTTTCTTTTTTCTTATACTATTAAAATCTGACTCACCCAGATGAGCATTATAGAGGTTATTCCATCGTAAACGGCAGTAGGATATTTCTACTTCTTTCCTCAAGCAAATCATAGAGGACTTCTATTTAA
This sequence comes from Salticus scenicus, assembly GCA_963930645.1. Taxonomy (NCBI): domain Eukaryota; kingdom Metazoa; phylum Arthropoda; class Arachnida; order Araneae; family Salticidae; genus Salticus; species Salticus scenicus. Next base: position 159,914,178 of record OZ005653.1, read on the forward strand.
CAATTCTAGGGCACTTTTGGAGGCTCCATTCGATAGATTCTGTTCAAAGAGGCATCATAGGTGTTTTGGGCTCTTCGGGTTGCTCCTATTTTTCATATCTTGAGATTAAAATTCAAGGACCGTTGATGCGGGAGGAAGCAGCATATCTGGAGAGCTACCGGGAGATTGCACCACCAGGAGATTCCATCACCGTCTCGCCGAAAAGTTGACCCCGAAGCCGTCCTCGTACTTCTATAAAAATATACTCTTCTTAAGTCGAGGGCTGCAGGGAGAGTCTGTGTGAGCGGCGTGCGGGTGGCCTGTCTTTTTCTAGCCTGGAGTTGTTTTTGCGGTGCTCCATTCAAGTTTTAAGAGTCCTATAAATTTTTCTCTTTCCATCTTTGTTCTATAATGTCACTGGGCAGCCAGCTAGTCTAAGAGATCCCTATCTCATTTTTTTCCCTTCTCCTTCAATTTTACAAGCAGCACTTATAAATTTATCTTATTCTTTTTTTAAAGCAAACAACTTTTTTTTTTTTTTTTTTTTTTTTTTTAATCAAAATATTTATATACAGATTAATAATTACTTTCCATTATTCTACCACAAAAAATATTTATACACAAATAGCTATATGCTTAAATGAAAAATCATTTCTGTATCTATATATATCTAAATGTGTAATTTAATTACAACACAAAGCTTGCTCCTTGGGATGATCGTGTGATTCATGAAGTGATGTGATGACGTGTGAAGTGATGATTCATGAGCAGTTTCCAATTTGCATTTGTTCACTTAAACGTCTAGTGAACATTTTCCGGGTTCTGTCGGCAAAGTCAGAGTTGCGGATGTAATCCGTACTCTTAAAGGGATCTTTAGAAGACCAATCTGCAAAATCAGTATTTTATCTATTACAGACAAAAATTGATTTTCAGGTCTAAATAAATGAACTCCAATTTTATTTTTCTTATTTTTGCATAACTTCTAAATTTGATTATGCATTTTAATATATAATACTTTGTTATTTATAATTTTTTAATAATGTCGAATAAAGTTTTTCCTTCCTGCTTTTTTACCCTTATAATGAGGAAATATTGTATGTATATATACATATATATATATATAAGTGTACTTTGATTACACAAGTTTTATAGTATAAGCGACACCTACATTGGCTATTTATGGTTAAAATATAAATAAGAGCATTTTTTAATAACTAAATTTTGTCGCTAGCTTTTAAATTTTAAATTCGATAACGTAATGAGAATTTTTCAAGAATATTGAGTGTGTATGTTTTCTTTCAACGATCAACTAATACTCAAGAAATTGAGAAAAAAAAAAAAGAAAGAAAGAATTATTTGTCTAATAAGAAATTACAATGTAAAAAATATGTCATTTTTGCTGCCAGAAATTCTCTGTAATTTGAGAAAATACGTCCTGACAACGCAAGTTTTTCGTAAATTACGCATATTTTCTCAAATTATAGAGAATTTCTGGCAGCAAATAGGACATACTTTTTACAGTGTACGGTGAAAGATTAAGTGGGAATATGTACAATCTTCATTACTAGATATCATATATACGTATATTCAAATGCAGAATTCGACACCATAAATCAAATTAATTTATGAATAAAACGTAAAGGGCAATTAATAAGAATCATATATATGCGTGCGTAATCGTATATTATGAAGTTTTTTAACTCTCGCTTTCCCAAGATCAAGGCGTTACTGCAGAAAAATTGCTTTCAGGCGTCACTTGGCACGTTTGGCGAAAATCACCAGCACCGCGCCTTTTTGGTGTCGTTTAAAAGTTGAACATTACGCTAGTTACATTTACGCTAATTATTACGCTAGTTACATTTGCTATCTCTGGCGAATTAGCGCACTTTCTGAATGAGGCAGGCTTAACTAAATTTCAACTACAAAATGGGGTCATTATGACCCCATCTTGGGAAAGCGAAGGTTAAATATCATAGGAAGTTTAGTTCCCCTTAGCTACAGGTTCAGAACTAACATATAAGTTATATATTTTAATTTTTTTTTTCTCCTTTTTAAATTTTCATTGCGCATCGCCTAATTTGCATGCTAAGTAAATTTTATATTGCTTTGTAGCCACAGAACCTGTTAAAATGCTTTAAATAGATGAACTATAGCAATCTTGAAAAATTGACAATTTTGTGGTGACTGAATTAAAATTCTAACGCATTATTTTAATTCTTAACGAAACGTAATGGAAAAAATAGTCTGTTTCGTTAATACTTCGAAGCAACCATACACATTATTTATTTATTTCAACCTTAGATCTTTAGTTCCTTAATATCGTAAATCGATAATCAACAGATTAAGTTAAACTGAAACCTGAGATTAAATCAAGAGAAAATGAAGCATAAGCAGATCTGAGGAACAAGAAGGTCATTAACAGGTAAGAGTCTGGTTGATCCAATCAAAAGGTTTATTATCAAATTTCGCTTAATGATGCTATTTAAGTAACATATTATTTTTCAAAGTTATCGAAGGAAAATATTTGCTTCAATGTACAGCGTCGGAAAACTCTGTTAATTGTGATAGATTCAGACAAAATAAATATTCTGTAGAAAAAAATCTAGGGCAAAGATTTAATGAAAAAATTGTTAAATAAATAAGGCTGTTAAGGGGACGCTTCACATATCGTCGCTGGTAGTCAAAACCCATGTTATTCTATGGGAAAATCTGTCTGCAAATTACTCATAACCTAATGTGTCTTTTTAAAGTGCGTTTAAAAATGTAGAAAATTAACAACTGTTAAGAGAATCCTTGTTTTCCAAATAATAATAATAATTTTTCACATTTTATTTTTTATTTAAAATTAACAGAATGTATTTTTTGCACTTAAAAGTTTCAAAATGAAATGAAAATAAAATATAAATAAATAAACAAGTACGGAATTAAAAATATAAATACTGTCCGTTTTCGTAAACCATGTCTACCTCTCGCGGAACGATCCTACTCGGAAAAGGGGTGATGCGTTGAATGAGATGGGCACTTAGCCAAATGCGCTTTTCGTTCTACACGTGTTCGTTTTCTTTTTATGAAGACGATGATATTTAAAGGTAAATTTTAATTAACAATATTTTATTTAATGTAATTTATATGACAATATGCGCGAAAAATAAAAGGTGTAAAATAATCATGATAAAAAAATCTAATGATTTGATTTAAATACGATTTTCTGTAAATTTCTGTAAAATAGAGATCCAAAAATATGGTATTTTTATTTTAGCAGTATAATTTAAAAGAAAAAAATATATTACTTTTACTACAGGTAAAGTCTACTGTAAACGTTGTTCTTTTTCTCTTCTTTTATTAATGAATTATGTAAATTTTACCTAATTTAAGTCATTTTTAATTAATTTACTACTATAATCAGTGCATGAAACAAGTGTTCAGGTATGACAGATATAGTACGAATTTAGAGATCAAGTAAGCAAATAAAAATAATTTTAACTGAAAAAAAAAAAAGAAGAAGAAGAAAACAGGCATTTACTTTTAAGTTTACGGATTTTATTTTGCATCGAAGAATAAAACTGATCTTCTACACTTATTTAAAAATTACAAGGGGGAAAAATCAGCATTTTGCCTTTATACGAATATAACGAAGAAGTATCGCCTCAAAATTCAATAATGTCCTGAAAAGAAAAAAAAAGAAAAAAGAAACCGCAACTTATCTCTCACTCGTAAAATGTAAACATTCTCTCATCTTCTACGCTTCTACCCTATTTTAACAAAATCAATGCAGACCTCACGCATGCGCATAGGTGAGCAGGGTCACAGCTAACGAAAACAAACAATACCTTTTCTTAGAGAGAAAAAAATAATTAACATAGTAAATATTTAAATATTTCATGTAAAACCTTAATTAAATACTTCACCTGCATAATAAAGATTGGAATAATAAATCTATTATTAATAAAACTTATTATTAAAATACCATTTATAAAATATTAATATCTACGAAAATAATTAAAATCACTTTTTTTTTTTTTTTTAACCGAGAAAATGTTATTTTAATTATTTTAGAAGATATTAATATTTTTTAATATGCTACACATATTCTGATGATAAAATTTTCTCATGATTAAAAAAGGAAAGGTTTTTAAAGTTACGTAAAGCCTGTTTAAAAAATAAAATAAAATAATAAAGTAGAGTGATATTTTTACAGGAAATATTCATTTTTCCTGTTTAAAAAAGCAAAATTTGTAGATTTAAGTTACATTCATTTTTTCATGGGACTTCTCTACAAAATTATGGGGAAATTATGTGTAAGAATGTAAGCAAATTTATGGGGCTTCCCTGGCATTTTCACTACCAGGGAAGTCACTTAAAATGATATATTTTTTCCCCTTTCTTTTAATAACATGGGCTTTATATGTGGATTACAACATACATCACAACATACATTACAACATTTATTATAGAAAAGGTTTGTTCTGTCACAATTACAGGAAAAGACATTTACGATATAAAGGTCGGAAGAAGAAAATACTTCTGTTTTTAGGATAAATAATGTTTATTTTCCAAATCAGTGATAAATGCAAGAGAAGTCACACGTCAAGAACGCAAAATCCGTTCCGTAAAGAATTTCTAATAATACCACCATCATGCATAAGAGAGAGTAGTGAAGTGCATCTTTACAAGTAAAAGAAAAAATTTAAAAATCATTTGTTGACTTTTGATGAGAACAGTTTAAGTTGTTATTTTTATTACAGTAATATTTGTTTAACAAAATTTTAAATATATCAATTTACTGGAGTTAGGAAACTGATTACTATAAGTGATGAGGATTTATCAAAACTTAAAATATTTTTAACATAGAAAAGTAATTGCAAATAGATTCGACAGGACTTTTTCTATAAGGGAAAAAAGAAAAGAAGGTTCATATTGTAATAACGAAAAGGGAACGAGTAAGTTTTGTCGTTGCACTAGTGCAACGCTATGGACAGTTGGTGATATTTAGAACTCATCTCTAGTGTTGGTCTGGAAACATGTCATCACATTTTTTCTGATCGACGGAGGGAATATAATAACAGAGAAGGCGAAAGAAAATTACGGCATGTTTATGTTGAACATGCTGAGAACAAAGCAAATAAATACACCATTATTTCTGTAATTGATAGCTAGTCTTTCACGAAAAAATAAGGGAGAAAATGTATATTTTAATTTTTCTATTTGTACAACGTGCAATAATCATCCAATACCGTAAAAAAAAAAAAAAAAAAAAAAAAAAAGGATTATTACATCAGCAATTATTTAAATAACCCAAATTATTTTCCGAATGACATACGATGCATTTAGTTTCTCAAAGAAAAGTAAATTTCCCATGAGTCTTCGGAATCATTTTATCTTGAAACATTTACATTAGGCGGATTAACTTCAAACGAGAACAGAGATAAAGTACGGGAGAATGAAGCATGGATGCTCTTTAGAACAAGAACAGAATTAGCCGAATCAATATTGCTGCAGATTTAACCGTTCGGAAATAGCACCCGGTCATTCAATCACTTTGTTCGGCAGAAATGTACTTATCTACTAAATTTCTGTTAATGATGCGAATTATGCTCGTAAATATTTTGTATTGAAGCAAATGAAAAGCTCTTTTATGTATTGTTGAAATGTAAAATTAAATTTCAACAGCAAAATTACATTAAAGAGGGAAGCCATCGTTATGCAACTTACGAATTTAAATATATATTAGTACTTCGATATATTCCACAATACATTATACAAATAATGGATGTCAGAACAATATCTTTACTGCATCTACCTACACTACACCGATATTACTGGTAAAGTTATTTCAGCCGTTCAGTACCTCGGCAAGCTGTTCAATAGCAACTCGGTTAACTGTTCAATAATAAAATGACAAACTGTTCAATAGTAACTCGGCAAACTGCTATATATTAATAGGATAAATTTTTTAATAATTATTCTGCAAACTGTTCAATAGTAACTCGGCTAAAGGCTAAACAGTAATTTGACAAATTGCTCAACATTAACGCGAGAAACGGCTCAATAGTAACTCGGCGAGACCATGGTATGTGATGAATGGTGAATATTGTAGATTAGTTACCATGAGCGACGAATTCGATAAAATGCTGGAGCGCCACTGATTCAGAAAAACAGAATTTTTCTAATAGATTTGGGTAATCAGATAAACTTTGGTGGATAATAATTTGTCACCAAATCTTTATAAAAAAAAAAAAATTATTTTACAAAATTATAGTAAAGAGGAGAAGAGAAATATTAAACATGTAGTTGAGTTGAAATCATGGGAGATTCAGTACAAACTAAATGTCAGAAATATAAATATGAGGTACTGAAACAATGAAAATAACCAGAAATTCGTAATAACGAATTATTTAACCTTTAAACCTGTAAACAAAGAACATGTAAATACATAATTTTGTATAGATATAAACTCCTGCAAGAGTTTTATATAAATGAGTTGTTTTTCAAAACTACACTGAAATCTTTCATCATCATCATCATCATCATCAACAATTTAAGCTTTTATCAATCCGCTGCAGGATGAAGGTCCTAGGTGATTCCAAGCTGCCTGATTTTCTGCAATTCTTCTCCATTCTGCTCGTCCAAACTTCACAATTTAATCTCTCCAACGGCACAGTGGTCTCTTCCTCGGTATCCAAAATAAAACTTTGGTGGTCCATCTATCATTATTTCTTCTCGCAAGGTGCCCAGTCCAGCTCCATTTTAACTTCTTGACTCTAGAAATAACATCAGTAACTTTAGTTTGTTTAATAATCCAAATGTTTAACTTTCTGTCTTTTCGGGTGAATCCTAACATGCATCTCTGGGTTGTTTGAAGTTTTTGTGTAGCTCTACATGATAATGTCCAAGTTTGAAAGCCTTTGTAGCAAAATAATCCAATATAAAGTAGTATCAATACATATCACGAAACACAAATCAAAGGTAAAATATTATGGTAATGCTATTTTCACATGTTACAACAGAGACTACTAATAACAAAATTAGAGCTTCTGAAGATATACAATACATAAAAATAATGTGGAAATATTTAAGGAAAAGTTATTTGATCCTTGTTCACAAGCAAATTAAAATAAAAACACCACCAATATTTTAAACAAGGAAAGACAACATTAAAGTACTGCACAGCGAAAATAATCTAATAATACCTACAACAAAATTATTTATCTAGTTGTCACATAAGCAACAAATATAAACAAACGGAGTCATCCCCACATAATATTTAAGAATCTTTGAATAAAACATTTATTCAATAATATTTTGTAGGAGATAACATATTTTCAGTTTTTAAAATATCTTAAAAAAAAAAAAAAAAAAAAAAGAAGAAGAAGAAGAAGAAGAAGAAGAAATTTCAACATGAAATAAAAATCTCGATGTGAAACAAACAGCATAAACATCGAAATAAAAAAGTAGCATTTATTTTAATTCTTTAACATTGAAATTACAATTATGACAAAATTAATTAATAGGCAAATGTAAAATTTATCAAGCATTTTTAAACTCACTTAAAATATATATTTACTTGTCTCATTAAAACAAATAAGGTTTCATAAAACACATTTATCGTAAGAAGGAGAAAACAATGCTTTATATATATATTTATACTAATAAAAATTGATAATTTTCCAAAGATCATTTTTGCGTTTTTAAATAAATAGTTGAGATAAAGGAAGCAAAGCCTTAATAAAAAATCAATGCCTCTGTTAAATGTAAAGAGCTTAAATGTACATATGATTACGTCTTTTCGCAAAATAAAATAAAATAAAATAAAAATAAAGTGGGAAAATATGGCAGTTTATGTAATGAAGTAATTAAAAGAATTGAGTTTCCTTTTTAATTCTCATTTTTAATGAGTGATTATTTAAAGGAAAAAAAAAAAAAAAAAAAAGCTACTTAATGCTCAAATAATCTTGTATGAAACTAATGTAAAATATTTTCCAGAACAGAATCATAAAAGTAAAGACTTTTTTTTAAAATAATCACATTAGTTAACTAAAAAATGCCAAACTGTGGATTATTGAATGCAGGAGGATGTTTGTTTTGACATCAGTACAGAAATACAGAAACTTGTATTTAAATGTAGATATTAATATTATTATTGTTGTTTACTCGGGCCAGGCCTGGATTAAATTTTTCCGGGCCGTGTCGTTTTTCTACTTTCCACGTTAATTAACGAAGAAGGTAAATGATAAAATATTTCTTCAGTCATTTATTTTACCTAATTTTATAGACTAATATTTCACATAAAATTTGTTTTGATAAAAAAATGTGTATAACTTCAACTTAATTATCTGTCAGTCTGTCTGTTCGCGATCTGATTTTCTGAAAATTTATTTAGCCTGTCTCGAAATTGATATAGTTAAAATAACATTAGCAGGTTTCCCATTCAAACTAGTATGGGTGTCACTACTATAGTTTGCGCACATGCCCAAACAAAGGAAATTAGATACATTACTGTCCATGAGACTTTATGTACTGTGGTCTGTAGAGTCTAGGTATAGTATGAAGGAAATCAAAATCCTCCCGTTTTAACTTTTTCGTTACATTCCAGGACACTGGATGAAATTAGCGTCATTTTTAGGAGTGCAATAGTATCTTTTCTAGTGAAAATGGTGAGATTAGCATTAAAGTTTTGTTTACCGGATCACATAAAAGGATTCGGTTACATTACGGTATATAAGTGGAAATGGATGAAAGTACAATTTTAGAAGCATTAACCATCATTGATATCTTCCTATACTGTTTGATGAATACTATTATCGTCGATTTCACTTTCTGTCTGTCTTTGGGCTTTCTGTACCTCCGTAATGATGAATTTCTGTTATGATGAATTTATGTTATCAGAGGTCTGTCCAGACTTTTCAGATAGGGTCCTGTTTTTGTGAAATTACACGAAATTTTGTGAATCTAAATTTAGTGTAAAAATCAAGTTCTTCTGAGCCTTTCGGCTAGGGTCCTCTTTTTGTTAAATTGTGAAAAATGTAATTTTTCAAAATAAAATTACAATTACGGTTTCATTTAGACAATGACGGTTCTTTGTTAAAGAGCTAAGCTCACACATATGCATAGAAACCTTTTATAAATTAGAAATTGAATATCAGCTGTTCGGGAGAAATAGAACAAAAACGTACGATTATTCAAGCGGTCTGTTCATACAATGAAAGATTAGTTTTCAAAATAAAACAGATTTATCAAAGGTTTGTTTTTAAGAGAAAAAATTTTGGGGAAAGCATTTTCTTGGGATAAACAATTTTGTGAAGAGTCCTTTTTCAGGATAAATAATTTCGTGAAGGGTCCTTTAACGGACCCAGGTTTTCCTCTGGAGAGACCCCTGCTTATTTTCTTGTAAAAGACCAATATGTTTTGTTAAAAGACATTCTATCTCTTGACTATATAAAACCTCTGCGAAACAGATACTAAAAAACTTTTTCATCATGGGAAGGCATGCATTTTTTTTTTTTTTTTTTTTTTTTTTTTAATCGGGCAGGGCTGGGTTGGGCCAAAACTTATCGTTTTGTGTTCGGGCCAGGCCATACCAATGGTAAAAAGAAAACTGATCGGACCGAGGCCGGACCCAGTTTTTAGATTTCATGCGGAGTCGGGCCGGGTAAACAAAACTTTCGTACGGGGCTAGGTTCGGGCCTCAAAATTTCGGCCCGTGCAGACCTCTACTTGTTTGTGCTGGTGAAATGCATTGAATAAAACCGTATTGGGCAGCGTAGAAATTATGTCATTATCAAACATATTAGTTTCATGAGTTTAAAAAAAAAAAATTTTTTTCAATGATTTGGGTAAATATTCTATAGAAATCATACCTTATTTAAATAAAAGCCTATATATTTCAGAAAACTGTATAATTATCCAATATATTTTAAAACAAGTTTATTTTTATAGAAAAGTTGTAAAATAGTCGTTGGATGAAAAGAGGCAAATGGAAATCCTGATTAAGTAGCATTTCACACTCAAAAATTCTTTTTATGTGAATAGAAGAAGCGTATAATCAATTAAAACTTATTAAACTTTGAACAATTAATGAGATTTGTTTTAAATGTTTTAGCTTAATATTCTATAGAAAACATATCTTATAATTAAAAATAATAATGAATAGATAAATAAGAATTTTTTTTTTTTTTAAGAAAAGAAACAGCAAGAACCCTAAGAATACAGCAAGATAAACATGAAAACTTAAAATAATAATAATAATAGATAAATACATTATTTATTTAATATTAGGTCGCATAACGAAAGGACTAAAATAAATGTTAAATGCATTTATATTTGCATTCAATAATTTGCATTCTCTTGATGTAATGAAATTTAATGTAAAAAGTCTAGCGTACACAATTCAAGATAATTACAATTAGCGGTTTTTTAAAGGAAGTTAGTCATTTATCTAAATTTATTTTTATGTTTTTAAATAAGGGTATATATATATACCCTTATTTAAAAACATAAAAATAAATAAATATATATATATATATATATATATATATATATATATATATATATATATATATATATATATATATATATAAAATTATCTCTTACAGGTAAAAAAGCATGATTCAAATGTAATACATGTAATTTTATGATATCATGAAAGGAGAAAATTATACATTGAGGATGTAAAATTAAAGACGCACAGTTTACGTAATAAAGTAATTTAAACAAATATTTTTTCATTCTTAAAAAATAAATAAGTAATTACAGTGCGTTGCATGAATATAAACGCACCTTTTTCAATAACCAGAAACATAATTTTTTAATTTTTAAAAGAAGGAATGTGTCTTACAGTTATTGCATATAACTAACAACTGAATAAGTTGCTTTGAGCACGTATGTTCAGGCTCATGCAAGCTTATGTAAATGAGTGTTTAAGCATTTTCTTATTTTTCACTGTTTTTTGTTTGTTGCGCGAAATTAAACGCACTCTGTATTTTGCGTTTAAAATTTAACAGAGCGACCGGAATTAAATTAAAGCACAGATAGTCGTGTTGCTAAAAACCGTTTTAATACTTGAGTGCAAAATTTACGGAGATTGTTCAGGATGGCAAGAGGGAAAACTTTGGCAGTAGACGAAAGGGTAAAAAACGACTTTATGCGTGGTAAAGGCTTTAGCAATCATGAAATTGGGCGCCGAATGGGAAGAGAGGAGAGTGTTATGCGAAATTATATTTAAAAAAAGGATCAAATTATGGGGGAAAACGTATAAGAAGCGAACAGGAAAGCTCACCAGTTACGACAAACGTTGAAGATGCAACGCTGCAAAGAATAAGAATATTTCCTGTGCGAAGATAAAGGCTCAATACAAGCTGGGTGTTTATCGGACAACCATATGGAGAACTGTCAAAGCTGCAACATTCATTAAATTTCAGAAAATGAAGAAGAAACCACCCCTCACTCAAAAGCACAAAGATATGCGATTGGAATGGACAAAAAAATGGATTTTAGATCGACTAAATTGTTAAAAGGTCATCTTCTCAGATGAAAAAGAGTTTATTCTCGATGACCAGGACGGATTTCATAGCTACTGGCACGATTTGAGAAACGAAGAAATATACTGTTGAAAACGTCAATCTGGAGGTGGGTATGTCATGGTGTGGGCAGCCATGTTTTAAAGGGACTTTCGAATTGGAGTTCGTGCAGAACACTATGAAGTCTGTAGATTATGTCCAAATGCTCACAAGGAATCTCCGCCGTCAAGCAGCAAAGAAAGCTGGAAGAAATTATATTTTTCAGCAAGATTGTGCATCTGTACATACTGCACATATCGTGAAAACGTGGTTCCGTCACAATAAAATTAAAGTTCTGGATTGGCCCTCAAAACGCCCCGGTTTAAATATAATGGAGAACGTATGAGGTATTCTGGTTCGCTGTGTTTACATAAACAGAAGGCAGTTTAACACGAAATATGAACTAAAATCGGTCATTCTATTAGCTCTGAAGACAATCAGCTTGGATGACCTCATGCCACTATATCAATCAATGCCAAAGCGTTTACTGGCTGTTCTAGAAGCCCGTGGTGACTTTACAAAGTATTAGATACAGTATTTGTTACTCAGTTATTTATTTTTTACATGAGCGTTTAAATTCATGCAACATGTATTTTTGTCGTAAATTCAATAAAATTATTTTCTAAAAAATCATATTGGTCTTTCATTGTTTTGACTCGTATTTTCATTTCTTGAATCATACACATGCAGTTTGCATCAAGTGTCACCTATTTATATTTTTTACTACACTTCTATACCATTCTAATTCTTAAAGCTAATGTGCGTTTATATTCATGCAACGCACTGTATTGTATATAAAAGGAAACATTTAAAAGGCTAAAATAATAATCTTAAGCAATTAATAAAAGGCTCTGCATCAGAATTAAAATGAAGACATTAAATCTGATAATAATTAGTCTAAACTAATTAAAATAACAATCTAATTAAGAAACGAAATTCTACACTAAAATAATTAAATGTTATTAGCATCTTCTACTTGTATTAGCAGCTAGTGTACAAAAAAATAATTTATGCAAAAATATAATTTTAATCATGCAGTAATCATATGCATGTATGCATTTTTATTTTTAATAATTTATTTATTCTTTTAAAGGTAGGAAAGTTCTAAATATAGATTATGGGATGATGATAATTTGCATTTTAATCGAATATATAAGAAATTTATTATTTGTTGAAAATTGCAAATAGTTGTAATATGTGATTTTTTGCATAAAAGTTTCCCTCTTCCCAATATGAAGAGAATTAGAGGTATGATTAAGCATACTGTAAACTGAATTTCGCGTATAATCGAATTACAATGAACATAAAAAAATAATCTTTTACGATTATTAGAAATTAAGACAACTTTGTAGCAAAACCATTTCAAACGCATGAAACTGTAAATAAAAATTTTGGAAAGTAAATTTATTGCAGGTGATTATAAAATAATTAAAGGAATAATTAAGGATATTACAAAACTGAGTGTAACATAATTACCATGAACATGGGAAATATCTTCCAGACGAATGGAAATGAAGAAAACTTATTTGTAGCAAAACCATTTCAAACATATAAAACTGGAATAATCAAAATTTCCGGTAGTAAATTTAGCGCAGACGATTATAAAGCTATTAAAGGCGCGATTAAGGACATGACAAAACTGCTTGAAATAGAATTACGATGAACATGGAAAATATCTACTTCAGACGATTGGAAATTAAGAAAAATTATCTTTTAACAAAACCATTTCAAACATATGAAATTGTTATAATTAAAATTTTGGAAAATAATATTACCGCAGGCGATTATAAAGTTATTAAAGGCGTGATTAAGGATATTACGAATTTGCCTGTAACCGAATTAGGATGAATATGGAAAATATCTATTTCAGACGATTAAAAAAAGGAAAAAAAACTAATTTAAAAAAAAAAAAAAAAAAAAAAAAAGAAAGAAAGAAAGAAAGAAAAAAAATATTCAAACGCACGAAACTGTAATCATTAAATTTCACAAAGTAAATTTAACGCAGGCGATTGTAAAGCTATGAGTATACAAGAGGTGGGATTATAAAATTACGTGTAGCAGAAATTACACATGGAAAATATCTACTTCCAGGCGAATGGAAATGAAGAAAATTTATTTCTAGCAAAACCATTTCAAATACATGAAATTGGAATTAATTTAAATTTTGGAAAGTAAACTTACCGCAGGCGTTTACAAAGTTATTAAAGGCGTGATTAAAGGATATTACAAAAATGATTAAAACTAATTTACGATGAGGATGGAAAATATCTACGTTGAACGATTGGAAATTAAGAAAAATTATTTGCAAGAAAATCATTTCAAATGAAATTGTAATAATTAAATTTCGGAAAATAAATTTACTCAGGTGATTATAAAGTTATTAAAATTTCTGGCATATTATTCTTTAGAAATTTCAGCATTAATTCTAAAATCGAATTTTAGCGTTCGAATAAGCCTACGAAAAGGAAAATGAATCTATGTACTCAGATTATTACTTCCATTAAAAGCCGTGAAGTTTTGGTACGTTTTCATTTCGTAGGTAATAGAAGTATTATATTCATGGGGGAAAAAAAGAAAAAAAAAAAAAAAAAAAAAAACTTTGTCATGGAATTTTCGCCTTATTTACATGCTTTAAGGTTTTCTGAATCAAAAAGTGGTTTTTGATAATTGGTCAGTGTATAGGTATGTCTGTGTGGGGAATCTTTTGATTATAATATCTGCAAAGCTAATAAAGATAGAACGATGAAACTTCAGAATTAAGACAAGTCTAGTAAACATCTTTCCAACATTTTGATAAAAATCGGAAAACCAGAAGTGGGACCGTAAGTCTGTATCTCAAAAACCGCTCCGACAATTTTATTAAAAATGACTGTATAAACAACTTTTTAGATGTCCTTTCTTATGTATTAGTTGGTTAGTTCAAGAAAATTGACAAATGTCTTGCATAAATAGGTAGATTTTAGCGGTGAAAATAGAATTAAAGAAAACACACATAATGTAATGAGTAAATTCTGTACTGATAAGTATAAAGGATTTAAGTCCATATTCTTGATTTTTCAGGAGACGAAAAATAACGTTAAAAAAATTCTGTATAAAAACGTATCCGTTCAATACAGTTTTAACCAGGATATTATCATAATATACAATTTTGTGAATAAACTACATACATTTAATTTTGAAGTTTGTTTATTTTTAACAGATTTATATAGTTTTGAAAAAATGCCTGCAGGACTTAAATCCTTTGTATCACTCAACCCAGGACTTAACTCCTTTTTACCACTTTGACTTGTACATTCATTTAACATTATGATTATGCTGACAGTCCAAATACTTGGCTGCAGCATTAAAAAATACTGGATTTATGACCTCAGTAGATGTTCAAAATAATTTGAACCTAATAGAAATAAGGTCTTATCAATTCTAACTTCCTCAACATATTGATTCATGACTTTAATAAGATATATGAACAAAGTTATGCCGGATTACCAAATGCTTTCATCTTAGAAATCTAAGATTAATGAAATGTTATAAGGTAAGGGTCCATGGTAAATCCAGGTTCGGGAAACATGAACGATCAGCATTATTGAAAGAATTTATTACCTCAAACAAGGAATTGAATACAATATCATAGACTATCATATTGAAGATAGGAATTATTACACAATTATTGAAAATTAATGCTCAAAAACCTTCAATGTCTATGAAGTAATTAAATAAAGATAATATGCACCTGATAATATATACCAAATAAAAAAAAAATATCTGATGTACAATACTATTCAAGCTAAACTGATTGAGAGATAAATCAGTTTGAGAAATGATGAAATATTTTTGTATTTTACCTCTAGAAGCTGTTGTTATAAAATTCCATTGTCCTTTTTTGTTATAAAACTTTTGAAGATTAGAAGAATATAAATCATAATAAACGATATACTATAGTTGAAAATAGTTAATAATAATAATGATGATGATAAACCAAAAAGAACATAATAATAGATTAAAAAATAAAACAATAGATTAAAAAACAAAAATATGTATCACCCTATTAAATGGCAACAAAATACGTCATTAATAATCCACAAGCAAAACACTAAAGTTAAAACACACTGTAAAAAATAGTTCCTTAAAAATGAGCTAAATTGTCTCAAAATAGCTCCGAAACAATATATATACTTAAATTTGAAAACCCATGTACTCGTTTTTGAGTATATTGAAAAATTCAAAAATAGGGTTGAACAATAAGAATCCCAATATCCATATATTTGACATGCCAATATACTCACAAATGAGTACATGGGTTTTCAAATTTAAGTATAGGGGAGACTGGGGCACAGGGGACCACCCCTATTTAAATCTCTTAGTATTTAACTCTTATAGTTTATATTGAGATTCATAGATGGAAGCATGGTACTACTTCTACACATCCAAAAGAAAAAAAAACATGGTAAATGCTATGGTAGCCATTTTATACACCTTTTATGTTTTGAGCTGCTCAAAGTAATTTTTCAAGTTTGAAGTTTTTTTAATTTTATCAGGACAGAACTATTGACTACAAGTATAGGACAGTTGTTAAGAAAAGCTAAGATATTGTTGTTTTTAAATTTATAAAAAATTTTAGCATATTTATAGTCTATATAGTATTTTAATATTATTATTTGTTTTGTTTGGACATGGGGCACAGTGGGCCACCTTCCAATGTGCCTAAAACTTCAAATTATATTTAACACACTATTTATTTTAGTTGAATTTACATATACAAATATAATGTGACTCAAAATAATTAATAAAAAAAAATAATAATCTTAACATTATATAAATTTCTGAAAAGGGAAAATAGTTGAATAGTAGTATAATAATTATGAATATCTAAATTTAATAACCATTTGAATTGTTTAATATTAAAAAAATAAATAAAATGAATATGTGATATAATAAATAGTAGGTTATATAAATTTATTGTTGTTGTTTTTAGGAATAACATGTAAAAGATAAAAGTAGAATAATTTTAGTTAAACCTGTCTCACAAATATAATGTAAAGTACTAATATCTCAAAATAATTAATAAAAATATTTGAATAGTAACATAATGTTTAATTACATATTTCATAATTTTTATAACTATATAACATTAATAAACAAAATAAAAATATATCTTATTGTTTTTAGTGATGGCACGTAAAAGACAAAGGAAATCTGATATAGAATTCTTACTCTAATTTGATTTCTTATTTATTTATTTATTATTCCTTTAAATTTTGGTAATTGTATTTCATGAAAATATTCGAATTATGTTATTTAGACTAGAATTGCATAAGAAACTAATTTTAGGGGAAAAAATGAGTAATTTATATTAATTAAACATGAACAACAGAGGTTGGTCCACTGTACCCCGGGTTGTGGACCACTGTGCCCGGGTGATGGGGCACAGTGGTCCACTTTGTGAGTGCACACAATTTATTTTTTTATTCGTAATGTATTAAAAGTATTGTTATAAAAAATTAGAACATGTCAAGCAAGGTTTAAAGAATGTTTGCTAATTTTTTCAGGTACCTTGCTTTTTTATTTTTGTTGAAAAAAAATTAAAAGTGTAAAAGTGGTCCACTGTGCCCCAGTCTCCCCTATATTGTTTCGGAGCTATTTTGAGACAATTTAGCTCATTTTTAAGAAACCATTTTTAAGAGTGCACCAATTACAAAGCATTAGGATTAATAGAATATTGACCATCACAATATTATATTCGTGTTTCCTTCCACTGAATCATGGGTCATGGTGATTAATAGTCATTTTCATCAGTATCACTAAATTCTAAGTCAGGGTCAATGTTTTCTGTGCTAGCTGGTGTTCGTAAAGTAAAGGGCAAAATTAACGGTCGCCACCGGCCACGTGGCGACTAAATAAAAAAAGATGGCGATTAAAAATTATGCATCGATCGCCACTAAAGTCGCCACTTTTTGTGATCATTAAAAGATTCTAAAAATCGAGCGACGATAGGGAATCTAAGCTTTGTGATTTCCAATCTTTTTCCATCCATGGCATGAATGTCAATGTTCATTTTAAACTTGCTTTATTATATTCTACAACCTATAAAGAAGTAGAATTGTTTAATATATCTCACTCATATAATTTTTTGGACTCTCCCCCCCCCTTTCCCTCCCCCTAACGATCTGTGATCACACTGCTTTATAATTTCTAACCATTTTCCATTTGCTGCAAAAATATAAATATCTATTTTAAACTTACTTTATTAGATTCTAGAATCTGTAAAGAAGTAGAATTGTTTAATATCTCTTACTCATAATTCTTGTAATCCCCCCCCCCTCCAATGATTGACAATCATATGCTTCACTGAAGCCTTGTGATTTACAATCTTTCTCCATCCATAACATAAATGTAAATATTCATTTTAAACTTTCTTGATTAGATTCTAGAACCTATAAAGAAGTATATGGATGTATCCCCCCCCTCCCCACACACACATGTGCGCTCCAGTTCAACCAGCAGTTAATGATCAAATGTCCTGCAAAGCACAGTCTTTTTCCATTATTATCTCCATAGTATTTAGTGTATATTTTACACATTTAAGATATTTGACAAATGTGTGTATCAAAATTTGGTTTGACTTAAATGTGTATTTTTCAAAAATTTTTGTAGAAATCTTCCTTTTTCCTTAAAGTAGAAATCTCCCTATTTTTAAAGCTACAAATTTGGCAGCTAAGTAAATTATTTTTAACGAAGCAGCTAAGTTTCCATATCTATACTTTTTAAGAGGAAATATTTTAACTCTATTGAAATAAAATCATTTAAAAAAGTGTGTCTTTAGAAATAAGAAAAAAAATAATAAAACTGCTAACTGTATTTACACATGACCATGTAAAAGGTTGTGATGATGATGAATCATTCATTTACTTAGAAAATAGCAATGTGAACTGTGAATAACAGCTTATTTCACTTAAATAAATTGAAAAAAAAAAAAAAGTACTACTAAATTATCTGAAATATAAAAACTTTTGCTGTTATTATTACAGGCCTAAGCAGATTTCAATTTAGGATGTGCAATTTAGGATTTTTAAAAAGAGCGTAATTACAGTTTCAGTGTCCCTGTGTTAATTTTATTATATGTATTTCTTATTTTCATATTTTTCTTGTGGTAAATATACCACAAAATGGTGACAATGCTTTTTGCAGTCTGAAAGAAATAGTCTTATCATGTGAAAAGTGGCCACTAACTTAAAAAAGTGGCTATTAATGAAACTGACAGTACCGGCCACTGGCCACTAATGAATTTTCCCAGTTTTGCCCTTTATCGTAAAGTTTTGTAAAAGTTATGGAATACTGGAGGCACAAGAGGAAGCAAAGAAAGTTGATATCTCTTCTTCTGCACTGCGATTGGAACAGATTTGTTATACCGTTTTTGAATCTGGGTAATTCGGAGATTTGTTTTCCCTCGTCGAAGAATACTAATTTTTTTGAAAGTGCCTTCAAGTAGACTGTCCCTATAAAATATCTGATCCCCTTCCTGTCAATACCAATCATTTTACCTCTTGTCACTTGAACGGCTCTCCATCAACATTATTCTTTCGCACAACGAGAGTATTTATTGACAGTAATGAAAAATCAAAAAAATCATCTTGAGTCATCTCTCTAACAGTGAATTTATTTTTCTTCCCTGTAGACTGAAAAAGCTGATACCAATCATGTGGGTGGAATATTTGAAATGCCATACTTTTCTTTTATCTCTCAATAAGAGCATGGTCTACGTCACATTCCATGTGCGAGTGACCTGAAATTAGAAATTTGTGATTGATGCTGGAGAAATGAGGGAAGTCAGCCATCGCATTCAAAAACATCGCTGACACATGGATGTTTTTGTTGTGTTGATGTGTCAGAATAGAAAGTTACACTTGTAACAGTGTCAGGTACATTTCGTAGGTAGTCGTAAAGACATGAAGCAATTTCGTTAGTTTTACGACCATCGTGCCACATGTAATGACATGACTTACCTATGGCATTGTCACGTATAGTCAAATTAAAAGTTCAAAGTTGGCGTTTGTTGAAAGCTACAGATGATGACAGAAATGGAGTTGCTAGACACAGTTGTAAATCAGAAACTAAACACAGTTTTGAGGTATCAGTTTTGGCTTCTGCTTTGCCAAGCCTTTTCTGTTCATAAGCTAAATCTGCTTTTCTCTGATGTTAAATGTAGTAAATTTATTGGTAAAGAATGATGTAGTAAATTATTTATATATATTAAATTTCAATTGAAAAGTGGGTAATTTTTTTATCGATACCAGTTCTACATTTATAAATTAAAGCATAAAATACAATAATAAGCAATTGAATAATTATAATCTCATTATTACATTGGATTAAAGCCTGTTGACCGCCAAGTGGCACAGCGCAAAAAGAGAAAAGTGGACTTAAATCCTTTATACCAAAAACTAATCAGAAGACTCGATCAGGAAAAAGGGATTATGTTGACTTATACCCTTTATACCATTCAAGTGATTATCAAATTTCATTTCATAAAGGGAACAAATTGACTTAAACCTTTTATACCAAACATGAATGCTAAATTTCTCACTTGAATCTTTTTTACCAATGCATTTTCTCAAAGAGTAAATGACATGGGCTTAAATCCTTTATACCAATCGATGGAGAATTTTTTTCTCAGTCTATGTACAGTCGGGGGAAAAAAAAACGCAACATCCGCTGTAATTTTGTTATTAATTGACGCAAAAACATCTAATAAATATAATTCAACAGAAAATTAAAAGCACTTTCTGAATATGTCTTCAAATATTGAATTAGGGGTCATCTGCATATTGAAATGAGCGCCAACTTTAATTTTTTCAATAGGAACACCCAATTTCGACTTCATTTTCGAATTTCTGAGAGTCTGGCAGTGCGGAAAAGTATACTATTTGTATACTTTACCTTTAGTATTTAAAGAGTTATAATCAAAAATGTGTTAGGGGGTTATCTGCAAATGTAGAAAAATAAAATTAAGATCTTATAAGAAATAGATAAAATTTTAATGTTTCACACCGGAAATTTTTCAGGAAAAAAGTACTTATAAAAATTAATAAAACATTTCATCTTTCCAATTCCTTAATTGTCCTGAATTCAATTCTTTAGATTTATATCTACTTCAGTACTTTTTTACATAATTTTAGGCCTGTTTAAATACATTACACTTGCGATTAGTCCATACAGTACTCTTTGAAAAAAGTGCAATATTTTTTAAATAAAACTGTCTATTATGGCTGTACTGATCACCAATAAAGCTTAAATTTTCTTTCGTAGGTGTAATATAATATACGAAATGAAGTAATATATATATATATATACAACAACGCATAAACTAAATCTTTTCGGATAAATTATTGTAAGGGTTCATGAAGTAAATATTAAACAATTTTAATCGCACTTACCAGTTTTGGGTCAGTTGAACTCTTTCTAACTGTACGATTCGTCTTATAATTTCTATGAAAATATAATTTCTTAATTAAGCATTTCGCGACTGTTGACGTAGATTCACGCCATTTGAAAATCTGTAACTCTGTTAGTGGGCGTTTCTTTCGTAATTTGTTTGTTACATATTTCTTAAGTGTGTACCTAGTGTTCATATTTTTGCAATAAAATATACTATGGATAGAAATATATTGATTAGAAAGAATATAACTATAATGTATATCCATTTGTAATATAATTGTGAATACAGAAAATTTGTTCTGAAATATTTCTTTTGAGAGTATTACGCCCGTAGGCGGGTCTTACTTTAAAAAAGACAAAATACTGCGATCGCAAAAAGTGTTAAAATATATTTATAAAAGTTAAAGTATGTTTTTAAAAATGTTTAAAGTTATAATATATTAATAAAATTTTAAAGACTAAAGTGTCCTTAAAATAATAATCCTCCCCCTTACAAAATAAATAAATAAGTAAATAAATAGAACAAAATAAGCAATATATGAAGCAAATGATTAAGCCTTTTTAACGATGCCGGTAGTTAAGAAACGATTTTACAAGTCTGTCTTGCATTCCAATCCCATTCGTTTTTTATATTTGACAATTTCACATTAAACCTATTTTTCTATTTAAAACAGTAAACCCCGCCTATTTAGTTAACTTTTTTTCTCTAGTGTTCCTTTAAAAGATTCAAAATTTATCACCAATTAATCGATGAAGTAAATACCATTTGTGCATATTTTTGTCAACATAAAATAAGGGGTTTAACACGAATACTCAATGTCACATTTATTTTTCTTTTCTGTATTGTTTTGTTTTTAAGAACGATGAAGGCGGGGCTTGTCTTCTTTAGAAAACAGAAATTCTTGATGCTAAGACTAATGTCTAAAAATCATCATTTCTGTTTCATTTCTTTACGTTTGACGTCGTTGTTATATAATTTGACCCGTAAATAAAAAATAAAAATATTTTGTTTAATTTTCTTTGTTATTTTTTAAGATTTGATTCGTTATCTCATGCAAAACTTTATAAGAGACGGCCCCCTAAACCACTCCAAAAGAAAGATTTATTTATATCTCGAAAACTAATAACTGGAATGAGCTGCAAATTTGCACACCCATATTTTTCAGCATTAGGATTCATTTTATGTAAAAATTAATATAGGTCATAATTCATAATTTTTATGAATATGAATTTATTAATATTTTTCAGAATGAAAAATGTTTTTCAGAATCAAAAGTAATGATGGATTATGTTTGGGTTTCTTCACTGTATCTCGTAAAATAAAAATTATATCGATCAAGTTATTTTTTGTGAAGATATTAATAAAAGTTTGAAATATGAATTTAACATTAGCACCTTCAAACTTTGAACACTTATAACTCTGTGAAAAAATAAGTAAAATATACAATCAATATACTTTTTCGCGTTGTCGCGATCCCAGGAATTCAAATATAAAATAAAAATGGGGCATTACCATTGAAAAAATCAAAGTTGGTGCGCGTTTTAATATGTAGACGACCCCCAATTCAAAATTTCAGCTCATTTTCTGAAACTACTCATGATTCCCCGTCGAATGATACCTATTAGATTTTTCTACATCGATTAGCAACGAAGTTACGTTGAGTGTTGCGTTTTTTTTTTTTCCCCGACTGTACTTAACTCAAAATCGACATTTTTGGACTTAACTCCTTTATACTTATCAGTACAGAATTCTCATAATAAATTTCTCCATAGAATAAAATGGGATTTGGTTACCAGAGACGGAAAGATTTTAAGAGATAGAGAACATTAAGGCTTCGTCCCTCGTCACCGGCAGTCAAAACCCATGTTACATGGAAAATGTTTTTTTTTTTTTTTTTTAATTAAATTCTATTTTCGTCTTCTGAAAATTCACTGACGCTCAATTCGTTTTTGTTTCCCAAAAGCAATATATTTATATTTTATTTGAAACTCACATGTGTGAAAAATCCATTTACAGTAATCGCCGCTTAATATATTGACTGGTTAATAAAATCAGCAGTTTTATCTGATCAAATTGCCAGGACCAGAATCAAATCAATGCAAACCAATTTTAAAACCGCCGAGCCGATTAATAAACTCAAAAAAAAAAAAAAAAAAAAAATAAATAAATAAATAAATAAATAAATAAATAAAATAAAATAAAATAAAATAAAAAAAATAAATAAATAAATAAAAGTAAACCCTTTAGCAGCAAAAATATTATTTATGCATGCTAAATAAACTTTTATTTACATTGTGATTTTTTTTTTTTTATATATAAAAAATAAAATGCAGCAATTCTTTATCCGTTATCTCTCTTTCTCGAAAAATTTCCATTTGCAACAATTACCCCCCCCCCCCCTAATCACTTGCCTTAGTTACAATTTCAAGGAATGTATTCTTCAAAGCGCGGTAATAAGTTACAAATTTTATTTGATTCGCCAGTAATTTTTTTTTTTTAATTAAAAGGCAATTTTTAGTTTCTATTCTGAAATAAATAAGAAGCGAGAAGTTTAAACAGAAAGATTTTAAATTTAAAAGAAAAGCGTGAACTTTTAGCAAAGTAATGATGATTTTCCTCAAAGAAAAGTGCACCGGAACTTGAGAAATGTTTACTTCAATTATGTTGAAGGAACAATTAAATAATTGTGTGTTAAAAATTAATTAATATTGTTTATTAATTCGATTATTTGGTACTTTTTGAAATTTCTTACTAAATTCAGGGAAGTCATAACTTTTCCTTGAATGAAAGAACGTTCGCCGGGTATAAAAGTAAGCCGTTTAATAAAATCACTTATGGTCAAAACGAATGCGGTTTTGAAAAGCGCCGGGTACTGTAGTTCGTTTTTGCATATTCTAGCTTCAAAGTAAAAAATAAATAAAAATAATTTTTTGAAAAACGAGAACAAATTTAACAGTTGTGAGTTTTTTCGATGTGAAAGTGGAATTAAAAAAAATATATATATAGGGAATTAGGTCGTAAGTTGTTCTGTTAACAAATTTCTCCATAAGATGACATGGATTGTGGCTTTAATATAATCTATATATTCATGGGTTCTTTTTAAATTAGATTATAACTAGCGATAAATATCTTTTAAAATTATAATCATATTTATTATTTATCAACTAATTATCGAAAAGGTTACTCACCCTTTCTTCTTTTCACGGCCGACTTGAAACTTAGGGAGTTAGAAGATAATATCGATGACACAAAATAATATTTCTGGAACTTTGGTTTTCAGCATATTTACTTAAATGATGATGCAATGGTACTATTTACAATGAAAATATATGTACAAAATTTGACGATTAATTAACATTTTTCAGATTATTCAGATTCACATAATGAATAACTTTCTGTATATTCAAAATATTCAGTTTTCTTCTTCTTTAATAAAACAGAATCATAATAAATTTTAAGACACCGTAAAAGTGCCTTTCCTTTCAAGCCTACATCTTTTTTAACACTCCACTTTCGAATCGAAAGTGCATCTTGTTCTAATAAAACCAAAAAAGAATAAAAATAAAAAATAAAGCATTCCCGCTGTCACGACAGGTGGCCGAAAAACAGAGGGAAAAGAATGGGGGGAAGGCACTGATGTTGCAACATCCTCCCACCTTGAGCATGGAAAGATTCTGTACATGCTCAACAAAATATTAAAGAAAAAGGAAAACTGTTTACATTCTAAAATATTCTTAGTAGAATAAAAAATAAAAATAATAATAAACAATATGATATAAAAATAGTTCAGAAAAATGTTCAAGTCATTTTGGACTTAAAGTTATATAGTCAGTTTAGATATTAAAGTTTTTTCACTGGTTTGATAATTCTACCAAAACTAGAGGTCTGAATTTGATTCTTGTTTACAATTGTATCACTAAGTTCTAAAGGGCAAATCCTCTGTAATGGTCGTAAAATTTCACCATTCATGGTTTTCAGTTTGGCAAGACGAAATTGTCCATCTTTACCAGGATAGAGTTCCACCACTTTGGCCAATGGCCACTGAATGCGTTTCAAGTTGTCATTTTGCACTAAAACTAAATCTCCAATTTTAATATTGCTGTTAGGAGGTTTCTTTACATTGTTAAATTCACGAAGAGATCCCAAATATTCAGTTCTAAATCTCTTGCGAAGATCGTCTTTTAGTTTTTGTCGGTATTCAAATCTTTTTCTCAGGTTATTTCTTTCTATAAAATCCAAGTCAGGTACTCCTGTTTCACGGAGATCTTTCAAAAACATTTCAGGTGTGAGAGGTGTTAAATCTTCAGTATCCTCAGATACATATGTAAGTGGTCGTGAATTCACCATACATTCTGTGTCGCAAATGGTAGTATATAACTCTTCATAGTTCAAATGGGCTTTTCCTAAAACTCTTTTCAACATTGATTTGATAATGCGAATCAATCTTTCCCAAAATCCACCCCACCACGGAGAGGCCGGTGGGTTAAGTTTCCATTTAATTCTTTTTATAGTGGCAAATTCTTCAATCTGTGCCCAATCCACAGAATTTAATTCTTTTCTTGTCGCAACTAAGTTGGTTCCATTATCACTGTAGATGATACGTGGTCGTCCTCTACGTGAAATGAATCTTCTCAAGGTCTGTATGAAATTCTCTGTTGTTAAGGAAGTCGTCAATTCTAGGTGAATAGCTCGAAAAACTGCACATGTATACAGAACTACCCAACATTTGCTGCCATCTTTTAAGAATAGTGGCCCGAAAAGATCTGTTCCTGTAATTTCAAAAACACCAGCTTCTCTCACTCTATCTTCAGGCAGAGGTGAACTCAACACTTCAGAAGCTTTCGAAGAGAATCTCTGACACTGGACACATCTATGCAGAATCTTTCTAATGGTCTTCCTGCATCTTATTATCCAGAATTTCTCTCGAATTGCTGACATAAGAATTTGTATTCCTGCATGATTCATTTCTGTATGTTCATTTTCAATAATTCTACAGGTTACGTTATGGTCCGCTGGCAAAACTACTGGATATCTAAAATTTTCTGAATCTTTTCGCATTGATATTCTAGTTTGAACTCTGATGACTCCCATTTCATCAACAAATGTACGCAAAGAGGATAAGTTTTTCTTAAAATTTAAATCTTGATTCTGAACAAACTTCATAATCGTAAGTTCAGCCTTTTCAATTTCTTCAACTGTTAAATTGGTCATTACTCTTGCTTCTTTAGGTTTTTTAACATTTTCTTTAAATCTGAGTATCCATGCTGTGACCTTTAACATCTTTTTATAGGAGGAACATTTCTCGTAAAAGTCTATGTTTTCCGATGATACATTGGCTGCAGAAACTATTGTTTTTCTTCTCTCTGATTCTATTACATTTAAATCGGGTTCTAAAACTTCGTTAGGCCAAAATTCTGAAGATTTTCTTAACCAAGAAGGTCCTTCCCACCACCGGGATTTTAATAGAAATTCAGCAGTACAGCCCCGAGATGGCAAATCGGCAGGATTGAGCCTCCCTGGTACGTATTTCCACTTCTCTGGATGGCTGAGGGATCTAATTTCTTGCACTCTATTGTAAACAAAAGGTGCCCAATTTTCATTTCTTTTTATCCAAAATAGAGCATTTGATGAATCTGTCCAAAAATGTGTTGGAATACTCGGCTGTCTTAGATCTGTTTTCACATGTTGCGCTAGTCTTGCTCCTATGGTACAGGCAAGAAGTTCTAGCCTGGGAATGGTGACTGACTTCAATGGGGCTACCCGGGATCTGGCTTGCACAAGTTGGCAGGTAATGGCATTAAAATTTTCTGCTCTTAAAAAAATGCAAGTTGCATAGGCTGCTTTGCTTGCATCGCAGAATACATGAAGGCTCATTTCCGTATTCACCGGATCAGGTACAAGGAGTCTTGGAATAGCAACGTCATTCAACTTATGTAGTCCCCTTTTCCATTTCTCAAATTTTTTCCCAACACATTCAGGTAATTCAGAATCCCAACTCACTTTTAGTTGCCAACATTCTTGAAGTAAAATTTTTGGTGCTAAGGTTACAGGACAACTATATCCGATAGGGTCGAATACTTTATGGGCTACTGACAATATTTGTCTTTTGGTAACTGTCTTGATTTCTTCTTGATTTTCTCTCAGATCTATACTTAGTGAATCATTGTTTAAATCCCATAATAATCCCAAAACTGGAACATTTCTTTTCTTGGAGGGAGTAGAATTTTCTTCTGTTGGATTGATAATATTATGCTCCCACCCTCTTAGATCGAATTTTGCAGTACTAAGGATATATTTAGACTCCGAAATAAATTTTTCAAGTTTTTCGACACTTTCTACACTAGTAACACTATTATCTACATAAAAAGATTCTGCTAGTTTATCAGCAGTTTCTTTTAGTTCATCGTTAACCTGTTGCAAGTGGTACTTTAGAGTTCCTCCTAACAAGTAGGGACTACAAGTAAGGCCGAATACTACTCTTCTATGCTGAAAAATCTTAATATTTGAAGGATCACCCTCCTCCCACCACAGGAATCTAAGATATGGTCGGTCTACTTCGCTGAGCTGAATTTGTAGGAACGCTTTACGAATATCTGAAATTACCCCAATTTTTTTAAATCGAAATCGGTTAATTACAGAGGGAATTAGTTCCACTAAGTTGGGACCCTTTCCTAAACAATCATTAATAGAAGGAGAACCCCTTTCTCTTGCTGACCCATCAAAAACTGGACGGATTTTAGTTGTGGAATTTTCTTTAATAACTGCTCTGTGGGGCAGAAAATGTTCATTTAGATTATCACTGTATGGCTCAACTTCTTCAATGATTTCTTCTGCAAGCCATTCGTCAAAAACTGCTTCGTAAGCTTCTAATCTTCCAGATTTCTTCAGTGATTCCACGCAATTCTTCAATCTTCGCTCAGCAATTGGTCTACAGCTAGGTAGTGGAGGATGGCCTTTAATCCATGGAAGGCTTACTTCATATCTGCCGTCTTCAACAGTTTTAATATTTTGGTTAAAATATTCTTCAGCAGCTATGTCTAATTCTTCTCTCGTGTTCTTATTTCCTGAATCCAAAATTCCTAAAGTATCCAGGGACCAAAGATCTGAAATCTGTGCATTGGCCACATGAAGAGATAAAACAACATTTGTACTATCGTTGGAACTAAATTCTTCAGTTTTACCCATCAATGTCCAACCTAATTTTGTTTCAAAGGCCACTAAACCCTTCGAGAGTAATTTACTTTTCCCTGTAAAAAGTTTCCCACATACATCTGCACCAATTAACAAATCAATTTCTCTATTTTTATTTCTTCTAAATTTTGTTGAGTTGTCATAATCTGAAAATTGAATTCCCCGCCTTCTTGCTTCGTTAATCCATGGCCCATTTCGTAATTTAGGTACGTCTGCGCAAATTTTTTCTTGATCAAGAACTTCAAAATTACACAAATAGTTTTTATTTAAATCACTTAAATTTATTCTATATCGTAAATGATCATGTGTTTGTTGTAACCCACCAAACAAACTATGGTTTAATTTTTCTTGCCCTGTAGGTGTATAACCAATTTTCTTTATTATTTCTTTTTTCAAATAAGATTTCTGAGGTCCTGAATCAATTAATGCTCTGATAATGTATTCTTTATCTTTATTGATTAACCTTAGCGTTAAAGTTTGGAGTAACACTTCTTGATTGCAAGTTTTGTTGGACAAAGTGGTATTTTCATTTGTAACTTGTTTTTCAGAATTATTTTCTGGACACATTATATCGAAATGACGGCGAGAACATATACGGCATTTTACAAAGCAGCGGCAATTTTTTGCCAAGTGACCTTTAGAGAAACACACAAAACAATGACCACGTTTCATCAAAAAATCTCTTTTTTCACTGAATTCTTTAGTTTTGAATTCTTTACAATCCTGCAATAGATGTTTTTCGCTATTACAAAAATTACAGAAATGTCGTTTATTGCCTGAATTATTATTGTAAAGGCCAGCTGCAGTTGAGGGACGAATTTTGTTTATTTTTGGTGATTCATAACTTTCTTTCTTATTTGATGTGGTGGAAATATGTTCTGAGTGTTGGGCATTTGAAATTAGTGCAGTAGCTTTTTCGCGACTAACAACTTCTGTTTTTAAAATTTCAATCATTATTTCTGAAACTTTCCACTGATCATCATCGCCGTATTTTTTCGTTATTTCTAAAACTATGTCTGCTGGTAAAAGTTTTATGAAAATTGGGCAAAATAACGTGCTGTAATTTTCTTCTTTTATCCCTAGGGATTCTAGATTTCTTATTTCTGTCTGACATGTGTCCAGTAATTTTCTTAATTCAAATATATCGTTGGATTTTTTTACAGGACAAAGATTTAGTAATTTATTTAAATGTGAATTAATTAATAATGTTTTTTTACCAAATCGTTCTTTTAATGTTTCCAGAGCCGCGTAATAATTATTGTTTGTTAGCGTGAAACCTTTTATTGCATCAGCAGCTGTACCACTTAAGTATGTTCTCAAATAGCTAAATTTATCAATATTTGATAAAACTGAATTCTTATCGATTGCTGCTTCAAACTGATCCATAAATCTTTGGAAATCGGTTGGTTCACCGTTAAATCTATCAATGTTTAATCGAGGAAGATTAATATAACCTTGATCTAATTTTGGTGTTCTATTACCTTCTATTACGGGGCTAGTCGATAAAATGTTAGAATTACTACTATTTTTTATTTTAATCATTTTACTTTTTACTTTAGTTTTCCAAATCAAAATATTTGAATTATATTCATCGCATTTTAAAACTTCCTCTTCAACCTCTTCTACTTTGATATTTTTCTGTATCTCGTCATCTAATGAATTCAGTTCCCTATCTTTTAAATTTAACTCTTCTAAATATTGTTCTAACTCTTCTTCTCCAACATCAATTTCCAATAACCTGCCTTCGATTTTATTTATTAACTTCGTGGTTTGCGCTCTAAGAACACTTCTTTTTTGTTTTTGAATTACACTCATTATGCTAATTATAAATAACAAATCTTTTAAAATATTATTATTTGATCAATTATCAAATAAAATTTCTTGTCAAAGTAGTTAATTAAACGAAAACATTTCAAAGTTATGCATTCATCTTATTAATATATAATGCATTAATTCAAAACAGAAAGTAATGCACAAACCAAAACTATTCTTTCATTTCATTTTTATCAAAGGAACAAATTTCAAGAACAAAACTAATAATATAAATATCATTTATTATTTATTTCAAATGTAAGTGAAAACGAAACTTTTTCGTTGAAACCAAAACTTTTTCTCTTTATTTATATATCATCAAAAGAACAAAT
This sequence comes from Salticus scenicus, assembly GCA_963930645.1. Classification (NCBI taxonomy): domain Eukaryota; kingdom Metazoa; phylum Arthropoda; class Arachnida; order Araneae; family Salticidae; genus Salticus; species Salticus scenicus. The sequence goes on from OZ005653.1 coordinate 159,944,480, forward strand.
TATCAAATATTCAATTAAAATAACATTTATATTTATTTATTTCGATGTTGGAGAAAGTAATCAAGTCGGCCGTCCCTGTTCTGGGGCGCCACTAATTTAATATAATCTATATATTCATGGGTTCTTTTTAAATTAGATTATAACTAGCGATAAATATCTTTTAAAATTATAATCATATTTGTTATTTATCAACTAATTATCGAAAAGGTTACTCACCCTTTCTTCTTTTCACGGCCGACTTGAAACTTAGGGAGTTAGAAGATAATATCGATGACACAAAATAATATTTCTGGAACTTTGGTTTTCAGCATATTTACTTAAATGATGATGCAATGGTACTATTTACAATGAAAATATATGTACAAAATTTGACGATTAATTAACATTTTTCAGATTATTCAGATTCACATAATGAATAACTTTCTGTATATTCAAAATATTCAGTTTTCTTCTTCTTTAATAAAACAGAATCATAATAAATTTTAAGACACCGTAAAAGTGCCTTTCCTTTCAAGCCTACATGTTTTTTAACACTCCACTTTCGAATCGAAAGTGCATCTTGTTCTAATAAAACCAAAAAAGAATAAAAATAAAAAATAAAGCATTCCCGCTGTCACGACAGGTGGCCGAAAAACAGAGGGAAAAGAATGGGGGGAAGGCACTGATGTTGCAACAGTGGCTATCGTCGACTTAAATATTAGATGTATTTCGATTAAGTTTTGTTATCCGTGTAACGAGAAACCTATCGTTATTATAATACAATTAACAGGGAAACATATTCTGTTAGCGAGGCTAATGGACTGTGAAACTAAAGAGGTTTCATTTAAATTTATAAGTTTATTGGCGTGCTCTCATTATAGAGCAGAACAAGCATCCGCTAGCTGCGGAGTACAAGAACATACTGACTAAAAAGTGGCGCCCGGTATATGGTGCTTGATTCACATCATTCAAATAACTTTACATATATATTTCAGCGTTAAACAAGATTAACATAAGAACGATATTAACATATCCGATTAAAATATATTTCACACTTATACGAATTCACTACTGCATACGAACTAAGTATAAACTCTGGCTTGCAAAATATTACAACAAATCCGAATTTATTTTCCACAATTTTTAATTTTGCAAAAACAAGTAAAATGAGACAATGAATCCCATTCACTTCTGTATTAGAAATTTAGAAAATAAAATTTGACAGATTATATCATATGTACCTTCCAACCTTTATAACTTTAAAAACCAGTGTGTGTGTGTGGGGGGGGGGGGGGGACAAAATCTTTATCAACTAACGTTTTTAACAAATGAGTCTGAATGTAAATAAACAATCACTAAATGCCGAAAGAAAGTCAATTTTTTGCCGATATCAGAAGAAATACTATTTTTTTTCTGAGTTTTTTTGTGTTAATTAAAAAATACGGAAAGTTTTTTTTTAAATTATCACAGATCTATGGTTCAATCATTCGCTTTAAAGGTATTGACGAGATCTTTTGAAATATACCCATATTGAACATACCTCCTTATCCAACAGGGAGGGAAGCGATGCTCCTACATGCACAAACATTTTTTTCCTAGTTTACGACTACTGCTATCAATAATACATATTAATTTCGCAATTACACGTTAAAAATAGCTTTCATTATGCACATTTATGCGAAATTTCGTCCTATACTGCTACGTTAAAAATTTAGAAAAAATTAGAGACCCTGTATTAGGAAGAGACTGGACATTCACGGAAAGTCGGCCATTTTAATGCCAAATCGGAGCGATCCTCATAGAACGTAATGCTTTTTTTCTTCGCGATTGACACATTACTATACAACGTAAATGGAAGAAAATTGTATTAAATTTGTTCAGAAAGCAATGCAGAATATAAATTTGTAATTTTTTCGTCTTAGAAAAAAAAAAAAAACGAAATTTTTTTTAACCTTCGATAAAATATGGTTACTTTTTCAACTGCGATAAGAAAACAGAAGACTTTTTTGTTATACATATATTTCTATATTAAGCAAAATACGTTGATTGTGAAAGTAATTCTACCCTATTTTTTCTGAGGACATATATTTTATATTTAAAAAAGATAGAAAAATTTTAACAAAAGTATGGTAATCTTAGTTTTTGTAAAGTAACTCATGAATAAATGTAATACTATGGCAGAAGAAAGGAAATTGTTTTTTATTATTTTATAAAAATATTTATGTAATGTATTTACCTAAAAATACGTGTTTTATTTATTTTAATTACGCGTTATTATTAATAATGGCGTAATTATTTATTTTTGTAAAAATATTAACCAATAATTAAAAATAAAAATTTAATTAATAATAATTTGTAAAAATATTAACTCTTAATATTTTTAGAAATTAAAAAATATGTTTTTATTTATTTTATTTACGTTTGCTTATTTAATTCATATTGTTCATTTTTTAATTTTTAAAAATATTCTGTAAGTAAAAATTATTTATTTAAATATTATTTATAAAATTTATTATGGCAAATGTTATTTAAAAGAAATTCATATTTCATATGCTAGTGAATAATGTACACCTTATTTTCTTTATTTTTATCAATTTATTTTAAGAAAATGGATACATTTTTTTAATATAGTTATTTTAAATATATATTTTAAAATATATTAGAAAAATACATGACAATTTAGAAAAATACATTCAGATCTAACATATTAAATATGTCGCAAAACAGAGCTTAAAAAAAATTATAGCTAGCAATAAATAATGTACTTATCTCATATGTTAAGAAACAAATACGTAATAAGGTAATTCAAAGTATTTAAAACATGATATAAAATAAATAATATCTTTTTACCTTTAATTTATTATTATTATTATTATTATTTTCAAAATTAAAGTAATTTATTTCCCAACAAAGTAAAAATGTAATAAATAAGTTCTCCTCTAGTTATGACGTAAAATAATCGAAATTACTTCTGAGCATAATGGTAAGTAATGGAGCAACTGACAACAAAATGGAGGATTTCGACAAAAAGCCGGCTCGCCAATGTCCAGTCCCTTTCTAATACAGGGTCCCTAGAAAAAAAATGGAATCACAGCGCCACCTGTTGAGCGATTGATTCCCAAATCTAATCAACACCAGTGCATCTCATGGTCAAACTAAGTACCAAATTTGGTTAAATTTCGTGAGATGCAGTCTCCGCAAAATTTGTTATACACACAGACAGACGGACAGACGTTTTCTGAAAAACAGTCGAATCGTGATCAGGACATCCCAAAACGTGTAAATCCATCGGAAATTTTCACGATTCCAAAATTTTCTCTATATACACTAAGGGACAAAAAAAAAAAAAAAAAGGCCGGAAAAAAAAAAATAATAATAATAATGTATACATGTTTACATAATACCAAATGGACGAAATGATATCTATATACATTTTCGGTGTAGTAATTCGCTTTATTGCACTCCACGAAGTACGTTATAAAAATTCACATAAAACTTTCTTTTTAAATACTTCGTATTTTATTTTGATTTATTTTATGAAATAAACAAGTTATACTTTCATATGAAGTAAAACTATTTATTTGTTAGATCTAAACAATTACTTAATAAAAATATGCATTTGCATTGGGTTAATTCCATCTTTATATGGAATGACTGCTTTAATGCGTAATGGCATAGTATTTATACAGTGTTTTAATATAAATCTCAGAAATTTCACTGTGCCAAATACCACAAATAATTTTATCTAGTTCTTGCAGAGTTGTAGGCTGCAAATTTCGAACCCTTCCCGTCTCTTCCCGCCTTTTTATAGATTAAACATTTTCGAATGGATTGAGATTAGAACTATCTGCTGGTCTGGTGAGGAAGAAATTCTATGATATTCTTTGTGGGATTTAACTTAAAGTGAAAAAAGATATGATTACTTATAGAAGTATAGGTGCTCATGGGAATAGATAGGCAATTCTAATAATTTGAATCAAATAAACGTACCACAAACTAGCAAGGTGCATTATCATCTTGAAATGCTGTTTGCGGAAAAGTCTGAGATACCTTCAAAATAGTCGGTCAGGCACCACTTTTATAATGTACGGAGAATGTGTCAGTGTTTTAAGAGAGCAATTTTCATTCAATCGGTCAAATTTTTGCCGTCTTACTAGAATTTTTCATCAGCTCGAAATAATTTAAACTTGACTCATAAGAGAAAACCACATAAGCTCAATAATTAACTGACAATTTTTTTAAATTGTTGGTCAATTGAAGTCCTGTTTTTTAAATTCTTTTTCTTAATAATATCTTTTTTTTTTTTTTTTTTTTTTTTTTTTTTTTGCAGATCTTCAGGTTTTTAACCTGCTTTGTTTTATTGTTGCTGCACTGTATTTTAAGAAATTATTTTGCTAAACACACTGTTGAATCTTTTCTAAGTTCTGAACCTGAAATAAAACGATTTTTTAAACATTTGCTTTTTAACTTGCGGTGATCTTGCTTGGATGAGCAACGTGGCCACCTAAATTAAAGTTCCAATATAAACAGCCAAAACAATTTTATATCTTGCTAAAAAACCTTCTTGTCAAACATTTAATTATTTTGCCAACTTGCGTATTAAAATATTTTTTGATTTTTATTCTAAAATTAATACTTTTTGTGGCATCGTTAATTGACTTATCCTTGTCCTTTTTGAAATACTTTCTAAAATTACAATTTTCATGGCAATTGTAATTTGTTTTTAACAATGGGCTCAATCCTAAAGTGTACATGGAGGACGACGTAATAAAATCTGTTCGAAAATTTGCTTTGATAAAATTGGCGGTTGCAGAAAGAGAAAAGGAAAATTTCCGGGTGCTATTTTTTTTTTTGTCTCTTAAAGTATACATATAGAAGAAAGAAATAATTATAAAAATTAGTATTCATACATACGACAGCATAAAATATTTGTTTAATGTTTATTGCTTTTAATTTTGCCTTTGTAAATCACTGAAGCTTTACATCACATGAAAACACGCATTCTTTTGTCCTTTGTTTATCCGATTTATTGCCGTTCACGTATAGATGGTGTTATCTGTTTCGAAAACTATTGGTTCGTTTTCTGTGTTTATTTCTTCTTTGCTTTGAAGTGATGCGTTCTTTTATTTTTAGATGGAAAAAGACTATCTAGAATTTTTCGAAAATATCTTTGTTTTCGCTTTTCTTGCGATTTTCCTTTGCTTATGGTTTTATTTCGCCCTTGTTGTTATCTCGGCAAACCAATTTGATTATCTCCGACTAGGTATTTTTACTTCACAAAGCTCTCCACCCATTCAAGATATCGATCTTGAAATTGTAACTTTGTTACTTTTTTCCTTAAATTCTCACGTATTTTGGTGTACTTTTCTTTTTACATTTAATTGACTTTAAAGAAAGAGAACATTCTCAATTTTTGATTTTAATTCCTTAATGTACTGTTATTTAATTTACATGTTGCGCGCTTTTTTTTAAAGTCTAAAATAATATATTTTCTTTTTTTTTTAATAGCTTGTCACAATTTTTTTTCACTCGCCTCTTTGGATTGCGTAAATACAGTGATAAACAGTCAAAAATTTACTTTATAGAACAGTTAAGTAATTTTACGTAAATTTGAATTTATTTCCTTTATTTTATACATATATACATATATGTATATAAAACAGTGTTTTAGTAGAATCAGGAAGAATGAATACATTTTTATTGATTAAAATGAATATTCGTATACAAAAAAAGAAAAAAAAGAAAGAAAGAAAGAAAGAAAATCACATTTTACATGGAATTTATAATTGTTAATTTTAGTTGACTGGATAAAATTGCTTTGCTGTGTTGTTGAACGTTTGAAATAACTTTGAGTTCCTGTGATGAAGCAGCATTAAAACTTTCAGTTTTTGGTCACAGAAAAGAAAATCATCTTATAGGCAGATTCCTATAGAAAATCGAATAAATCAATGATTTAACCCTGGAACACTAGCGTGTTCATATCTGCCGCTGTCAATAGAGATACGCAAAATTTACGTGCTCATGTAAAATTTGTTTTATTTGCTTATATTACATTAATGTTGTTTTTAAATATGTTTAATTATTTGCTGTTTTAATTAATATTACTAACGTTTCATTCATTGAATAATTATTTGTACTTAAAAAAATGTATTTGAAAACTATAAAAAATGTATACCAATAAAGGAAGACAGCACATAAAATTTACGCATACGTAAATTTCACGTTACGCAAAGTGTTCTAGAGTTAAACAAGTTTTTTAGTTTCTCATTATTTTATAAGTATGGGGAACTTGGATATTTGTGGAAATTTTCGATTCTTTTTTTTTTTTTTTTGACGTTTTCAGGTGTGAGAAATCTGAAAATAATAAATTAAATGGGGTGTCTATTTGAAGGTTAATCAGTTTGTTAGTAAATATTTCAAGATATTATTCCAAGGAAGATTTATCGTAAAGAAGTTGGATCAGTTTTGAAACATTATTTATGATACAGGGCATAATATTATTGAAATTCAGCATTATTCAATATTGACAACTTCTCCCATTTAGTGCGATTATCATTTGATAATTTTATTTCGCCTTTCTTGTTATCTTTGCAAACCAATTTGATTATCTCAGACTATTATAGGTATTTTTATTTAACAAAACTCGTCACCCATTTAAGATATCGATCTTAAAATTGTATTTCGTTACTCTCCCCCCCCCCTCCATTCTCACGTATACGTTGGTACTTTTCTTACATTTTAATTGACTTCAAAGAAATAGAACATTCTTAGTTTTACTTAGTCTTTTACTTTAATGGATATTTTTGCTTTTAATTCTTTAATGCACTGTTATTCAATTTATATCTCCTGCTCTTTTTTTTTTTTTTTAACAAATTCTAAAATAATTTCAAAAAATAATGTGCTTTTTAACTTATTGCTATATATATATTACTTTTTTGGATTACGTAAATACAGTCGTAAATGTACTTTAGAAAACTTTTCAGACTATAGTCTGTTTTTATTTGTATTTAAAAGTTTTTTTTTTTTTTTTTTTTTTTTTTTTTTTTAACAGTATTTTAATGGGATCAGAAATATAAATTAATTTTCATTGACTATTAAAATGCATATTCGTCTACAGAAAATAACATTTGACTTGTAATTTATTTCAATTTATTATAATTTATTTCGATTTATTGTACCAGCCCCGAGCGGTTCTGGTACAACAAGAGTGCTCAGAGCTGGTAGACGTGAGGTGCCGGGTTCGATCCCAGTTCGCGCTCGTCGGCCTAGCCATTCGGAGGTTTCTGTGGTTTTCTCCGAAACTTGAGTAAATACGGACTTGGGCCCCTTAGAAAGACCCCCACGGAGGGCACTCCCCTCAGGCCTAGGACCCTAGTGAAGTCAATCGGTCTTAATCCCAACAACCCAACTCAATTTATTAGATGAAATTGCTTTGCAGTAATGGGACCTGTTTTCAACAACTTTAAGTTAATTTTATTTTTATGTGGCATTTCAATTTTCAGTTTTAACTCTATGTAGGAGGGTGAGTTTGTTAGTCTGTGTAGATGTTTTCCCAAAAATAAATGAACGTAAAAAATTCAAATAAGTTTTAAAGTATCATTTGTGATTAAAAATTTCGTACATTATATGAAATTTAAGAGTGTTTAACATGGCAGAATTGCTCAAAATTACGTGGAAGCGTGTATTATGAGTCTTTCTTTTATCGCAGAGAAATCGGATTAATTTCAAAATATCACTTTTGAAGTTTTATAGAACATCATTATTCTACATTTAAAAAATTTCGTAAGTTTTCCGTAACGGAAGATTATTTTTAACACGGCAGAATAGAATAGGGAAATATTCCGCATAAATTTGCATTATTATTTTTACTTCATTCATTGCGAAATTGACTTTAAAAAAAATTTTCAGTAAGAATGAACAACAAATATCAAAATTTTGTGCGGGTAGGAATATCGCGCGTGAGAAGACCCCAGGGAAACCAGGGCTTTTTTTACAGGAATACTTTTAATTCATTACTATTTATGAATGTGGAAGAGTAACATCTTACCTTTGTACTTTCTTTGCGCATATATAATAGAAAAGGTAATTGCTTTTATGACCGAACTTTCGAAATTGTGTTTTTGTCGTATTTACATGCTTTGGGGTTTCTTTTATCTAAAAATCAGTTCTTTAGAATTCACATGTGTTTGTTTGTGCATTTGTTTACGAGTCTGTTATCAGTATATCTCAAAAATAAATTTTGGTGGAAAGTGCAAACCCGGTATTCAGAATGTTATCATATGAGTATGTTATTTGAAACCTTGTATGAAGAGTCGACAAATTGTTCGTGTACATTAAAAAAAAAAAAAAAAAAAAATCAAATACATTACAGTCGGCAGCAAAATTATTGAAGCACTAGCAGTAATTCCTACTTAAAAGATGGGCACCTAATACTGTTCTGTTAAATAAATAATTGTCTAGACATGATCTTAGTCTTATACTGTTTATAAAAAAGTAAGTTGATGATAAATAAATATAAGATAAAAAACTTTTTATAAACCATGTTTTTAAATTTTCTGTTGAATCATAGCTTTAGAACTAACTACATTAGCACTTTACCAATGCGTATTTTTACGAAATTGTAAATAATTATATTTATTAAATAATAACATGAGACTTGGCGTTGGAATATTAAAACCCGAATAAACTACTACGTCAGAAACGCCAAAAGAAAGATATTTGCGATGCATACAGCTGTTTCGGTAGCCTTAAGCGTACCGTCTTCAGTGCAAAAAGAAGCTTTTGCACTGAAGACGGTACGCTTAAGGCTACCGAAACAGCTGTATGCATCTCAAATATTTTTCTTTAGCGTTTCTGACGTAGTAGTTTATTCGGGTTTTAATTGTATTTATTTTTGTATAAATTCTTTCCAAGAGGCTTAGTAAGTTCATAAAATGTCAATTTTCTGCATTTCCAGCTCTTTTTCGCATTAAAATAGCTTAATTTCCCCTTTAAAATGCATTAAAAAGCTCCAATAGGCAGGTAATGGAATTGGCGCCAAATATGGCGACTTTTTGCCCTTGGCGACTTTTTTTGGCGTGAAAATCCTTATTATCGATATTCCAAACATGGACGTTCTAATGTGAGTGGTTAAAGAGTTACGGGAAATTTGAATGATATAAAAAAAAAAGTTGGTTTTTAAAATAAAATATTAATCCTTTCAGAACAACATATATTTGTATCATGAACTACATTAGCACTTTATTAATGTGTATAATATCTTTAAAGTGATAATGACGTCAATTTTTGCCAGATGCATAATTTAACTTTTTACAATTTTTTAACGCTCACGTTTAATTAAATGTATTTATTTTTATGTCGAAAGAAAATCAACTCGTAAATGTTTTTGGCGACAATTAAATTACAGCTTTTTATTGCTATTAGGAGCTTATTATTTTCATATTTTCATTAATTAAAAAGAAAACTATCCAAAAATTCGAAAATCTGACTTCAAAGTATTGTGTTGTCACTGGGTTCTGGAGCTACTGTGAAAGTTTCAAATGTCTAGCTAGTAGGGAAATAGATTGCAAGATTTGTACCGGACAAACAAACACACAAACAAACAAGAATAGAAGTTAATAAAAACATGGTAAAAATGGCGATCAAACTAAAAAAATATATATATGAAAAGTGTGGATATGTGCTTCAATAATTTTGCTGCTGACTATATTTATGGTGTTAAAATTTCTCGCCAATGAAGTTTAACATTTTTAGACTGCACTAAATAAAATAAATTGAAATATATTTGTATTTGCAAAAGGCATGTTTCACATGGAATATAGTATAAAATTATTTCTCCTTCGTTTACAGAGCCACACAAAAACATTCTGTTATGTTTATTGGAAGTAGTTCAAAGTGCGTGTCAAATTCTCTCTCTCTCTCTCTCTCTTTTTTTTAAACAGTGTTAAATTTATATACACTATTTTGTGTGTTTATAGTTTTTTGATAATATACAAAGCTACTCAAAATTAATCGAGTAAATTTCAAAGAATTGTGTAATGCATAATTCTCTGAATAATGTGAAATAAATTTTAAAGTTTTATTACAGAATAAATATTTTGTGGATGTAGCTAGAGTATTTAATCGGGGAGTCATAAAGGCAATAGCCCTTCTTACCCCTCCACCCCCAACAGAAATTTATGTTAAATGAAACTGTTTCTAAAACTCTTTTCATATGTTATTCAAAGAACTTTAAAAATGTCGTACATTTCCGTTTATTTCAAATCTTAAAATGTAAGATGTTTATAATAATGTAGGATAAGAGAAAGTAGCCACACCACATTATTATTATTATTGTTGTTGTTGTTGTTTTTGTATTTACCCCTTAACTGCCCCGAGCGTATATATTCGTCTCGCTAAGCCGATGAGTTAACTGCCCCTTGCGTTTACACACGTCTTTTCTTTGTATTGCGCTGCTACCAGTGAAACTAGTCCCATGGCTTTGGAATGCAATACAATGACCTTGAATGTTATCTTGATAGTTTTATATTTATTTACTTATTTCAAAGCAGAGGGATGTGGGACGAATCTGAAAGGGAATGTTTCTGGAACAGTGAAAGCGTAACTACGCGCGCTTGTGTGAAAAGCAGTGGCATTGGGAAGCGAATCTTGTAAGTTTTCTTCGGCAGGTAAGGGGTTAAGTCAGTAAAAATTTATTCTCAATGCGTGAAAAGTATCAGGAAAAATGTTATGGGGGAACTGAGCAGATTCCACTTATGTCAACTGGTTATTAGTGTTTTCTTTAATTGTGTTTTCAAAAAACTTGTTAAAGAGATTTTTTTTTTTCATTTTTTAAATCATTAAAATTAAATTTCTGTAACAATATCTCAAATATTCAAGTGTGTTGTAATTTATCTGAAATGCATGATCCCACTTTGTTGCTAATTGGAGTTTCCTTAATAGGCTTGTTTAAATGGAAATCTGTGGAATCGTTATTATGAGCTTCGTGCAACTAGTGATTATCAGTTCATATAATTGTACGTATTAATGATGCTTGTATAATATCGGGTTTCGAAGCAGCGATTTATTATCAAATATGCATCATTAAATGCAATGCATCTCTGAATTGATCCCTCTAATAGAGTTCGCGTTACTTAAAATTATTATTATGTTATATAGTTATAAATACATGAAATGTATTTATAATTAGTATGCAATATGTTTATAAATACATTTATAATAATATTATATAATTATAATATGTGTTTTACGGAAAAATTCACAAATTTTAAAGTGGTTTTTATTTTTGTGTTTTATGAAAATCAAACATCGTCATATTATTAAACAAAATGATTTTACACATTCATGATAAAATTATTTAAATTTTATTCTCAACAATCGATACAATAAATGCCAATAACTTATATACATTCTAGCAGCATATAAAGTGTAAAACACGAATTCGCACAATCCCTTTTGAAAATAAAGTATTGTTTTGAGAAAAGCCTAAATGTGGGGCTTGTTTTTATTAAAAAACAGTAATTTTACGCACAGCTCGAAGTCTGCGCCCCTTTTTACTTTCTCTTACCCATAAGGTAGAGAAAGTATTGTTTTTGGGTCAAATTTTCGAACACGAGATTTTGGTATATTTACACGTTTAGAGGTCCCCTAAATACGAAAATCAAGTTTTTAGCAAATGGTCTGTGTGTGTGTCCGTGTGTGTGTCTGTGTGTCTGTTATCAGCGTATCTCAAAAACAAATTATGGCAGGAAGTTCAAACTTGGTATTCTAAATGTGTATCATATAGGGATGCTACAGTAAGTTTTCGTTAAGATCAAGCAAATGGTTCGTGTATAGGGACGCCCAAAACAATTCTAATACATTACGTCTATGGAGGAAATTGCAGAAAAGTAGAGTTTAACGTCTATAGACTGCACTAAACCAAATGAAACGAATATATATTTTTTGTAATAGAGATAGTTAACTGGGGAAAAAAAATTTTGTGTATGTAGGAGCCTCGCCTCCCCCCCTGGGGGGGGAAGTCCCCCCTGGAGGGGAGTAAATTTTCATGATGGGTATCTTTCAAAAGAGCTCGCCAATACCTTTAAAACGAATGGTTGAACCATCGATCTGCGATAATTTAAAACCAAGTTATCGATTTTTTTTACTTTTAACGAAAAAAAATTTCGAAAAAAAAAAAAAAAAATCGTACTTTTTTTTTTTTTTTTTTTTTTTTTTTAAATATTGAGAATAAAATGGACTTTTTTTTTTGGATATTTGGTGTTATATTACTTCTCTAATATGGAAATCGTCTGCCTTATCATAAAATATAATTTTTTTAAAATAATAATTTTAATAAATTATTTTTAAAAAGAGAATTATTTTTTAATAACCGAATTAAATTCTATATAAATGTAGGTGCATTAATGAAACGGGGGATTGAGGGGGGCGGTAGCCCCCCCTCACACAGAACTAATTATCATATAAAACTCTTCAGAAGTCTAATATGAATTGTTTAACATAGGTTTACGTAACAGCACTCGTTATCTTACCTATTAATCTGCAACCTGTATTTATAGTATTGAATTTCAGGGTAAGAGAAAGTCGTATGAGTGACACACCAGATTATTTCAGTCTACTTTCAGAAAAGAAAAATTTCCACCTTTTTTTTCTCTATAAATAGGATATATATTATTGTATAAAAATAGTGGAAACAGAAAAGGAGGAAATTTCTCATTTCTGAAATTGTCTTGGAAAAAAGGGCGGAAGCTTCGAGCTCTGCTTTTGCGTTACCCACAAGCAATACATGTTAAGAAAACTTGCTTTAGAAGCAAATAATGTTTTAAAGGCGATCGGATAGTTGTCAACATTTTAATTTATTCCGGAGTCTTTTTAGCGCCGCCTTTATTTGACACTACTTTATTTTTATAAATAGTATAATTTTCTTCAATACATAACTATGTTAAAATAAGGGGGGAAAAATGGTATGAAATAAAGTGGGAGCTAAAAATGCTCCGAAATAAATTAAAATGTTGGCAACTCTGCGATCGTTCGAAACATATTTATGTCATTAAAAACAAAAGATTATAAGTAATAATTCTGATGCCATCTGTTAAAAAGGACACTTATTCTAGAAGCAAGTAATTTATAAAAACTTTTGTTTTCACTGATTTTTTTTCTAACGCAATTAACATGTTACATTTATTATTTTCATTTTTATTAAAAATCTAATGAACTATTCATTTTGTTTTTGCACGGGAAAAATTGCTATAACACCCTCTCTAAACCTGCCAATTTATTCTGTAAAATTGTGAGCGCCAGCTTTCTTTTTTACCCTATTCTTTATTATAGAGAAATATTCTTCAATTTGTATTTACGATTAAATTATTTTTTTACTGTAATGCTGTCATTAAACTGAATTTGTAAAACTCGTGCTTCCTTTTCCATGAGCTCAATACTTTACTTTTCCATCATTTTAACTATACACCTCTTTACCCCCTTCCCCCCCCCCCTTTTTTTTTTTTTTGAACTATCACGAGCCTATGCAGATCTGTTCTATTGTCTGGTCGTGCAGATGCGGGACGTTCCGAAACAGGGGCTGCACAAGCATAACTCCTCTATTGTATAAAAAGAATGTTAATCTCCCCCCCCCCACACACACACCAAAAAAAAAAGAAAAAAAAGAACAATTTTACGGAATTAATAAACAAGTTTCTTGGTCTGCACCCCCTTCTTTACGAAGTAAAATAATGATGATATATTTGCAAATTACATCATAGATCAATAATGTCTATGCTTTTAATTTTGTTTAATAAATATTTAACTTTTCATTTCAACAGCTTAATTATCAATTTCTTGCAAAAATAAATGCTCTTTTAAAGCTACAGTATGTGAAGTTTTGATAAAATTAAATATATATATGAAATATAAGAGATAAAAAGAAGTAAATATTAAATTAGCATTTTCATAGTTTCAGGGTATTCTGGTTATATTTCAAAGTAATATTGCAAAGTAAATTAAAGGAGAGTTCATATTAGGCTGTGGGATTAAATGCATAAAAAATAATGAACGGAGATTGCAGTCGCGATCATGTGAAATAAACAAGTTAATCATTTAAGTATTTTGATGTCTGGAAATAGCTTTATAATTGGCCTGGAAATAAATTTAATAAGCAATAGGAATACAAAGTAATAAATAATAATTTTAATGAGTCTAAATTGCGGTTTGAATTTTTCATGTCAGATACAAAGCAATAAATAATGTTTTAATGACTTGGCGAGTTTGGCAAAATAGGGCGCCGATCCGAATCGCGAGGTCTGCAGAATACAAAAATATAACCAATAAAAAACAATAAAAAGGCAGGAGGAGGCGTTGGTTTTGAATAAAATAACCAATTAAAGAAAATGGGCTGGAATTAGAACTACGCCAAATTACACCAAAAATTACGGGTATAAAAGCCCAAACAGTAAACAAACGGAGCGATTTGACACGATCTTGACTTGTCAAACCTTTCCATGTGGCCATCCCTTCGAAATTAACGTAAATCTTATAATTATCCCCCACCGAACGCGGCGCCCGAAGCCGTGCGGCCGGCGCGGATTCGGCAGCTTGTCGATTTAACTCCATTCGTCTTGCCTCGTCCCGACTCTGAAATGATGAAGCAATAAAAGCTGTTTGCCTGAACGAACGCCTTGTCTTCATTGTGGCTGCGACTGCCATCTCTCTTCAGCATCAATTAAATACGTTACATATACATAAATTTATCTCATTCATACAATAGCATATAACCTTTTCATCGAAATGAAATATTTAGTAAATTTCTTAAAACAACTTTAATAAACAAAATTTTTACATCAAAACATTTTAAATCTCATTTTATCACTTTATTTTGTTCATTTATAGCGCTTTTATCTTTATGTTTTCTTTCTATTGATCTTTTGTTTTATACAACTAGAAACGTTTCTATCAAAGCAACCCTCCCACTCAAATTAAGTTACGAAAAATACTGTTTATGATTTAAATATACAAACATTCCTTATGCATTAATGTTGTGAACCTTTTTTTTTTTTTTTTTTTAATACCT